>CM068370.1:347506134-348176134 GCA_034769895.1 Magicicada septendecula
AAAAAAAACAGACATATTTTAAAACGGCTGATCTCGTGTGTCAAATTCTGTAGAGTGTTTTTTAGTTGCCTCTAAGAGGTCATGACGAATCAGCATCGTCAAATCCGGAGGTATACAAAGGTTTAATTAATTTTACTGTGGAGCTGAATTCTGCAATGAAAGACCATTTAGAATTGACGACTAATTCAAAGGTACATCGAAAATAATACAGAAATAATACAGAATGATATAATGGACTGTATGCTTACTGTCTGCAGAGTAGAAATAGAAAAGGAGATAGAAGCTTCTGAATTTGTGGCAATCGAATGTGACAAGACAATTGATGTGACAAACCACTGTCAAGTGGTATTAGTTTTAGGTACGTGTTTAAGGGGTCGGTATACGAAAGGTTTTGAGGATTTCTTAGTCCTGAAGGTAAATGTGCAGAATGGACAACATCGATCTTCTTCTGCACACATCAAAGGAAAAACGTTAATATTTCAGATTTATGATGGAACTAATGTATTTGTGGTTCTGTTGGAGGTGTACAGGCAAAAATTAGAGAAGTGTATCCGTTTGCATATTTTGTACACTATTACGCTCATCAACTTAATTTGCTATTAGAAAAAACAACAAATTTAGACAACAAAGATAGAGTTTATTTCTCAAATCTGTCTGCAATTCCAGCATTTTTTCACACTCATCTCTACGAAGGGACTTTTTTGAGGAAGTAGTGTAAGCCAGGTCACCCAGAGTTTCTATAACAAGATGGAATTATAACATTTGTACAGTCAACGTTGTGTACGAAAACCGATATAAGTTGGAAGAATATTTCGAAGTTCTTGAAGAAAATTGTACAAACAAACTCACAGTTAATGAGGCAAGTGGTCAATGAAGTGCTCTTCATGACCAAAAGTTCATGTTCTGGCTAACTTTTTCCCATAAAATTCTACCCCACGTGGACATACTGTACTAATTACAGAGTAGGAACAAAGGCAGTGTAATGTGGCAAAGAGATATCGGAATTTTAGAAAATGAGACACAGAAAGAGAGGAAGAAAATAAATGAAATAGAAACACAAATAAATGAGGAGTTCCCTGACCAACCAAGAAAAAGGAACAATAATATTTAATGCAGCACTAGAATAGGGGATGCAATAGAAGTATGTGACATCATTATAACTCACGTAAAAGAAAGATTTATCTACACCTGTCACCTGGAAGATGCTTCATTGATGTCCAATGACTTATTTCCACTTTTTTCTACAAACTTTCCGGAAGAAAAATTCAAGTGAGTGATTCAGCATTGCCCTTTCTTACAAGAAAACAAACTTCGGACTGAATTGGAACTATTATACAGACGGCATGATTTTGATATTAAATGCGCAATAAAACGTCTTAACTTTATAGAAGTAAACAATCTTACGTCAGTTTTCAAAGAAGTGTTCAATATTGATAAATAATTAAGAAGCCTAAAGGCCGCGCCTTCCAGCCTCTTCAGTCACGAGCCGCCACTCGTAACACGTGTATATTGAACAAAGTACTTGCCTTTGGTAGCTGTGATAGCTTTAGTTATCTCCTGCCAAGGATACAAGCTACACATATCTAATTACTTTAGCGGTAATAAGTTACCTGAAAAATTTCCCTTCGTTAATTCGGCTCAAAAATTAATTAACTTTTTCGAAATTTTTGTAATAACGTGCATACCAGAAGAATATCTAGGTTAATAAGATATTGAATCAAATAATTATATACAATTGTAAATACATATTTCCAAGACATAATAGTAATTTGTTTATTATGGTAATTTTTTAGTGTTGTCGATAGCCGACTGACGACGCACAGCATCGCTTTGGTAGTTATGATCGTAGTATATAAAAATAAGTTCGCGTTAAAACAAAGAAAACAGATCAATTGTTTAAAAAGAAATAAAAAGGATGTATAAACAAAACGTTAAGGGATTTCAAGTTTTTTACGTTTCGGAAACTAACAGTTATTTGAGTAGGCTATAACTAACAAGATCAGCAGACGACGACAAAGAGGATTACAGTTGTTTACGCAAACTGTGCGACGCGGTAAGTGGGTCATGTTTCTGTGACCCACTTACTGTTTAATTCGCAACCCCCGCCCCGAACGTCGTTGCTTAGCAACCGGAATTGGGCCCAGCACCGTTTACCATATACGGGAAGTGGTCGCGATACGCTGTAGACACGAAAGCATATAAGTGCATTATATTACATTTTACATGAATATTTTATACACGTAAGCTTACGTCATGATGTTCATTAGTGAATATAGTTTTCAGGTTTTTTGTCTAGGCGCTGTTTTATGTTCATTTATAATTTACAAGAGTATAATGTTTGAGTATCGTCCCACAATAGCATTTGCTGTTACGAGATTGTGATCTGTACTAGAATGAAATTGACACCAGAGGTAATAAAATAATCAGCAGGCTTACAGTTTCGTTAAACACTTTTGAGAAAATCACGCTTAATTCGGTGATTCTGCTGTTAAAGTAAAATGGTTCGTTACTCACAGTTAATAATAACAGACAATAGTTGTAGCAACTAAAGCAATTAAGTTTACTATTATAACCATTAACTTACGAAACGACAGCTTAAATGCAGTAAATTACAACGCCAAAACGATGGGCATAAAACTAAAGAGCCCTCGTTCCGACTGTATCAGTCACCGCCAAGATCACACCTCTAACGTTCGAATTTTGACGCCATGCGATTTCTCTCCGTAGGTATAGACGGTTCGAAAATATGCTAGAACGTAGTACGTATACCTACTTATACCTATTTACCTATTTATACCTACGTAGTATTTATATCTCATTAATCGATCATACATAGACCACATTATCATCTTTGCATATTAAGAGAAAATTCTACTGAATTTTGTTCATCACATTACATGAAATTCGTCAGTTTAGGCACTTTTGATACACTAAAGCCTACAGCAATTGGCAGTGACGTTAGAGAGAACGGTGTTGCAAATTAAATGAAATCATTAGATACCTTCAGATAAATCTCCCTGTAGAATACCACATGAAGAGAGAGAGAAAGTGCTGAGAAACTATTAATTAATATTGTTACGGAATGCGGAAAAAGTGTTACGTAATACGGAACGTTCTACAAGCTTCTCGAAAACTCCAGCTGTAATGTGTGTACATAATGCTGATACTCTGCCGTGACAGAAAATTACGCGTCAATTATCGGGTCTACACCAGACCATACCGGTCAGCGCAGTGTGTTCAAGGGCACTGTTTCTAGTGGATTCTCGAGAGCGTCTGTTTGTTCAACAAGTCATCCAAAGTGACAGATTATTCTGGAAATCAGCGGGGTATAAATACAGCCATTCAGCGACGGTCAGGTCAGTTATCGTCAAGCGATTACACAGTGTGTTTGAGTGGCGATTTACACAGTGCGGTTCGAAGTAATGGAAGTAATGTGGCGAAGTAGCCTATTATGTGTTTTATAATTGTGCGGTACTCTATTTGTGGAAATTTTTATTGCGTGTGAACAATTTTTATTTGGTTTGTCGTAAGAGAGTATCTTGTTAATTACAAATTGTTTAATTGTGATAATTAAAGCTGGTGATAGTGACTTAATTGGTCTCTTGTATTTTGTTTTCCACTGTACCATACGACGATCAGTTAGACCGTCGTAATAATATGTTGAAACACGTAATGGGCACGATAACTAATGCTCCTAGAAGAGTAAAATGGGATTTATTCGGGCGATTAGAAAGTAGGCCTACAAATGTGCAGATGACGTATGTTTGTTGTATCACACCAGACAGAAATGAAGGAAGAGATAAAACGTTTGAAACAGAATCGTTAGTCTCAAAGTAAGCACAATTTAAACAAAGAGCTTCTCCCTAAAAGCTCAAAACACTGAACCCGTCTGCATAAACAATCGGTTCTTTGAGATTGTCAAGATTTTGTTTGCTTTGGTTTTGTCGTAGATAAATTTTCCGGCACTGATCACGATGCTGAAGTTTTGAAAACCGAAAAGTCGTTTGTGATGTGAAAAACATCTGGAAATGCAGACACTGCTCCAGGAAAAATAAAGTTAATATTTTCGACTCCCGTGCCAAACTGTCCTGTTAAGTAACTGTGAGACCTGGAAACTCATAAAACATGTTACCAGGAAAAGTCAGGTCTCTATGAACACGTGCCTACGAAGAATATTGCACTTTTATGGCCTCCGTTGAGGCAAAGATGTTGGAAAATTCTGAGAAAAATTAAACAAATCGCAAACAAACGGCTCAAATGGTGACAACTTGTAGACTACCTATGATTCCCAAGAAATGACAGACTTTAGATTAGAGATGTATCACATCGTAATGTAAACTCATCACATTCAAATACGAAGTTAAAGAACGATCACGTTAGTAGTTGTAGATTTAATTTCCTGTGTCTCCGTGACGATACTAATACAATCTTTTTGTGTAGCGATTTATTTAACAGCTTTTCTCCTTTATGTTACACACATTTTTCTATAACTCGCACCTTGTACATCTTGTTTTTAAAATACACTTACTCATAAATTTGAACAAATTAGTTAAATAAAGAATAAAAATAATCTAAAAAACCACCTGTTTTTATAAATAAGAAAACCTCGACTTATAAGTGAACAAATTTCTCTATTCCGTTTGCTTGTTTAGAGCAGTGGTTCTCAACCTTTTTGGGCCTGTGCCCCCCTTTGCGACCTCGAATTAGGCCACGCCCCTCTAGACCTAATGAATTGAAGTAAAAAAGTTCTACTGTGCTATTAGGGTTAATAAATCTAACTCAAAGAATGTGTTATAATGCTTTTATTATTACAGATTAAAAAAAAAAAAATTATACTTGTTTTGTCAAAATCTGTAAAATATTTACCTTATTTCTTCCGTCGTGTGACTTCGTGTTGCATTTTGATTTAATTTACGCGTTTCGAGACATATGTCTCGTCATCAGAAATAAATAAAATAAAAATTTACTCTTAGCGAGGTCGTTACATAGCTGAATTTTTATTTTATTTATTTCTGATGACGAGACATATGTCTCGAAACGCGTAAATTAAATGAAAACGCAACACGAAGTCACACGACGGAAGAAATAAGGTAAATATTTTACAGATTTTGTCTATAAGTGACTTGGATACCAATTCAAACATGTCTTTCAACTTGTTTTGTTGAGAGAACATTTTATTTAATTAAAAGTACTTAATAGGACTACATTACAAAGGATTCTGCCCTCACTGCAGTTAAAATTTCAGGCTACATTATTTGGTTTTATTTCTTAAGAACACAATTAATGAAAGGGCTGGCACTGTTTTTCTTTCACAAGTTTTAAATGTTTGGTTCCAACTGTGATAATTCACACCTCAGATCACTTTCAGCATCCAGCCGTGCTCGGTATTTTGATTTGATGTAAGCCAGCGTAGAAAACCCAGACTCACATAGATACGTTGATGCAAACTGCACCAACAACCTTGCAGCTTCCGTAGCAACTTGTGGGTACACATGAAAATAGCTTAACCAAAAATCTTCAACAGTCATGTTTGGGAACTCCGTTTTTGCTTGAGAATCACATTTTAGGTCGATTGCCTGCTCCTGAAGGGAATCAGGAAGCATGTCCACTTCGATTTTGAACGGATCTTGTGTCAACTGAAATTGCCAGCTATCTGAAGAAAGATCTGGAAAGTAGCGTCCAATTTCGGTTTTCAAGGATGCCAAATGTTCTGAAATCAAGTTCTTCAATTCACTTTTCATATTTAATGGAAGATTTTCTGTGTCATCAAGAAGGTCGTTAAGACGTGGGAAGGACGAAAACTTGGGTTCTGAACTCTGAAGGTGACGTTGCCACAGATATTTTTTCCAGGAAACCTTTCATTGCATCATAAGTCTTCAAAATGTTTTTCTGTCCTTGTAGTTTCAAATTCAAAAGGTTGAACGATTCAAAGAAGTCTGATAAATACGTCAAGTGGTGGATACATTTCTCATCTGTAAATTGCATGTACAGATCTTCTTCATTTGAACTCATCAAAAAGATTTCAACTTCTGATTTCAGATTGAATAGCCTAGCGAGCACATTACCTTTAGAGAGCCAACGAACTTCAGTGTGGTAATGAAGAGTTTGTTGGTCACTATTCAATTCGTAACATAAAGCCTCAAAAAGTCTAGTATTCAGAGCACTAGATTTGACAAAGTTTACTACTTTGATTACCAATTTCAAAACAGTATTAAGTGTTTCAGGCAGAGTCTTACAAGCTAAAGCTTGTCTGTGTATGATACAATGAGAACCAATGATGTTAGGGTTCTGTTTTTTTGCAAGCACAACAAATCCAGAACGGCATCCTGTCATGGCTTGTGCCCCATCAGTGCATATTCCACAACATTCTCCCAAGGAAGATTATTAGCTGTCAAAACGTTACACAGAGCAGAAAAAACATCCTCAGATTTTGTGGTTGTCTGAAGAGTTCAGGAAAATAATATTTCCTCTACGAAGCGTTTCCCGTCAATATATCTACAGTAAAACAACAACTGAGAGTGCTTTGAAATGTCAGTTGTCTCATCACATTGCAGAGAAAAGAACCGAATTTTTTTAACTTTTCTATTTCTTGTTCTTTAAATCTTGCGCCATTTCATCAAATCTACGTTTTACTGTGTCATTTGAGAGCGGTATTTTTACAGTTTTATTACAACTTTCCTCTCCAAGTAAAGTACTGCATGCAGTTAGTAAACATGGTTTTATAAGTGACTCACCAATGGTATGTGGTTTCTTGTCTTTTGCTATAAGCAAAGCGAGCTTGTAAGAAACTTCAACGGCCTTATAGTTGTCTTGATTATTCATCTCTTCTTTCACAGCACTAACACTTAACTAAAAATGAACTTATTCATGTGAAAACTTACTGATTTTATTGGACGCGTTTCGGCTTACGTATCCGCCTTCTTCAGCTTTGATACAGACTGCCAGCATTTTGTAACGGTTGTGTGGAAGGTGTAGTGGGGGTGGTGTGTGGAGGAAGGGGATTGGCGCGGGGATTCAACTTACTGTTTGTTTTCTGTATAATTGTGTCAAAAAGTGTATGTGATTTATATTGTAATTGATCGTTGAGTATGTTGTTTGGTTGTGTTGTGTGGTGTTTATATATTTCGTATAGAGGAAAACGTTTAAACACAGCGAATAACAAATATACACTTTGTAGGAAGCATCACAATGAGGATAGTGTAAGGACAGTCTACCAGTACTCAGGAAGTGCTTGAAGTTTTTCAAGTTTTCAGCCCAGTCCTAGAAGAAATAGAGAAAACAGTGAAATCCCAAACTAATGAAATGACTTGTACCTTTCCGGTACATGAAGGCCGAGACATGGGCGGAGAACTGTAGGGAGAAAGCGAAGGTGAACTGGACTACAATGAGAATAGAAGAATGTAGAATGAGAAGAAATAGGAAAAGGGAGGAAGAGGTAAAGGAGAATAAGAAGGATGAGGATGAAAGGAGTAGGGAAGAATGAGGAGAATGCTAAATTGGAAGGGAAGCGCGATGAAGAGACATATGAAAAAGAGGATAAGAATACAAAATGGAGGGAGAAATGTTGGGAAGCAGAGAAACGAGGAGAAGAAGGGAAGATGGAGGAGAGAGAGAGAGGGAGTTTAAAAGAAGGAAGAAAATAAAAGAGAATAAGATGAACGATAAGAGGAGGAAGAAGATACAGAGAAGAAGAAAAATGATAATGATGAGTAGGAGGGGTAAAGGAGGAAGTGGGAGGCGATGAGGAGGAAATGGAAAAAAAACATAGCCTCGCCTCCCTCGCACAGTTTAAAGGTCACCTGCGTCATTGCAGCGGTTCACATGTCCAACCCACGCTTCACTTCCACTAGTGCGTGGAACAAGCATCATATAACCTAAAAATATTTCACTTCCGGATACCAGCACCAAACTTTGAGGGTTGACTAAATATATATCAAAGACTGTAAATCAGCCGGGAGACAACCTTAGAAATGATTATGCCACGAGCAATGACGTCATCAATATGGCCGCTCAGCCGATTTTATAAAGTCGCATATCTCAGAAACCACAGATCAGATTTTGATCAAATTGGTCTCATTTTAAAGAACAGCTGTTTATCTAAAAGAAATGTTATTACATATATTGCTGTAAATGCAATAGTGCTTGAGTATTCTTTCAATTATTACATTTTTAGCGAATTTCCCGAAATTCAGCTATTACAGTAGGTCGTTATGTGCGACTTTCACCAGTAACAATAGCAACTTGATAGAAAAGCTAAATCTCAATGTAAATAACACCAGAATCTCTCTACCTCAGTGGTACACTACTGTTCCACCAACAGCAAAATGTAACTTTGACAACCCGTTGCCCTTGGTAAATGACACGTATGGTAATTCATATTTCAATGTATTTGAAGAAACTAAAGAATGGGTAGAGCATGTCCAGTGTAATGTTGAAGGAGACATTCTTCCATGGGCTGTGTTGTATTCGCGTAAGGAAGAAAATACTGAAATCAAGAAATTGAAGAGTACTTCAGTTTTGCTTCCAATTCTGCAAGAGGATATTAACTCAGCTATGGTTCGCCATGCCATAGACATTATTATAACATTGTTGAAAAATATAAACTCAGAACAAATCCCAGTTATAACATCAGACCAACCAGTATACACTCCTTAAATCATCCCGTGTTAAAAGAAGTCGATATGCTCATGAAGTGAGCTACGCATCCCTTAATATTTTTTGCAGCAAGCATACGACAGCAGTGAAGATAGATCATCAGAAAGAATCACTCAGTGGTGTAACCGAATGCAACAAGAATCTGTTCAGTTCAAGTACTGGGTGACAACTATAGAATTAGAAGGCCTTCTTCTTGTTTTTGTTCGGAGCATCCGCCAGGGAAACTTACCAGAGTTTCTTTCATCACTTGAAAATATATGCCCTTGGATGTTTGCACTTGATCATGTGAACTATGCTAGATGGTTGCCTATTTTTGTGTACAGCCTGTGGAAATTACCAGAGCTTCACCCCACGGTGTACGGGGAATTTTTGAAAGGAAACTTTGTAGGCTGTAAAACACAACGAAGCTTCTCACGCATATCTCATGATCAGATCCATGAACAAAACAACAAACTTGTAAAACTTGATAGTGCAAAACTATCCCTTCTGAGCAACAAAGATGCATTACTGAAGTGGATGACTGCTGGCCCTGAAATTGCACGCATGAACAGTGAGTTTGAAGAAATCAACAAGTTGAATCAAAAAGCTACGTCTAATGAAGGTAAACACCACGAAGATAACAAATCGTCTGAAGTTCACTTTCATAAAAATGTATGTGATTTAGTTAAAGTCTATCAGGAGCATGGTAATCCATTTGAAGAGAAAGAGCTTACTACTGTAAACAGTAGTAAATTAGTTATGAGCGAGGTAGCAGCAAAATCTGTCTTTCAAGCTCACATCAAAGAAGAAAAACAATACTCCACCTACGTGAATGATCGTTTAGTTTTGGGAAAAATTTCTATTCATGATATCATCAAACGGAACAACCTTCCATTGTTCAGTCAGAAAAAAACCTGCCCTCAAGTGCAAAGATAAAAATAAGTTGGCACATCTGAGAAAGGATTCCAATGTATTTTGTCGGCTTTACGTTGCAAGCCAAGTTAGACATGGAGACGTGGAAGAGTTCTTTTCTCACGAAAACTGCACGTATCCCCCATCTATTTCCGAATTCGGTGAACGTCTCCCTTCCAGTAAAGCTGACATTGTATCGTGTGTTCAAAAAACATGCAGCTTATCAAGCGAAGTTACTGCACCTGCCCTAACGCCAACTGTATCTGCCTTAATCATTGATGGAGCTGCCCTTGTGCACATGTTGACACCAGGAGTAGGAATTACTTTTCAGGAATACAGCGACTGTGTTGTAATGCCCTATATAAAGACAAGATTAGGAACCGTTAGTAGAGTGGACATTGTGTTTGACCAGTATATTAAAGGAAGTGTAAAGTCTCAAACTCGGCAGTCTAGAGGTTGTGGTTCCCGGATAGCAGTCAAACCTGCAGTAAAGATGCCACGCAATTTTAAACAGTTTTTGTCTGAAGAAAGCAATAAGGAGGAACTGTTTAATATGTTGGCAACTAATCTAGTTTCAATAGAAAGCCCCGGGAAAGAAATATTTTTCACTTTGAAGGATAAAGTTTTATCGACAGTCGGAGAAGAGTGTAGTCTCAATTTCTCCATCTTCGCACGAGGAAGCAGATGCACGGCTTCTTTTGCATGCATCGGATGCTGCTATGCATGGACACAGCAAAGTTGTTATTAAAAGAGTGGATTCAGATGTGATTTCCATAGCTTTATTTGCATTTCCATGCATTGCAGAAGCCGAAGAACTGTGGATTGAGTATGGGTCAGGGAAAAATTTACAATATTTGCCTGTCCATGAATTATATTCAAAGCTTCCCACTGGAGTATCCGAGCTGATTCCATTGTTCCATTCATTCACTGGGTGTGACACGGTGTCGTCGTTTTCTGGCATTGGGGAAAAAAGTGCTTGGAAAACATGGATGTCATTTCGTGATGTTCATTTTGCCTTCCAAGAATTTTCTATTTCAGCAACAACAGTTATGGCCGACAGCATTGCATTTTCTGTACTTGAGCGTTTTTTGGCATTAATGTACCATGCCATAAGTACAGCAGAACATGTAAACCAAGCATGCAGAATACTGTTTACTCAGATGAGTAGAAACATAGAACATATCCCGCCAACGGCGGATGCCCTATTACAGCACTTAAACGTGCTATGTTTCAATGTAACGTTTGGAGAAACTGCTTGACAAAAAGACCTTCAGTTAACGATCCACGCCAGTGGGGTTGGAAAACAGACGATGGCACCACGTTCAAACCTCTCTGGACAACAATTCCAGACGTAACCAAACATTGTCAAGAACTAGTGTCGTGTAAGTGTAAGGAACGATGTACTTAGTGCCGCTGTGTAAAAATTGGACTTCGGTGCACTCTTTTGTGTGCTTGCGAAGGTCATTGCTCAAGGATAGACGAATAATGAGCTGGTTACGTTTACATGAATTCACAGCCGTTATAAAAAAGAGATATTATGTACGTCAAGTCTTTTGTCGGATGTTACCCTCCGCGCACTTGTACTTACTGATTGCCGGTTTCTCTGCGACGATGTTGTCCTGCAAACATAACTTATGCTAATATGTGTATGTGGGCGCCACTTGGATATTTGGTCCAAGAAATTATTATTATTAAAAACTGATTTTTGAGTTGTTAACTTAATTATAGAAAAAAATGTGAACAAGACAATTTGAATTGCAAATAATGTATGTTTAATGATCTTTCTTTTCATAAAATCGTCTGAAAGACTAACAATCAAATTAAACAAAATTGCAGAGTTACAAAAATTATTGACAAGTTTTTTATTAATCATCGGCTGATAAATATTTTATTGCTCAGTTGAATAGCATGAATTTAATCTTTGAAAAAAACTTTATACTCAGGACGTGACTCCTTTGAACTATCAAGACAAATCAGTGGGATGCTTTACAAAATTTGTGTGATTTGAAGGTGTTTGACATGTGTAGTACAACTGTGTGACAAGAATACCAGATAAAAATGATTTTAACTTTTGAACAACTCACGTTCCGGTGGGTAAGTATTTTTTTCACTGGACACTGTTCTTGGGGACGATTCCAATCTTGCGTCTCTTCGTATTTACGTTCCTCACGCACTGGTAACTATTTATAAGTCAAATTACGGTTTTAAAACTCCGCACAATTGAAATAAAAATCGTACTGTTTCTACGCTTTGAATTCTTGGCGGCGGCGAACAGCTGTCTGCGTGGCCTCGCTATTCTGCCGTCTCAGCGCTAGTTCCAACTCAATGTAGAAGTCTTGTCAGTAATATGTTTTGGGAATTTTGTCACAGTCTGTTTATTTTCGCAAATACCAGCAAAATTGATTTTCTCTATTAAAATCGGTCCTTTTCAGGGCCGCTGGATATTTGGCTGTGTGCGTTTCTATTAAATATGGCGTGTTGCTGCTCTATTCAACAACACGTTAGCGTTTTAGCGATATACTCCTGATATAGATTAAGTCGGTCTTTTGTCTGTTACGGGAAAAGCCTTTTTTGAGTCTTCGGGTTGAATTCCTTTTCTTCGAGTCGCCTTGGATAAGATGATCGGATTCGTAGGTGAAGTGTCTCTTGTGGATTCAAAGCATAAAGTGTTTTTTGTGTCAAATTTCGTCTTCCTTTTATACTCTGTGTAAGGTGCATTATTTTAATTTTTAAACATGACTTCCGGTATTTTTGAGTAAAATTTCTTCTGGAACGTTCGAGAATATGCAAATAGAACATCATGGAACAAATTCGACTTCCGTAGAAGCTTTAGAACAAAAACTTCTTTTTCTTCATACTAAAGGATATTACTGAAATTATTCTGGTATTTGTCAAACAATTTTACAGAACTACTTAAAATCTGCATGCCATTATTATTTTTGGATTCTCTGCTTTCAACTGAATAAAATGATACCATTTACGATTGGTTTTGAACAAATTAAATCTAATAAATTAACATAAAATACAATTCTTACCTTGTAGTGTTTGCACAAAATTTTTAAGTTTCTAATTAATAAAATGTTATGAAGCTCCTTGGCTCTTGCTATAACATTGATACATAACATAATTATCTTTACATAACAAAATAAACAAATATTAAAGCATATAACATTTAATAAGTTAATTTTTCTGTAGGCATTACATATGGCCTAGTTTTTTGTCACTGGTTTTTTATAATAATTTGTCTTTTTCGGTATTATATATGGGATTTTTTGGGTATTCACTTAGAGTTTGTTATATTGTTTATCTTTGGAAATACCTGGTTTATCCTAATACATTTTATTTTTATTGTAATATTACTTAGCATCTCACTGTTTTTGTACAGATGAGTTATTTCACTGGTGTGACAATTTTCACTTTTATATTTAAAAATTCTCTATGAATTAAGCTTGTCTTCAATTGAGCAAGTATGTTTCCATTGTACATTATAGAATTGTACCTTTTTCCTATATTTTTTCTAATATTATACAATTAGTCTGTCAAATATGACTATTTTTGTGATTGTTTTTTGGTCTCAGCCTAGTATCGTATAGGTAACTAGTTTCATAACTTGACTGTTAAAGTGTTTTAGGTGGTCATATATATAAGTATAGTTACTTGACATTGTGGTTCAACTTTAAAATACAATTTTGTTGCATTTTGATAACATTAAATTCATAAATATTACAATTTTATATGTTCATCACATGTTTTCAGTTTAACACTGTTTTTGATTATTTTAATTGACTTCTAATCAATTTACAGCTTTCTCTATTTAAAATAATTTGTTTGGTCTTTGTCTAATTGACATTTACATATAGTTTTTATCTTAATTTTATAATAATTAATTTTCACATAAAATCTGAGTGATTGGTCTCATCTCCAAAACTTTGATTTTTTGTTATAACATTTATATATTTTTTATTTTAATTTACATCCTTTTTAATGATGTGTTCAAATCATTTAATACATCTATTTTATTTATATTATAAAGTATAATAATAGATCTTGTCTATTATTTCACAATAAACGGTTTTTTATACCCTATTCAGAGTTACATTGCTTAATATGTTATGACCTCATTTTGGTCATTTCTGAGATTATCTGTTTCTCTTATAATACATTATCAGTTTTATTCTGTTCTTCACTTAAACAATATATGGGGTTTGAGTCTTGGTCATAGTCTTTGTCGTTTTTTAATGTTAATGATATTAATTATCGGACAATATTACAAAATTTTTGGATTACTTGGGTTCAATACTGTTCATCTCACCTTCCTCTTATGATAATTTACTTTGCAATTAAATTCCTTTATGGAACGTTCTGTGACGTTACACCGTGTACAACTCAAGTAATTGTTTTATGTGTTGTTTGTATGTATATACTTTTACAGGAATAATTAATCTTGAAAAATGAGAAATTCTTATTAAAACAATTGTAACTGAGTAAAGTTGCTAAGAAAAAGTTATTTGTTAAGAATAAATTATATTTTTAAATTTCAACTCGTATTATTACTAGCATTGAAACCATCGACAGGAAAATAACAAAAATGTGTAAAAAAGCGCGTTCGCAGGACCTACTAAACTAAGCGAATTTCCATCCGGCTTCCTAATAAATGCTTTAAAACGTTTGTGGTTTAATTTTGACTTAAAATCATGAAATAAAAGAAGACAAATTGAGTACAAATGTTTAATATTCCAAAAATATTAACAGGGAATTCGCAAATCAAAATAACTATGTTTTCCTATTTAGTGCTATTTGACCTATTATGCCAAAACACATTGAAACGGACCAGAAAATAACCTATAATAAAAATGGAAAAAATGTGATTTTTTACATATTCAAAATTTAAAAATGGGGGGTTGTTCTACCCTAATGTTGCTGATTTACGAACTTGATTTAGGTATCACATGATTGATTTTTCCACCAACTTTCATTTCAATCGGAATGAAAAGTTCTAAAAAAAAGTAAAAAAGTTATAGTTTTTTTGAGAAAAATTACAAAATGAGCCATTGAAGTTTTAACTCATCACCATTTAATCTATTATGTCCATACACATTTGGAATGAGCTCAAAAAAGCATAGTACAAACATAAAAATATTAAAAATCAATTTTTGAAATTTTCAAAATTCGAAATGGTGGGTTGCCCCGGCCCAATTTTGCTGGTTTACGAACTCGCATGATTGATTTTACCACCAAGTTTCATTCAGATTGGACACCTCCTTCAAAAGTTATCGTGCTATCACACACACACACACACACACATGTATAACATTTTTCGCCACTATGATTTTTGCACTCTAGGGACCTTAAAACAAATTTCTATCATGGTACCGGGTGAAAGTCGCACATAACGACCTACTGTAATAGCTGAATTTCGGGAAATTCGCTGAACATGTAATAATTGAAAGAATACTCAAGAACTATTGCATTTACAGCAATATATGTAATAACATTTCTTTTAGATAAACAGCTGTTCTTTAAAATGAGACCAATTTTATCAAAATCTGATCTGTGGTTTCTGAGATATACGACTTTATAAAATCGGCTGAGCGGCCATATTGATGACATCACTGCTCATGACGTAATCATTTCTAAGGTTGTCTCCTGGCTGATTTACAGTCTTTGATATGTGTATTTAGTTAGCCCTCTTAGTTTGGTGCTAGTATCCGGAAGTGAAATATTTTTACGCTTGTTCCACGCACTACACAGTTCCAGTGTTTTACCGCTCTAACCTCACTTCGGTGATTATATACGACATTTGTATAGGCCCATACAGTAATAAAATTGTGACGTAGAAACGGTGGGTTATGAACGTCATCAAAATTACTTATGTTGCGGATTAAGTCTTTATTCACTGATATCATTGCTGCAGCATTTAGACGATCTTCATTC
Organism: Magicicada septendecula; assembly: GCA_034769895.1. Classification (NCBI taxonomy): domain Eukaryota; kingdom Metazoa; phylum Arthropoda; class Insecta; order Hemiptera; family Cicadidae; genus Magicicada; species Magicicada septendecula. Next base: position 347,521,615 of record CM068370.1, read on the forward strand.
ATTGTAGATTGTAGCAGACTTGCTATCCAAAAATATACCTCGCTAATATTGTTGCCAGTAATAGTTTATTGAATTTATACCCAGCTTACCGGTTAAGCCTTCAGCTATTTTATTAGAGTAAAATGCAGTGTAATGGATGTCGCCTCCCTCGCACAGTTTAAAGGTCACTTGCGTCATTGCAGCGGTTCACATGTCCAACCCACGCTTCGCTTCCACCGTTCCAGTGTTTTACCGCTCTAACCTCACTTCGGTGATTATATACGACATTTGTATAGGCCTATACAGTAATAAAATTGTGACGTAAAAACGGTGGGATAACCTTTTCAACAAAATTACTTATGTTGCAGATTAAGTCTTTATTCACTGATATCATTGCTGCAGCATTTAGACGATCTTCATTCATCGTATGAATGAAATGTTACGATTCATAGAAATGTTTTTATTCCTTTAATAGAAAGGAAATATCGTTCTGATTCAGCGGCTAACATAGGAGTTGTCACAATAATTTTCAATAATTTGACGGTTTCGCTGAAAATTATGTTTAAACTATTGCTGGACACCCACGAAAGCATGTTTAGGCCACCTACAATATTTTTAAAAAGGTTTTATTGAATGGATTACTAACAGCTCAGTCCGTAACTTGTCTTCTTGTAACATTGGATAAAATCCTACGACTGATTTAAAAGTCAATGGCGGAAACGACTCGTAATAATAGGGAACGTTTTCTGTATTAACTAAAGCTACAGATTCCAAGTGAACTCTGTGTGAAATCTTTCTTTGAACTGGCAAATTATCGTGTCACATACTTCCTTGGCGATTATAGGCAATATTGTGAAGTCGTTCAGTTCATCCACTTCTATTTCATGTCTCTACTTTCAAATTCATATATGCGAGTATCCGATCCGAATAGCCCTAATTTTATTCTTACGTGATTTTGAGTCACATCGCATAAAGATGAATACCTATTAAAAACGTAAGTTTAAATCATGTGTCTTCTCGTTCCATCACGGAATGAAAAGGGTTTACTTTAGTCTCAGTGATGCTCCATCTTCGTCCACACGTATAGTTTACAGACACATAGGTCAGCTGATATCTAGTTCAGAGTTCAAGGACGTCAGCTGGTCATGTCATACAATACGTACAGCAGACAGCGAGAGACTCGGTAACCCCGTTTATGGGTATGGTCTGGTGGATCGTCGTGCGTAGTGGAATCGACCCAATACAGCAATAAATAAGTTTGCCTTACCTCTTTGTTTATCCTCTTTTAAAATCTCCTAGTTATTTATGTCAGAGAGGAATTGCGACAGGAACTAGAAGTTCTGCATGTAGATCTTCGTGTTAATGTTATTAAGAATATGCGTTGATGACAAGGATTATGCTACATTAAGCAATTGATTTTCAGATGTTACATTTCTATCTGACGACGATGTTGTCCTGCTACGTAAACAGGAATAATACCTAAAGTTAAATAATAATATTTAACTTCTTATTACGAGCTGTCGTCAAGATATAGGTAGGAGAGTGGGAGAATGGAAGCTAGGTATAATTTGCAGCAAAATGGGAATCACTATGGGAGACGAATATTCAGTATCTGGAATCCTTGAATTTTGCTGATGCTCTCTAGTCGATTGTACAGACAGTACAGGGTCTTACAATTAATGTTAACAAAAGAGAGTATTCAGTAGTATATCCTAGTAAATAACCATTTTAAAATATTTCTTACGATAATATAACCATCAGCCGGACATATTGAATGTAAATTCTTTAAATGCCTGGAACTGTTAATTATAAACAGGGTTTAGGGTTTGCATATGTATACAACAGAGTACAATCGGAATGAGTTACATTTAACGGAGTATAATGGAATAAACAGATACCACCAAAAGTATTTGTAGAAAAAGTCATGGTTAAATCAATTATGGTTTATGAAATTGATGTGTCGAAACTAAACTCAGATTTGAGGACGAGACTCGATGTTCTGGAATTTGATTACGTTATACTAGAGCATCCAGACGCGATGTTAGTAGGAATAAGAATACCTATAGGACGATAACTGATAGGATAGAACAGCGAGAACGTTAGATCACTTTCCGTGTGAATAATCAAAGATGGGGACGAAACGTTTTTGAGCGGAAAACGTATGGAAGCAACAAAAAAAGGGGGAGCTTCCAAGAACACCATAAGACGAAGGACTGAGGAGACACTTGGAACTGTGTGGTTTAGAAGACGAAAAAGCTGGTGAAGTTTAGTGGATAGAGTGTGACAGAAGTGAAAACACCATGGATAGATAGAATGGTCAATATTTGCATGTCTCTTACACAAGATATTTCCTCTCTCTTAAAGGAATAAAAACATTTCTATGAATAGTAACATTTCATTCATACGATGAACGAAGATCGTCTAAATGCTGCAGCAATGATATCAGTGAATAAAGACTTAATCCGCAACATAAGTAATTTTGATGAAAAGGTTATCAAAAAATTTCTTTTGCAGAAAGACAGACGACTTGGCTTTGTGCATAAACAATAATTTTAATAATAAAATATTTAATTATTTTAAATATAATTATAAATATAATATAATAACCAGACGCCAGCTGGGTAAATTGTTATGTTGACATATCATTTACGAAAATAGAAAAATTTCATCCATACCTAGTAATATAAATATTTCGACAATAAGTGAAGTCGGTAACTAAAGGAAAAATATTACCTCAAGAAAATATCGACTGAAGAATATATAATTATTAAATATATAAAGCAATCTACTTAGTGGAAAGGAAATTGTTTGCAGTATAAGTTTCAAGCGATTTCAAATAGTTCAAGCAACTGGAAAACAAGTGATTTTCAGAGAAAAAGGACAATAGGTGGGATTCTTATGTTGCGACATATCGCTGACTAATACAGTAAATTAAATAGGTAGTTCATAAAGTGCTAAAAAATTGGATAATTATTGAGGTAAACTTCTACAAAGTCTCACGGAAAAATTGGGTTGAGAGCTCTGCAATTGTACATCAATGAAACAAATCCTTCAGTTACTGGATAAGAATTGTATGGTATGAAATAAAGAGCTGTTCTTACACTATTTTTTACTTAGAGAAAGACAAATTGAAAAATAATATAACGGATCATGTCAAGAAATGAAAAAACGTAGTGAGACAGTGGTAGATAACCAAGTGATGCGGGGATAATTAATTAAAATAATGAACAGAAGACACGGATCGTTAATCACTAGTAATAACAGCGTGAACATGGGGAGCTGACTGTCAGTACATTAGACAACAACAGTCACAGATGTATCCCCTGTTTACTGTAGATAAATAATCGTTATTGACGAGACAGTCACTACTACATGCTGACACTTTGTAGACAAGAAAAAATATAGTTACGTGGATAATGATCTATAGTGTGTTGCAAGTAGATTGGCACCAGATCCAGTAACACAATTACAAGTTATCAATCGCGTAGGGCTGTGTAACAGTTAATTCAGCAATTTTTTATATACTGCGTTAGACTGTACTCCAAGTCTCTGAGAGAACGCGGGCAGAGAGAGAGCGTAGACACACGGACGCGCAGTTGCATTAAAACAATCAGCGATTACCGAGAAATCCCGATTCACATGCATTATCAAAAGTCACTCAACGCTCACTTTCCTCTCATTCAGCATTAAGCCAGATAACTGTGACGCTATGTGTTGTACAAGAATTGGCACTGTAAAATATTATTAGTAACTTATTAAAATCTAATTTTAATTTCACGTAGATTATCATTTCGAAATGTGATAGATGACTTACATTTTAAAGAGGGCGAGCTAACTCCTCATGTTTCCTCTTCCCCGTCAGTATTGAAACTGCGATCAGAGTCACTGTCACTGTTGTCTATGTTGTCACCACTGTCACTGCTGATATTATCATCAGCCGAACCTGATGTGATAATAATCTTGCCAATAACGTCTGGCACTATCCCATCACTTTCCCAGTAGTAGTCCTCTACCTCCCCGTTTTCTTGCAGTACCCTACCCAGTCACTTTCAGTTACCGACATTATTGCTTGCTCAGTTATTTCAGTCAATTCCGTAAATTAAGACTTCCATGACTGTTGCAATTTTGTAAGTAGTTTTTAACTTTTGCACAGGCAAGTTCAATAGGATTGAGGTCGCACATATAGGGAGGAAGTCGTAAAACAGTGTGATCCTTGCTTGATAAAAATTGGTCAATCTTGTACTGATTTTCTCTGGGCCGATGGAGTTCAATAATTTGAAAAAAATGTTCTTTTCTCATACCTTCATCGCAATTAATACCCTTATTTCTCAGAAATTGTATCACATGGAGTTTCGTAGAATACTTTGTCGGAATCTTTGCAGTTAAACAGAATGATACGGCGAATTGTCTGTAACTATTGCTGATTCCGGTGGAATATCTGGTAACAACCTATTCTCAACCCGTTTTTTAAAATTTTCATAGTTCATCTGACCATGATAGTCACCACTAATACTTCCAAGTTTGTACAAAAGTTTAGCACCTGGAATAAAGCCATTTTTACTTCCCGCATGTAAAATCACTAATCTTTTATCCGCACTGTAATTCTGTAACACACCAGAAACCTTATTTGACTGCCAACATTTAATTACAGTTATATTACTGTCAACCCATGTTTCATCTAAAAAAAATGTTTCTCCCAGATTAGCTTTTAAGTTGCACAATGTACTTGTAACGCATCATTACAATTTATGGGTTTTCAATTAACAATTTTATTTTACTTCTGCATTTCTTCCATTTGAATCCCACACTTTTAAGCACTCGCGTTAATGATTTAGCGCCCCATGGAAAATGGATTCTTTCTTCACGATAGCTAGGAGTTTTTCAACAGTAGGCACAACTTTTTGATTTTAAAAAAAATCTTGAACAATATTTCTTACTACACATTTATCGAAATCATTAAGAAAAAGTTTCCTTTTCTCACATGTTTTACGTTTTTTCCCCGGTGTGGAGAGTTTTCCATCTAGACTGCATTTTCTTTGCTTTCTCAAGTATTTAATGAAGCTTTCCGATTTATCACAGTAATACGCAGCTCGTTTTGTTGCTTAATTATGTGGGTATGTCAGTGAATTGTGTCGTTTTCCTTCATAACATTTTTCAATTATATTACTAATTGTTTCGCGACCTTCACTATGAATAACGAAACTTTTTTTCCTTGTTTCGATGATCCTTGAAGAGACATTGTGAACAGACAGTTACAAATAAACAAATAACAGGATAATTCACTCACTAATAGAAAGTAACTAAAAGTACATTAATCCTACACGATAGTTCACAAATTCGTATTTTTAATGTTACTATAACACTACTTCTTAAAAAGGACTAAGTTGTAAACACAATGCCAATAATACGTAGTCTTTAAACGCACTTACTACCGTAACGGGAAAAAGCGGACTGCAATAATATTACAAACTGGTAGCATGCCTTTGTGATGGATGCCAGTTTGCACTGTGAACAGGGCTGATGAATCATTGGCATCGACAAACAAACAATACTAACACAGACACACACAGAAACAATCACGCATACTTTATCCCCTCCATCAGAGACTTGGAGTTCAGTTTCCGTACAATACACAGCACAACACGTCCTTTATGTTTTCTTAACTGCAGTTATGAACAACATTTAATATCACTTCGCGCTAGTGATAGTAGTTGTGATAGTTCACGCTAGTTGTCAAAATAATCACTATAAAACAACTGGGAACTGACTGCCGTCACTGTTGCCACTCTATATAGGTCTATATAGCAGAGAATGTAAACAATGACGCGTGAATAATATTGGCTTTATCAAAGTTTAATCAATTTGCGTAGATGTTTCAGAATGTTTCTGGAACCTGACGTTACGTCTGATTTATACATCTTTACGCATCACAGTGTTAGTTGATGTGCTGTCTTGTTGAATTATGCTGTGAACAACACGGTATTCGTTCGCCTAATAACCGACACACCTTTCCTCCGTTCGTCCTCTTCAGTAAACTTTGTCTCCAATTAAACAAGAAAATATTATTTGTGTTTTATTCGTAACACAAAGACAAACATTCACAAATCTCATAGTCGTAAATCAGCGAGCGAATACATACACGTAGGGCCATTTTCAGAAAAAAATCTATTTGCGTTTGTTGAATCGATCTTATGAACATATTGCAGTTTTGTAATATGGCACAGTCATCTTTTCTTTCCTTCGATATCAGTTTGTTAAATAACCATATTCTGACATACAGGGTCTTTCAGGTGATTGCCTCTATTTAAAACCCTTGTATCGTTTCAAGCCTCTTGAGCTAATAGCTTCTTCCATCGCCTTTTAAACATTATTTTTCTCTAGCAGCGTAGTCACGTTACGACTTTCTCCCAGACGTCGACATTAACTTCCAGTTAGGCATTTTATTAGTCACTTTTGTGTCACGTTTCGTCTTTTCATTTCATCGTTATTCAACTTTTAGACTTTTAACGAATACTCACAACTCGAAAATCAACGAGCGAGAACAAGACTAGGGATCTAGTGAAGATAACCACTGCAACAGTGGGCGAAACGTCTTGTAAGCATGAGGACGGACTGACAGACCAGAAAATTTTATGAACACCACTTGTCATGGATGTTTCGGCGTTTTATGAATGTAAAAACGCGTTTTGTAGTAACTGATTATAAAAGGTTTCTTATTTCTCTACATTTCCCGCACACAAACTAATGAAACACTCTCTCTTTCACTCTCGCCCCCTCTCTCTTTGCTTTCCCCTTCGTTTTACGTATAACAAGCACATAGTTATCTATCCAGTTCGTTGCTAGGCAACGGAGCTTGGCGTCGCAGTACCGTGTCACAACCTCCCAGTGACCTACTTACTTCCCAGTGATGCAGTTATACCATATTAGCAGTAAATGTGTTTGCTATTGTAGTTAACGAACAAAACTGTCGCGATATCAAACCCAAATATTTCTGCTTAGGATCTTTGCTTATTATTTATGTAATTTTTATCAACTCAATGGATTTATATTTTATTTAAAATGTCAATACGAATAACAGCTTTCAGGCAATACAAGCTACATTTCAAAAATACCATAGGTGGACGTTACAACCTATTACTTATAGGGAAACATGAACGAAGGAAGAGAATGCAAAGGAGGTTTGCAACCAAACACCAAGAGGTTTCATTATTGGCCAGCCAAGGAAGGTGGAGTGACAGCATGTAGGACCGTTGTTATAGAACAGGACAGAGTACTAACAAGGAAGTTAAAAAAAAGACTGTAAAAGGCTACAAAGAAGGAAAGGACAAAGAGATAAGAATAACGGAAAATTGTAGAATAAGGTTGTCCGAAGTCTAAATAAGTCTTTAAGGCTTAGAGGTTACTTAGAGATTGTTTATTTTTTGTGAGAAGTGTAAAGCGAAGACTTGGAGATCATTATCAGTAACGAAAAGTCGGCTTTACAGTAATAGCTCAGTATCAATAAAACACAGAAACACAAAAGAACAGAAAGTTAGCGTGATTTTTTCCCTTAAAATCGGATTTCGAATCTTCGACATACAATCTCCTCGTATTATACTTGTGAAGTCTATGTGACCCACAGGAAATTGTGAAGCTGTACTGTCATTGTGTCGTTTCAGTCGTGAATCATCATCCTTATCATCATCAGGCTATGCTCATTAGCCGGTAGCCTGTTACTACTGTCAGGTAACAGGTAATTCGCCACTTGCCCTTACTCGACCTACAGTGGCGAAATTAAGGGGTGTTTGAATCTGAATTTAAATAACGGACTTTTGCCAACACAGAATAAATATAAATGCGACGTTTCAGCCACCCAAACCATCGGGAACCGTCTTCATGCTAATTAAAAAATAATTCATGTAAAGAAATGAATAATACTTTATCAATCAGTGATAGAAAGTCAACATAATAGAATAGCAAACGTTCACATAATACATAATTAAAACATAAAATAATAAAAATCAAAGCCTGCTATGAAAACACACACAACACTCACAAAACACAAGTCCAATGTGCACGAACACTCGCACACCGACAAGGCGAACAAAACAATTCCACACAACAAGGCATTTATATTTTTTTTTTTGATGGTAAAAGTCAGTCCGTTAAATTCAAATTCAAATGTAGAAAATTCATCGCAGGCGTTTTTTTTAAAAGAAGTAAGGGTTGTCATGGGGATTGTAAAATGTGGATAATTTCGTAATAATAAATTATAATATTATCACGACAATTACGTAAGCTCTCGAAGACTCGAGAGCGTCCTTCCACCAGATTCTCGGCTAGTGCAGCGTCTCAGTCAAGGCCGCACTTAAGTACCTTCCATACTTCCAGACCAGCGCTTCCAAGTTGTGTTCCAAGCTCGGCTGGGTGTGCCGCGAAATTTTGTAAAAATAATAAAAATATAAAATAAAATATCTAACTAGGCAAAAAAATAAATCAAAAGTTGTTTTCTTACAGTCAGGGATCCTTTTATTGATATTGCTTATGACAGTTAACAACTGTAGAAGAAAACGACTTGAGTGATATCAGGAATGACGTGGCCTAAAACTGGAATATACAAAACTAGTGCAGGACGCGGATGAGGAATAAAAAAAAGTAAAAAGAAGAAAACCCCTGATATTGTGGCGTTTTGGCTGTCACTGATGAGTGAATACCTAGCGATAACAAAAAAGGCTGCTTCCTTTCTCTACATCTTATATTTATGAGTCAGCGTTTTCCACAATGAACCAAATAAAATCAGAAAATCGATCCCAACTTCAAACACCGGAACACGACATGAGAGTATGTTTGTCTACTATACGGTCGTTAGTCGAACAAGGACGTAATGGAAAAACACCATCCCATGTTTCGCATTAAAATTTGGAAGCGGAAAGACTACAAAACCTACTTAAACAGAAACAACACTGTTGCACACCACTATAGAAAAATATTTTCCGATTAGCGCTTTCAAAGCTTCACAGCTCATCATCAGACTGGAAATATGACGATCTGATGATGAGCTGTGAAGCTTGAAAGCGCTAATAGGGAAAAATTTGTCTATAGTGGTGTGCAAAAGTGTTGTTTCTGTTTGTGATTATAACCACTAAAACAACTTTATTAATTAATAAAACCTACTTAATACACAACAAACTTTAATCTTTTTATTAATATTTTATGTTTTTCATTATTTAGTAAATTAAGAAAGTGCAAATAAAAGTTATTTGAGAAAATGTTATTCAATGGCTTTTTGTAATTTTATAAATCACAAAAATGTAAGTTTGTTGATAAATTTGCGTTACAGTTGGAAAAGTCCATTGACGTAACTGGGAAACGACGAGTTGTATTGAGGTAAGTAAGTAAGTACATTATTATGGTATATTACGCTGCAGTGTGATTTTAAATCGCGAAAAGGTACTGAAGGTGAGGGGGGCCGGTATGTAGATGGAGATACAGTAGTGTGCCGCGGTTTCTGACTATTTATCTGTAGTGTGCCATGAGCAAAAAAATGTTGGAAAACCCTGTTCCAGACTGTTCGAGAGCGCTTGTTATAACTACGCAAATTATGTTGGCATGCTGCCAAAAGGATGGAAAATTATTCTGGAACCTCTACGGGACCTAAATAAGCAACAACGGCTGGCTCAGAAGTTAGTTACAGTTGGCGATTCATTCAGTGCAGATCAAGTGTTGTGGAAGTGATTACTGTGTTATAATTTGTGCGAAAAACCTAATAGTTGATGTTATTATTGCGTGTGGATAAATTTAAGTAGAATTATTGTATGAGAATACTTTGTTGACTTCACATTGATATTTGTGACTAATTAATTACTAGCTGTAACTAGCTGGTAATTACCGACTTCATTGGTGTCCGTATTTTGTTTCCATTGTACCATACGACGATCAGTGAGACCATCGTAACAATATTATTCTTTTCCTTTTGTACCCTCTTGTTTAGCGGTGCTGCCTGATTCGACTTCAAAATTGTTTCCATGACTTTTGTAGTCTTCTGACAATATTTTTAACGTGCGATCTGTAAACCATCACTTGCTTGGAAGCCTTATTGTCATCACTGACAACAGATGCGTTTTATGTTTATATTCTCTGTTTACAATTTCCTGTCAAAATCTATGTTTGACTGCCACCTGTATACATATAAAACTCAAAGTCTGAGGATTTATGGGTACTGAATACAAATCCACACCGTTACACCGATTGCCACCAAATTTTGCACAGGTAACCTTTGACACAAGGCGAAAATACTGTCTAACTTGCAATTTGATATTTTGCCCCGTTCTCACGTTTTAGGCCCTTTTAATTAGGGCTTTTCGTTGACGCGTATAAAGATGTCAGCAACACCATGGAGACCAGAATTAATTACTATAGTAACAAGTAAATAAACAAATGATATTTAGCGGCATCGGAACTGTACTTTTATCCATTCCTGCAGTACATTTTCGATGTTTTATATAATATGCGATTGTATCGATATATTACGATGTGGAAAAGAATAAGTGTACTAAATTGTCCTATTACGGTACCTAATGTAAAGCTAAAATACGTGTTGTTTTCATTTGTGAGGTTAGGTCACAACGGTGTTTGGTTTTTAGTTTACTGCTGAAATAAATGGTTGAGGAAAACTAACGTTTAATGTGTTATACAATGTTTCTAACATAGTAACAATTAAAATAAAGAATTTAGCGTTTTTTATTTAACAGGTACTTTATAAATATCTCCAAAGGCTTTATGAACGTGTAATTTTAAATCTCCAAAGGCTGTTGCACCAACATAATAATTCAGTACAAGTTAAAATAGTACAAGTGTTAAAAACAGCTTTGGAGAGAATTTGACTAATGAGTACAAAATTGTTATACGAGCTGACAGAACGCCATATAGACATAAACAATAAAAATTATATTAAAATACTTATTAAAAGTCAAATATTCACGTGCGAAGCCGCGGGTAAAAGCTAGTATAATAATGTAATTAATTGATTTTTGTTTCAGATCTTTTATTACTATGCGTCAGATCTTGATTATACATCCGCCGTCACGAAGTAAGGAAACAAGAAGAAGAAGAACATTCATTAATGCTCAAAAAAGCTTTTGCCGATCAACATAAGTAAGCTTTTGCCTGTTAATAAGTAAACAGGGATGAAAACAGAATATCAAAGTCGTGAATATTCTGCGACCGATTTAATTATTATTTTTATGAATCTCTTACGTAGTAGAGTTCTGGATCTTCGTTACACAATTCTCAACGTTTAGGAACTGTCAGACTTACGTAACTCCCACTTTGCATAGAAAAGTGGTAAATTACTTGCGTTATGGATCGATTCCACTGTGTCTACCCCGTATTAACGAAAAACGAGTCCCATTGGCTGCTATGCAGTACTTTATCTGTGACATAAACAACTTACCGTGAACTCTGCACAACACACTCGCTAACGTATATATCAGTATTCTGCCGTTACAACAAAGCACTTGTAAAAATCTGACTTAGTTTTGCTTATGAATCATGTGTCGTGTGATTTTCAAGACGTGAGATCGTCGATCAACTTCTAATAATGGTATCAACAGCTTTGAGTTGTATACCGACAGGTTACCAAATTAAGAACTCCAACTTAGCTCTGGATATAAAATACTCATTTACTATCACCCCTGAAGTCACTGATACATCTTTTTAATGACTCGTGCATTCGTATGAGTATTATCTTCACAAATATAATCTGGTTTTTCTATATTTATTTGTTTTTCGTCCCGTCATTTCAATTAGGAGATTGTAAGGGAGGAGTTTCCTTCTCGAAAGGAGTTTGTAATAGGATGTCTCGTAAGGAAGTGGATTTCCTTGTTTTCCAAGGCTTAGATTATTAGAAGCTTGCGAGGTTAAACGCTTGGTCGAAGAATCTTCTATGACTCTTAGCTTCTTTTTTTTTCTACCACGTTCTCTTGGACAGCTATTTTGTCAACACTGCCTTGTTGTATCAAGTACTCCACACAGCTTCATATTCTTTACTGCATAATGATAGTAGATATGATGTAGAATTCTCTTAAATTCCAGACATTAGTTGTGTGCAAAGGTTCAAATGCAACTTAATATTCTTTCCCCTTCGAGCCGTTTAAAGTTTAACTGCCGCCGTTGCAGTGGTTGAGATGTTCATCCTACGCGTCACTTCCATCCTCGCTTCAATGCTTACAGTTCCCACTCGTAAAAACTCAAACCTTTTTTGATCGTTGTAATTATCATTACTAAGTATCATTATTCGACGACGTCGAATTTATCGTCGTCGCCGTCATCATCTCGTCGTCGTCATCGTCGACTTCACCATCACCACCACCACTACCACCACACCACCCCTACCATCATCATCATTATCATCATCTTCTTCTTCTTCTTATTCTTCGTCGTCGTCGTCGCCATTGTCATCATTATGGGCTTCCGGTTACTTATCCTCCTCTCCTTATTTTAAATGCTAAGACTTTTTATCCACGGTTTCGTTAAAAGCGGTACTCTGGATGAAAGTAAACCTCACAGATGACGAGGGAGAAAACTTTGTTTTTTCCATATTTCTCAGAATGTACTCAGCAATCATAATGTCAACAACAACAACACAAATAATAATAATTATTTTATCAGCTTCCTCTACGGAGATTTTGAAGAATAGACTGAGTTGCTCAGAACTAACTTAGCTCACGTTTGTATCTTCGTACTTGGCTACCACTGAGCATTTTCATCCACCTACGTTTTGTGATACTCGAGATTGTGAGTACATTAACTCGACATCGGTGCTGTACTAACTTGATTTCTTTAATAAAAAACGTTGTTACTATTTTTATTATTACTATAAACTTAATGTCATAGTAAAGGAAATTTTACTTAACTGCACTATGCCATCATTTTTACTCCTAAAGATTATTATAATTAGAACATACCTTCTGAATAATAAATGTCACCAGCAGTAACGTGGTCTCCACAGAAGTTGTACAGTACATAAACAAAGAGGTAGCCACACGTAGTTACTGGCATTATGGATCGATTCCACTACTCGTGTCGGCTCACCTGGTGTTACTACAAATGGGGTCACCGAGACCAGTGTCTGCTATATTTCTTATGTGACCCGACCAGCTGACCTCCGTGAACTCTGAACTACATGTCAGTTGACCTATATTTCAGTATTCCATACGTACTTTGGAGTTGATTACAATGTTGCAACACAAAAATTTAACAATTACGTGATCGATGATGTCGCGACTTTAACTTTAACTTTGTCGATGAAGTGCCCTATACAAAAATTTGTTCTGATCAATTGTGAGTGTGTGTGTGTGGGGGGGAGGGAGCGTTAAGAATGTGCGGTGTAAGAATACATACATTAATTGTATAATACAAAGTGTACATTAATTATATACAAATTATATAATCCCAGTCCTCTTCTCCAATCTTTTCCCCCATGAGCTGTTGTCTCTTCCAAATTAGTTTCTCTCTAAACGTTCCAGATTTCTTCATTCCAAGACTTACGTGGTTATTTCCTTCCTGACACCGTCATTCGAGTAACTGAATTTTTCTAAACATCTTGAATCCGGCTAAGGCCAAATTTTAAATCTTGAATCTCCGTAAATGACCAAATTGCTGGATACCTATGACGGTCATACTGCTGGATTTGTGTCCTTTCTTTTCATCCTATTTCTAATTTGCAATAGCAATTGATCCTAACATTAACGCTCTAATTGACATCTCAGCTGTCGATGTTTTTATTATTATCTTCTCCAATTCGCTACATTTTACGTGTAGTTACATAGATTAGTATGTTCGTACAGTTTTCTTTGTTATGTCCTTCCTATTATTTGATGACATATTTGCATCCTATCAAAGAGAATATAATTTAATGTTCCTACGGCATTTCTGGTAATTTGTCTTACTTTCAGACTTGGCATTGCTTCTTTAAAACATCTAATTTCTAAATAGTTTTTGTAAATCAGCTACTAGACCAGTCAAAATAAGTCAGTGCGTATAGTAATGAGAGTAAGAAATGAACTGAAAATTTCCGATCATCATTCGGTGAGCATTCTTTCAATCAAGACGACGGATTAGAAGAGCTCAATAAAGAGGTTCCAGTTCCTCTATATCCGAATTACCGACAGCTAGGAATATTTAGCGTCATAACATAATATTTGGTGTCATAACATTTCAAGTATAGTAATATAGTGTTATTTATATGTAAGCTTATCGATTAACTCGTATCAACATACCGGAGACAATATGAGTAAGAGCATTAGCAGCAATCCAAGTATAACTGTAAGTAATTGTATCAATTAGTTTTTCCCGTTGTCAGTAAAATTACTTCCAACTATAAATAGTTTTTCATTAATTTCTGCAATAAAAGGATATATGTTTTCTTGTTCACATAATACGCTGTTTGTTTTGGACTCCTATGGCTCCCGCTAACGTGACAATACGATTTATTTTTCTTTTTACAAAAATAACATATTCTCAACTCTACGTAACACAATACAGGAATGTTTGTGTCTATTGTATGTCTTCTTTTTCTTCTTAATTGGCGCTACAGGTCTTGGAGAGCCTTGGCCTCCTGGACAATCCGCCTCCAGTGGTCTCGCCCAATCCTATTCAGAGCCATTATACAGCATTCCTAACTACAGCTTTTTTCCGGGGTAAGATTGTTAGTCTCACGCCCAACCCCCAACCTGGAGGACCAGGTATTTTGATTGTAGGGTGTTCTTCCCCTGGACAGGTTGCCTTCACCTTGGCTGTAGAGTCCTGTCACACTCGCAGTTTACCTGCCGTACCAATGCCTTTCAGCCCCGCCGAGTGCTGTTCAGCTATGGCCCCAGTTGACTGCTATTGTATATGTGGCAGCTCATATCTAGACGCGGAAGGGTTCAGTAATACTAGAATATAATTTCCCTTAATTCATTTTCATTGTCTTCTAAGCGATATAGTTAAAGACACAAAACTTTATCTAGGTCATGAACGAACAACAAAGCCCCCTGCGGAAAAGTTACTTTGGCAGTAACAAGGCAGCGATCGGTTTTTATGACATCCTTTTCTGACTCACCTTTGTTCTAATTTAATGTCCTGGTCCGAGCTTTGATTCCCTCGGGAAAGGTTACTCACACTGTTCCTTCCAGCGGCTTTTGTATGCGATACAAACAGTTACGCACGAAATTTTTAATATAATTCTGACAAACGATTATAGAAATAAAAATTAATTTAGTCGTATATACTTGACTAGTTTAATGTTTTAGTTTATTATGTTTACTAATGACTATATACTTCAGCTGTTGTCGGCGACTGAATATATTTATCGATGATTCCATGCTGTTATTGCTCGACGGGGCCTGGATGATACACCGTTATATTCTACACTTAATGTTTTGTATATTGTAACGATACCGGGGGACCCAAGTTCGATTCCCGGTACCGAATCACAATTGTATAGTTATTAATGGTTCTGTTCTTATATTTTTGTTAATAATAATGATATTGTTTGTTAATAATTATTATATTGTTTTGTAATAATGATAATAGATATAAAATGTTAAATATAAATAATTATTTATGTATAACTGAATGTATGAAAACAGAATTTTGTATGAGTGATGTAATGGAAAAATGGTGGCGTTGCCAAGGAGACTGTTTTGTGAGAGTGAAGATGATGATTTGTTAATTTTTTGATCTGTAGAAGAAAAGATGAAATAAAAATTGTTCTTTTGATATCTAAAGTGAAATTGATGGAAATAAAAATTGGTACAGCAAAAACTGAGAAGATATTGATTATATTATAACATTAAAAAAATGTTCAACTAAGAATAAATAATAAATAGACCTCCGAAGAGAAATAATGAAACGCTACAATATATAAAACTGGTGATCAGCGGTGTAGATTATAATCTTAAAATTTGTGCAGAAAATATGAAAATAACACAGAAATTTAAAAAATAACAACGGTTGCTAAAAAAAAAAATATACATAAATACTGAAAAGGGAGATACATATTGATGATGATTTGAACAAGAGGCAAGAAGTCCTGAAGGAACGTGAACTGGAAGTCGTCGGAAGATTTTTTCGGAACTAAGAAGGAAGAATCCAGGCCGAGACGAGACAGTCCTTGCAGTTCGAGTTGAAGGCAACTTATGTACAAGAAGCTCCTGAAGGCGAATCATCAAGGTGTTTGGGTGAGTCCGGGATGTTGTCTGTGTGTTCGTGTGGTATACTGTCTTTTTAGTAAAATATCTCATTAAAATGGCATTTATTCAACGGTACCCAAAAGTTGTTTTGCACGAAGTTGCGATCGATCTAGATCTTGAAATTCGTGAAGGAATGAGTAAGAAGAATTATACTCGTCTAATTCAATCGTATGAAGATTACGATGAAGAATTAATTTACAGAAAACAGAAACAGAAATTGTTAGACGTGAAACAGTAGCAGCTGAATCTGTGAAAGAAGAAAAAAGATTAGAAAGAGAGTTTGAGTTAGAGAAATTGAGGATTCAACAGACTTCTAATACTGAAGTTGAAGTTAGAAAAATTGTAGAACCAAAATTGTATAATATAAATGATGTTGTAGGTATATTTGGTGAAAAAAAGGAAGATGTGTCAATTTTCCTTCGAAGATTTGAACGTGCTATGGTACATTCGAAAATACCTCTTGAAGACTGGGTTATTGTTTTAACTAGTGTTGTACCAGTGGTAATCAAAGAACTCGTTCGTCGAGAACCAATAGAGCTAGCAGAAAATTATGATTATGTAAAAGAATTATTTATGAGAAAATATCAGTTAAACCCTGAAAAACTCAGACAAAAATTCTTTAATATTAGACGCTTACCGAACCAGACTTGGGCAGATTTTGTATATCAATTGACCATATATTTTGAAGGATGGACTGAAGGAATGAAGGCAGTTGATGTCAAAAGCTTGAAAAATTTAATGATTTTAAATCAGTTAAAATATCGGGTTCCTACCCAAATAAAAGAAAAGCAGTGCATGAAGGAACTGGATACTCACCAGCAGAACTGGTATATGGGCGGAATTTAAGAGACCATTTGACGTTAATCTATGAAAACTGGAATGGAAAGATTGCAGAAAGTTCATCTGTAGTGGAATATGTAGGCAAGTTAATTAACAAATTGCAGAAGACTAAGGAACTAGCCCTTCAGAATCTTGAGGCAGAATTACACCGTCGCAAGACATATTATGACAAAAAGGCTAAAATCCATAAATTCGAAAAAGGAGATAAAGTACTTGTTTTAATACCTTCTCGGGCACATAAGTTAGCAGTTCAGTGGTCGGGACCAGCTGAGATTGTGAAGAAAATATCAGATACGAATTATATTATACATAGACCCGAGAAGGAAAATCAAAACAAGGTATATCATGTCAATATGTTAAAGCCTTTTTTCAAAAGACAAAAACTGGTCGCTGCCATCATACAAAACCCTAAAAATACTGAATTCGATGAAGAAATTATTAGTCCTGTAGAACGTGTTTCTAATAAAGATTGGATTAAGGATGCAATAGGGACTAATTTAACATCCGAACAGATTCAGCAACTTAGAATGGTAATTGAGGAGTATAAAGAAATATTCACTCCTGAACCCGGATTAGTCACATCAGTTACTCATAACATTGAGCTGACTAATGATACCCCTTTTTTAAGTAAACCGTATCGGTTGTCACCTCGACAGACGAAGATCTTAGAAGATGCAGTTAAAGATATGCTAGAGCGCGGAATAGTGGAAGAATGTACTTCTGATTACACGTCACCTATGATACTAATAGAAGTCCCAGGCCGAGACCCACGGCCATGTATAAATTATCGGAAATTGAACCTGATCACTAAAACAACTTATTCCGAATATTGATTCAAATGTTGAAACTGTGGCGAAAGCAAATTTTATAACTGTACTTGACCTTTCAAAGGGATACTGGCAAATTTCCATGACAAAACAAGCCCAACGATATGCTGCATTTGTTACTCCATTTGGTACGTATCAACCGAAACGTATGCCTTTTGGGCTAAAAAATGCGCCTTTCACATTTTGCAAACTAATTAGAGAACTAACATCAGGAATACACAAATTTGTGGAAACATATTTTGACGATATAGCAGTGTTTTCATATTTTTGGGAAGATCACCTGATACATTTAAAAAAAGTATTTGAGACTTTAAAAAAAGCCGGACTAACAGTAAAACCCACTAAATGTCAGTTTGCAAAAGCCACCGTTAAATATTTGGGACATTTAGTTGGACAGGGTTATCGGACACCAGCCGAAGCAAAAATAAAGGCTATTATAGACTATCCAATACCAAAAACAAAAACTGAAGTTCGATCATTCCTGGGCCTAATTGGATATTATCAAAAATATCTCAAAGATTTTTCTACTATTGCTGTTCCTCTGAGTGATCTGACGAAAGGAAAAGAAAAAAAATCACCAATTCAATGGAATGAGAAATGTGAGACGGCGTTTAAAATCTTAAAGAAAATGATCGCTTCTGAACCAGTATTAAAGGCGCCTGAGTACGAAAAACCATTTATGCTTCAAGTTGATGCATCCGACGTCGGAATTGGCGTAGTATTGAGTCAGACCGATAAAGACGGATATGAACATCCAGTTATTTTTTTAAGTAGAACACTGAAAGGGCCAGAAATAAATTATGCGACGACCGAAAAGGAATGCGCTGGCATCGTCTGGGCCGTTCTTAAACTCCGTCAATATTTAGATGGGGGACTGACTTTTGACTTTTACTATTGTACAGACCACAATCCTCTGATTTATTTAAAAACTATGGGATCTGCAAATGCCCGATTAATGAGATGGGCACTTGCCTTACAACCATTTGATTTTGTCATTATTCATAAGGCCGGGAAATATCACAAAAATGCTGATAGTTTAAGTAGGGCCATGTGCCAAAAAGGTGATGTGGACATACAGACAACAGCACGGCCTGAATTTGCCGGAGTTACCTAAGCAATATTGTCATTCAATTTTCACCCTCCTTGTTGAAAGCCGAAAATTGAATAGACTTAGGCGGGGAGGGATTGTAACGATACCGGGGGACCCAAGTTCGATTCCCGGTACCGAATCACAATTGTATAGTTATTATTGGTTCTATTCTTATATTTTTGTTAATAATAATGATATTGTTTGTTAATAATTATTATATTGTTTTGTAATAATGATAATTAATATAAAATGTTAAATATAAATAATTATATATTATGTATAACTGAATGTATGAAAACAGAATTTTGTATGAGTGATGTAATGGAAAAATTGTGGCGTTGCCAAGGAGACTGTTTTGTGAGAGTGAAGATGAGGATTTGTTCATTTTTGGATCTGTAGAAGAAAAGATGAAATAAAAATTGTTCTTTTGATATTTAAAGTGAAATTGATGGAAATAAAAATTGGTACAACAAAAACTGAGAAGATATTGATTATATTATAACATTAAAAAAATGTTCAACTAAGAATAAATAATAAATAGACCTCCGAAGAGAAATAATGAAACGCTACAATATGAATGAGTGTTACGAAGCGCTTTCATTACACATGCAAATAGACGCGATCGATTGGCAGTAAAAGCAACTACAATAATCGTTTGAAGCTGTGAGAAAATATTTTACACCAACAGTTTTATGGAATTTATGTTTTAACTCATATCTACTTTATGTTAGATTGTTACGTTTCACATTTCTTATCAAAGACATTTGTTATATATAACGTTACGTAGAAACTGATAGATAGACATAGACTACCATTATATTCACATTCGTGTCCGTCCTCGAAAACAGATAATCCACTGCATTTATTAATTAATTTGTTTATATAGTTATTTGTAATATGTTCTAAAGAAGACAAAACGTTTATGAAAACGTTCACACATATATTTTAAATTGCGTCTCTTCTGTTCATAAAACCATTACTCAAAGTGACCTGCAAAATATCTCTTCACTATTTCTTGATCGTCGTTTTTCTGTTATTTTTACGTCAGAACTTATTCATTTTTCTTTCATCTTATTATCAATAAACATTTCTACGTTTAGGCCCTGTTTTCTTATTTGGACATCAAGAGAAGTTTTTGACTAACATTTTTCCTGCTCGTATGGATTGTTCTCAAGCGAGTTTCGGCAATTCTGTTTCATAAATTCATTAATTGTGTTCATACCACAATAAAATTGTCTTTTTACTTTTTATTAAATATATAATAGTTAATAATTTATAAGAATATAAGTGTTATTTTACATAGTAATATTAAATTCTGCTGTTCGTATCCCGTATTAATTTTCTATGATGGATCATGTCTCATTTTAATAATATAATACACAAATCTCTTTAATATAATAAAGAAACACTTCCATAGTATCGTACTTCATATTTATCCAGTTATAAAGGCATCTGGTTAATAACCTTAAAATGTCTATTTCTGAGTCGTCTTTCCGTTGTTTTGTCCAGCTTTGACAAGCAGCCACTGGCTACTGGGAGTAGCCAATATTACACAATTTTAGTTTAGTAAAATAAAGGTTTTATTCCTCAAAATCATTCTTCTTCTTCTTCTTCTTCTTCGTAAATATTCATTTCTTTTTTTAACTTATAAATTGTAGTTTCTTTGTTGTTTTTTCAGCGTTGGCAAGTAAATAGTAACTTTTCCACCGTTATCAATTTTTATTGGCGAACCTCCTGACTTGAGTTGGTAAGTGAGTATCATTGTAAGTAAAATGGTAAGTGACAAAGAGGAATATGGTAAGTTACATATGGAGCTGAAAGCTACAGTCTCATGGTTAAACAATATGCATAATCAAAATAACTTCAGCGGAAATAAAATGTAGAAAGAATGTTAAAGAAAGGTATAACATAAAGCGGTAGAAGTAACAACTACAAAGAAGGATTATATCTAATGCCTATAATGCAAGTCACAAAAAAACACATCAACTGTAGGTTTGGCCACGTGCTTACCATACAAGAAAGATAGACGTACGGTACTAAGAAAGTACGTAGACAATGTGGCAGAAGCGATAGAGAAACACAAACAACAACAAGGAACAATTTTACATTGTATTTCCTCCGATACAGAAAAAACTATTCGAAATAAACATATTATAAGAAGGTTTATAGGCTCGGAGAATGTAGAAAATAAAGGAAGGGTAGAATATTATATAAGAAATAAAGACAATAAAACAAGAGAAAGATAAGGAAATATATAAGCAAACCCAGAAATGAAGAATATGTTTCCTAGTTAACCTAAGTCAGACGGTCGTATACAACTAAGTTATTCATTAATTAAAGTGATGAATCCAACAGATAGTCATTAGTAACAACAAGTTGGAACGAGTTAAGTACAATAAACGGCAATGTAGAGTACCAGCCATTGTTGGATGCCAATAAATCATGTCATTCTTAATGACAAGATTACGGCAATAGCACCACACTTGTGTGACACGTTGTCATCTATTATAAAACAAATAGGGACTGTATTGTATACAGAACGCCGATTGATGTAATCATAATCACCTTGATAAGCATTACGTGCTGCAGTAATCACCTGTTGTGACTTCTCGCGAAACACCAGCATTTTTGCCAATCATCTCCCTGTAGTCCTTCGTTAGGATTTGCTTCTGAACAGGATCTTCCCGGATGTATTTTGTCGTTTCTCCTTTGGTGTTTTCATTTCCAGATATTTTTAGCCATCTTTAGTCGTCAATTCGCTGGAAACGGTAAGAGTTGTCTAAAATATTCACCTTGACTTGCATTAATCCTCTGATATAATCGCTTAATCTGCTTAATCGACTTCTTTTCTTGCCATTACAACCTGATTCTTCAGTCGTCCGTCTACCGCCTTTCAAACGATTTTTGTTATATTTAACTCCTAACCACTTCTGCAGTTATATAAGTAGGAGGTTTTGTACATAAAAAAACAATAGTAGAATTACAAGAATTAGAACAAAACATGAAAAAAAGGATAAATAACTCAGTATGTCCTCTGGTCACATATAAATGAGTAAATGCATTGTTAAATCATTAAAATTATACAGATTAGATCCGCATAATTAATAATTATTAATAACAACATGGTCAACGGAAAGCTGCCTGTAAGTACATTAGACAACAATGTACAACCACCTGGTTGGCAGCTAAAGAAGCATGCCATTGTTGACGCACTGTTTCTAAAATATGACAGTGTTTGTGTACGTGCTTCCACTTCTTATAAGTAGTAGTAGTATGGAGAACGACACAGTAAATTAAATGGAACAACAAGTATAAAGGAACTATTGTTGATTGCGTAAGATTAAGTGAAGGGTAAGGGGCGTTATAATAGACAGATCATTCCGCAAAGTCGTTGATCAAACTAAGGAGTCAAATAAGAATCTTTACCTTTGTTTGTTGTTTACGCCGAGTCGACATCAAGTACTGACCAGAGTTCAGTTGACAGTTGTTATCACAAGCGATATTGTGAGTTGAACGAAGTTAAGCGGTTACAGAGTTGACTGAAATTTAGTCAGCTGAGTAACTTTAACTGTCGTTCTTATTA
This sequence comes from Magicicada septendecula, assembly GCA_034769895.1. Lineage (NCBI taxonomy): Eukaryota > Metazoa > Arthropoda > Insecta > Hemiptera > Cicadidae > Magicicada > Magicicada septendecula. Next base: position 347,544,148 of record CM068370.1, read on the forward strand.
TGTCGTGTAATAGCTACTTTCTATTTGTAAACACTGTGAGCATTATTTGTCTGTGATGTAGAGGAAAGTTTTAACAAAAATCGTGTTTTTTTTAGCTTTCTCTAGTGTTGCTCTATTTCTTCTATTCTCGTAACAATAACTTTCTGCACGTGGTAAGCCGTTTATGGTCACAGTCATCATCATTTCAGAAAGAAGCTATGATCTTTCGAGATCGGTGAAGATTAGAAATGAAGAAATTAGAGCAGCGCCATGGATTGAAAAGAGTATAACTGATTAGGCAGAGGCAATGCGTCTGAAGTGGTGTGGGCAGATGGAATGTACGCTGGAAGAAATTTGTACTAAGAAAATATCGAATTGGTAATCAACAGCAGAACAGAAAGAGAGCAACCGATCTTTCGTGGTAGACAGAGTCATGAGAGAGATGGAGAACGATATGTTGAAAGAAGATTGAGGAGGCTGTTTGGCTGGGGTGAGAGACATACTAAACGGTGTAGTTTAACTACCATATAGTATCTCTACTAAGATAACGTATTGATCTCTACTCTAAATAAGATAACGTTTAATCTCTAATGTTACTGGACTGTGCGACGTAGAAAACTCTCTCGTTCAATGTTATTGCTCGTACGTTGGCTTGAAAGTCTTATTTATTGCAAGCCTTCTACAGCTCAAACTACCTCGCGCAAGGTATTTCCTTGTGGACGGTATGCAATCATATTCTTACAGTGGTTTGTCATTACGTATAGGATATTGACGATCCAAATCCTTTCCCTGTCACGTCCATCTGCTGTCGTGAAGTTCCCTGACGTATTTAGTCACCTCTAGCTATCAATTTCTTTGAAGGCGGTCCTGTTTCCGTATTGTGGCGCATAAGATATTCTTCTTCCTTCAAATCACTAACTTCATGATCTTTTAGACGTTCGTTCCAACAGATGATATACTCGGGCCTTGTTAAAATACAGTTTCTGTTGTTTTAAGCGGTCTTGTATCTCTCATTTAACATACAAACTTCGCAACTAGAAATGTTTATAAAGCGACTTTTTTTATGTATCTCTTTCTGTATATTAAATGGTTTTCATTTTTTTATGAATAACGTTTTTAACTCTTCACTTTCCGCTTACAAGGAATGCCAAATATTGAATTCCATTTGTTCGTAATTAATTAGTCATTAATTAATTTAATTAGTCATTAAAAGTCGACCTTAAACTGTAGTTTGCATGTAGCTGTGATAGCCCCTGTTCTGTATACGTACTTTCACGGCGAATACACCACGACTACGTTCAATTCGAGAGCGACACAGAAATTAATATTACCGTTCCACTCTATTTAAGTGGTGTATAACATTTTCTCATTGGCAACTTTTTATTTAATGTACAGGATTATAACTGGGGGACACAACAGTGCGTGATTGGACAAATAACACGAGTAACGTTTTATACATCCGTGTACGTGTCTATGAATAATTTGTCTTAAATAGGCCTACAATTATACAATATAAATAGCGTATACAATTACATTATCATCGTCGTCGTCTGAAAATCTATCTGACCTTACAATCCTAATTTTTACTTTTACCGAATTGTCAATTTTGAGAAAAATTGTTTTTTTACACAAACAATAAAGACATGTGTATTTTTTTTTTTAAGCCTGCATGCTACAACCGTTGACTTTTCATACGTGTTAAGATTTCTCTTGATTGGAAAATACCAGATCCAATCAACGTCAACTGTTTCTCTAATTTTTGAAAATAAACTGTTAGGACTTTGATCTAAAAATTGTAAAATTAACAAGAAAAATTACAATTGTCGGATCTTTACTGCGTTACAGAAGTAGATGACACGGATTCGTCAATATTACGACCGTTATGGAATCCATAACAGTGAGCTCATTTTCAAATTACTTCCTAGCAGCAATTATAGTATCCCTATGAATTTGAAATTTATATATTGTTATAACAAACAAAACAATCAAACAAAATTAAAATGATATAACTTTACCAAAAAAAAAGGAATATTTTACTGTAAGACTACGAAATAAAAAATATTACAGAAAATGTCGCCTTTTAAAACGGGCAGTCCTAGGCAACGTGCCTTAAACAGTGTTGTCATATTGATTATTGTGAACGTCTTTGGCACGTTCTGAACGTAAGTGACATAGCAACGTTCTATTTTTTTGAAGCTTACATTGCTGCGCCCTCCACATATTAAACATAAATGTGCTAATTGTATGTAAAATCGATAAAGTAATGTGAATAACAAAACAAATATCAAAATCGATATTGAGCATCATAAAACGTGACAAAAATCTCGCGGTAGATGTGCAACAGCAGCAAACGTACTTACCACCAACAATGTGTAAGCGAATAGCATTATAGATAGTTTTTGAGTAGTGCGACGTTGCTTAGCAACGGAAATGGATAACTGTGCTGCTTAGAACTAGTTAATAGACATGCGAGAACGAAGGATGCTATAACCTCCAGTACTATCAAACGATTTTTGTTACTTTTATTTAAATCCCTAAGCGTTCTAGAAGAAAAAGGAAGAGAAAATAAGGAAAATATAGTAAAACAATAAATGAAGAATAAGTAATTAACCACATGAAGAAATTTGCAGCTAACAAAGTAGTGCAATATTAACTAGATTGAACGATGTAAGTGTATTGGACAACAATGTACTGCAACAGCCACATGATTCACCCATTATTGGCGACTGATTAATGATGTCATTGTTACCGACACAGTCACCACTAATTATAAATATGTAAACTACTGACTCGGATCAGTAATTTTTTAGTGGTAAAAATGTTATATTTTTACCTTGTACAAAGTAAAATTCACTAGACATGAATCAACCGTTTTCGTGGTAACTGCGCAGGTTATGTAATGCACATGCGTCAACAGAGAAAGATAGCTTAGTTTTCTCTGAGACGCTGTGGAGGTTATTGTGTGAGTACTTTTCAAAAAACATCAGTATTCATAAAAAGTGAAGCGCTTACATAGTTTCATTTTATTTGAATAAGAACAGCGTAATAGTAATAGATAATGCCTCCTACCACAATGTACAAATAAATCCACCTCCAACATCATTAACAAAAAAGGCAGACATGATTAACTGGTTAAAAAACCATTACATTCCTTGTAGTCCATCTATGTTAAAGCCTGAGGTGTATGCACTAATTAAACAGAACAAACCAACTTACAAAACTTTTAAAATAGATGCTATTTTGGCAAACCATGGACATTCCGTTTCACGACTTCCACCCTATCAGCCGGATTTTAGTCTTACGGAACTGACTTTGGCAACCGTGAACGTGAACCGTGACTTTGGCATGCGGTTGAAAGAAAAAACGTGCATTTTTTCTGTAGACAGTGTCAAAGGAATTTTATTGTATTTCTCCTGCAGACTAGAGATCAAGACGTGATGTCATGAAAATTGAAAATGACTACGTGAGATCGGACCAAATAAGGGATACTGTAACAGATCGTTTAGAAAGTAATGTAAGATGAGAGCAGCAGTGAAGGCAATTTGAGTGATAGTGATAATAGGCTAACGGTGATAACAGTGACGGAAATATTAGTAAGGTGAAGAATTGACCTAAATAATTATTGTAATTGCATGTAAGTAATGTGCTCTATGGTACTTAATAGTTTCAGTCTAATTGTTGCATTAATATTCTCTCCTGTTCTTCACGGATAGTTTACATCTGCTTGTTTTTTAAACACAAACACAAAATCATTTCACGTATGAGGCTGTTATTCAAATAAATTAAGATGCCAAAGCAATGTGGATCATATATTATTACGTTTTTCGTGAACCGTAACATGTACACAAAGTGTACTCATTCCAAAATATATAACGATTGTTGATGTCTAGGCTCGACATTCGAGCAACAGACACAACACGGCAAGTCACTGTTTACAAAATAATGGCAGTATTAAACACTTTATAACTGTGTGAAATCTTTATTACATTGTCTCTTTCTGTTGTGTCTGACGCTTGTTTCGTCTTAAAAAATGTCCACGTTTACTGTCGTAATCGAAATCAAAACTTACCTACAACCTAATTTTTAGTATGCCTATTTAGTAACTTAATAAAAAGTAGAGAATTAGGCCTAAATATAAAACGTACTAAACTGTAAAAACTTTAAAAACAATTAAAGAATAACAAAAGAATTTTAAAATTATAAGAATAATTGAAAAGTTAGTTAAGTTAGTAAAAAGTAAGTTACATATATCTATGCGTGCGTGTGGTGTTGGTAGGGCTGTAAAATTTAGTTTGGTAAAGTAGACCAATATTTTCAACTGCGTTAGTAGACATTTCCCTCTCACTCGGGTTCCACTGCTTCCGACTTCTCCCCACTACAACCTGCGCGCTGCTTCATGTCTATTTAATATTACTGTAGCTTGAATTAGTTTTCGCTTATTACAAACTTCATCAGAGACTGCCACTAGGAGCGCTGTCTATCCTGTTCTTGGTGACGGCGCCGTCGTTCGAAAGATTGATGTTGTTTGTATGTGTGTGGTGATATGTTCAAATAGTGTGTGTGATTTAAATTATGTTTGTTCGTTTAGGATGGTTTTTATGTTTTTGTGTGTTGTATATTTCTAGTTGTTCATCGTTCAGTGTTACTGCACATACTGTTGACTTATACGTCTCAATTTTTGCAAGCTTTCTACACTTTAAATTACCTAGCGCGATTTTTGCACCACACTGATCTGCATGCCAATTATATTGTTACGACATTACAGAATAATCTACGTTTTTCTCGAATGTTCCAGAAGAATCCGGCTATAATGTTGTGTGCGAATACGTGTTTTCAACATGCGTTCGCGAGACATTTCTAGACGCCGCCAGCCGCGTGGGCTGTGTCAAGGCTGCAATCAATTACGGTCGTAGTGTAGAGCTAATGCGTAGTATGTGGAATGGTCTGGATTTTCGGCGGGGTATAAATACAAGTACTCAGCGACGCTCAGTCAATTTGAGTTGCGATTTATTGGAATGCGGTTCGTAGTATTATAGTATTATATTATATTTGCGGTTCAGAGTTATTGTCGGACGATTACTCTCTGCTTTTAAGTGACGATTTACACAGTGCAGCAGTTTGAAGTATTGTGGCGAAGTATTATGTGTTTTATAATTGTGTGATACTCTATTAGTGGACATTTTTATAGCATGTGAACAATTTCTATTTGATTTGTTGTAAGAGACTATCTTGTCAATTACAAACTGTTTAATTGTGATAATTAAAGCTGGTGATTAGTGACGTAATTAGTGTCTTGTATTTTGTTTTCCACTGTACCATACGACGATCAGTTAGACTGTCGTAACAATATTCTTATTGTTGTTTGTCATTGCTTCTCGACTGCTGACGATGCGAAACCTTTCGTGGACGTCTACCTTCTCTTATTTGGTCATCAGTGGCTGTCAATTCGCTGAAGGCGGCCGTTTTCTCGGACTGCGGCGCATAAGATATTCTTCTTGACTTACTTGAATTCACTATCTTCGGGATTTGTTCGATGTTCTTTCCGCGAAAATACGGTTGATCTTCTCAAGTAGTCAGACAGTCTCTATTGTTTTAAGCGGTTTGTCTGTTTCTCTTGTTTAACTCACAAGCTTCACAACCCTACCTAGAAATGTTTCTAAAGGTGACTTTATATTTATTGGTTTTGTTTATTTATCAACATCTCTTTAAACTCTTCACTTTCCTTTTACAAGGAATGTAAGCCGACGTTACACTGCAGTTTGCGTATAGCTGTGACAGACTCTGTACGGGTACTTTCACGACGAGTACAAGTTATGACTACGTTCAATACAAGCGCGACACTAAAATTAATTCCACTGTTTTTAAGTGATGTATAACCCTTTCCCCCCTTGTGCAGTTTTAGTTAACATGCAGGAGACACAGCAATGCGTACTTGGACGAACAACACGGCCTACGATTTTCTATCAAATCACTATGTATACATCCGTATGCGATTCTAAATATAATTTGACGTAAATTTAGAGATGTGGGTAATGAAATATCATTATCATTATCATCATCATCTGAGAAAGAGGCTGACCTTGCAATGGAAAATTTATCTTTATCCGGAATGCCAATCTTGAAAAAAATTTGTATTAAAAAATTATACACACAAAGGCACTACACTCCACTACAGAATCCACCTTTGCAAACCACCTCATTGAAGCAAACCACACATACAAAAACATCGACAATATCATGGACATTCTACGTACACACAAAAGGCCGAAAACTAGACACTCCAGAACTATTGGAAATATACAAACACACGAAAACACATAATAACGACATCCTAAACGAACAGACACAATTCAAATCACACGCATTATTCGAACATATCACACCCCACACACACAACATCGATCTTTCAAAAGTCGATACCGTCGCCAAGAACAAGACGCTTTCAACGGCAGCCTCTGAAGAAACTTTTTAAAAGCGGAAACCGGTTCAGGCTATAAGGTAAGCCTTTTACGTTTTCACCAGTAAAAAACTTTGTGTTCCGAGACGGTAGTGAATTAATTATATTTAGTTAAGTAACGGACACGTCATGGATAACGAAATCCAAGAATAACAAATTATAACGGGACGTATGTTTTCTGTTTTCTCTAACCTTCATGGTACAACCGTTGACGCTTGGTACTTTGTTAAGATTGATCTTAATTCAAAAATATGTGGTTCAACCAACGTCGAATGTTCCCCTGATTAAAAAAAGAAAACTGTCAGCACTTTTCCCAACAAAATTTTTAAATTTGAAATAAAAATATTATACCTTTTTACGTTTTCCAGTGTCAGAACTTCAAATCGTTACAGATGTATAAGGAGACACGGTTTCGTCAACATAACGGCCGTTACGGAATCCAGAACAGTGAGCTTATTTTCAAATTACTTCCCACGAGCCATAATAAAATGCATATAAATTTGAAATTTATTAATTATTATAACAAACACACTGTAAAACAAAATTAAAGTAATAGACTGTGCCCAAAAAAGCAGTACTTTACTGTAAATCTAAAAAATAAAATGTCTTATAGAAATCACAGCTTTATATTGCCGTGTCTATATATACATATAGCAATAAAACAGTATTGCAGTAAGAGTCATTTTAGAAATGACGCCATTACACATTTTATGACGTTATAGCTATGTTTTAAATTAATTTTGTTCAAATTTTGTAAAGTAGCTATAGGTTTTGAAATAAGAAATGGGTAACTATGTGTTATATATCAAAATGCCCATAAACATTTTCTCTGTCATGTCAAGTGCAATTTTTATGCGTGAGTGTGAGTGTGCGCGTGTAATTCGTGTTTTCCTGAATAACTCCTATAATAATTAACGTTCAGAATGAAACTTGGACATCGTATGCATGATAAATAGCGCTACATTTTCATATGCCATAAACTCAAAACATACCGTACAATTTTACTATGTATTTTTAACAGAATTCACTTTTCTATAGAAGCCTTATCTGCAGAAAAATCATAAATTTTTAGATAAAATCTATGCAGAATTTTGCAGACTCTGGCATAGTCTTACACTATTTCTTGCTATCGAAGTAGAAATCTATCACGTGTTCTAAATTTAAATTGCACTACTATTTAATTGGGCTATTAGTATTCAAGCTATTAGATAATTGCTCTATTATTTAATCGGGTTTATTAGTTGAGTGCCCTTTCAATTAACCAGGCTATGAGTTAATTGCTCTATTGGTTAATTGCGCTGTTAGTTAGTCGGCCTTTTGGTTAATCCATATATTAATTAAATGAGCTATTATTTATTCGTGCTATTAATTAATTCCTCTTTTAGTTAACCGGGCTATTATTTATTTCCGCTATAAGTTAATCGGGCTGAAGGTTAATCGAGGTAATAATTAATTACGCTATCAGTTAACCGTGCTATTAGTTAAATGCGCTATTATTTAATTGAGCTATTGGTTAACCGAGTTATTAGTTAATTATACTATTAGTTAATCGGGCTATTAGTTAATTGCGCTGTCAGTTAATAGGCTATTAGTCAATGGCGCTATTACTTAATTGGGATATTGGTTATCCGAGCTATTAGTTCATTGCGCTATTAGTTAATGGAACTATTAGTAAACTGCGCTATTAGACAATCGAGCTATTAGTTAACCTGGTTATTAGTTCATTGCCCTATTAGTTAATTTCGCTATTTGTAAATGGCGCTATTAATTAATCGGACCATTACTTAATTGCGCTACTAGTTAATGGAGCTATTAGTTAGTTTCCCTATTAGTTAATAGGGTTATTAATCGATCACTCCATTAGTTAATTTCGCTAATAGTTAAACGGGCTATAGGATAATCGAGCTTTTAGTTAATTGCGCTATTAATGAATCGAGCTACTAGTTATTTGTGATATTAGTATTCTGCCTATTAATTAATTGCGCTATCAGTTAAATGGTCAATTGATTAATCGGGGTATTTGGCGGGGGGCTATTAGTTAATTGGTATATAAGTTAATTGCGCTATTTGTTAATAGGGCTATTGGTTAATCGACCCATCAGTTATTTGCGCTATTATTTAATCGGGCTATTAGTTGATTGCACTATTAGTTAATCGCGCTATTAGTCAGTCGGCATGTTTGTTAATAGGGCTATTAGTTACTTGTGCTATTAGATAATCTGGCTGTTAGTTGATTGTACTATTAGTTAATCGCACTATTAGTCAGCCGGCCTGTTTGTTAATAGGGCTATTAGTTATTTGTGCTATTAGTAATCAGGCCACTAGTTAATTGCGCTATTAGTTAAACGGGATAGTAGACGATTGCGCTATTAGTTAATCGGGCTATACGTTAATTGCCATATTAGTTAACCAGGCTATTAGTTTATAGCCCTATTAGTTAATCAAGCTTTTGGCAATTCGATCTATTAGTTAATTGCGCTATTAGTTAACGAAGCTATTACTTAATTGCAATAAAAGGTAATCGGGCTATTAGTTAATTCCGCTATTACTTAATAGGGCTACAAGTTATTTGCGATATTAGTTAACCGGGCTGTTGGCCAATCGACCTATTATTTAATTGCACTATCAGGCAATCGAACTGCTAGTTATCCGGGCTATTAGTTGATTGTTCTATTAGTTAATTAAGCCATTAGTTAATTGGTCTATTTATTAATCGGGTAATTAGTTATTTCCTCTATTAGTTAATCAGGAGAATAGTTAAGTAAACTAGTTGTGCGTTTAGTAAAATGGGCTATCAATTAATTGAGCTATTAGTTAATAGGGCTATTGGTTAATTGCTGTATCAGTTAATTGGGCTATTAGTTAATAGACATATTAGTTAATTACTCTATTATACAATCGAGTTGTTAAGTGGGGTTGTTAGTTAAATGCTCTATGAATTAAACGTGCTATTGGTTATTTGCGCTATTAGTTAATCAGGCTAATAGTTAATTGCGGTAGTAGTTGTTAATCGAGCTATTAGTTATTCGCGCTACTAGTTAATTACGTCATTATTTAATTTGTCTATTAGTTAATTGCGCTATTTGTTAATCCGGCAATTGATTAATTTTTCTCTGGGTTAAATGAGCTATTAGTTAATTGAGCTATAAGCTTATTTCTCTATTAATTAATCGGGATATTAGTTTTTTGCATTATTAGTCAATCGATCTGTTGTTTAATTGCGCTTTAGGTAATCGGGCTATTAGTTCATTCGACCTTTATTTTCGGAATTAGATAATCGGGCTATTAGTTATCTGCGCTGTTAGTTAATCAATCTGTTAGCCAGTTGCGCTATTAGTTAATCGTGCTATTAGTTAATTGATTTTTTAATAATCGGGCTTTTAGTTACTTCCGCCATTAGTTAACCGTGCTATTATGTTATTGCGGTATTAGTTATACGGGCTATTCGTTAATTGCGCTATTAAATAATCTGGCTATTAGTTCATACTACCACTCAATCGGATAATTTGATAATTGCGCTATTAAATAATGGGTTATTAGGCAATAATTTAGCTATTAGTTAATCGAGGTAGTGGTTATTCGCAATATTATTTAGCTTCCCTATTAGTTAATCGGGTTATTCGTTAATAAAGCTACTAGTTAATTGTATTACAGTATTAGTTAACTGGGTAATTAGTTGATCGGGCTATTGGTTAATTTCCCTATTAGTTAGACGAGCTATTAGTTAGTAATTGCGCTATTAGTTAGTCGATCTAGTAGTTATTTGCGCTATTATTTAAGCTGGCGATTAGTTAATTGCCCGATTAGTTAACTGCGCCATTAGTTAACTTGTTTATTGGTTAATAGGGCTATTAGTTACTTACGCTTTTAGTTAATCGAGCTATTAGTTATTTTCGCTAATATTTAATCTGGCTACTGGTTAATCGACCTATTTGTTAATTGCGCTATTATTTAAACGGGCTATTAGTTGATTGAGCTATTAGTTAAGCGAGCTGTAAATATAAACGAGCTATTAGTCAATCCTGCCATTAGTTAATTGCAGTGTTAGTTAATCGGGCTATTAGTTAATTGCTCTATAATGTTATCGCGCTATTAGTCAATTGGTCTATTGGGTAATCGGGCTATTAGTTATTTGCGCTACTAGTTAATTACGGTATTAGAAATCGGGCTATTACTTAATAATACCTTTGTTAGTTGATCGGGCTATTAGTTAGTTAAGCTATATGTTAATCGGTTATTGGTTAATTGAGCAATTAGTTAATCTGACAATTAGTTGATTGCTCTATTGGTTAACTGCTCTACTAGTTATTCGGACTGGTGGTTGGTTGCGCAAATTTTTATTTGATTTTTTAGTTAATTTCACTATTAATTAATCCGACCATTAGTTAGTCGGGGTGCTAGTTGATTGCGGTATAAGTTAATCGGGCTACTAGTTGTTTTCGCTATTTGTTAATTGAGCTACTATTTAATTGCGCTTTTCGTAATCAGGCTATTAGTTAATCGCTCTATTATTTAATCGGGCTATTAGTTAATCGGGCTACTAGTTGATTGCACTATTAGTTAATTGGTCTATTGGTTAAGTCGTCTATTAGTTAATTACGCTATTGACAAGGTTTAAATTTGTTTTAGTGTAATAAATTCCTATCTCCAGATAAGAGACTCTGTTATATATTATTAGTTCTAATTCACGTCTATACATCCTTAAATTGTTTCGTTGCAATATATATAAGTTTATATAATATATATAGAATAAAATAGGCAACACGACATAAACAGCGTTGTCATTTGACCTATGTGAACGTCCGTGACACGCTCTCAACGTAACCGATATGGCAACGTGTTTTTTGGCATAGCTGTGCCATATGCCACGTTAAACATACATTTATGTATTAACACGTTGTTAATTATATGTAAAATCGATAAAGTGATGTGAATAACAAAACAAAGATCAAAATCGATATTGAGTATCATAACATGTGACTTAGATTTTGCGGTAGCTGTGCAACAGCGCTACAACAGCTGCAAACACACTTACCGAAATTACTGTGTAGACAGATGACGTAGAAAGTTAAATAGGTCAAACGTGGATGGCACACATGTGCGCGGTAGTGCGATGTTGCTTAGCAACGGAACTATGCTTCTTAGAACTACTCGATAAATATGCGTGAACGAAGGCTGCTATAACCTCCAGTACTTTGAAACGATTTGTCTTACATTTATTTAACTCCATAAGCGTTCTAGAAGGAAAAAAAGAGAAAATGAGAAAAGTACAGTAAAACAAGAAATTAAGATTAATTAATTGAATACATGAAGACATTTTCAGCTAACAAAGGGATGCAACATTAACTAATTTAAACGATGAGGACTATCGTTAATTAAATCCTTAAATTCGTAGTGACCGTCAATCAATGAAATTTTCAGTGGAGGGTTAGTGAGGATCGGTCAAAAATAACACAAATTTTTAATTTTTTTGTGTCGACGTTTCGACAATGTTTATTGTCGTCATCAGGACCTGTGTATGAAATACAAAAGAAATGTCAGACACAACAGAACAATTAAATATTTGGGTGAACGTGTTCGTGTATGTGAGTGTGTGTGCGTGCGTATGTATGTATCATTGTGTATGTGAAGACTTGAGATAGTTTGTTTATATCCTCCAATATTATCTTTAAGAAAACGAGAACATTATAGTATGACAGAACTTAATTTATACAGTATTACAATTTAAATTACTATATGTAATGATATTTTAATTAATTAAACAAACAGTAATCAACAATTGGATATTAGATTGGTACACAAATTGTTTATACATACAGCAGTCAACATATAGCATAGTCAAATATATTACCTATAACTAAAACCAGATTAAGGGATGTTCAACTATGTAATTATTAAAAGTTATTTTTAACATGTTTCACTCACTACTGGTATTAAAAAACCAATCATAATTTAGAAACATACAATTTACACAATAACTGTAGAACTTTACGACTTACATCAGATAGTTGACATAAGGTCACAAACAAAAGTTTATGGTAAATTTATTTAAAACTTGGATAATAATTGTAATCATATTGTAAATTATAGTCAAGAGTACTATAGAATATTGTAATTTATGTATATGTCCACAATCACACCTTCTCTCTCACCCATTCTCCCCCTACCCCTCCTTCTCACAGCGTCTCACACTAACTTGAAATCGCTCTATCACTCACTATCCCTCCCACTCACTCTCTCTCTTACTACCTTTCACTCACTGTCTCCCTTCCACCCTCTCTCACTCTTCGAACCTTCTCTCTCTCTCTCTCTCTCGCTCTCTCTCTCTCTCTCTCTCTCTCTCTCTCTCTCTCTCTCTCTCTCTCTCTCTCTCTCTCTCTCTCTCTCTCTCTCTCTCTCTCTACCTAACACGTATCAGTATTGTCTATTAAATGAAAGTCGTCAACTCTTTTTTCTATTACACAATTTGATTTATTAACATATTTTAATAAATTGGAATTTCTTAGTTGATATTTATAACTGGCTGTTTGCCTCTTTAATCATTGACATTATTTCTTACTAACTCTTACTCTCAGGGTAGTTAAACTATTTTTGTTTAAAAGAAATTTAAAATATAACATTGAATCTTTGTTCATTAGTTTTACAATTTTTACGTGGTTCCTTTGAGACTGCAAGATACATAACAGAAAATGTCCGCACTACTGTCTAAACTGTGTAGTTGGAACTGATTTGTATAAACAAAACGACATTAAAAGTTTTTAAATTATTAACATAGAAATGAAATTTCGACTATCGTCAACATTAAGGTTACTTCAGGCATACTGAACTGATTTGTATAAACAAAACGACATTAAAAGTTTTTAAATTATTAACATAGAAATGAAAATTCGACTATCGTCAACACTAGGGTTACTTCAGGCATGCTGAGTTGATACAAAGTATTATCTATTTTAATATAATGTAACTCCTTAACTTATACATAACAAAATACATAAATAATTGGAATTATAAGTTTATTTAATGTTCGTTACAAATTATCATGTCCATTGAATGCTGGTCTCTTGTCAGGTAAACAATTACAGTATATTGCTCAAATAGATTTGGTTCAAATATTCAATGATGATTTATGAATTGGAACAATAATAATCATAAGGTTAGATAACCTCTACTCGAGTTCATATTAACTCATCGTCTATCTCACTAAGTTGGTTAACCTTCATAATGTAGGTAGCAAAATATTTATTTTTTCTATAAAAATTCAAATAATGTTCATTAACGGTCGTGAATTAATGTCAATCAATTTATTTATTCACGTTTAAAAGCTATGAGATTTCATGGTTGCTTCCATGACTGAATGTCAAAATCATAAAAATTTCTGTTTCCAAGTTAAAATTCGATAAGTATAATAAAACACTATACTTCCTGTAATTCACTTTATTGCAACCTACTGCACATTCTGCAATGTTGTGTCACTAGGCCTATTGCAGTGGCATTTAGGCATTAAACTCGACACTTAAAAATTTTTTGGTTATGTTGACCAAATGTTTACATTTATACCCGAACAGCTGATTCGATTCAGAATTCGACTTATTCGCGCACAGAAATGGCCGTCGTACTGCTTCGCTTGCCAGATACGAAGTGTGAAGAAATTTGCTTCTCTCCGCTGTTCCAATTTTGGGATTACATACCCCCCTGTTAATTTTGATCGATTTCATTGGCTTAGAGATTGCTGTTGTTCCTTAGAGCGAGGTCACTCTCTCGGCGAAAATAATTAATTTGTATAAAATTGTTAATGACTTTGGTGTGGAAAGTAGCATCATGACGCTATCTTTTGGCCCAAAATAAACAAAATGTGTTTTAAATTGGTTTAACGTCCTTGCGTTACTAGTAATACTTGATATAGCCACACCATGTTATTACAATTGATTTGCTCGTTAAAACAAGTCCTCACAAGACATATGTTGGTGCTTTAATTAAAAAGTTAATGTTTTTCACTTACGACTATGACATATTTCTTATGATTTTACATGTTTAATTATGGAAATTGAACAAATGGTGATTACATTTCATCCATATTTTTCTTTCCAAGTCCTTTTATGATAATCTCTACTACAATAATTGTCTAAAATTAATAAAATTACAATATTTGGTCTATGCTTTCTTTGGGCTAGAGCATAGTTAATTTGATTTACTCTTTTTTATTTAAATAATTGGCTCTGTCCATTTTTTATTGTAATATAGTCATTCTGAGATGTCCATTACAACTTCTGGATATCTCAGCTTTTCTTCAAATATAATTAATTTCTTGTTGTTAGTTTTATTAGTTATTCATAGTTCTGGTATGCCATGTGTCATTATGATTTGGTCCATGGTTAATGATATACTCAATTTTAAGTGGTTCTTTTTTTGTACAAATGGTCTTTATAGTCTAAAGAATGTTTTATAATGGTTAGTCTCCCATTATTATATGTGAGATTGTGACTAATTGACTAATACTTCTTGCATCTAGTGTAGTTAGACAGTTACCTTAATTTTTCATAATTATGGTTTAATTAATAGTTCATTATCATTATTTTATACTATAATAGTAGTATTACATATTGCAGTACATACTTATGTCACTATCCTTCTCTGGTTTACAATATTGTGGGAATTCTGAGTGTGTTTAATGGGTACATCTTTCTGTCTATTTCAGTCTGTGTAATTACATTAAACACAACCCATATCACTCTTAATTACTAAATCTTAGCACTAGGTTTGTCTTTATAATGTCTATTTTCATTATTGCATAACCCTAACTAGTTTTACAATGTTTAATGTTTTAGCTTATTCTAATTACAAGTGAATTTGTACCAGGATTGAGGTTATTTGGGGCCCCCTTGCCTGACAACAATGGTCTATGCTTTTATCCCTGATCTCTATGTTTTAAGGTTATTATTTCACACTTCTGTTCTTGTTAACCATTATTTATTATTTTTGCACACTATTTTTACATGTTTACTGGTGATTACCAGGTTTTCTTTTATATATTTTAATTGGATTTACTTGTATTAAAAGCAGGCATGGTATTCTGTTATTGCTATGACAACTAACTCATACTTATATTCCAATATTTTATTTCATTGTTTTTATTGTTGATTAATTATATTTTTATCTTAGCATAAAGAGTTTTAGTCATGGTCAAGTCTTTAGTAATAGTTTGTCCATGTCTGTGTGTCTTTACTGGTTTCTTAACTCTGCAGACTCCTTGCTTTATTTGTTTCATTATCTCTTGGTACTCATATTGGCACATTGTGAAGTAGATTTGTTAACTCTTCCTCGCTCATCAATTTATTTGCGTTTATTCATGTTACCTTCTGTATTTTGCTGGTGTTTGTTGTTGGTATATGTGGTTTTGTCCTCTCACTTACCATATCTATTGGGTTATTGGTTAATCACATTATTATGTTGTTTTCTATATTTTCTTCTTCATTATTGTTTACGATTCTTCATTTATTGTTTTAATTAGTTCGCGGACCGGATATAACATTTAGTACACAATTATTCATCTATTATTCATCTCTTGGGTTTTCTAGTGTTAATTAATGAGTGTTTTATTCCTTATAGTTTTTTTTTAAATGTACGGTGAAGATATGTACCGTTACAATATATACCATCAATCTAACACGCAGACATGTACGTACACACACGCTAGCACAACACACATAAGCACACACATACACACACACTAAATGATCCTCACTAACCCTCCACTGAAAAATTCACTATCGTTAATCATTACTAGTTCCAACATGGACACGAAATGAGTATATTAGACAACAATGTACTGCAACAACCACATGATCCACCCATTATTGGCGATTGATTAATCATGCCATTATTGCCGACACAGTCGCCGCCATCGTACGGCCACGTTCATGTTATACGCTACCATGTTATTCTTACAAATAAAGCGCATTATTTTCTGAGCACAAAAAGCTCATCATCATGTGTTTCATCAACCAATAGATCTCGCGATTTGTTGGGAACGACGATAACATACAAAATAATTGCTAGACCCTTACTGGAAGTAAGTTATCAGTTTTAATTCAACCGTTTGGCATTTGTCTGTCAATCTGTCTAGTTGGGGTTTGCCTAGACAATATGTGAATGCATCAAGCGACTTTCGTAAAAAGTTGCATACGTGTCCACACTTTTACCTTACACTGTTATTTTTGAAAGTTATCAAAAATAGAGGCAGGAGGCAAAAAATTGAGGGGGAAAAATTGTGAAAAATCACAAAAATAGATGTGGGATATCAAATTAAAGAACATTTTAACGAAAATCGGAATTTTGTGTTCATTTTCGTTGGACCCCAGGGTCCAAAAAAAGAATCAAAATTGTAAAAAAATTGTAAAAATCCAGTGAGTGACAGACCAAAGGGAATTTTAACTCACTTAGGGATGTTTGGATTTCTTAGTGTTTATTGTATGGTTGTCTGCTCTACAATTATAGTTATTTTATTAAAAGGAATAGTAGAGTAATTGGGATTTTCGTAATTTTATCTAATATCGAAATTTATCTAATAATGTACTTTGTTCAAAATAGTCAGCGAGTTCTGCGGCATGGTAACCTAACTATCCATTGGAGTGCCGTAATAGTCTGCGAGTTCTGCGGCACGGTAACCTAACTATCCATTGGAGTGCCGTAATAGTCGGCGAGTTCTGCGGCATGGTAACCTAAGTATCCATTGGAATGCCGTAATTTTATTTTTAAGACTTCCATTGGATTCATAAAACTTCAGCATAGTTAAACAGCTAAACAAAATATCTCGAAATACCGCTGTTATTTTGATTTCACTGGTGTCAAGTCATTTTCCACTCATTGGTCTAGCCAAGGGAAGATTTTTCCAACCTCAGCGTTAACCCTTTGGCTTTGATTACTTATATAATTATCCATACAAATATACTCGGCAACAGTAACACAGTATAAATATTCACCATTATTATTAGAAAAATCAAAATAGCTATTGGAGGTTTACTGCGGGCCCAGCCAAAACTAGGCCGAATAATACATTAATCGCCTACCGCAGCCTTAACATCCAGAAAATCGAAAACGAAAACAAGGATTTTAAAATCGTTTTGGGTTAGTAGTATACGCAAGATGAAGTATACACAAGAAATATAAATAGCCAGAATTTCAGTTTGCACATCAGTGGTACAGTGAGGGGGTTTTAGAGTATTATACCGCCCCCTCCAACGAGAGATAAAGAAAAATGAAGGGTAAAAAATTTAAAACTGTGTGGTGGTAAAACCGTAGTAAGTCAAATTAAATAATTAGATTAATTTATTATCTCAGTGCGAACGTACAGTCGTCTTGCGAGTACGAAATCGCATTGTATAAAAATTACCAATTTGTCTGATGGTTGAGGAACGTTTAAGATTTTTGAGCTAGTTTTGAGGGCTAATAGGGGCGAAATACTTTTTGAATAGTTTTTTAAGCCTGCAGTGTATACAACATGTTCTACAATGTTTTAGTGAAGAAATTTGTTATGCTGTGACGAATAGAAGCTGTGTGGAAACTTACTACAAGAAAACATGAAACATTCCACTTCCTTCCGAGACATCACTTAACAAAGTAAATATGAGATACTTAATTCAAGTGCCGGGACGAAAAATGAATAAAATTCACATGTATGTAGAAAAATTAGGTTACATTTGTGAAGAACATATTCGCACAAATGTACGAGTTATTAAACAGCTGTATCCGTGACAATTTTCGGGCGGTGTTTGGAAAGGATTTCATCCTAAGTTAAGTTCCGTTGAAGTCCTTAATTCCATAACATATCAGTAGTCGGAATACAACTCAGACTTGTTAATACTATTACTAGAAATTGATCAGCGTATTCAAGTCCAGAAAATCACACAACAGACGATTCACGAAACCTACGCAAACTAATAGTCCAGTCGCCAGAGTAAAAATAACGGTAAAATTTCTTAAAAAATTGAGGCAAAGTGATATTTGGTATAGTTATTGAAAAAGGTCTAAATATCGGTTTAAAATCATCTTTGCATGTTTATAAGGTCAGGCTTTTAAAAAAAAAACCCTTATTTAAGGGCAGCGCGCGGTAAAATAGATAAAAACGTTTACATTCAGTGAATTTCTTTCCTTACTACTAAATAAACCATTGGATCATGATAAAGTCTTCATTCTTTTTGTTTAGAATAGTTCAAATTTTAATAGTAATAAAATCAAAATAACGATTTTGTTATTATTTCATCGTTAGGAGTATTAAATCGATAGACGGAATGGTCGATTTTAACAAATCTTCCTCTGTTGAATAATATTATTAAATATGTGTATCTTAATATACATAAAAGTCATTGTGTGTATTTATATTCCACACCTCCTACTAAACCACTGGACCGATTTCAACAAAACTTAGCACAAATATTTTATGCAACGGGAGAACCAACATAAGATAGGTGTTTTGGGCCCTGGGGGATGTCAAAAATGGAAAATATGAAAATACCGCATGTAGGGTATCAAATTAAAGGGAATTTCAATGCAAGTAACACTTTTTCATGCATATAAGCACTATTGAAAATTCTTGGGCCCTGGGGCATAATAAATGGGTGGTTTTGGGGGAGGTCAAAAATGGAAAATATGAAAAATCACTGGACCGATTTCCACCAAACTTGGCACAAATTTTTTACGCAACGGGAGAACCAACATAAGATAGGTGTTTTGGGCCCGGGGGGTGTCAAAAATGAAAAATATGAAATATGAAAATACTGTGGAGTATCAAATTAAAGGGAATTTCAATGCAAGTAACAATTTTACATGCATATACGAACTATTGAAAATGTTTGGGCCCTGGGGCTCAATAAATGGGTTGTAATGGAGGGGTGTCAAAAATCGAAAATATGAAATACCGTATGTGACATGCATATACGCACTATTAAAAATTTTGGTCTCCGGGGCTCAATAAATTTGTGGAATTGGAGGAGGGGTGATGTCAAAAATGGAAAATATGAAAATACCGCACGTGGGGTATCAAATTAAAGGGAATTTCAATGTAAGTAACAATTTGACGTGCATATTAATTTGGATTATTATAAATATCCCCCCCTGCTTGGTGTATGTGAAAAAAACAGCATAAATGGTAACAAATTAAAGTGAATTTCCTAGCAAGTAAGAACATGACACCACTTTCTCCCAAGCAAACCCGGGCAAATCCTCCAGTAATAAATAAAATATTTCAAAGAAAAGCTCTCTTTTTAATAAAAGGTAAAACGAATACAAAGAATATATATATTTTTTAAATTTGGAATTTTAAAAATTATTTATGTTGAGAATTTAGTTAGTGATTTCTTCTTCTTCTTCTTCTTCTTCTTCTTCTTCTTCTTCTTCTTCTTCTTCTTCTTCTTCTTCTTCTTCTTCTTCTTCTTCTTCGAGGATTTTTTCCTCACTATCATCAAAGTCATTATCGTCAAAATCAATCTCGTCAACAATCGGAAAGTTTTTGCAAGTTTCAGTTGAGCATGTACCACAAACCGATGAACATAAAAGACCAGCGCTTCTGCATGTACACGATCCTTTTTTGCAGCCAGTTTTGCAGTTACAAAAGATCATTTTTAATAAAGATTTTGGGGCAGCTGGCTGTGTCATTTTTATAGGCGTTAAAATTTCTCCAACATTCCAACCCCAGTCTTTTGGTATTAGATCATTGCCGAGCCATTGCTGGACTTGTAAATATACTCTGTAAAAGTGCTGCTTGGCAGCATCAGAAGTAGGTGGCAGACTTTCTAACTTTACAGGTTTTAAGCTTTTTTTATTTTTTGAAATCGCTTTAGTAAAACTTGTATGTCTGTATTTATCAACACATGTAATTTTTTTTGGTGCATTATACATATACAGGAGAATTAATAGACCATTTTTATATATAGATGTTTGATGTTGTTTTTCCAGTTTAAATGCTTCGATCGCTTCTTTTAAATCTGAGTTTATTGATTTTTTTTCAATCGAATTAAAAACCGATTTTTTACCTTTACCATAAAAGCATGATGTTGTGTCACAGCCGGTTAGAGCATGCAAAAATAGTATATTCTCTTTGCAAAATTTATGCTTTCTAAAGCTGTTATCAGAAGAAAATAGACTAGCACTCATGGTTCCTCTCGTGGGTTTTAAGAGATAAATTTTGTTATTACTAGGTGTAAGCGCAGTAATGAGCACCAAAATATCTACGTCCTCTGCAACAATAACTGGAGGTTTATCATATAATTCTAAGGCTGTTTTCACAATTAATAAGTCTGCATCATCGTCAGCTTGTTTAACGTTTATGTTTTCTTCTTCCAAATATCTCGTTAGAATTTCAATAAATAGAGTTTTATTATTTTTATTCGAAAGAAATTGTTCTTGGGTCACTGTGACACACATATCTTCATGGAATAAAATATCTGGAGAGGAATTTTGATTGGTACGGCGATAACGCTCCATAGCTTTCATGCTGTTAGAATTGTTTGTATAGCCATCAAAAACTACAGTAACTTTTGATCCAAAGTGTCTCTTGACATAATTTACGTATCTTTGAAAAATACATTTGAACTTGTCATTTTTTGACCATACTACTCTATGCAGTAACATACCACCATCAATGACGTAAATGCAATCTTCAAGGTTAATCTCAGTGCGGTCTACTTCAAACATATCATATAGTTTAGACTTATCTGTTTTCCGAAATACACCTTCGTAAAACATAGATGTTGGGTACGGGGCAAGTTCATAACGCATGTAATCTTTTAATTCGTCGTCACTTTTTCTTGCTACACAAATGCGTTGAAATATAAACATTAGATCTATAGGGACAATTTCCTCTTGAATTTTCAGACTACTATTAACACTTTTTAATGACAGTACTCTATTTTTTCGTTTAAACGAAACTTTATGGAAGTTTGTACCAGCAATTTCTTCTAACCCTGCTTTTCCAACCTCAAAAGCATTATGACAGTTAATATTATTACCGCCAGTAACTCCAGTAGATATAGACATTATTGAATCTTGATAAGGAAATGGCTCGTGACAATCAAACCAGGAGTTTATTTTGAGAATATCTTCAGTATCTCGTTTTATTCGAGAATCTCTAGCATCTACATGCTGATCGGAAGTAGAAAATGTTATACCACAAAATTTTTCTACTTCTTCGCAGATATCATGTGTATATGGCATCGCTAAAATCCATTTATTTGCAGTACTGGTAGTTACTCCCCGTCCAATCATACCACCATCAACTTTCATGACTCTCATTAAGTCCTGTTCGATTGTCATATCAGTATGAGTTCCTGACCAGAATTTCTCAGTTCGTCTTACAGTACAAAATCCGTTATTTATAAAATTTTGAAGTTCTTTAATTTTTAAAGCGGTAGTTTCTGGAATTACATCTTGGTTTTGCATTGAGGTGAAAAGTTTTTCAGATTCTTTTATAAATTGATTCATATATTGTACATATAATAAGGCTGATTTCGTATAATTAAAATGTCCAGTTGCATAAAAATATGGCAACATTTGCTGAATAACTTGTAATTGAATTTTTAGTAAACCCATTTTTTCAGAGCGCGCAAATGCTTTTGCAATAGAGATCATTCGTATGTATTGTATCCATAATTTTGCAGTTTTACCGCGTTCCTCAATTTCAATCATTTTTTCTAGAAATTTACCATTTAAGATGTTTAAAAAATTATGATCTTGTACTTCTTTGTAAGTAAGATTGTCATCTAAAAATTCTTGTAGTAAAGATTTCATATTTGAATATTCAACTTCTGAAAGATTCATTTCCTCAATAATCTTTTTACACAAAACTATCCAAATTAATGTGTGGCCTCGTACTGCTCTAGCATAAGTATGGCCATCTAACATCTTATCTACAGTTCCTGGCGCATAGCAACAGCTTAATGCTTCTTTTAAACCGCTTCCTGCCATCACATAACCGATTGAACCAAGAAAAGACATAAGCAGATGAAATCCTCCAAGTCGAACAATTACATTATGTATATCATCATCAGGTGAGGATTGGACCATTTCAAACGCTTTCTGATACAAAGGTTGATCGAAAGTAACAAAACAATTAAATAGATTTTAAGTTTTTCACTAGTTTTACAGCGTATTTTAAAACGGTGTATATTGTATTTTTGTCAGTTGGAGGAGAGTGTACAAAAGGCAAGCAAACAATTCTAGATAATGTATAAGTCATATTTTCCAAAAGCTTGGACATAAAGGCATTCCAGCCAGTAATGCCTGGTTTGGTCACTCCATAAATCCAAAGCAAGTCAGCATTAGAAAAATCTATATTATTAAAACTCGGATTATCTACTTTTTCAAAAACAATGTTTTGGAGTGCATGTGTATTAATATTTTCAAAAATTTGGAATGGTATTTTGTCAATTTTGCTGATTTCTTTTGCAGTAGGCTTAACAGTCAATCGTTTTAAGGGAACTTTGTTATAATAACAATCTCTTGGACTTACAATCATAATACCTCCCATACTATGAAAAGTATTTTTCCCGTCTATAGTATTGATATTAATATCTGAATTGCCAAATGCCAATTGTGCAAAACAGCCAGATCTAAATGGAGAACGTGGACTAAGCAATACACTATTCTCATAAAGTGCTGCTTCTTTGTATGATGAACACACTCCCAGATGCGACAATATATCTATAATTCGTTTTGAAGCAAATTTCCTATGCAACATTACAGACAGACCAACTTGCAATGGTGATAGAAAGGTTCTAGGTCTTATGCAACTCATAATTGAATGAGTAATTGCTGTGCATTTTGTTTCATATGAACTAATATCACCTTTTTTATTTTTTAAAATTATTTCTTCTATCAGAAACTGAAGGGATTCTGGGATATTCTCATTAATATTTTGGAATATATTATCACTTGGAGGATAAAATTCTGTATTACTTTTCTTCAGATTAACATCGTTTCGAATAATTGCTGCTGCAGATTTTAAGATTTTTCTTTTTTCTTCATTTTCATCTTTTTTTGAGGCTATCCATGCTTGACGCATGACATTGTATTCACGATCTACAAGACATATGAGGGTTGAGCCACCTTTTCTGGATATAATTCTTATACAATCGCCATAATTTTCTTTTAATTTAGCAATAATGGTATTTGGATGACAAGCATCATGTCCTGTTTAAGAAAATTAGATATTAAATAAAATAAACATGAAAATATAATTTAAAAAATAGTATAATTATAATTTATAATTAAGCAATATATTTACCTAATAATGCAATTAATTCTGTGAGCGTAAACTGGGTATCATCACTGTCACTTAAATAATCAAAAATCAATTCCATTTGACGTGAGATTTTTACATCTTTGGGTTGACCTTTAGCATCACTTGTGTCACGACTGTAACTGCTTAAAACTTTTTTGTGACAACTGCGGTGATATCTCGCTTGTACAGCTACCAAATCATCACAAGAAATTCGTCGTAGAATTGCTTTTCCTAATTCGTCATTATGTTCTGCAATCATTTCTGATAATTTTTCTTTAAAAGTAGGACTTTGAATTATGGAAATATTTTTGCGTTGATTAATACTTAATCTCGTATTACTTTTATCGGCATCTAATCCACAAATTATACAAAGTTTTTTGAAATTAAACAATTCTTTACTCTTTCTGACTTTACTCTTGACTGGGCTATATTTACTTTTTTTCGACAAAGTGCCTAAATCCTTATAACACAAAACATCATTCCTTTTTAACGTATATTTTTCTCGACATTTCCTGTGTACTAAAATTGAATCAACTTTTTTTAACATTTCATATTTTCCATCGTTTCTCTCAGAGCTAACTCTTATTAAATTCGGTAGTCCTCGAGTCACTTTTTCTGTATCTTCAATACAAAGATCAGCATTACAAATAAAACATATATTTCAGTATCACACTGGTCCATATTTAATACCTAAAAATCAAAAAACCTTATGTAGCACTAATGTTCAGTAAAAGTATTCTTTAAAACTTCACCACTAGTGAAGTCAAAATATCTCTTTTGAAATTTTTTTTATTTTAAATTTTAAATCCACAGTTTTTACCAAATTTGTTTTTATAAATATGTGCCTTTTATAAACTTTTAATATATGTAAAAAATGATCAGTACAAATAATTTTTTTTTTTAGAAAAAATGCGTTCTTTACGTTTAATTTTTTTAAATGGTCAAAAAATGGTGTCAGAAAGGCCAACAAATTTTGTTAATTAACCATCCGAAAGTATTTTTAATAAGCTTTAATTTAAGCCGTCGTACACCTTTGTGCCACAATCTTGCCATACTTTATGAGCACTCAAAATTTTTTTGTGAATTGCGATTTTTTTGAGGTTATATTCAACATTTCAATATGAAATTTGTGGGGTTTATAGTACTCCACAAAGGTTACCTTTCCCTCAAGTTTTATCAACTTTCAATAATTTGTGTTAAAACAACATCAATTTGTTTATAAACGCCATCGCCACTTTATTTATTGATAGCACATTAACAATAATAATAATATCGACTTCCGTATTAAGGCTAAAAATGTTATTCATTTATTATAGAATACTGAAAAAAATTCACATTAAAATCGGCTTGTTAGGTCCAAAGATATTTATAAAAACGCTATTTTGCAACTTAAATTGTTAATAAAAAAATAAACGGGTTGATTTTACACAAAACTTAACTATTAGCTCAACTTGATCCCATTAACCAATTTAGCATACAAAAAATGACTCCCATAACAATTCACATTTGATTTTTATTTTGACTCCACTACACGTGTTCACAAATAAATAAATATTAGCATGTATAAAAAGTGTAAATATAAACTTTAAACTGCAATTTTTGTTACCTGTTTTATATGATAAAAACAAAAATATTTGTAATGTTTTGATTATAACCTTTGAAGAAATATCAACTGCGTTACTGCTCCGTTCTTGTATAGCAGATGTTTGTATGGCATACCACAACAATGGATGTTGCGCGCGCAGCTACATTTACAGTTGCACACTCGAGGGGAATAGAACGCCGCGCCGTTTAAAAATTTTACCTGTTTCCTAGGGTCTTGTTTTTAGAGTATAGGTATAATCAGGTAAGAGAAATAACATGAATAGATAGATTTAGCATTGTAGTAGCTATAACGTTAATTTCAAGTACTCAAATAAACCCACTTAAAAGATACATGTATGTAACGCAAAGGAGGCACCTTTTTTTAGTATATACAATTTTTATTTATTTTTTTAATTTTGAAAATGATTATAATTTTCATGAGTGTAGTTTTTGATGCAGAACACTTGCAGCTTTCAAATACAATTTTTTGTATTTCGATATCTCTATTTTTAAGATTAATAAAGGCAGATAAACTCTGAATTTTAGAGTAAATTTAAAATACGTCGAAATACTCACTTTTGAAAAGGTTTTTTTTTTTTAAATAACAACTTCAAAAGTAGTTTTCATTATTATGAAATAAAAAGTTTATCTCTTTTAAAGGTAAATTAGTAAAGAACTACTATTTTTTTTAAATTTTATTGTATAGTACTTGTAATTTTGTGGTTTCACTTCTTTTTGTATCTACAGTAAATATTTATACACTATATTCTTTATGTTCAAATAAAATATTTATGTAAAAATCAACAAATTTTGAAAGCTATACTGTTCCCCTTCAAAACTAGCCTTTATTTAACTGGCTACGCTTAGATTAAAGAAAGTTATGATATTTTTGAATAGACGCGCCTGGCTAATTTAGCGAATTACGCAGGATCGGGGGCAAACGCTCTTTTTAAAACGCAGCGCTCATCATTACCAATTTTCAGGAAAACAGTTCCATTAACGTAAAAATATGTAAGGAGACTTTCTGAAGGAAATTGTTTGCTCTTCAATATACACCTTTTTATTTCTTCCAACTGTACATATTTACGGAGTGCTTTAAGAAAATCTGTCTTTACGATTTTTCCAGACCATTTTCAGAAAACCCTAGAAAGGTAAACATGCAAAGATTTTTTTATATTAATTATTAACGTTTATTTAACACGTGCACCAAATATTGCTTTGCCCCAATTTTTTCTCAAGTCAAAATCTCTGGCGACTGGACTATAAGTAAATTCTAACAAGTGTACTCATACAATTCGTACGGCGGAATTGATTCATACTACCGATTGGCGAGAATGTAGTGTAGCGTTCACGGAGGTCAGTTGTTCGGGTCACACAAGTACTGTGTAGCAAACAGTGGGTCAGCTGTTCGGGTGAAGTACTATGTAGCAGACAACGATGTCTGTTTGTCGTTTAAACACGAAGCCGGAATAATGGAATCAATCTATAACACGAATAACTGGTGGCTTACCTCTTTGTCTATGTAGTGTGGGTGTTAAGTTCGACTGCCCCAGTAACGTTGAGAATTCTGTATTGATGACGTTCAGAAATTTATTATGTAAAAACTATATTGTTACGACGGTCTACTGATTGTCGCATGGTACAGTGGAAAACTAAATACAAAACATCAATTAAGTTACTAATCATCAGCTTTAATTATCACAATTAAACAGTTTATAATCAACAAGATAGCCTCTTACAACAAATCAAATAAAAACTGTCCACACGCAATAATAATGTCTACTAAAATAGTCTCGCACAATTATAAAACACATAATACTTCGCCAAAATACTACGAACCGCACTGGAATAAATCGCCACTCAAACTGACTAAGCGTCGCTGAGTAATTGTATTTATATCCCGCTGAGATTCAAGAATAGTTCATACTACGCGTCAAGAACGCTACTAGAAAACACTAGAGCGTAATTGCTTACCGCCTTGAGCACAGTGTGAGCGGACCGGCGAAATCTGGATTAGTCTCGGCTACTGACGCGTGCAAGTATCACGCACACGCACACGCACATTACCGCCGGACTCCACTGGATTAGCCGAGAAACACGTAGAATGTTCTGTAATGGCGTACACTTTTCCGCATTACGTAACAGTATCAAAACAATGAAATCGGTCGCAGGATATTCACGTCATTGATGTCACATTTCCATCGCTATTTACTAATAACGCGTTAAGCCTTACTGCATACCATTGAATATTTAACGTATTGTTACATTTGAGTATATATTTTGCTGAGACGAATACTCGAAACTTTAATAATCATAATCAGATAAGATCTCGGCAATGACAGTTGATCTTAAAGGGTGCAAAGGGACGAGACAAATTGCATTAAAACCTTTATGAAATGACAACTTTTAACCAGAAAAGTGTGTTAATATTAACTGGATCTTATTAGTCAGTCATATTTTTCATGTAAAATATAAACTGCAAGAGATTTTATTTACTAGAAATTTTAAATCATAAAAATGTTTAAATATTACCCATCAAACGAAAATAAAAATAGGTAATGTTGAAAATGATTACTACTTACAAAGATTGAAAGCTATTCTTAATATAAACTATATTAAGAATATCCCCACCCATCAATACATGAATAGCTGGGGATGGGGACTGAAACACCCATCAACGGGCTGAAATACAGTTATTTAAATTTGGTTTGCTATTAATTCAATATGTGAAAGTATAATTTAATTATTGCAACACAAAATGCAAATGATCTGTGAGAGTCCAAACCATACCAATAACTGGTAACTTATTCAACTCGTTCTTTCATGGAGAAGGGGGACATTCAAAAAGATATTTTCCGAAGTTATCTGTAGTAGTTTACAGTTTTAAAATTTTACATACAAAATCGTCATTAGAGTTTTTATACCAGAAAGAAACTCTACTAATAACTTCGCTAGTAACGGCTTGTTAAATTTTAATACAACTACCGCTTAAGCTTTCAATTATTTTATTAAGGTTCAAATGCAACGTAATATTCTCACTCCCTCGCACCGTTTAAAGGTCAGCTGCGTCGTTGCGGTAGTTCAGATGTTCATCCCACACATCACCACATCACTCCAGCCCCGGGAATGCTACACTCGGTTAGATAATTACAGTTTCCATACCTAAGCACTTAAAACTTTTATCATCGTTGTCGTCATCGTCATCATAATTTGATTGTCAAGCATGTTGAGTGTGTCGACAAGCTTGTCTCAGTTGCAATAACAACCTGATGATTTAATTCCAATGTCTTACATTGGAATAATAGGATTACTTATCGAACGACTACAACTCAAGTTATCGTCCGGCGTTCTTTGGATCTATTTTTTTCGTTACTTCTTGAATAAACGTTAGAATTAAAAATTATTCATCGACGGGGTAATCGTATAATTACGGCTGAACACTCGAAATAGAGACACGGGCTTTAAGTTCCAAAACAGTATACCAATATAGTTTTGAAAATACTTAAAACCTATAATCAAAGGTTAAACACCCGTTTCCTCACAAGCAGTAAGGTATTCGTAAGGAATGGAACTTTAAAATAATCACATGAACGGAGTACTGCTAGAGATGTGTAGTAACATAAAATATCGTAGTGGGACAAAAAGAAAATACGCTAATACACACTTTTTAGAATATTCAATGGATTCATAAAGTGGAAAAATGAAGAGGGTAAGATATGAGACAAAAATTTATAATATGTTTAAGAGAAATAACAGGCTTGCGAGCCAACAGACTCCTAGAGGCTAACCGAAAAAGTTCATGATGTGGCTGAAGGAGTTGTGGAGAAAATAGGTTGAAGAATTAGAAGAACGTATGAAAATACAAGAAGCAGATTGGTAAAAACGTAAGATTTCCTTTTATCTTTTTGTTCTCTTAAAACCTAGACATTTGAATTCTGTGTATAGATACAAAATTACTATAATAACAGAGAGGTAAGTCCTCTTTTCTTTTTGCATTTTATTTTATAGCATACGTTATTTGAGCTGTTGAGTTTGTATTTCAGATAGTATCTACAGGTGTCTCATTCAAGGTCACACCTGTAACTATATTTCTAGATACACTTTTTTGGCTAAAACTGAATTTTTGTTTACATACAGGCTACAAATTTTCTGTCCGTATTCGCCACATTCAGGTTTAAACTCCATCTAAGCATGTTTTATGTACTAACATAAATGCTCCATTTCTACACATACCAACCCGTCACCATAACCCGTGCGCCTCATCAGTCAGCCCAGGCTTATCAAACACAGTACAACAAACTCCCGTTATCCGAGTATATTTTATCAGCGGTTTCGCATATCCGCTGTTATTAATTGTTTAAGATTTTATTTTTCATTAATTTTACCTATCTCCAATACAAATATAAATCATCATATCACCATAACATATAAAGAAATCATATAGGCCTACAGCATTTAAAATGCCATAATAATAAGTTAGTCTTCAGCATTAAGATAATTTTTACGAAAACATAATAACAATCTGTAATAAAAAACCCACGACAAGGGCTGCGCAAGTTTGTCGTCGCGTCCCGAGGTTCCACCGCGGCGTGTCTGTAATATTGTAGTACCGTATATAGTTATGTTCATGGAACGAGCAGCTATAAAGGTCAATGGTAGACTACAATAAACACATCAAAGTAAGAGACACATCTGGCCGAGTCACTACACTAGTTCCCAACCCTTCTTACATAATTATGTAGAAATTTCAATCATTTCATTCCAATTTTGCCTATGAAAAACTTCGTGTGTACCGTCTTCCCTGTCTGTGTTGTCTAACTTGTAAGATTAGAATAGTGGAGCAGCGTGTAGCCTATGATACATGTTTGTACCGTTCCAATGCACAGTAATAATTAAAAATTTTCTCCAGTCACTTTATTTGTCGTGTAGTGTATTATCCCAGTATTAATTTGTATATGTATTGATCTGTATTCATTATATGGATATGCCTTAACAAGAAAATAACAAATCGATTTTTGTTGGTTATTAAATAGAATACTTCCGTAACATAAATATATAAAAATTCTTTTTTTTAGGCCAGTACTTAACGGATTTTTCCTGAACTCCTCTCGATAAAAAATGTTGTCTTTTTATCCACTATTTCATTAACCGCAGTACTCAAGAACAACGTAACCCCGCAGGTAACGAGGGATTACAGTAAATGTCTTTTCCATATGTATTCTCAGAATGTAAACAATAATCACAGTAGCACTTATAACAACAACAACAACAACAACGGTGACGATGACTACAACAACGGCGACGACAACAACAACAATAACAACTACAGAAACAGCAAGCATTATATTAATTATCAGCTTCCAGTATAGACATTTTGTCAGGTTGATTGTTTTGCATTGACGAACGCACTTATGTATTTGCTTTTTATTAAGTAACAAGTGACGCTTTTTATTAAGTAGAGAAGCAATGATTTAATAACTCGGCTCACTTCCCTCTTAATTTTATTACTTCTTTAGGGTACGAACATGCGGAGCAGCATTACTTGTAGACTGCGGCTTACTTTAACATGTCAGACTACTGTACGACAGTGATGTCATAACAACTGTATAGCTTTAGTAGGAGTGAACATGTTGAAGATACTTACTGTACTTCGTTACTGTGCAGCTTACTGTTAGACTGAGGCAAGAAGAATTTATTTTGTTTTTGCCTCACCGAAGACAGCAATGCAGAGGGGTAGCCCGCTACCTGTCTGGTTCAATCGAATCACATGACTTCCATCGCTCCTGTGGCACAAAACGTCCGTTAACTCCGAACTGCACATCAGTTGACCTATGTGTAAATATTGTAACGTACCAAATTGGCAGTTACATAAAATAACTATCTATTACGTCAAGTAAAGGGAGATCATGAAAATATTTCAATGTGCATAAAATAAGGAACAGGAGAATATAGACAAAGTGTGTATATACGAACGAATATTATTGAAACAACCCAACAAAGAAGAAGGAAGAGTAATACGGATATCATCGAGTACAAAAGAGAGAGAAAATGACAACGAGCCAATATAATATGTTAGAATCCAGGCCCAATAGATCCCGAATAGTGAGGGGAAACAACGAAAATAATTATTAAAATGAAGAGGAGCCAACAGATCCAAAATAGTGAGGGGAAACAACGAAAATAATTATTAAAATGAAGAGGAGCCAACAGATCCCGAATAGTGAGGGGAAACAACGAAAATAATTATTAAAATGAAGAGGAGCCAACAGATCCCGAATAGTGAGGGGAAACAACGAAAATAATTATTAAAATGAAGAGGAGCCAACAGATCCCGAATAGTGAGGGGAAACAACGAAAATAATTATTAAAATGAAGAGGAGCCAACAGATCCCGAATAGTGAGGGGAAACAACGAAAATAATTATTAAAATGAAGAGGAGCCAATAGATCCCGAATAGTGAGGGGAAACAACGGAAATAATTATTAACATGAAGAGGATACGAATCAAGTACAACCACAATGATGATAAAACAAACAAATTCGTTTATTAGTATAAAATACTATGGAACAATGACTACCACGAATAAAAATATTGAAGAATATGACAAGACTAAGGGAACATTGATTATCACAAGTAATGTATAACCCAGGAGAACACCGATAGTGAGCAACAGTTAACCAGAAGAAGAAAAGAAGAAGAAGAGGAAAGGAAATATACCACGAAGAATGAAGATAAGGTATGGATAGTACAAGAAATCAACATTCACAAGGTATACAAGGAACTAAAATTAATATAGTGACCGGAAGAAGTGTAATGATTATTCGAAGATCATCTATAAAGAAACCAGTGTTTAGCATAATTGAGTAATCACAAACGATAACAGTGAAAACTTAATATAAATGTGACAACCTGTGATATGATAACCATTTTTACCCCAAATAAACACCACAGACAATACAAGTGAGAATGTTTAAAACA
The DNA here is from genome assembly GCA_034769895.1 of Magicicada septendecula. NCBI lineage: Eukaryota > Metazoa > Arthropoda > Insecta > Hemiptera > Cicadidae > Magicicada > Magicicada septendecula. The sequence continues at coordinate 347,576,418 of CM068370.1, forward strand.
GAGGAAAATGATTAACCATTATAAGTGAAAGAATCCAAGATTAACTAGTTAAAATGCACAGATAATTAGTGTGACAAGTTTAATCAAGATTGTAATATCATATAAATAATCAATAAGACCACCAAAAGAAATATGAGACAGAACAGTAAAATAATTGTTCATAGGGACTAATAATAAAAGCTTTGTAAGCCTTAAAATGAAATGTGCCTGAATGCCATAGCAATACAGGACAAAATATAGATGAATTTCAGAACAAACAGTAGCAAATAAGCTAGTTTGTTAGGTATAAAACTATCAATGTACCAAAAAACTAGGTGCAACCCACCAAGAAATGTAATATTATTAGACTAAGAATACTTGTATTATTGTTTCAACAAATAGTGTAAACATGTGTATAACTTAATAATTAAACCATTGTAGTAGAATGCCATAATGAAATGGTAATAGTAGAGTCAAATACTGCATAAGTATATGTTGAACATTGTTGTCAGACAACTGACACATAACCTCATAGAAAGTGCACCTATAAAATAAAATCATGTATATTAGTTAAACCAAGCAACTATCAACAATTGTTTCAAACAGAGACTAATTATGAATAATAATGCAAACCATTAAAATACCATGTGTACTGAAATACACAGCAAATGAATCAGATTGAATATGATATCATAAAGCCAAAAGAACAGAACCCCAATGTGACAAGATAGTTAATCAAAAAGCAATATCAAAACTTGTCAAAAGATTATGAAAAATGTTATCAGTAGTTAGAGAAATGTCTGATACTGCTATGAGAACACATCTCAAATGTAATAGTAGTAGTTTAATAATTGAAATATTATAAACTAACTAACTGCACTTGTAAAACCAGATGTAAATAAACATTGTACTATGAATTGAAGAGCTTTCAGATAACGAAAAGTTAATAAATACATTAAACCAACAAGGTACAACAATTGTACACTATTTTAATTAATAACATTATATACCTTGTGTGATAAAATAATTAACAAAGTGACAAATTAGAGAAAGGAGGACAGAAGGTATTTTTAATAATACTATAAGTATATAAAAAATAACATTTTTGCAAAATAAAATGTGAACAAATGTAAATAAATGTACATATTAGTGTTAGGATGTCAAACAGATGTAGACTAATAAGATAAGGAATAATAGCGTTACATGTAATTATAAACAATCGAACATGGTCGCTATGGACGCCATTACCAGATATTGTTTAAATTGTAATTATGACTGTAGTAGTAATAAAAGGTTGGTTCTGGGACAGCCACGCCCCCTCGTTTGTTTATGTTTACATTTTTGCATCCTCTCCACCCCCGTCTTCACCTACATAACCGCCGCGCGGTCACCGAACTCCGCGTGTTTGTTTACATTTTTTCAGTTTGTTTACATTTTTTCTCTCTCGCCACGCCCCCCACTCGTCTGTTTATGTTTACATTTTTCCTTCCTCCCCACCTCCGCCTCACCCCGCAGCCGCCGCGCGGTCATCGAACTCCTCGTGTTTATGTTTACGTTTTTTTTCACCGCGTGTCCCAGCTTTGCGTTGTTTACGTCTCGTCTGTTTATGTTTACATTTTTTCCTTCCTTCCCACCCCCGCCTTACCCCGCAGCCGCCGCCGCGGTCATCAAACTCCTCGTGTTTATGTTTACGTATTTTTTCACCGCGTGTCCCAGCTTTGCGTTGTTTACGTTTGTGCCGAGAGAGAATGTTTATGTTTACGTTTTTTCTCTCTCGCCGACGCGGCCATCATTTCCTTGGCCGATCGACACGCTGACCCAGTAACAAACGTAAACATAAACACTCGTTCCGACACGTAAACAAAGTAAAGCTGGGACACGCAGTAAAAAAACGTAAACATAAATATTCGGAGTTCGGCGACCGCCGGAGCGCGTCTGTTTGTAAACAAATGTTTAGGAGAAGGGATAATGGCATGATATATTTTTTTATAAGTATTAACGACGTTGTTTGGTGTTGTTTATGTGTCAATTTTTTCAGTTAATACGAGATTTTCGTTTAAGATGTCTGTAACGCGTGCTACACCCGTCCAGATTGTGCTAGATTTGTTTGAAAACGAAGGTTTTGTTTATATAACTAATTCAGATAATATTAAATGCAGCAAGTGCGGTTTTAAAACAAAAGTATATCTGACAATCACGCATATCCAGTTCATGCATAAACTTTTATATCCGAAATGCAGAATGATTCGCGATAGGTATTATAAATTTGAAGATTACGCTAAATCGAGAGAGTGTATTACAAATTATCCAATCGCAGTGAAATGTGTTCGAGAAGCGCGGAAACAGATGGAAGCATCATTTGCGTTTCCTCGATGGCGAAAACGTTATCCGTCAGTCGAGAGACTGGTATCGGCAGGATTTTATTACACCGGAACGGAAGACGACGTAATATGTGTTGAATGCGGAATAGTACTTTGTGATTGGAAGGAGACTGACGATCCTTGGCTCGAACATGCGAAAGCTTCGCCAGACTGTGTATTAATTAAATTGTACAAGAGACAGTGTGCGGAAAAATAGTAGTAAACAAGTTTTATCTGGAAATGTATACGCTTATTTTATTTTGAATTATTCGTTTAGTATCGTTTTAAAATTATTATTTATCAAATATGATTTGGTCGTGTGCGTTAATTGTATCCTATAACGGTTTTATCAGTATTATTAGTTCGTAGGTTCGATCCCTCGCATTACCAAATCATATTTTTTTTATTAATTAAAATATATAAAGAACAATTTTCAGTCTCCGATTAAACAAATGTTTATTAAATTTCTTTGCCAGTAAACGGCTTGCGGTCTTAGCGGCAACATTGTGTTGAATTTTACGAGCGCAGATTTATTTTATAAATAATGAATTTTCTGAGACAAATGTTACTCGCTAAATAAAAAGAGTGTATTGCTAATTATCAGAATGCGATAAAATGTGTTGAAGAAACAGAAGAAATGATGAAGTTGACATTTTATACATGGCCAAAACGTTCACCGTCAGCCGATAGACTCAGATCAGCGGGATTTTATTATACCGGAATTGAAGATGACGTAATGTGTGTGGAATGCAAAGCGGTTCTTTGTGAGTGGGAGGAGACTGACGATCCTTGGATTGAACATGCGAAAGCCTCGCCATATTGTTTATTAGTTAGAATATATAAAAAATTATTTTCCATCCCCACCTAACCGAATGTTGAGTATACGTTCAATTTGATTGTCAGTGTTCAGTTTGCAGTCTCTGTGAGAACATGTTAACAAAAGAATGGACGGTTGCAGTATAATAGACTTATTAAAACGCGAATTTTCAGAAGACGTTGTATTAAGGTTATCAAATATTATTAAAGTAACGAGTTTAGACGATTTGGTGATAGATCATTTTCGAACGTGTCAACTGAAGGGGATATATGATTGTTTAAAAGAAATTATTTTTTATTGTGAAGTAAAGAAGTTATCTGAAGACGGGTGTTGTTGTAGTGATAAGTTTACTGACGTTATAGACGGTCCATGTCCGTGCGCTATTTTTGAAAGAAATAAAAGTAAATTACTGTGTTGTTTACAGTTGCTTGAAAGTCATGATGATTCAGAAATTAAATTATTTTTTGTAGATCGATATCTTCGATTTTTTAAAACAAAATGACTGATAAATTTGAAAACAGTATTTCCGCATTTAATTGGCAAATATATTATTTCGGCCCGCCGCTCGATGGAGAATTAAATTTTAATGAAATTTGTTGTTTGATAGTGAATGAATTTACACGAGCAAATGTTGTTAAAATTGAAAGGAATAAACAGATTATTAAAATCAGTTTACCGATTACCTATACGTACGGTGCTGTATTGAAAAAATTAAAAAACTCTAGTCGTCAAACATTACAGAGTATCGATCATGAAGAAGAAGAAAAATTGTATAAAGTAAAATCAATTCGTACGTCACCAGTCGCTGTGAAGACGTCGGTTAAAAAACAATGTCAAAACAAGCGCTGTTGTGTGAAAGATTAATCAATCATTCGATAAATGAATTGTTAGAATCCGGTTTTGTTTTTAAACGATATTTAGATAGTGTTCAGTATTCTTTGTGCGGGTTTCAGACAAGAGGAACTTTACCTATCGAACATATTCAGTTTATGCATAAATTATCGAATCCGAATATGTGAGATGGAGCGATGTATAATGTATAATTTCAATAATTATAGAAATGCGAAAAGATGTATTGCAGAGACTAAAAAAGTGATGTTATTATCATTTAAAAGTTGGCCTACACTCGAACCCAATTTTAAAAAACTGGTTAACGCAGGATTTTATTATACCGGTGTTGGTAGTAAATTATCATGTATAGAGTGTAGAGTCATTTTAAACGGTTGGAAATGTTCTGATGATCCTTGGACTGTTCATGAAAAAGTATCACCACACTGTTTCTTGGTGAAAATTCACAAAGGTGAAGATTGTATGTAATTAATTATTATTAAAAAATAATAAAAAATAGTATTGATGTATTTGTGTTTGTTGTTTTTTATTCATTTCCTTATCGTAGTTAGAACCGTCAACATATATAATGAGTGTAAGAGAGAATATCAGTAACGAATTACATAAACAAGTTAGAAAAAATTTTTTAACTCGTAGTGTTCAGCTCAAAGGTCTTGATGATTTATATCAAGCCGATCTTGTAGAAATGATTCCATATGCAAAGTTGAATAGAGGTTATAAGTATATATTAACGATGATAAATTGTTTCAGTAAATACGCATTCGCTGTTCCAATAAAAACAAAATCGTCTGAAAATGTTGCGCGAGTACGTAAAATTTTATTACAAAATAATAAAATGAATCATTTACAAACAGATAAAGGTAAAGAATGGTACAACGAACGTGTGCGTAATTTGTTGAAGCAATACAATATAAATCATTATTCTACACATTCAGATAAAAAAGCTTCTATTATCGAACGGTTCAACCGTACTTTGAAAAATAAAATGTGGAAATGGTTTACAACTAACGGTAAGTATACGTGGTTGAATGTTCTTCCTGATTTATTGAGAGACTACAATAATACTGTGCACAGAACAATTAAAATGAAACCTGTAGATGTAAACAAGAATAACGAAAAAGAAGTATTGTTACGAATAGATAAAAGAAAACAATTAACGTTCAATAAGAAACCTCCAAAATTTAAAATCGGCGATAGAGTAAGAATTAGCAAATATAAAAAGGTGTTTGGTAAAGGTTACCTTCCCAACTGGACAAACGAGTTATTTACTATTTATAACGTTAAATCTACAGCGCCGAGAACGTATATTCTGAAGGACGATAAAGGTAATATATCAGAAGGTGGTTTTTATGAACAAGAAATAAGTAAAACAAAATTCGGTGACGTATATTTAATTGAAAAAATTTTAAAACGTAAAGGCGAGAAAGTACTTGTACGTTGGTTGGGTTATGATAAATCACATGACAGTTGGATTAATAGAAATAATATTATATAATAACGTGTGTAAAAAAAATAGACGTCAGTGATGAAGCTTAAACGGCAGAAACATAAAATAAATATTCGCGATATTGATACGATTGTTTATAATTGTAGAGATCTGAAGAAAAAGAGAAAAAAGCATAGTAAATTATTACCAGATAATATTAGATGTTTAATTACAGGCTCATCAGACATGGGGAAGACTAATTTAATGCTTAATTTGTTATTCGATCCGAACGGATTATGTTTTGAAAATATATATGTGTTTTCAAAATCGTTGTATCAGCCTAAATACAAGTTTTTAAATAGAGTGTTTTCAAAAATACCGTTTATAGGTTATCATACGTTTACAGATAATGACGAGGTTATACATCCGAATGAAGCTAAACCTAATTCTGTAATAATTTTTGACGATATAGCTTGTGAACGGCAGTATAATATACGAAATTATTTTACAATGGGGAGACATAATAATATCGATGTTTTTTATTTGTGCCAGTCGTATAGTAAAATTCCAAAACAATTGATACGAGATAACGCAAATTTAATAGTTTTATTTCGACAAGATGAACTAAATTTAAAACATGTTTTTGCCGATCATGTTAACACGGATATGAGTTTTGATTGTTTTAAAGAAATTTGTAATAAAGCATGGATACGTGGTAAACATCATTTTTTAGTAATAGACAAAGAGAGTGATATGCGTCGCGGTCGTTATCGTATTGGATTCGATATTTATATAGATACATAAGGATTGATAAATTATTGTACAAGATGACGTCGCGGGAGAAACGTGAACAACTTGCGAAAGAGATCAAACAAATTAGGAAAGATATTAGACGGAAACATGCTAATTTGACTCAAAACGCTATCAGCGAACAACAGGAATTAGAAAAACAATTAGAACCAATAGTTCAACCTTTAAAAAAGTTAATAAATTTACGTGATGTGCTTTACGATACGGATGAAAAAATGGATGATGTAGAAACGCGTTTAAAAAAACATAAACGTCGTGGAAATAAAATAGAAGAACAAAAAGAAGTAGGAATTACACCGATTAAAATGAGAAAAATTGGATCGATAACTAGTACACCTGAAATGGATGTTAACGAAGGTGCTACGGAAATATATGAAACACCGCCGACATTACAAGAAGTACTATCAACATCTACTGGCCTTAGTAGGGCAAATTATTGGATTGATAACGCTGTTACAGGAAAATTACCTAGATTATATTTACGTAAATTGTTTAATGATAAAAATAAGGAAATCGATCATACTTACGGTGTTTATTTTGGAGGAGATGATTCGATAAAGATAGGCAGTTCAACTATTAATTTCGAGGGCGATAATATTATTATCGATAATATAACGTATGAAGGTACACCTGGACTTTATGAACTTCTTTTTATGAAAATGCCTGACGATTATATATATTCAGAAGAGGATCTGAATACGTACGGTTTGATACTAAAAGCGACAAATGCTCATAAACAGAGTCGCTCTGATCGAGTTAAGAGTAACAAAGGATATAAATATAATAATATAATTAAAAATCTGGTATCAGAGTCAACGTCTACTAAATCGAAACTGAAACGTATTGAAGGACGTGGTGTTTTATCGTTAACTAACGATGATAAGCCGAATTATGTATATTAGGATGATCCGAACGAGTTATGCGACAGATTACGTTTATTAATAGCATCTAAGAATACTGGTCATACCGGACATGAAAATGAAATCATATCAATTATCGAAGAATTGCGAGAAGCGAATATAATAAAATAACGTGTAGTAACGTTAATTTTGTCATTTACAAAATGAGTATCGATAAATTCGGACGTTACAATAGACATATGCGAATAAACGTTGTTCGCGGTCCCACCGGTGAAGGTTTTCGTTTAACAGATGAGGGTGATTATGATATAGATAATAAGAGACTCTGTAATATCGGTAACGCTGTTTCGGAAGAAGATGCTGTTAGTTTTAAAATTTTAAAAGAAAATTGTTTATATCAAACTGATAATCAGTACGACGTTGCTTTGAAAAATATAATTAATTTAGCTGATCCGAAATTACTTACTGACGCAGCGACTAAATCGTATGTAGATACAAAAATTCCGACCGTATCAAATGGAATTTGTAACTTCGAAGGTTATAGGTTAAATAGCATAGGTTATCCATCGGTTCCGACAGATGCTGTAAGCAAACAATTTATACTCGATACAGTTAATATAGTTCAACAGAGAGTTGAAGACAGATTAGACAATTTTGTTAATATATTAAACAATCACGTGTATAGTATATTATATGATGTTTATGTAAAAACAACAAAAGATAATCCTGTCAGAACTATAGAAGATTGGAAAAAAAATATATATTTATAAATTATTGTTTATCGCCGTCACAAATGCGTGTATATCAGAAGAGTGCAGAAGATGTCCGTCGCGGTCGAGGATTAATCGGAAATTTACTGAATAAAGCGGTCGATATTTTACCTATCGAACTACATGTTCCTGGTTATCAATACTGTGGTCCGGGTACGAAATTAAGTAAACGATTACAGCGCGGAGATTCGGGTATTAATAAATTAGATGCGGCTTGTAAGGAAGACGATATAATATACTCGAAATATCGAGATACTGAAAATGTTCTAAACCCGATCGTGAATTAGCAGAAAAAGCTTGGCAACATGTAAAAGCACGAGACTCGTCTATCGGTGAAAAAGCTGCTGCTTGGGCGTTAACTAATATTATGAAAGCGAAAAGTAAATTCGGCGGCGGTATTAAAAAGAAAAAAAAGAAAAAAATAAACGAATTTCGAAATCAAAAAAAAAGAAAAAGGAGGGGAAGGGGATTATACTTACGACCGTATAAAAAATCCGGTGGTGGTGGTGGTGGGAATAAAAAAAAAATCGAAAGAAATAAAGATTCCCTCACACGCTCTCACCAATAATGAATTGTTTTCCTACCCTAAACTCTTGAATGTATCTAATTTTAGAGGTGTTTTTATGAAAGATACTTTACCGTTAAAAATTCAGAAAAATGAAACCGGTATTGTTAATTTAGATAGTATACGCGGGTCAGGTACGCATTGGGTATGTTACCGTAAACAAAATAAGACAATAAACTATTTCGATAGTTTTGGTAATTTAAGACCGCCAATTGAATTAGTTCGTTATTTTCAAACATCGAAGCAACAACCAGTCAATATAAACTATAATTATAAACGTTATCAACGATCAAATACAGTTAATTGTGGACGTTTGTGTTTACAGTTTCTTAGTAATAATGTTTAGCTTAAACGGAGTAGGATCGTCACTTAGTTGTGATATATTTCCTCCCATCGAACCCGAAGGAAATTGGGAACTCGGGTTGATTAATTTCATGACATACAATTCCATACCGAATGTTGAAGAAAATGTAAATAATATGTTTTATTTCGGTGACAATGGAGTGATTGAATTACCTACAGGTTCTTATGAAATCGAAGATATAAACACTTATATAAATCAAAAATTACCAAAAAGTAATAAAAGGAAAATTATTAAATTATTAATACGTGCTAATAATAATACTTTGAAAAGCGAAATCTATTCGAGTGAAACGATAGATTTCACTAAGCCAAATTCTTTAGCTTCTCTTCTCGGATTCGCTAATACTGCCAAACTTGAACCGCTTATATGGCATTCATCACAGTCGACAATCAACATTGTAAAGACAGACGTTGTAAGACTTGTCTGTAGCGCTGTGGCTGGATCGCTGAAGAACGGCCGAGAATCTCATATATTACACGAATTTTATCCAACAGTCGGGCCGGGGTATAAGTTAGTAGAATCACCGACAAATGTTATCTATTTACCTGTGAATACAAATAGATTAGATAATATCACAATACGATTAGAAGATCAAGACGGAAAGTTAATAAATTTTAGAGAAGAAACGATTTCTTTGCGATTACATATAAGAAAAAGACGAGATGAGGCTAATTTTTCCTTATGGACAAAATAAAACAATAGTTAAGCCCGTAAATAGTGCCAGTAAAATACGGGATGCTAATCAGTTAACGTCTCTTAATAGAAAATTTTTAAAGTCGTTAGGGTATAAAGTACTTATTAACAATGAGTATATTGGACGTGTTAAATTGTGCTGTCTATGATGACGATAGTATCATCGGACGTGCGTATCATACACACACTCCTTACGCATCTACTACATTAAATAATAATGATGAGATACGTATTCCTGTTCATCAACAAGATCATTATACACTTCCTTGTGAGAGTTATCTACATATCCAAGGTAAATTAATGGGCGAAAACAATCAGAAAAACGAAAATATTCAATTAATTTGTAACGGATTAGCATTTTTATTCGATGAAATACGGTACGAAATATGTGCTACGGAAGTAGATCGTGTTAAAAATGTCGGTATCACATCAGTAATGAAAAATATTTTAACATTCAAACCCGGTGATATGAAGAAAATAACTAATGCAGGATGGACGGGAGATGTAAAAAGTTGCTTCACAACAGATTCAACGAATTTCGTGTTTTGTATTCCTTTAAAATTATTACTCGGTTTTGCTGAACAATACAAACGCATAATTTTAAATGTGAAACAAGAACTGATTTTAATACGATCATCGTCTGATAATAACGCCGTAGTTTTAAACGCTGTCGATAAATATAAATTACAATTAACAAAAATCAATTGGCGAATTCCTTATGTTTATTTTAGCGATGAGTATAGACACAGATTATTGAGTATTGTTGATAGAGATACGCCAATAAAATTAGCGTTTCGTAGATGGGAGTTGCAAGAATACCCGACTTTGCCAGAAACTAAACAGTTAACGTGGACAATAAAAACTGTAGCACAGACTGATAAACCGCGTTATATAATTGTAGGTTTTCAAACAGATAGAAAAAATAACATAGCAAAAAATGCCTCTCATTTTGATTTATGCAACTTGCATAATATTAAATTATATTTGAATTCGGAATACTATCCGTATGATAATTTAAACGGAAGTAAAGAAACGTTATACGAGATGTATAAGGGGTTTCAATCATCGTATTATGATGGTAGCGAGAACGAACCTGTTCTGGACAGGACCGATTATTTATTATATGCGCCGATAATTGTTATTGACTGCTCTCATCAGAGCGACCTTTTAAAAACCGGTTCTGTCGATGTTCGTTTAGAAATAGAATCAACGCAAAATTTTCCGCCGAAAACGACTGCATACTGCTTACTAATATCTGATAATTTGCTCGTATATTTACCTTTATCTGGCGTTATAAGAAAATCGATAGAATGAATCGATTGTTAACATTATATTTATTTGCTTGTCATACACATTTTATAATCACTTGTAGTGTTAGCGCTTTATAATAATGATCGGCTTTATTGTTGATGTTCAATGTTTTTTCGATGATGCCCAAAATTATATTGTTACAGAATTGTGTGTACAAAGAATAGAAAATCACAACTGTGCCGGTGTGAGAGAACATTTTGTGTTTTTACCACCATTCGATTATCGTTATTTATCAAAAAATAGAAAAAAACAAGTAGAGTGGTTGAAAAGATTTTTTCATGGTTTCAGCTGGAATTGTGGAATTCACAGCTATGACGAACTTCACAATATTTTAAACAGCATTGTTACTGAAGGTGAATATGTGTACACTAAAGGAGTGGAAAAGCAGAGACTCATTGAGAACATGCTCGACTACAAGTCGGTTGAAGTAATAGATCTCGAAGCGTTTAAGTATCCATCATTAAGTGTCTTACAACAGCAGACTGTGGCACGTGTTGATTGCCCATATAAACATAATCTTGATCATTGTGCGCTAAATAATGTATTACATATAGCAAATTGGATATTGAATAATAAAATTTAAAATGTATTTTTTTAATGTATTTATTTTTTAATTTATTTCACATCTTTTTCCTTCATTATTATTAATCTATGATCGACTACAAGTCGGTTGAAGTGTCCATCATTAAGTGTCTTAAAACAGCAGACTGTAGCACGTGTCGATTGTTCGTATAAACATATTTTTTATATTTTTTTCTTCACTATTACTATGCTAGAACATCACATTATTATTATTAATCCGGGAATCCATGATAAATATCAAGCCCATTATTATCACGCACCAACACTGTGCGTTTACTCCAGTCGTTCAGCCCTTCGTTATAACGAACCCAAGCTGATAAGGCTCTATGCAATTCCGAACCGTATAATGTTCGATTATTGCGATCTCTGTATATTAACAGTATAGCGGTATGATAGCACACACCATTTATTATACTCTTACAACTTGTATTATATATGGTGTTCGCTATTATACTATCGTCTGATTGCAAATGTACATAACATTCATGACGTTCGCAGTACATTCGATCTGTTAATAACAGTTGTTTTTCTATCCATTTAATAATTTTTTTACCGTCTGTACAGCTAATTTTGGAACTGGACAGACAGGCGTCGACACAAGCACAATTATTAATTTTAGATTCGTGACCGTGTGTTAATATATGATTCAAAATATAATCTCTATATAAATTTATAGAATCACATACACACCGTATTATAGATCGTATATTACCCGTATACAAAGGCGATGTATACAAACGATCTACTATATTTTTTGATTTGTTTCTATACATAGCACAACGACGGTCGCCTTCAGGAATTTTAAAATCTGTATTTTTATCGTGACTTGGTCGATAAAATTTAATATCAAGTTAATGTTCTAACATAGCTATACACTCCCATGTGTGACTTAAATATTTATCGCCAACACGCACGCTTGGGTCGAACTCTTGATGACGGTCCATTACCTGCACAAAGGAAAGGATTTTGTGAAAGTATAAACACCAACACTAAATTTTTTATATGTTATTTATTTATGCATATATATAAAATAACAAAAAATTCTATAATTTTTTTATTAATTCTTTTATAAACGGCTTTATAGTCGAGCCTGGCCTGTCGACTATCGCTTTCAATTTCGCAATTTCTCCAGGTGTTAACCTTTTCGGCGAAAAAACCATTTCTGGAGAAGACGACTCTCCTCCTCCTGTTTTGATAACGTGCTCATTTCCATCAAAGACGCGGATAGAAGTAGACCAAAAACAGCTGTAAATGTGTTCTATGTAAAATCAAATACGTTTTAAAAATAACATAGGAAAGTCTTATAACAAAAACAAATTAATTTTTTGAATAGAGAAATGTAAAACACGTTATACCTTGTAATAATATATATAAAAAATGATATAAAAAGAACACACTTATTTTACAGGTAGCCAAAAAACAAGAATTATTATACACATTTTTATTATATATTAAAATTAAATTTAATAAACAACTGTAAATTATTTATATATATACATATAATTAAAATTAAATACTTATACTTATTTATATACACGGTTAAATATTTATACTATATACATATTTACATCAATCATTCAACCAGCTGACCAACCTTAAATTATTTTAATACGGCTTATACCGCGTCTTGTACGAGCCGTGTGCTACATCTTTAACATTTTTAATTTTGGTTAAAGCCGATTTAAATAAATCGATTGTTGCCACGAACAGCGGGTCTTGCGGTGACGACGCTAAAACAATTACTTTCCGTGATACTTTTTGCCACCAGTTGTCGGAAGGTATATGCTTGATGTCAGCTGTTTGTGTTAATTTTACCTCAATCAAATATGGACCTTCCTCACCTGGTGTTTTGATCCATTTCTTCGTACCGTCTTTTAATATTTCAAACTTTTGTTCAAATTTAGTATTTTTTACTTTTTTTGATTTTTTAGATTTTTCAGATTTTTTAGATTTAGAAAAAGAATTAAAAATTTTGTCAAAATCATCGCCGGTGCTATCTGATTCATCGTCGCTACCGCTATCGCTGTCTTTAGGTTCAATTATTTTGGTTAATTTCGATTTGGTAATTAATTCCCTAAACAATTTAATGGTATCATAATCTAAGGTTTTGATGTGAAAATTGGTGTCATCAATTTGGAAGTTAAAATAATCAAGAATTTCGGTTAAAGTCATTTCTTTTTCCTTTTTACGAAAGATATCGATTTCCGATGGCTCTTCATCGAAAATATGCATAATCGCGTTTTGAATAATAAGATATAAATGTACAATAGTTGAAGGTTGGTCCAAAATAGTAGATTTTAAATTTGCGAACGCTTCCTCCCATATCGCTATTTTCACCAATCCGCTTATGTATAAACATTGTATAAGATCTTTCATTGAAAAATAGGTCGATGGACCGGCGGATGGTGAAGCAGGAGAAGCAGCGGATTCGTGTTCCATTGCTAGAAACAGAAAAAAATAACATAATTAATTTCTAACAACATTTAAAAAAATAAATAATATTGTTAAAAAAAAAGAAGATTTACAAATCCGTTAAAAATTTTTCTATTTCTAGCAATAAGTTTTCATCATCATCATCATCATAGTTATCTGCAACGCTTGTTCCTCCCGTCGAACCAAAACCACAAGAGCCGCGAGCTGTTGAATCTAAACTCGCTAATTCTTGTAATTTTGGTTCAGCTATTTGTTCGCATATTAACTGCGCTATACGATCTCCTTTTCGAATGTAAAAAACTTCAGAAGAATGGTTAAATAAAATTACACCAACATTGCCGCGATAATCTCTATCAATAACGCCTGCACCGACAGCGATATGATGTTTTAACGCTAACCCAGAACGTGGTGCAATTCGTCCGTAACATTTCTCTGGAATTTTAACAGCCAAATCAGTTTTAACTAACGCATTGTCATGAGGAGCGATCATGCAATCATATGCGCTTCTGAGGTCGAAACCCGCAGCATATGCGCTCATTTTGACTGGAGGATAAGCATTATCAGATAACTTGGTAAAAAATAGAGTTGAAACTGCCATTGTGTCTGCAACACAAAAAACAATTTATACTGCCATCAGCGATGATAATATCTATATACAAAAACAATTACATTATCGGATAATATTAGCATATATTAAAAACAATTTAAACAATTACTTACTTAATTGATGTAAGAAGAAGTTCTGGTACAAAAAAGAGAAGAACAAGCTGATAATATCTGTATAAAACAAAATAAAGTATTAGTTTTATAACTTAACATAGCCACCAATAGCGTTAGTGTTTTTAATAAAAATAATCATTTACCAAAAGTGACGATAGTCAGTCGATTGATAAAAACGTGCGAAGGGAGACGAAGAGCTGATATAAGAACAAGCTGATAATATCTGTATAAAACAAAATAAAGTATTAGTTTTATAACTTAACATAACCACCAGTAGCGTTAGTGTTTTTAATAAAAATAATCATTTACCAAAAGTGACGGTAGTCGATTGATAAAAACGTGCGAAGGGAGACGAAAAGCTGATATATGAACAAGCTGATAATATCTGTATAAAACAAAATAAAGTATTAATTTTACAACTTAAAATCTATCACTATCAACAGCGCTAATGTTTTTATATTAAATAAAAATATCTGCTTACCAAAAGTAGTAGTAGTAGTAGTAATACAAAATAATAAGCAGATGATATCTGTATAAAAATAAAAAAAGTATTAATTTTACAACTTAACATTATCTATTTGAAATCTATCACCATCGACAATGTTAATGTATATAAAAAATTATCTCTTACCTGAGATAGCAACAGTACAACACGTCGAGTCGAACGAAGAATTGTACATAGATCAGTAAAATCCGATTCACTTTATATACATTTTTAAGAATACCGATTATGACCTCTGTACAGAGACTTGTTTACTGTTTTCCGTTATCAAGCCAATTCCATTTACGTAATTATACAAAAAACTGCAATTAATAATCATATGATATGCGCGTGAAACTTGTTATTTATAGATTGTAATGTCAAAAAAAAAAAAAAAATAATATGTAAGAATACTGTAGAGAGAATAATAATTAAAATTCTGTACCCGGATTTCTTGACTGTTTCCGTTATCAAGCCAATTATTTTAATAACTGTAATTAATAATCGTGTGATATACACGTGAAACTTGTTATTTACAGATTGTAATATAAAAAACAAAACAAAAAATAATATAATTAAGAGTACTGTCGATTAAACAACCCGGAATTATCGCAAATTGGTTTTTCCATTTATGTACAGCGCCAATTAACTAAAATGACGTAAATATTTTTTTCTCAATTTGTATTTTACTGCTGTTACCGCAAAACGTTTAAATACTACGATTTTCTTCCTCTACATCAGTATGAAGACAAATTCATCAAATTCGTTACAGGACAGACAGACAGAAAGATACAATCGTTTCATAACAAAATCGACGAATTTTGTGTGTGTGAAACAAGAACTGATTTAATTCAGTTATAACAACAGCAACCTGTAAGTATTGGAATTATCTTTTACTGTTAAACTAATTCAATAGTAAATACTTACTTTTTAAAAAAAAAAAGAATGATTTTACTTTTTTTAGATTATAATGGACAAACAACTCCCGTTCAAAAAGAGATTGTCTGTAAGAACCATTAATGACGTGAATACTCACACACCTGGACCCGGACCTTCATCCAGACAAGATATTCAACCCGGGTCATCATACATACAAGATCCTCAACCTGGGCCGTCTTATACACAACATCCAAGTTATTCTTCCACATCATCATCATCATCATCATCATCATCACCATCATCATCATTATCATCATCTAATAATAATTTACGTTTAAAAAATAATAGATTAAAACATATAATTTTAGAAAATAAATTTATAGAAATAGAAAATTCGTTTAAAGGTAATTTAAGAACATATTTTTATAAAAATAATAATAACGTAATTAAAGATATATGTCTATTATTAATTTATTTAAAATTAGAAATATTAAACATTTTAAGTAATATGATTGTAATATATAACGCTATAAAATTCAATATTTTAGTTGAATGTACATACGTTAAAAATAATATTAATGAATATCAGGACAGAACATTTAAAACCAAAAACATTATTTTACTTCATAGTTCGTCTATACCATCTGAAATAGACAGTATGATAAACAGTATTTGTAATGAAGAAGACATATATGTACAAAAGGGCTCTGGATGGTCGTTACATTCAATTGACGGGATATTGATTCGAATTAATCGTTTTAAGCCTTTAAGAGGTAGTTCGTATATTCCGCTTTCACCAAAACTGACTGCTAAAAAAAGCATAATTAATCCTAAAAATACAGATAATTATTGTTTTAAATTGGCGATTTTTTGTAAATTCATAAACGGTTCACACCCGGAACGCATAAATTTCCGTTATAAGGATTTAGAAAATAAATTTACTTTTAATAATATCGATTTTCCTACTCCGTTAACACAAATAAAAATTTTCGAAAAAAATAATAACGTTTCGATTAACGTGTATGGTGTTGAAAACGAGATCACAATTTACCCGTTAAAAGTATGCGATAATGAAAAATCAAACCATTTCGATCTTTTATTATTAAATAAAAATAATATAACCCATTATTGTTATATTAAAAATTTTACCAGATTAATTAGATCGCAAGTAACTAAAAGTTTTAATGATATCGAATTTTGTAAACGGTGTCTAACTTACTTCACTGTTAAATCTAAAAAGTTAAAAATACATAAACGAAACTGTCAAAAAAATACACCTACACGAGTGATAATGCCGACTGATAATTTAAAATTTCAAAATTTCCAATACCAATATAAACTTCCAATAGTAATTTACGCGGATTTTGAATGTATATTAAAACCGATAAGTACTTGTTACCCTGATCGGAAATATTCTTTTACAGTCGCGAATGAACTACACGAACCTATGAGTTTTTGTGTTTATTTCGTTGTAGAAAATTCAATTCCCGCTAATATTAAAAAACATTTGCCATCAGAACCGTTGTTATATAGAGGTAAAAATGCTGCGGAAAAATTCGTGTCATATCTCGTTGAAAACATAAATTTATTAGGTCTGCTTCTTAATAATATTAAACCGTTAAAAATGACAAAACAAGATAAAATCAAATATAAATCTACTACACATTGCGAAATGTGCAAACGTGAATTCACGTTATTTTACAGACCCGTTAGAGATCATTGCCATATTACTGGTCGTTACCGTTCCGCATTATGTAATAATTGTAATCTGAGGAGACAAAATCAAAAATTTGTTCCCGTTTTTATTCATGCTAGTTCAAATTATGATTCTCATTTTATCGTCCGCCAATTAGGGTATGATATTAGACAAATAATTGTTATTCCAAATTCGACTGAAAAATATATATCATTTTCAAAAAAAACGTGTAACGGAATAACTATTAAATTTGTTTATACTTTTCGTTTTCTAAATAGATCCTTAGCGGAACTAAGTAATAATCTACCAAAAAATCAATTTTTTCATACTAGCAAATTTTTTTCAAATAATGATATGGATTTAGTCACTCGAAAAGGTGTATATCCTTACGAATATACCGATTCGTGGGAAAAATTGGAAGTACAAGAACTACCTCCTAAAGTCGAATTTTATAGTAAATTAAATGCGAAACATATAAGCGATGAAGATTATAATCACGCGGTTCAAGTTTGGGATCATTTTAAAATTAAATCGTTGGGCGACTACAGTGATTTATATTTGAAAATTGACGTATTGCTTTTATGTGACGTTTTTGAAAGTTTTCGTTTGCTTTGTTTATCTTCACACAATTTAGATTGTGCGCATTATTTAACCGTTCCAGGGTTTGCTTTTGACGCGATGTTATTTTGTACTGGTATTGAACTTGAATTGCTTAACGAATACGAAATGTATATTTTCTTCGAAGCCGCTATAAAAGGAGGAATATCGTCATGTATTACAAAATATTCAAAAGCCAATAACGAATATATAAAAGAAACATATAATCCAAATTATCCTAAAACATTTTTAACATATTTAGACGCGAATAATCTATACGGGTGGGCGATGAGTGGATATATTCCGTATTCTAACTTTGTATGGACTGATAAAATTACTATTACAGATATATTAAATACCTCTAATAATTCTAAAACAGGGTATATATTAGAAGTCGATATAGAATACCCTGAAAGTTTACACGATAACCATATGGATCTACCATTTCTTCCAATTAATAAAAGTATAAATCACACAAAACAAACAAAATTACTAACTACAGTAGAACCAAAAGAACATTATATTTGCCATTATATCAATTTAAAACAAGCTGTCAATCACGGGTTGAAAGTAACTAAAATTCACAGAACGTTAAAATTTTATCAAAAACCATGGTTAAAACCGTATATCGATTTAAATACGGAAAAACGACGAATTGCAACAAACGAGTTTGAAAAAGATTTTTTTAAATTGTTAAATAATTCTGTCTTTGGTAAGTGTATGGAAAATGTGAGAAAAAGAATAAAATTAGATCTTGTAAGTGAAAATAAGAAATTATTAAAACTTATTTCTAAGCCGACTTTCAAAGACAGAATTATATATGATAAATCGCTTTGTGCTGTATTATAAAACAAAACGTCTATTTATTTTAATAAACCAATTTATGTAGGTTTCGCGGTATTAGAATTGAGCAAAACCTTAATGTATGAATTTCATTATGATATAATGAAAAAAAAGTATGGAAACAAAATTTCGTTATTATATACTGATACTGACAGTTTGTTTTATGAAATATTGACAAATGATTTTTACGAAGATATGTTAGATCCAGATTTGAAAATGTTTTTTGATACTAGCGATTATCCTCCTGATCATAAATGTTATTCTACTATAAATAAAAAAGTAATCGACAAATTTAAAGACGAATGTAACGGTATTCCGATTAAGGAATTTATTGGTTTACGATCGAAATTATATACGTATACTACGCGTGACAATAATATTCAAAAGAAAGCGAAAGGAATTAAAAAATGTGTAATTAATAACGAGATCTCGTTTAACGATTTCAAAAATTGTCTTCATAATACTCTTTTGGAAACAAAAAAACGTAGAATTATGAAATTAATAAGATCGAAAAAACATATAGTAGAATCGGTATCAATTAATAAATTAGCGTTAAGCAATAATGATGATAAGAGAGTATTATGTGATAACGGGATAAATACAATCCCGTACGGTCATTATTCATTTAAGCCATTCAAGCTGATACTTTATAGCCGAACTATGAATCGTCTTTTTACGTTACAAAATAAACACAATCAACGTAAAAACATCGTTTTTAATATTTACGATACTCAGGTTATAGGACTTAAAAATTTTAATATCTGTTATTATAAACTATTTAAATTTCTTCGTGAAAAAGTAGAAGAATATAATAATAATGTGGAGTGTATTAAAAATTGTACAAAGTTTGATGTGTATCAAAATACTTGTTGTAATAATCATTTAAAATGTGATCAACATGTTACTCAACTTTGGAATACTATATCTCAATTATTTTAACATATTTTAATTTACCATGACATTTTATGTATATATATTTTTAATACCTGAACAAAAAAATGATATCGACAATATTCAAACAATTTCCTACACAAAAAAAAATGTTCATTAAAACGTACACTGGAAACGTGATTGTATTAATTGCAATGAAACTGATAATAAACCAATCTTTTGACCTTCTACTTACAACACGTACTGACGATAATGCGTTTTCTGTGTATATAAACCGATTAAAAATTGTGGCTCAGCATCCAGAAGCATACCAGCTGCTGTAATGTATAATCACGTAGAATTTTTCAAACGCTTAACGACGTTTTATAAAGTTGAAAAAGTTGGACGGAAAAAATATTATCACAGATTATATCCGAATAGCAATCAAAACCCCCACAAACTGGCAGCCGCTGGATTTGTTTATGAAGGCGATGGAGACACCGTTCGGTGTGTGGCATGTAGAGTCAGATTTATGGAGTGGTTGGCGGAGGATTGCCCTATAACATTACATAAAAAAGTAATGCCGCAATGCCAGTTTGTGGTAACACAGCTTGGATGTACTGAAGCCGGTTGTCAAAATTCTCAGTACTATTGTTGGAAGGGGTCTGAGTGATCATCATCATTAAGGTATTTTAAAAAAAATAGGTGATTATATTAATTTCACAATGTAATTTAGTTACTTGTAAAATAACTTATTATAATATGTTCTACACAAGAACATACATAAAAAATTTAATTTATCTTTTATTTAATTTTAAAAAAATATGACTCTTTTTTTCAAAGGATTCTTGGTACGTTTAGTTAACAAATTATTACTTTTGTTTGTTATAGGTTGGGAGGACCGACTTTATTAATTACTAAAATTATATATACATAAGTCATTTTGTATGTACTTGTTAATACTTAATTATTTTGTCATCATAGTTCAAATAGTTATTTTGTATGTACTTGTTAATATAATCTCAATTATTTTGTTATCACAAAATTTGTAACTGTTCAAATAATCATTTTGTATGTATTTATTAATATAATCTGTTCATTATATATGTATTTAATGGTATGATAATAAATATTGTGATCTGCTTTGATTTGTTATTATTATTTTGAAAGAATAATTAAAATAAAACCAGTGTTTGTTATTAATTACTAAAATCATATATACAAAAGTCATTTTGTATGTACTTGTTAATATAATCTTAATTATTTTGTTATCACAAAATTTGTAACTATTCAAATAATCATTTTGTATGTATTTGTTAATATAATCTGTTCATTATATATGTATTTAATGGTATGATAATAAATATTGTGGTCTGCTTTGATTTGTTATTATTATTTTGTAGGAATAATTAAAATAAAACCAGTGTTTGTTATTAATACAATTTATTACACTATTCACAACATTGAAATATTTCTCAATACAAAAATTCAAGTCATATCAATTTGAAGGCTATAGGTTATCTGTCGACAATAATACATAACATAGCCATCGTACAAAACACATATCAACTCTATTTTTATAAATTTTATTTACAAACTGAACTTTTATTCTTCTTCATCGATATTACTATCGATTATTGTGTGAAATCGATTGGTCTTTCTTTCGAATTATCAATTGTAATATTAATTCTTTCAATTTGTATAGCACATCATCATTTACACATTTCAATCCGAATATCGATAGATTATTTTGTTCTGTTCTAACTAATCCGCCCGTAAATTCATTAAAGACATACACAGTGTTATTCTTAAAAAAGTATAAATTGCCGTCAGAAAATCTAAATGATGAATCGATTTTAGGCGGTATTCCAGGAAATGTATCGGATATATAACCCCATGATTTAGTAGTGAACATACACTCATTGACTTCTCTATAATAATTATCATCATGAAATATATAAGTTTTACCTGTATAACTGTTGAATACCGCATGCAAATTATTCGGTTGTATGTTAAATAAAGACTGGATATGCTTCGGATAACCATGACTTAATTTAAGGCTCATTAAATCAAACATGAATACCAGAGAATCTATAAACATAACTATCTCGCCAGATGGTCGTTGATATACAGCTAAAATTTTTGTGAAATTTCTTGGAAGAAACGTTAACCAATGTTTTATTATAAGCGGTTTGGTGTATATCATCTCTGCCGGATTTAATATCCACAACCATTTTTCATGTAATATATATAATCGTTTATCGGCAATTAAAAAAAATTAATATTTTTAAAATTACAAAGATCAATTTTATTTGTATCTATAGAACGCTCGTCTTCTATCTTTGGTATTGAAGAAGATGGTGACATCGGTATGAATGACGTCATAAAAGTATTTTGTGTCTTACCATACAAATTTTGAATGGCTAAAACATCATCATCACCTAACTCGATTTTACCATTGTAATAAGCATACATTACAGAATCTGATACATCTGAATGTGATAAACCTATAGCATGACCGATTTCGTGTATTAAAGTTGCATACAAACTTGACTGACCAAAAGGAACGACTTTGCCAGTCGAATATGACCAATTTTCATCTTCATCAATATGAATTTCTCGTCTTGAATTATTATAATCAGGAAAATATGCGTGCGCTAATGTTCCACCTTTACCGTCAAACATTCTCGTACATTGCCACGATTCTTTTTGCATCATATGTTTCAATCGTTTATTAGAAATTAAAATATCTGTATTCACTCTATCATGTTTGAAACGTATACCAGACTTTTCCTCCCATACTGCAAAAGCTTGTTTAGTCAATTCTAACACCTCTTGATTCGCTAAATAATAATGCCATGTTACTTCAGGCTTGTTCCATTTGAAACTCGATACTCGATAATCGATAATATCACTGTTACCGCACCTAGTTTTCGACATTAAGTTTATAGTTTCATTATTTAACTCGCCATCAGTAGGCAATTTATAGTATTCTTGAAATATAAGTAACGCGTTAGCAATATCTGATTCATTTACCGCTTGCAACGAAGATTCGTCATCTGCTTGAAGATAACCATAGTCATATAAATATCGCTTAACTTTATCCATTTCAATTTGTGTTGTATTATCGGTCGAAGAATTTGCTAGTAATATTTGATCGCATTTTGTCCATAATGTTAAAAAAAATAT
Organism: Magicicada septendecula; assembly: GCA_034769895.1. Classification (NCBI taxonomy): domain Eukaryota; kingdom Metazoa; phylum Arthropoda; class Insecta; order Hemiptera; family Cicadidae; genus Magicicada; species Magicicada septendecula. The sequence continues at coordinate 347,599,512 of CM068370.1, forward strand.
TACAGATTTAAGCGGCGTCATAGTTTCCGATTGTACTGTACAATGACAAATACCAAACAACGTCGTTAATACTTATAAAAGAATATATCATATCATTATCCCTTCTCCTAAACATTTGTTTACAAACAGACGCGTTCCGGCGGTCGCCGCCGAACTCCGAATGTTTATGTTTACGTTTTTTTTTTCACCGCGTGTCCCAGCTTTGCGTTGTTTACGTGTCGAGAGAGAATGTTTATATTTACGTTTGTTACTGGGTCAGCGTGTCGATCGGCGGCCGAAAAAAACGTAAACATAAACGTTCTCGTCCGTAAACAACGCAAAGCTGGGACACGCGGTGAAAAAAAAACGTAAACATAAACACGAGGAGTTCGATGACCGCGGCGGCGGCTGCGGGGTAAGGCGGGGGTTGGAAGGAAGGAAAAAATGTAAACATAAACAGACGAGACGTAAACAACGCAAAGCTGGGACACGCGGAAAAAAAAACGTAAACATAAACACGAGGAGTTCGATGACCGCGCGGCGGCTGCGGGGTGAGGCGGGGGTGGGAAGGAAGGAAAAATGTAAACATAAACAGACGAGTGGGGGGCGTGGCGAGAGAGAAAAAATGTAAACAAACTGAAAAAATGTAAACAAACACGCGGAGTTCGGTGACCGCGCGGCGGTTATGTAGGTGAAGACGGGGGTGGAGAGGATGAAAAAAATGTAAACATAAACAAACGAGGGGGGCGTGGCTGTCCCAGAACCAACCTTTTATTACTACTGACTGTTTTATGTACTAAAATGAAAGAGAAATGGACTCGAGACGTTTAGTAGTAAGTATTACAGTATAATTGTAAAGAAATATGGTGAAACAAACTTATTTATATTAAGAATCACCATATGAGTGTTTGAGATGGCTAAGTGAATTAATAATGAACGGATTTAATGCTTGTTTAGACTTAAAATAAAGCCACAAGTCTCCGCGATTTAATGCCACTACCCAATCGACGATACGACAAAAGATAAGAAAGTTATGACAGTTATAAACTTTTCAATCATTTTGAGTATCAATGCATAAGTCACTCATGCCTCGAACCCACGCTAAAAGTTGTCAAAAATTAAAATTTTTATTTGACCAAAGTGTTTTGGGGTTGAGAGTTTGATCTTTTGAACCAATCAAATAGCTTAAAATGACCAGACGAGAAGGAGACGCTTCGGTGAAGGAATCATTCGTTCTGTATCACTCAACACGGAAGGTCCACGCAAGAAGTCGGCAAAATTATTTCAAAATGTGCGCGTCACAAACAGTAATAAGTCAACATACGCTAACCTATACACAACAATCTATTACCGAGTGTCCAGTGCATTAAGTGAACAGTGAAAATAACTCGACCAGTGTATAATAAAGGTCGTGTTTTGTGTTTTATAACAGGGAGTACTATATTTTAATTAATTTAAAAGAAATTCATGAAAAATAATAACTTTCGTTAATAAACGAACGATATTGTTTTGGACTGTACTAGTCAAAGATACTCAAGTGCTTAAACTATGATGAAAAATTATCAGTGCCCAACAAATAAATTGTAGCACAAAGATTAATTTAAAAATAAATATTTTACAATTGAATAATAATTGAAAAGGTCGGAATTAATTTAGATACCGATCATCAATGTATAATAAATAGTCGCTCATTTGACTAAACTTTTTGAATTAACAGATAATTGTTTTATTGTGCGAATATTTTAAATAACTGATAATTATACTCTTCGTATTGTTTAAATTAGCAGCCATCCTTACTTTTCTTTTATAGAATTGCTAAACTGCTATAATTGTTTTTATTATTTAGACAAAGCTTTTCGTCATTACTGACATCTTCAGGTCTTAAACAACGACCTGATCTTAAATGTTTAAGACCTGAAGATGTCAGTAATGACGAAAAGCTTTGTCTAAATAATAAAAACAATTATAGCAGTTTAGCAATTCTATAAAAGAAAAGTAATGATAATTATACGTCAAATGACTTATAAATAAAATGTTTATGATAATATCATTAAGAATTTAATAAGTAATATACTTATTCTAAATAATAACTTACGTCTACTAGGTAACTAACCTAGAACTGATGATTATAATTTTTGTCACCAAGAAATAATTCTGTTCTCAAATAATTTTAATTAAATGAAAGCTATAACAAGAGTTTTTTTCTCTAGATTTTTCTCTTGCCAGCACATGATTTTGATAGTTAATGAATAAATAATAATAATATTTTTAACAGTGCAAACCCCAGAGCACGTGTTTTGACCACAACTGCTATATGCGTTTGCTAAGCGTACGATAGTACGATATATCGGTTATGGTACCGAGTTTTATAATTTTCAATTTTTTTTTTTTTATAGTAATACATAATTAAATAGTGTTAATTAAAATCACATCTTGTAATCTGGTATCATGTATCTTCAAAGAACTCACCAATTTGGTAATATAACTGAATAAAGTGAACATAACCTTGTTCACCAAAAACATTGTACCATACATCAGTGTTACCAGCCTTGAGGTACAGAGATCTCAGGAATTGTGTAAAGTTATTATTGTTTGTAAAGATATTATTGATTGTTTTTAAAAGAGTTCATTGCATTTAATAATTGTTAATAAATCCCCAATTTATTTACCAGTGTAACCAGAGTTTTGATTTCTTTATTATAGATAAAGTAGTTTAATTCTTCATGAACAGTTCTCTCATAAGGTGGCGGTAGGATTTGAATGACCAATATCATTCGAATTGCAGCTGAACTTTTAATTTATTGTTATTGTGTATGTGCATTCTGTGTGATATGCAAAAAGAATATCTATGTATGTATATTCAGTGTTTTTACAGTAGAAGAAGTCACCAACGAGAATACTGAAGACATCCACATATGGTAAGTGGGGAGGTTGACACAGTGAAGTGATACTCTTTTAAAACGACAAACCTTAAAAGTGAACACTCATTCAAATTTTATTAATAATCACATTCTAATAATTATAAACAATAATATCGCGTACTCGACTTGAGTATATTAACTTCTAAAGTATCTACACATCTATATCAAATACCCCATCAAATCTGTTTTGTAACAATATACCACACATATTTTGTGGTTAATTACAATAATGTAACACAGAAAACTGAACAATTAAATGCTCGATGGTGCCGTTTATGGGAGAAACCAAAATGAATTACGAGAAATCGTATGTACTCGCTCATACTTAACGGTTTCTGTGTTTACATGAGAGAATGTGAGTTTCGGCGTCTTGTTACTTTTATTCACATTCACTTCAGACAGTCTGATTCATTATTCTTCCTCCACACCTACTCTCAATTCTCCGTAAACATAATTTGGGAACGTCTGTGTTTGTGGTACTTTATTTGTTGCAAACTGATTGGTGCACGGTGCAGTCTGATTGAGGCACAGAGACAATTCCGGGAAGAGCTCCTCAATTAAGAACACATTATTACGTCAAAGACTTCTGAATGTTAATCTTCTGGCTGCTTTAATAATAGAATATTGAACAAACTTTTAGAAAATATGACTTTTTTTAGATGAATGGTTTGTGCTGAATTATTAACTGGCTTTGCAACAGCAAAGTAAAACAAGGCGAGGCGGTCTAAGAAGCTTTGCTTGGTCGTCTCGCCAACTGTTATCAACGACAGAATATATTATTTATTGATGATTCCTTCCTGATACTGCTCGATAACAGCTGGATTATGTACCGGTATATGCTACACACAATATTTTGCATATGAATGGGAGTCACGAACTAGTTTCCTTGTACACATAAGCAGACGTTATCGATCGGTATTCCAAAGTCGCAAAAATCATTTCAAGCTGCGAGAAAAGATTTTTACGACAAACAGTTTGTATTTGAGCTGTACTATATCTATTATTTTTTATGATATTGTTACGTTTTACAATTGTTATCAAACAACTGTGTTAAATATAACGTAATATAATAATTGATAGAGATTTAGTATGATTATGTTCGTACATGTACATACGTTCTGAACAAATTCATGTCAATATTTATTAATTAGTTTTCTTAACTTTCCGCAAAGTTAAGAAGTGGACAAACATTTTGTCGTAATGTTCACACAAATATTTTAAATTGTTTCTTGTTAATTAATCAACTTTTGTCATTAATTAAATTGTCCTGTAAAATATCTCTTCTCCTCAGTATCGTGTTTATATTCGTTCTTTTTTTTCTGTTTGGAGCTTTGTCGTGCTGTTTTGGTAACGTTTTCCAGTTTTTTGCCTTGCAGCTTGTTTAGTTCTCAAGAACACAAGCCACTTTTACTTTGGAGATCTTATGGATTGTTGTCCTACAAACGTTGCAACTCAGACAATTTGCGGCAATCTTGTTTCATTCATTCATTCATTCGTTGATACCATATATTTTTTCATTACTTACTATTAAATGTATAACGGTAAACAAAAATAAAGGATAGGCTATAAATGGTATTGTATACAGGAACAGTACGTGCTATTACACACTTTTATCTGAAACATATTTATTATTAATTTTGTGATAAATGACGTCTTTTTTAAATATAATACATACATATCAAGCACTGTAAACATTTAAATACGTCCTTACTTTGAACATCAAAAGTTATCTAGTCTTAAGAAAATCCAGTTAATAATATAATCCTTCAAACTCATTACTCTTGTTTAATTTTTAATTTTTATTCTGTTTTATTCTCAATCTTCTAAAAGCAGGAAGTGGCTACTGAAAATATCCAATGTCTTACACAGTTTTACTTTAGTATTAAACTAAGGGTTTTATTTCTCAAAATCCTTCCTATCTTCCGCCCCTTCGTGAACATCAGTTTATATTTTTCTTGACAGAATGACACTTAACCTATGAATCTAATGATGATTTCTTCGTTGTTTTCCCATTGTTGACAATAAATCCTAATGTTTACACAGTTTCTATCGCCGAACCTCCAGTCCCTTTGCGTTGTTGATTACATCGTGTTAATTATGTAGTATATTATGTTGCATGACTTTGTATTATTCTGTGTACTGTATGATTACATAAGACGGTAATAACTGTCTTAGTGTAGATCTACTTAAAAGAAAGGTGTGTTTCTTTGTTGCTGCCCAGGTCTGGGCTGTTGATGACAAAGCGATAGGATGCCTCATACTTGTGCATGATCTGTGCTCTTCATACTAATTATGATCTGTGGCTACTTGTGTAACCAGCAAGTGGTAAATACTTCGGGAATAATCGTATCAATTGGTGTTATACAATTCGTGTTAAAAAACACATCCTAAAAATACTGTCGGTATGTAGGCCTATTATTATTTACTGCTACATATGTGTCATGCCAGATCGATATTTAAGCAACGTAAAACAATTTTCATAATATCCTTAATTATATTAATATTCGTTGCTTTTCCTCGTGATACTCTATTGTGAGCTTGACAATACGCGTGCGCTCGTGCCTGTACAAGAGTGAAAATAGTCGTCTAAAAACCACACACCACAGAATGCTAAGGAATTAAGTTTTTAGAAATCAAAGCGTCTAATAAAACGAAACGTCTGTTTACTACAAACAATGTCAGATAGACGACCAGGAAAGTATTCCTAATTATGTTTTTGTACTGTGTCCCTTTATACGCGCGTGCGTGTGTGGAACGCGGGCGATTATGAATAAGGAAAAGAGACGTTAAAATTAATTGGCTTCCACAATATTTTTACAGAAGAATGTTCAAAGTTCAGCTGGGAAAGAAGATAATTTAACAAGTGAGTCAGTTTGTCAGAGTGAGATTGAGAGACTAACGCTATCTGGATTTGAGTGGTGTAAACATTTGCACTTAGATACGCGGTCACATCTAGGAACCCTCCACGGCGGGAGCTGTATTGTAGGTCGGTACGTTGTTTGGGCTGCCAAGGTTCTTTGGGAGCAGAGGCAGATACTGGCTTAGATGGAGTGGGTGTTTTCCCCGAAGGAGCGGGGACAGATGATTTCATCTTCTTCGACACAGTTTACTTACGCCGCTGGGCCGGGGCGGGATCAGACGGTTTAGAACCGCCAGCTGTCGCATACCTGGGCGCTCCGGCGGGCCCAAGACGGGCGAAGCGGCTACCTCGGCTGCAGGGGCAGTAGGGGCAGTCAGAGAAGGGGCCACCGAGGCGCCAGATGAAGGGGAGAGGGTTTCCGGGGAGCAGGAGTTGACAACTTCTAGTCCTTGGTTGATTTTGTTAAGTTGTGTAGAATTCACACGGGCGGGTGCTGGCCTAATAGTCCTTCCGACATTATGCGCACGTTACAGTGGCGGTACGCTCACGAGGACAAACGTCCTTGTGATGACCTTCACCACAACGTACATATCCGGTCGGGTGGCGACAGAAGACACTACGGAGGTTAAAGAGGGAGTCGAGGTGACAGATATTCTGGTAAGAACCTACCTTATGGATTTTTAGTAGAAAGGCATTGCGTGGGATACGCCTGCGGGGGGAGAAGAGAGGAGTTACGGAACTAACACCGTGGCCCAAAAATTCAATGGCTTGCTGAATGGTTGGGACTGGATCATCGGCGAGAATGCCGATGTCTCGACCTTGAGTTTCCTCTCCTCCGGCAGGGCGAAGGTGTGGTAGGGAATGCCACGGTCCGTTAAAGGTTTCTGGACAAGCCGGAAACTCTCGATGGTCGTGGTCTCAACACGGATGGCGCGGCCACCCTGACAGACAGCTGTCAGGGTATTCGCAGGAGCTGCCCGGTGTAACCGCAGCATAACTTTATTCCAGTCCATAGGCCGGTCGAAGATTAGCAATGGTATGCGCTGAGGCGGGAGGGGTTGAGGTAAATCCATTACGGGTCTTTCCGAAACGGAACCCTGCTGAGAAGACCGCCCGGAACCCGTGGAGTCGCTGCTGCCTCGCCGTTTCCGGCTACACACAGTGGGCCACTCCTCGGTTTCCATAGCGTTCCCCCCCAGCCTCCGACATCGGTTCAGGATTAGGAGAAGTATGTTCCAATGAAGGGCCACCCCCAGGCAGAGGTTGCGCAAGAGCCCCAGCGGGAACGGTGGGGCCCTGAGTAGGACCGGGACGAGTACTAAGGGTTGCCATCGGCGAGGTTAACCTACGCCTCAGGCGGAGAGAAAGTGGAAGACGCTAATCAGATGAGTAGGTTACGTCTAACAACTGACCACACTTACCAGGCACCAGACAGCAGCGGGAACACACAAACACCACTAACACACGAAAACACTCGTTCACCACTGCCCCAAAAGATTGTATACACTTCACGATAAAGTAGAACACTGTGAAAGATGTTTTAAAAGTTGTGACTTGTGTAATAAATGAATTATGAAGCACTAGCCAGAGTGAAGACAGGCTCCAGACAACAATGCACTATGTAAATTCCACAACTGAGTGAGAGACGAACGCAGCCTACCTTGGCAACTGCTCTTCAATTGTTGTTTACCAAAACACTTAGAGAACGACCAGTCAAACCAAGATACAACTACGGCAGTGCAGTTGATAATGAAACACAGACTCCTCTTATAAGACGGTAGCAATATCGTGGGTACATAAGTTTGCATTAGTCTGTTATTAATTCTAGTTCGTAGTAATTGTATGGTTGACAAACTCATAGCCTTATTGTCTAAGGTAGGTCTACGGTTAATGATATACAAATGTGTAAGTAGTAATGTGTTTTGTGTACTTTGAAATTAATTTATTAAAGGATTGTATTAATATTTGTAGCAATGTTAGTAAAATATTTATTCCTATTTATATTTATTTCTCAAGTAAGCTGCTTATCAACGCGGGAAATCCGAATGCACATACACATTACGCACAACACCTGCAAAGTACGGGACATTAGTGTTCTTAATAAACACATAGTAACGATTGTGGACTCTTTCAGAATAGTGTGACTAACTGAAACACTCGTCACAACTTAGTGCATTGCAACGTTTAACATTAGGTATAGAATATCAGGTATTGCAGAACTTTACCACGTCTTGATAATGTGTTAATGCACATGCACACGCCCGCGAGTACACATGCACGCACAACACCTGCAAAGTACGGGACATTAGTGATCTTAATAAACACATAGTAACGATTGTAGACTCTTTCAGAATAGTGTGACTAACTGAAACACTCGTCACAACTTAGTGCATTGCAACGTTTAACATTAGGTATAGAATATTAGTTATTGAAGAACGTTATCATGTCTTGATAATGTGTTAAAGACTTTAATATATTTCTCTACTTAACGTGTTATAAATCCCATTAAGTATAATACAAAATAACTTACTTAATTAAAATCTGTATTCTGAAAATAATTACTTTAACCAAATTACGTATTTCAACATGGGATCTTCTGTTTTATGTCACCTCCATAAATAAACAAAAGGTTCATAATTAAGTAAATACAAAATGTTTCACAAATATAGAAACCACTAGTTGCGCTACATTATTTTTGACACTTCCAATATAAGCACTTTGGACCTCTTCAGCTCATCTTCAGGTCTGACCAAAAGCACAAAGAAGATAAGCTGAACTCGCCTATCGGGAGTATGCCAATAGTGGTTTCCGTGGTAAAACAGTTTGTTAATAATTTGGCATTATATGGGCTAAAAGATTTACTATACAAAAGTGATCGTTACCACTAACCACTCACGACTGTTGCTTTATAGTAACACAGTTCTTCTGGTATTTATTGATATTTAAGGAAAACATTTAACTCGTGTATGCTTTCACACTTTGACCAGAATGAAACATGTATTATGTTGTATTAGGTTATAAAACTAACTTTATCACAAATTATATTTGTAGTGTGAGTTGCTTTACTAATATGACCCACTAAAACTACAGTACTAGAAATCTACAGTTATTTTCTTTTTTTATGTCCCATTAAAAAAAATAATGCAACATCACGACAACTGGGACTAGTTTCCACGTGGTGCTTTATCGATTCATGCAACACCAAAATAAATTTTAGTAAATGCAGTTTCTCTATCCTACTGGTGTGGTAGTTCGACTTGTTGTTGCTGTTGGTGGTAACATTGTTGTTACCTTTGTTGCTGCTCCTGTTGTTGTTGTCAATACATTGTGTTGTAGTTGTTTGTGTTGGTAGTATCTTTGTTGTTGATGCAGTTGTTGGCAGAACCGTTGTTTGCAGTTGCTGTTGATAGTTCCGTTGTTGTTGTAGTAGTTGTTGTTGGTGGTTACGTTCTTATTATAGAAGTTGTTGTTGGTAGTATCGTTGTTTTTGTAGATTTTGTTTTTGGCGGTAAAGTTGTTTTTGGCGGTACAGTTGTTGTTCTAGTTGTTGGTAGATCCGTTGTTGAAGTAGTTGTTGGCAGTTCCGTAGATGTGGTATTAGTTGTTGTTGGTAGTACCGTTATTGTTGTAGATATTGTTTGTGGTAGTAAAGTTGTTTTTGGTAGTACCGTTGTTGTAGTAGTAGTTGTTGATAGTTCCGTAGTTGTAGTAGTAGTAGTTGTTGGTAGTACCGTTGTAGTAGTAGTAATTGTTGATAGTTCTGTAGTTGTAGTAGTAGTAGTTGTTGGTAGTACCGTAGTTGTAGTAGTAGTTGTTTTTGGTAGTACCGTTGTTGTTGTTGTAGTAATGGTTGTTGTTGGCAGTACCGTTGTTGTAGTAGTAGTAGTTGTTTGTAGTACCGTTGTTTGCAGTACCGTTGTTGTAGTAGTAGTTGTTGGCAGTACCGTTGTTGTAGTAGTAGTTGTTGATATTTCCGTAGTTGTAGTAGTAGTAGTTGTTGGTAGTACCGTTGTAGTAGTAGTAATTGTTGATAGTTCCGTAGTTGTAGTAGTAGTAGTTGTTGTTGTGTTTGGTAGTACCATATTTGTAGTAGTGGTTGTTGTTGGCAGTACCGTTGTTGTGGTAGTTGTTTTCGGTAGTTCCCTTGTTGTTGTAGTAGTCGTTGTTGTAGTAATAGTAGTTCTTGGTAGTTCCGGTGTTGTTGTTGTTGGTAGTGTTACTGTTGATGTTTATGGTGGTGGTACCGTTGTTATTGTGGCCGTTTCGTTCTTGTTGTTGTTGTTGCTTTTCGAGCTTATGTTGTTTTTGTGGCGATTCCTCTGATGTTGGTGGTTTCGTTGTTGTGGTTGATTTTAGACTTTGCGGGTGTATGTAAATATCGCGCCGGCACCACAGCCCATTGCAGCAGCTTATGAAGACACACTGAAACACGCCACAAACCATGAACGTTGTTCAATATTCTGTACATAGTATATTTGACTTTATAGTAATTTCAATAAAATGTTTAGTACATTTTGTGCATACATCATGTTCAATGGGACTACAAGATAACGTAATACAATTATAGAAATATCATTATTGCATAGAAAAAATTCTAAACTTTCTACAAAACTGGCGATGGGAGCTCCAGTGACGACTGGAACATTTCTCTGTGACGTATCCTAATGATATTTTTATGGAGTTTTTCAGAAAAGAATTTAAATACTTACATAATAAATATTAGTTTTTACTATTATAACTGTAATTATACAAATTTTTTTAATTATAAGATAATGTTATTTTAACAGACTTGCCCTTTAGAGGGTAAACAGGCAGACGAAAGAAATAAGAATAAAAATAATTATAACAGTTACACTAAAATGAAATACTAATAATTTATTCCGTGTCTGTTTACCGCCTTCGTAAAAAACATGTAGTTTGACCATTATAAAATATTGTTAAGAGATTACAGAACGTTCCAACATGTTTCTCCGCTACCCTAGCAGAGCCTAGCTGTAATGTTTGTGTGGGTACGTGACACTTAACATCCGAGACAGTGTTATGTAATACGGAACATTCTCGTACATTCGACAGTGTTGTTCGATAAGCTTCTCAACTAGCCCAACGGTGCGTGTTTCTGCCAATGCCGCGCTGAAGTATCATCTAGAATTTTCAATTTCTTGTTAAGAACGCATATTGTGGAACCTGCAGACTATAAATAACCCACACCTGCCGCTTAGTTATCAGATATTGTCAGGCGATTTACACAGTGCGTCTCAAGTGGCGTGTTAGTTAAAAGTGATTATAGTGCGGAATTCTTCATAGTTGACATTATTATTTGTGTGGAAAAAATTAACTGAATTATTGTACGAGTATAATCTTGCTGAATAACGTGTTGGTTAAAAACTGTTAATTGTGATAATTAAAGCTGGTCATTAGTGATTTCATTGGTGTTTTGTACCATACGACGATCAGTGAGACCGTCGTAACAGTGGGCCAGAAGTGGGACAGAACCGATAACAGTGGAAAACAGTGGATACTTTGTACAAGACGAGAGTAATGTGTAATTACTCGGTAAACAATGGATGCCAGTCAGATGATGGAAGCTTTCCGAGCGCTGCTGCAGCAGACACAGGAACAACAAAAATTAAGAACGACAACAAGAGGCGGAAGAGACAAAAGAAGAACGCCGACGCAAAGAGAAGAAGCAGAAAAACGAAAGGATGAGAAAGCGGAAGAGAGACAGAAAACCCTCTTGCTGGAATCACAAGAACGACAGAAAGCACTGTTGCTCGAGTCGGAAGGACGACAGGCAGAGGAACGGAAGCGCGATACAGAAGACATCAAAGTGTTAAAACAGGAGCAAAAGCAGATGAAAGAACAAACCGCTGCAGTGTTGCGTCTATAACGAGGTGAGATTAATAATTAAATTACTAGAATATCTGAGCAGAAGAATCCATGCCAAATAAAATAGCTGAAGGAGAAAAATCTGTCACGAGTGTGGGAAAAACTATGGCAACAAAAATAGAAGACTCGATTGCAAACGTAAAAAAAAAAAAAACAGATTAAAAGTGAAGTTGAGTAGTTCATGAAGATATAACCAAAACAAATCTCTGAACAAACTGTACCAATGATAAAGACAGAAATGACAATAGAGAAAGTCACCTTGCCTGCGGCAAGGCGACAGCATTCCGAGGAGGAGAGTCTTCAAGAGTTTGAAGCAAGCATCGACAGACTAATTAGACTGGCCTATCCTGAAGCACCAGAAGATTTTTCAAACGAGGTTTGCGATGCAGACATTTACTGATGGTGTTCGAGATAATGAACTACAGCAAGTGTTACGAATGGCAAGACAGTAGAATAGTGCGGACGCCTTGGTACATGCTTTGCAATTTGAGGCCGCAAAGTCAGCGTCTGGTTGGGCAAGTCATAAAGTGCGCGCTAAAAGATCGCGACGGCACAGACGTTGAAGAAAAAGAGCAAGGAACAGAGACCCAACGAGCGGTGCCACAGAATAAAGTAAGAAATGATGGAAGATCAAAGTGTTATAGATGTGGGAAACCTGGACATCTACAAAGAGATTGTCAGGATAGAGTTCAGCAGCAGGGAAACGAGCAGTAGTCGGTACAACGGGGCGTGTGCTGACTAACTGGAGGAACGAAGCCTCTAGACAATACGCAATTTCTACACTTCAGAAAAATAGCAGAAGCTTGATGGTTACCGGATTCGTTCAAGAAAGGCCAACCTCGATAATAGTTGACACAGGCGCAACAGTTTCCATTGTGCGCCCCGATGTGGTGAAAAATCTAAAGACAATCTGGTGCTCTTGCAGTTTGCGAGAGGCTACTGGATGGCCTGTAAAAGTGTTTGGAAAAGTGGAGATACACCTATGCCTCGGTCGACTTGAGTTTGATCATCAAGTACTTGTTGCAGACATTGTGGATGAAGCAATTCTTGGTATGGACGTTATGAACGCATATGAATTTATAGCCGACTTGAAAAACAATTTCCTGAGAATCGGAATGAATACATCAGAAAAATCGATGGATGTGATAAATCAAGTGGCCGTAGCTGTCCCACCAAACTCCGAAAAGATCATCATGGTTAGAACCGAGGTAGATACTAGGGGCAACCAGTGCTCTATATTCAAACCCCAGGTAGTCAGCACACCGGGCATACTAATTGCCAGAAGTTTAGTCAAATCTGATGTAACCGGAAATGTAGGCCTACCTATTAGAGTGGCGAATATTTTGGATCAAGGTCTCACTTTAGAAAGAAATACGCACCTAGCTAAAATGTCTCCTGTGCCCTGGGTACCCGAATAACGCAACAAAGATACAGTGGTTCGGATACTTCCAAATTATTAGAGGAACTTCAGGAATTGCTGAAAAAAATCTTCTAATTATCTCTCAAGTGGTGAGGTAAAAGAACTCGGACAGTTTTTACATGAATATAAAGATTCTTGTGCAGGTCAGGGCCAGTCACTGCGAAGAACCTCTCTGGTACAACATCACATCAACACCGGGGATACAACACCGATACGCCAATCTCCTCGGAGATCTCCAAGGAAATATCTCGTTTGGTACAGGACATTTTGACAGAGAGAATAATCGAGCCTTCGTCAAGTGTTTGGTCTTCTCCGGTAGTGCTGGTAGCGAAAAACGGTGGATTACGTTTCTGCTTAGAGTGGCCTATTCAAATTTAAAATCATGCCATTTAGACTCTGTAATGCACCGGCAACATTCGAAAGATTGATGGATCTGCTACTCCAAGGCCTGACATGGAAAACTTGCTTTGTTTATCTAGACGATGTCATAGCCATTGGGAAGACTTTCAAAGACCATTTGGAAAAACTTAAGGATCTTCAAACTAGGATTCACGGTGCCCAACTGAAGCTGAGCCTGAAAAAGTGTTCTCCATTTCAGAAGAAAATACAGTATTTGGGCCATCTGGTGTCGGTAGCGGGGGTTCGTATTGACCACAATAAAGCACACACCGTAAGAGACTGGCCGGTTTCGAAGAGTAAACACGAAGTTCGGAGTTTCCTAGGGTTATGCTCATATTACAGACGTTTTGTAAAAGGGTTCGCTACTATTGCTAAACCACTGCATGAGCTAACGGAAAATAAATGAAACTTCCTGTGGTCGAGAGAGTGTAATCAGGCATTTAGGACTTTGAAAATTGCATTACATTTGCAGCAAAATTCTCGCTTTCCCAGCTTCCGAAGGGAAGTACCTCGTAGACACAGACGCAAGCAATACTGGTATAGGAGCAGTTTTGTCTCAAGTGCAAAACGGTGAAGAACGAGTAATAGCGTATTACAGCAACACTCTTCCTACATCAGAGAGAAATTATTGCGTTACAAGAAGAGAGTTGCTGCCAATCGTCCGAGCTTTGGAGCACTTCCATAAATACCTCTATAGGAGAGGGTTTTCACTACGCACCAACCATGGCGCTCGCGTGGCTCTTGAGATTTAAAATCCGGAAGGGCACAGTTGGCAAGGTGGCTCGAACGTCTGCAAGAGTACAACGTAAAGGTACAACATAGACTGGGGCGCCTGCATAGTAATGCAGATGGCTTATCAGTTAAAATTACTGTATGGCTAACTGATGGCTAATTATGGCTTATCAGTTATGGATTATGCAGTCTGCCCGGAAGAAAGGAAGAGCAAAACGCAAGCAAACACATTCAAGCTCTCACTGTAGATTTCCTGGCAGACGGCTGAACGACACAAGATTATTTTCAAGAACAGATGACTGATAAAGACGTTTATACCGATCTTGACACCAAAAGAGGAAGGTCGCCGCCCGGATTGACAAGTTACCTGCCATGGTTCGGAAGTGCTGGGCAAAATGGGATTCTCTTACCTTAGAGAACGGATTGCTGAAAAGGGCTTGGGAGAATGCAGATGGACGAGACGTGGTCATGCAGCTGATAGTTCCCCGAAGTAAAGTGCAGTCTGTTTTTGTACGGGATGCATGATGGAACGTTTGGAGGTCATTTCGGCGTTAGTAAAACTCTTGACAAAATACGGAAGCGATATAAGCGATATAATTATTGGCTTCATCTTTGCCACGACGTAGAAGACAGGTGTCAGACATGTGAAATTGTGCTTCAAGCAAGGGCCCACAAACTTGAAGAGGGGGGAAATAAGACAGTATAATGTTTGACTGCCTTTCTAGAGAATTGCCATACCCATTGACCTTTCCAAGTTACTGACGATGGAAACCGGTACATCATGGTTATAGGTGACTATTTTACTAAGTGGGTGGAAGCTTACACAATTGCAAATCAGGAGTTACCACTGTGGCAAAGACGTTAGTACACAACTTCTGTTCCCGTTAAGGAATCCCTATGGAAATTCATACGGAACAAGGAAGGAATTTCGAGTCAGGAGTGTTTAAAGAATTATGCCGTCTAGTCGGAGTTCGGAAGACCGGGACAACACCTCTCCATCATCAGTCGGACGGAATGTTTGAGAGGTTGTATAGGACATTTGAGCAGCATCTTTCAAAGGTTGTTGGTGAGAACCAAACAGACTGGGACCAATGTATACCACTGTTCCTCGTGGTGTATAGGTCATCAGTACACGATACAACTGGCATGATTCCAGCAAAATTGGTGTTTGGGCGGGAAGTTCGTCTTCCTGGGGATTTCCGGTATGTTCGGATCACCTGAGACTCAGTCCCATGAGCCACAGAACTATTCCTCGCAATTAGAAAAACAGCTGCGAGAAATGAATCGCTTGATAAGAGGACGACTGAAGATAGCTAGTGATAAAATGAAAACTAGGTATGACATTCGCAGCGATAGCGTGGGTTTTTAAGAAGGAGATCAGGTTTGGTTGTACAACCCAAAGCGTCGTCGAGGTCGCTCAACTAAACTTCAGACTAACTGGGAAGGACCTTACACTGTGAAAAAGAGAATCAACGATGTTGTCTACCGGATTCAAAAGGAAGGACAGCGAAAGTTCAAGGTCGCCCACCTAGATCCCCTGGCTAAGTATTACTTCAGAGACAGTTTGCCAGTTCGGGACGAACAGGCTTAAGAAGAGAGCAGTATTACGCAATTACAGAACGTTCTACATGTTTCTGTGCTATCCCAGCAGAGCCCAGCTGTAATGTTTGTGTCCGTACATGACACTTAACATTTGAGGCAGTGTTACGTAATACGGAACATTCTCGTACACATGATAGTGTTGTTCGACAAGCTTCTCAAATAGCCAAATGGCGCGTGTTTCTCCCAAGGTCGCGCTGAAGTATCCTCTAGAATTTTCAATTGCTTGTTAAGGACACACAGTATGGAACCATGGAGACTATAAATAGCCCACACCTCCCGTTTAGTTTCAGTTATTGTCGGGAGATTTACACAGTGCGTCTCAAGTGGCGTGTTAGTGAAAAGTGATTATAGTGCGTAATTCTATATAATTGACATTATTATTTGTGTGGGCAAATTTAACTAATTTATTGTACGAGTATAATCTTGTTGAATAACTTGTTGGTTACAAACTGTTAATTGTGATAATTAAAGCTGGATATTAGTGATTTCATTGGTGTCTTTTATTTTGTTTCCACTGTACCACACGACGATCAGTGTGACCGTCGTAACAGTGTACATGGTTGATATCAGTTTATTGAAGTTTGTGAAATTTTCTATTAGTTTTAATATTTGTCACTGAACAACTGGCATTATAAGATCCAGTTTTAAGTTACACAACCAGATTAACATATAAACATTTTTTTATTGCTACTATAAACTAGAGGTACAAATGTCACTTCACAAAGGCGGCAAATAAGATAGCTTAAGTTATGAAAATAAATAAATTCGTTTAAATTAAACCGGCTACAGCAACTTTTGTTTCCAGTAACCCTATCATAAAAATGACAGTCTTGTCTCATAAGTTGACAGTTAATTGTTTTGGTCGAAATGTAGACAATTTGTTGAAGTGTAGACCCATATAAACTATTCAGAATGTTACTCAGTTTGACACGATGTAGAAGGGGATAATTTGTAAAAGTGAATTATTTATAAAAGTAGTAAGTGAATTGATCATTTTATTAAACTCCACAGACACGACAAAAGTTGTAGGAATTATAGAGTGGGAGTGAAAACATAGACTCTAATGGGACAGACTTGCAGCTGGAAAACGCGTTGAACGAGAGAAACCATTAATAACTATGAACTATTATTATTTTTCTTTTATTTTATACAGGTAATTTATTGGTGCAGACAATAACCTACTTACGGTTTGTCCCTCAACCTGGCACACTTCAGGAACTACCACACAATCGACTTGGACTCCAATCAGCACAATGAACACGCACAAGACCAAGAGATAATAAACCTTCATGTTGTTGTCGACACAGCCAGCTCTCGGTAGTCAATGTAGGAAATATTCTGCCGGCACCGATGTAGTCTGTGTGGCGGTGGATGTGAACTGTGCTCTCTACTGATTACGTATCAGTAGAGTTGTTTATAATATTTTATCACATCAAAAGCCGCAATTATATTGTTCATACCAAACCAGAAATCACACTAAACATTGTAACAACAACGAAACGGCTTCGCAAGAAAATATCAATCAAGTCACTGTTAAGAAACAGAATGACAGTGATAACTGTGGCTGAATAAAGGACAAGAAAACACTTATTAATTTCGTTCAGTTTATATTTACAAACACTGACAATTGTTTCTGCCAAATAGGCTGTTTTGAAGGAAGTATGTTATTTGAACACATGGTACAAAATGTCGACGGTTTAGGCCGCTAGATGTAGTGGTCACTCAATAGTCACTTCTTTCTCTCGTCATAATCTCTGCATCACTCTCACCCTCTCCTAGAAATCTCTCCTATAGTCTCTTGAATTACATAGAAACTTTATGCACTTCTGTTAGGCACTCTCTTTTGCTGTATAACAAAACTTTCCACTGTAACGATACGGTAAGAAAAAGGCAAGAAACGATATGGTATTGACCTTACGTAAATTTTATGGTAATAATTATGATTTAAAAAATATCAAATTGAATAACACTCCTTAGAAATTATCTAAACTTTTGTAACCTTTTTTCCGCAATATTGAAGAAACTTTCAAAAAATGTATTTGTTAATGGTTCTTTATAAAAGTCAGGTTTCCATCCCATCAACAATTAATTTATACCTGTTGTCGCAAACTAACGTTTTTCAAACTTCCAGCTATTAGGGTACAGGCAATATAAAATGCTGTACATTTGTCTGTAATCAAACTGCACCTAATGACCGGCTGCCCTTATTGTTTGACAGTAAGCTCGTGGTTTAGTGTCCCACATGTGTATCGTATGACAAAAGTAATGTCGCCCCATCTAAGTTAATGTTAAACAAGGTGACGTGTAACTCGGTATTCATTCTTGTTGCAAGTGAAATGCCAAACTATGTCTTCTACTCCCGCTCCTCCCCCTTAACGTTTATTTTGCACTTATCCTGCGTTCAACGATTAGATGATATCACGTGTGCTGTTCAAGCAATTCAAGACATCTTTTCGAGGTAGGCGTACAGTACATTATAGCCTAAAATTTTGTCTCGTACTTTAGTGTCTCCGTGTCATAGAAACATTAATCGATTATGTAAGTTCATCATCAGCATCTTGCTACAAGTATTGGACTCATGGCGTCTAGTCGAACTGTCTTCCACTAAGCTACCTAGTCGTTTCTACTCGAGTCGTAAATATAATTCATTTCGTCAATCATGTTGTTTTGGTGACTCAAACGTGGCGCTTCTTCGGCGATGTGACTATCAGGCGAAGGTTCTAGTTGTCGGTACGAACTACACAAACTACGAACTAAGTTAAGTCTATTTGATAGACTCGAACTTGAATGGAGAACCGGACGAAAATCCGGGTGATCTGGAGTCCGCGGACTGAAACCGGGCAGGGGTGAGATCGTATCGCCTAGACTAGACGATGGTCAGGCTGACTACCCAGCTGTTTGTAACATATCAGGATCTCATAACTCTTGGCCGAGTATCTCGGTGCCAGCAGCATTTTAATTACGGAATGCGAAACTTGGTGCAACGTATAAGTGTTATTCAAGTACCTCTTTGTTGGTGGTGGTTCTGTGCAAATGTAATACAAACATGTATATCTTTTGTATATAATAAAGTAATTTTATTATGTGGGACCTTCTGTAGCCACATTGTAGCTATAGATGCTAATGGACCTCTGTGAAGACCAACGGAAGGAATGGTGGAAGAGATCTCAATGATCCAACAGCAGGACGTGCGGAAGAGTCTTAGAGGGCAGACCTCTTCAAAAACCTGGGTTCATCTGGCTTCGGATGATAACACCCAGTAAGGGCCCCTACCTAGGGTTACAGATGAAACCCGGTCAACGGTCTCAAAGGCGGATGAGGCACCTCGGTTCCCAACGGGAGAGAGAGCGGAAGAACCTAGTGGAGTAAACCACGAAAAACAATCATTTCGGACTAACAATCCGATCTTACCTCGGAATTTGATTCCTACTTTTGCACTCTATACAACTTCAATTGCAGTATGGAAAGTCCGCTAATGAACAAAGAGTAAAGAATTGAAATTGGCATGTGATCCTTAGATGGTCGATACGAAAAAAAAATTAAATTTACAACTTTTACTCTTTGTACTTATTAGCCAAAGTTTAATCTTGGAGTAGCCCTTGCATTTCTTTCATTGTATGCAAGAAAGAATACACTTGAGTGTTTAAAAAGAAAAGTCAAATGATGGTTTTTACTTCCATGTTCCATAAGGAAATGGAAGTATGGTGATGGCAAAAAAAATCGTGTTCGAGATAATTGCAGATTCTGATTGTACTACCCTCAAAACATGAAAAAAAGTCATTTTTCGAAAAGTGTGTGTGTGTGTGTGTGTGCGTGTGCGTGTGTGTCTGTCTATCTATCTGTGTGTCTATAGATTTTTTTCTATGGCAAACGATAACAGCCGCAAATTCAAACAGAATCAAATATTTTTTTGCATACAGCCCTGATTTGTAGAGTACTCAAGACATATTGTTTTTGGTGAAGATCGGTTAAAGGAAAGGGGTAGTTTACTGGCAACGTTTTTTTTTTATCAAGGGTAATTTTTTTTCTATGGCAAACAATAACAGCCGCAACTTCAAACAGAATAAAATAATATTTCGCATACAGCCCTGAATTGTAGAGTTCTCAAGACCTATTGTTTTTGGTGAAGATCGGTTAAGGGAAAGGGATAGTTTACCGGCCACATCTTATGTTTTAACAAGGGTAATTTTTCTATGACGAACGATACCTGCCGCACATTCAAACAGAATCAAATAATGTTTTGCATACATCCCTAAATTGTAGAGATCTCAAGATCTATTGATTTTAGTGACGATCAGTTAAGAGAAAGGGGTTTTACCTGCAACTTTTTATGTGATAACAAGGTTAATGTTTTCTATGACGAACGATAACTGCCGTAAATTCAAACATAATCAAATAAGGTTTTGTATACGTCCCTAAATTATAGAAAACTCAAGGTCTGTTGATTTTGGTGAAGATCGGTTAAGGAAAAGGGGTAGTTTACCTGCTACATTTTATGTTGTAACAAGAGAAATTTTTTCATGACGAACGATAACTGCCGTAAATTCAAACATAATCGAATACGTTTTTGTATACAGCCCTGAATTGTAGAGGACTCAAGGCCTATTGATTTTCGTAAAGATCAGTTAAGAGAAAGGGGTAGTTTACCTGCAACGTTTTATGTTTTAACAAGGGTAAAGTACTTAATTTTGATAAATAAATTATCCTGAAAAGCAGATCATAATAATCCACTGTAGAAACGTAGATGAAGTATCTATAAATGAAGAGGTGGGGGTAATTTTCTATAAATGAAGGGGGTAATTTTCAATAAATGAAATTGATTGTTGAAGGGGATGGGGATAATTTTTATTTCTATGTCATGTGTGTTGTTTCTAAGTAGTGTGTTGTTAAAATTCCTTCCCGGGCTGTTTGGTGTGGTCCAATGTTTTCTACAAAACCAAACGTTTCGGCAGTACTATCGACTGTCAGCATCAGTGAAAATCGAGTGCGCTAACGTGAGGTGGTATACGATAGTGACCACAGTACTGCGGTTAAAGCTGAAGAAAGAAGTAGTTTCTATGCAAATATTTCATTTCGAAAATCATTTTAAATATAAATCTTAGAACATGGAAGTAATGTATGGTTCTCCATACCGATATTTTAACTTTTTGCTACGAAAACTGTGTGGTGTAGTTTAAAAGTCAGCGTGTAAAATAAAACCCTTCTAAACAGTAGCAGTGGCGTAAATACGGGGAGGATCATGGGGTCAACTCTCCCTAAAGCTATGAATTATTTTAACGGAAATCCATAATCACTAAAAGTAAGCGTACTTGTAAGCCAGTTGCGTGGTTAAATAAGTGCTAATAAATAATTGTAAATTCGCAAGGTACATCTGTAACAAAGGAAGTGGAAAAGCCTATTTTTGTATTTTGATAATAAAGAATCCATTGTTAGCCCCAACAGTTTGTTAATCTTCAAAATAATGTTCCGATTACGAGCCACTTTTTCTTTGGCGATCGTATGGATTGTTTTCCTGTACACGGTTGCAACTTAGACAATTTCCGGCAATCTTGTTTCATTCATTCATTCATTCGTTCCTGGTATTCATACCATATATATTTTTCTTACTTACTGTTAAATGTATAACGGTAAACAAAAATAAAGGATAGGCTATAAATGGTATTGTATACAGGAACAGTACGTGCTATTACACACTCTTATCTGAAACATATTTATTAAACATTTTGTGAGAGATGACGTCTGTTACATACAGCTCAAGCACTGTAAACATTTATGTCCTTCCGTGTAACGGTCTCAGTTGGTCACCAGTCTGAGTTGATCAAATGACGTCACTGGCTTATGACATCAGAGAGGCCCTGGTAGCTGGTTTCCGCTGTCTCTGTGTACATGTACGTTGACGAATTGGAACGTGTGGAAAAGCATTGCATTGCAAAAAAAAAAAATATCGGTATGGAGAACCATACATGACTTCCATGTTCTAAGATTTATATTTAAAATCATATTTTAAATATGATTTTATTGAAATGAAATGTTTCCATAGAAACTACGTCTTTCTACTTATTGCTTCAGCATTAACCACAGTACTGTGGTCACTAACGTATACCACCTCACGTTTTCGCACTCGATTTTCACTGATGATGGCAGTCGATGGCACTGCCGAAAAGTCTGGTTTTACAGAAAACATTGGACTACGGCTAAACAGCCCGGGAAGCAATATTAACAAAAAACTACTTCTTTGTTGCCGATAACATAGTACACGTATAAAAAATTCTCCCCTCCACCTTCAAATATAATTTTTAATAATAGAAAATTACCCCCACCCTGTTCACCTAACCTCTTCATTTATAGATATTTCATCTACGTTTCTACAGTGGATTATTATGAGCTTCTTATCAGGATACTTTATTTATAAAAATTAAGTAGTTTACTCTTGTTAAATCATAAAATGTTTCAGGTAAACTACCCCTTTCTCTTAACCGATCTTCTCCAAAATCAATAGACCTTCAGTCCTCTACAATGTAGGGATGCATGCAAAAAAAATATTTGATTCTGTTTGAATGGGCGGCAGTTATCGTTCGTCATAAAAAAATTACCCTTTTTAAAACATAAAGCTTTGGTGATAAACTACCCCTTTCCCTTAACCGATCTTCAACAAAATCAACAGAACTTGAGTTCTCTTTAGTTCAAAAAGGTATGCAAAAACGTAGTTGATTCTGTTTGAATTTACGGCAGTTATTGTTCGTCATATAAAAAATAACCCTTGTTAAAACATAAAGGGGTAAACTACCCCTTCACTTAACCGATCTTCAACAAAATCAACAGACTTTGAGTTCTGTATAATTCAAAAAGGTATGCAGAAGAGTAGTTGATTCTGTTTTAATGTACGGCAGTTATCGTTCGTCATAAAAAAATTTACCCTTGTTAAAACATAAAATTTTGCAGGTAAACTACCCTATTCCCTTAAACGATCTTCACCAAAACTAACAGGTTTTCAGAACTCTACAATTCAGGGCTGTATGAAAAATATTATTTGATTATGTTTGAATTTTCGGCTGTTATCGTTTGCCATAAAAAAATACCCTTGTTAAAACAAAAAACGTGGACGGTAAACTACCCCTTTCCCTTAACCGATCTTTACCAAAAACAATAGGTCTTGAGTACTCTACAAATCAGGGCCTTATGCAAAAACTTATTTGATTCTGTTTGAATTTGCGGCTCTTATCGTTTGCCATAGAAAATACCCTTTTCAAACATAAAACGTTCTCAGTAAACTACCCCTTCCCCTTAACCGATCGTCACCAAAAACATTAGGTCTTGATTGTCAACTCTACAATACAGGGTTGTATGCAATACATTGATTCTGTTAGAATTTGCGGCTGTAATCGTTTGCCAAAAAAAATAATTAACCTTGATAAAAAACCGTTGCAGGTAAACTACCTCTTTCCCTTAACCGATCTTCACCAAAAACAATAGGTCTTGAGTACTCTACAAATCAGGGCTGTATGCAACAAATTATTTGATTCTGTTTGAATTTGCGGCTGTTATCGTTTGCCATAGAAAATACCCTTGTTAAAACAAAACGTTGCTGGTAAACTACCCCTTTCCCTTAACCGATCTTCACCAAAAATTACAGGTCTTGAGATCTCTAGAATTTAGGGCTGTTTGCAAAAGAGCAGTTGATTCTGTTTGAATTTGCGGCTGTTATCGTTTGCCATAGGAATAAATTACCCTTGATTAAAAAAAAACCGTTGCAGGTAAACTACCCCTTCCCCTTAACCGATCTTCACCAAAAACAATAAGTCTTGAGTACTCTACAAAACAGGGCTGTATGCAAAAAATTATTTGATTCTGTTTGAATTTGCGGCTGTTATCGTTTGCCATAGAAAATACCCTTGTTAAAACATAAAACGTTGCAGGTAAACTACCCCTTTCCCTTAACCGATCTTCACCAAACACAATAGGTCTTGAGATCTCTACAATTCAGGGCTGTATGCAAAACATTATTTGATTCTTTTTGAATTTGCGGCTCTTATCGTTTGCCATAAAAAATACCCTTTTAAAACATAAAACGTAGCAGGTAAACTACCCCTTCCCCTTAACCGATCTTCACCAAAATTAATAGATCTTTAGAACTCTACACTTTAGGGCTGTATGCAAAAAATGATTTGATTCAGTTTGAATTTGTGGCTGTTATCGTTTGCCATAGAAAAAAAATCTACAGACACACAGACACTTTTCGAAAAATGACTTTTTTTCATGTTTTGAGTGTAGTACAATCAGAATCTGCAATAATCTCGAACACGATTTTTTTTGCCATCACCATACTTCCATTTCCTTAAGGAACATGGAAGTAAAAAACAGTCGCTCTGAGACGTTTTTAAAGTGTGGTTGACTACGTTCGGCTAAATCGTGTCTTTAAACATCGTCGCTTTGTTATAAATCAACGATATTATTATTTTGTTGTTGTGTTATATTAGTATTTGTGTTTACAGTGTTTTAAGTATCTTACTTAATATTCGACAGTTGTTCGTATTTTGTTTGCATATTCAGATCTCAGTTGGGATAATTAAAATGAGGGTTTTCGAAGGAGGAATAACACCGCTGGATATACAAAGGTTTTTAATTACTGGAGCAATTCCTGAAAAGTGTACAAAATCGTATCAAAGTAGAAACTTTAAGAGACGATGTAAACTTTATGTTATTCGCGACAATAAACTGTTTTATCGTAAATGTGACAGGCTAAGAGGTACAGAAAAATTAATAGAAATTGTTCACGACGATAATAAAAAAAAAAAAATTGATGGGCGTAGCCCACAAAGGTGCTGATACTAGCAAACAAGCGATTGGTATGTCTGCACATTGAGGAATTAATAGCACCGTGGACTGGACATACTTTCACAACGGTACTACTTTAAAAATATAAAATTAAAGGTGACAGATTTTGTAAAAAATTGTGAAGTGTGTCAGAAAGTTACACCTCCATGGGTGTCTTGTGTACCCGAAATGAAGCCAATTCCTGTTCCTAAGAGAGTCATGGAACAAATTGGAATAGATGTTATGCAGTTACTAGAAGTGCAGGGCAAAAAATACATATTGGTGGCAGCAGCAGCTTATTACTTCCATATTCCTTAAGGAAATGGAAGTATGGTGATGGCAAAAAAAATCGTGTTCGAGATTATTGCAGATTTTGATTGTACTACACTCAAAACATGAAAAAAAGTCGTTTTTCGAAAAGTGTGTGTGTGTGTGTGTGTGTGTCTGTCTGTCTGTCTATCTTGTGTAGATTTTTTTCTATGGCAAACGATACCTGCATCTTCGAAGAGTTGCTAGGCTCAGTTGGGGAGGCTTCGATGGAGGCATTTGAGAATGAAGAGGAAGCAGGAGAATTCGAGGATGATAGAGAGGAGTTGGTGCCATCCTATGACGAGGTGTATGAAGCTCTAGAAAAGCTTAAAAATAACAAGGCAGCAGGTTCCGATGGTTTACCAGGGGAACTATTAAAGAGCGCAGGAGGAGATTTCATAAAGGAATTTGCCCATCTCATAGAGCGAATATGGCTGGAGGAGGTAATGCCTGATGAGTGGAACAATGGGGTGGTGTGTTTAATACATAAAAAGGGTGATCCGCTCATATGTAAAAATTATAGGGGCATCTCTCTACTTAATGCAGCGTATAAGGTATTGTCCAACATCATATTTTCTAGGCTGCTTCCCTACGCTGAGGAAAACATAAAAGAATATCAATGTGGATTCACTAGGAATAGGTCAACAACAGACCAAATATTTACACTAAGGCAAATCCTAGAAAAAACGTTGGAATATGGAGTGGCCACTCACCATCTCTTTGTGGATTTCCAGTCGGCATATGATTCAATCAACCGGAAAATGCTATATAGAGCTATGAAGGAATGAAGGAGTTGAATATACCATCTAAGTTGGTGCGTATGGTTGGAGTAGTTATGTCCAATTCTAAGTGCCAAATAAGAATACAATCAAATCTATCTAACTCCTTAAAAACATTGAATGGGTTGAAACAAGGAGATGCCTTAGCGTGTCTGTTGTTCAACATAGCTCTAGAAAAGGTCATCAGGGATTCAGGAATTCAAACTAGCGGACACATATTTCACAAGGAGGTACAGCTTCTGGCCTATGCCGATGACATTGACGTCATAAGTAGGTCTGAATCTGGCTTAAAGGAAGCCTTTCGGGAACTGGAGTTGTCCGCTAAGGCTACGGGCTTGGTTATAAACCAAAGCAAAACCAAATATATGGTTGTAGGTGCCAACACTCGTTCCCTGTCCCTGCGCATTAACGATTATGAATTTGAAAAGGTTAGCACGGGAGGTCCTTCTGCGACTGCACCCAAAGCGCGCCTCTTTAAGTGTTTGTTGAATTGTTACATTGCTGCAAACAGATTACTCAAGTATGAGTGTGTAGTCTAAACGAACACAACGAATGATTAAACAAACAACGCACACTACCTTGGACAGGCACAGAGACAGCGGAAACCAGCTACCAGGGCCTCTCTGATGTCATAAGCCAGTGACGTCATTTGATCAACTCAGACTGGTGACCAACTCGGACCGCCACACTTCCGTAATTTGAACATTAACCTTATCTAGCCTTAAAGATATCCATTTAATAACACTTCAATTTCATTATTGCTATTTAATTTTTAATTTTTATTATGTTTTATTCTCAAGGTTTCACAAGCAGGACGTGACTACTGGAAATATCCAACATCTTACACAGTATTAGTTTAGTATTCATAAGGGTATATTTATTAAAATCCTTCCTATCTTCCATCCCTTCGTGAATATCCATTTATCTATTTCTTGGCAGAATGGAACTTAGCCTATGAATGATGTTGTTTTCCCGTTGTTGACAATAAATGCTAATGTTTACACAGTTGTCAGTTTCTATCGCCGAACGTCCAGTCGCTGCGCACTGGGTGACACGTAGTATATTATGTTGCAAGATTTTGTTTTATCCTGTACATGACTATATAAGACGGTAATAACAAAAGATAAAAAGTTGAAAACTGTTGTGAATTTGCTGACTTGTGTTTGGTTGGTAATATATCGAGTAATATATCAGTGCTGCGAAGACCAGCTCTATATGGAAAAATACAAAATTAAAATAACTGCAGCAGTATTAAAGTGTATGAAAAATGTTACAGAAACGTACAACACAGAAGACATACAAGGTGTATGAAGGTATGAGATAAAAGTAGAGATTGTATTAAGATAGGGTCGCCATCTGCTAATTTTCTTATATGTCTTTTCAATACTGAATAATTAGTTACTAAATACAATTACTAGGCGATATTACAGTTAAATTTAATTAAATATTTCACAATAAGCAATACCTATCTGGTCAGACGCCACGTTGCATTCACAAACAGAAAATCCATTCGCATCTCGATTAATTATAATTTAAATTTAAAACGTTCGCCACCAAACCATTATTATATATACAAGGTACTTACCGGAAGGTCTTAAGCTGTTACTTAGCCATAAAGATGCAAAAAGAACCACAATAAAAACGCTCTGCCGACTCGAAGGGTAGGTAGGTAGGCTCCTTAAGTTGCTATACGTTGCGATGCGGGCGGTGGACTAACACCGCAGGCTGGCAGCGGGACTGAGCGGCCGAGCTAATTACGACTTTTCTCACCAGGCGGCGCCAGAAAGCAGGGACCAAACCGATAACCGACCTGCACCGCATACATTTTCGCGTCTACATTAATTACTACGACAAAATATTGAATTTTGTTTTTTTTTTATACAGACGCCGGGTCATCCGAACCCCGGCACAACTTATTATTATAGGTTAATGGTTCCATCCTCTAAGCTATTAATAAACACTTCATATTTATTTTTAATATTTAATAAATATTTCAAACGAGATATTTAAAATGTAACTTTTCTGGTCTTAATTCCTGCAAAGACGGTTATTAAATCACTATAATCTAAAGACGAAGCAATGTCATTTTCAATTGAAAGTAACGCTAAATATGATACCCTGTCTTGAAATATTGTTGATCGTAGGTTCGGTTTAATCAATTTATGTTTACTAAACGAGTTGGTACTGTGGGAAAGACCCGTTCGAGGATTTCTTTCCATGTCTTAGCTGCTTTACTCATTTGTTCCTGAAGTAGATCATCAATAAGTCCCCCTTTGTTTAAAGAACGTTCCAATTCCTTCCATTCAAAAACGCAGAACGATGAGCAGGACTATTTTCATGATCCTGTGTACGGGAATTCAACTTTACTGTATTTATCCACAACCTCGTCACTAACAACATCCATTTTATGATCGCAAGTTGATTCCTTGTTAATTGTAATATTTTGACACTCAGGTTTCGATTTTTATTGAATAAAAGACTTCATAAACTCTTTGGAACTTGTAGTTCTTAATCTTTCTTTCCTCCTCTTCCTAACATGGGCGCCACTGAGATTAATTCGTTTCATATCAGCTTCAAAAAAATTTAAAAAAATTGATTTTCAATAATATTATTAGTACGATGACATACACGTGACGTATTATAGATTACCCACAAGACCAAACCAAAAACAAACCGCACACTCAAGATACTCATCAAAAATTGATGATCAACACGTCAGCTGCGTGGAATCGAGAAGAATTGCACATACGTGGGCCACGTAACCTTTTTATACGTTTGTACATAATATATTCGTCTGTATACGAATAGAAATTAAGATTATCTATACAAAGCTAATACAGTATGATTCAGTTCTCTTTTCCAGCACAACTCACTACAAAGTCGCAAAAATATTAAATGTGTTATACTTCTTTTACGAAAGGAATAGTCATATTAAAGAAACAAGTTGTTTGTAGTTTTATAAACTGAAAACAATTTTTTTTGCCGCCCTCCTGGCTTTCCCGCCCGGGGCGGCTACCCCCTTGCCCCCCTCCATAGCTACGTCTCTGAGTTGGAGGTATTTTCTTGTTACGTAATTAACTAAAATTCTATTGTAAATGTAAGAAGATTTTTAAGAAAATTAAATATAACAAAAATTCAACATCTGCGAACACAGACAGTATTAAAATTAAACTTGAAACGTAATTAGATTATTTAGTACAAGACACAATCCCAAACTAAACACTAATAACAGTACAAACTAAGCAATTAGATCAAAATAATACAGGCCTATACGTTTCACGGTAAATGTATCTGGAATCGCATCAACACTTTTAACCGCTCAATGATACGTGCAGTTGCACTGACAAACACCAGTGGCTGGGCATGCTGTCTTCGCCAATGTTGTCGGCCACCGTAAAATAATGAGGGAGTAATGCATCATTAATTAAAGTGACGCACCCAACAGATTATTAGTCATTATTAATAACAACTTGGACACGAGGTAAGTACATTAGACGTCAGTGCACTCATCCATTGTTAGGGTCCAATAAATCATGTCATTGTTACTGACACAGTAGCACCAATACGACCCCATTTGTGTTACACGTTATAATTTTTTATAAAAGAAACAGATACTCTACTATACAAAGTGCAGGCGATTGATCATAGTCGTAATCATCATGTTCTGCATATTAGCCATTAGCCATCGCTAACTGTCGCCAATCTCAAAGAGTATTTTGCGCCACGTTGGCCGCCCATTTTTATCACTTTCTTGTAGTCTTCCTTTTGACATTGCTGTCTAGTGGTCAGCAATTCATCGGTTACTCCGATATACTTTCTTGTTTCTTCTTTGGTATTCCTGTCTCCAGATTTCTTTAGCCATATATGGTCGCCGATTCGTTGGAAACTGTCATGAGTTATTTTTAAGCTGTGTTGTCTGTAATATTCTCCTTGCCTTCCATCAATTATCCTGTATCTTAACGTACTCATATTTTTTAGAAATAAAAGTACAAATAGAATCACGGCGACACAGAAAACAAAATGTAATGACTAGTAACGTAGTAGGAAGTGTTTGCTCCTGCGTAACTTTATGTGAGGCGTAATAGGCCATTAAATAGACAGAGTATTCCGGAACGTCGTAGAACAAACTAAAGACTCCGAAACATTGTGAGTTTACTTTGTTTGTTTGTCGGTATGGTAATAATTATATTACAGTTCTTTGTCGTTTTTCTCCAAAAGTTTTAACGTTTCGTCATTGCTTTTCTTGAACCTTTCTTGGATGACTTTTCTTCACTGTTCTTTCCAATGACGTTTCCAAACTCATTTGTTCACCACTGGCTGTTGTCACAGGAAGTAGCCTTGTGGCACTAGTCCACCAACTCCATGATCTGTTTGAGGTTATTTTCTGGAAAATCCAACTAATGGCCTCTAGTATTCAATCGTTATAATTTTCAAACGGTTTGCCTTGTTTCTGTCCTTTAACTTACCAACTTCTTTTAGCTTTAAAACTCACTACAATAGCTAAAAATGCTTATAAAGATATTTGGTGATTTCGTTGTTTTCTTAAAGTCTTTTTTAAGGTCTTTACTTAAAAGAGTTACCGAGTTCCGATGTTCAGAAAACGTTATAGTACAATAAAAAAATAACGGCATGTCTTTTGTATTGTTTTACTCAAACCATCATGCTGCACTCATAATTCTTGACACAAGTTACGGTTTTGATTACAGCAGGTTCAGTCAGCGTCGACTGTTTCTTTAGTTTTGTAAACAAATTTAGAAACTGGAAACAAAAGTTATCCTCTTGCTCAGTTTCCCCAGTGATAGGACTTTTCTTTGTATTACTGTCCTCTATGGAATCAAGAACAGTGAAACTTATTTTCATATTACTTCGTAGCAGCAAGAGTAGTGATCGTATAAGTTTGAAACTTTTAGATTATTACAAGACACAAAACAACAAATATAAATTAAATAGTAGAACATTTAAAAGGGAATAATGTGCCTTATAATGAAATTAGAAGTGGCTGTCGCGGGACAGCCGACAGAAGTGGAACTTCTCTGAAGAATATGTCGATTAGTGGGGGTTGGTTAATTTATAAATAAATTTAATTTAAAATATATGTATAAATGTAAAGATACTATTTATTTAAAAAGTGATACATTATTAAATTTAAGTAGAAATAAACGGAAAATAGTAAGTATGGACAATTTCAATATCAATTTGTCGCAATGTCAGTAAATTACGAAATATGTATAAAACGAATTATTTTTTTCTTAACTTACATAACTTGTTTATTTGCAAACTGCTTGATCCAAAAATCTTATTGACAGTGAACTAAATTTGTGTACAATATTTTTACAAGTAATGAAGATGAACGTTTGAAGGAGAATCTGTTGTATATGAAGAACAGATAGGTTTAAAAACTAAAAGTATTAGAGAGCAGATTTAAGAAAAGGAAGCAGTTGAGGGTAGACGTGTACAGTAAATTGGTAAGGGCACCTAGAAAGGATGCCCAATGACAGTTGGCCATCAAAGATGTGGCATTGACCACGGACCCTATGTAAAATGAGAGTCAGGTCCCGAATCTTGTGGTATGATGAAGTTAGACAAGCAATCCTACGTATATGAATGCAAAAGGTTGACAGGGAAGGTAGAAGAATATGGAACCTTGGGTGCGATAGACGGGCCATCGTGTAGTTCAATTCAAGTAGTAGTAGCAGCAGCAGCAGAAGCAGCAGTAGTAGTAGTAGTAGTAGTAGTAGTAGTAGTAGTAGTAGTAGTAGTAGTAGTAGTAGTAGAAAACAGTTTATTTTAAACGTTAACTAGGTTTGTTGAGTTATGTAAATTAAGTACTAGTAAGACACACTTACTTTTCTATTAAATTACATGTAAGTTACAGATGTGGAAAATACTAAATATAATTCTCTAGAATATGGCGAGAGG
This sequence comes from Magicicada septendecula, assembly GCA_034769895.1. Lineage (NCBI taxonomy): Eukaryota > Metazoa > Arthropoda > Insecta > Hemiptera > Cicadidae > Magicicada > Magicicada septendecula. The sequence continues at coordinate 347,631,132 of CM068370.1, forward strand.
TTCACCCTAAAAGCTGTTTAACAGAAGTAACAAATATCAACAAATTGCTTTGTTAGTTTATAGACAATGTACTTTCCGAAATCATATTTTTTTAGTGAAAACAAATTTAATTTTAAAATTCCATTTCACTTTTAAATAGACCAAGTTTTAAATAGACCAAGAGATTTAAATTTTACTGATCCTTTTAAAAAATTCGATTGTTTAACCTAGCGTAAAACTGCAATATAGGCTACTACGTAAAACTTTTTTCTCAAAGTAGGTAATATACTTCCGTATTTGCTTAATACTGTCATTTATAGCTTATATCAGGAAGAAATGTTCTCGTCAGATATTGTTAGAATGCGCATTTTTTTAATGCTTTGGACACTTGAATGCCAAGCTAGATGCAGAGAAGTTCACGGAAGAATGAAACTTGATCCAGTGTTTTATTTTTTAAGACGATTTTGGCTCTTTTCCTGCGAATTTCATTATTTTTGTTTTAGGAATTGAAATTTTTAAATTGTATCCTTCGCTAATTTGCTGCAGTTTGTATAATCCCTTTTGCAATTCTTCCTATTTTTTCCCAATTAGTGTGAGGTCGTCAGCATATAAAATTACATATAATATTGTGTCTTTGTCTAAATATATTCCCTCTTTATGTAATTCTTTCTAGTTTCGGATTATAACATCTATATAAATATTAAATAACGTGGGTGATTAACTGCATCCTTGTCTTATTCCTATATTAGTCATTACTGAATTACTTATCTTTCCGTCTAGGCTTATAAAAATTTTGGTTTGTGATACAGACTTTGAATTGTTCTGATGAGATGTGGTGAATATCCTCTTAAGAGCATGATCTCCCATAATTTTTCTCTGCTGATACTGTCAAAAGCTTTATCAAACTCAACGAAATCTATGTACGTACTTAGGTTGTATTCTCGGCGTTTCTCGATTAATTGTTGCAATGTAAACACAGCATCTATTGTGCTTCTTCCCTTTCTAAATATCGTCTGTTCTTCTCCTGTTATGTTTTCCATTATATTTTTAAGCGGTCGACCGTGTATATTGCTTTTGCAAATTAAAAAGATTGAAATGGTGCAATTGACAAAAACGTATTGATGAATTAAAACGAATCTTACGTGTATTGTCGCCACGAGGCACATCTCTAACCAGACCATTTACGGTGATCTGGTTAAACAAATCCATTGATTATATTCAATGTACCACAAATAGTTCCCGGGGCATTTCACAAACTAGCTAGTGAACGGCCTTGTCAATGAGTAACCACGGGAGCTACACTACCGGTTGTAACCTCCTCCCTGTTTCGTCTTTTATCATACTTTCTTAATACGTACTTGTTGTGAGTAGATTCTAATTTTCAATGATCAAGTAAAAAAAATTATAAACTTTTTTTGGCCAAAACCATTTGTTTTTGTTAAAAAAAACAATGTTTGCGTAAAAGCATTGTATAAACATTGTTTTATACGGAACCTATATTTTGCACTAACGAGATCATTTATAAAACGGAATACATTAACACAAGGGCGGTAACGTTTCCTACTGAATTTGTTGACTGTAGAATTACTGCTGAAAACATTGTTGTTCAAATTACATTAATTAAAATAACTCATCAAACTACACGATTCCTTCTAGCCATTTAGTTAAGTGCTCGCTGACTGCTGTTTAATCTCCGCAGTCTTTAAGCAGGGAAATAAACGGTTCAACTTGGTAATAAATCAAATTATCGCACTTATTTCACGTTTGTTAATACTTTGACTGGATATAACATTTCTAATAATGTAATAATTAATTATTATTATTATTATTATTAATAAACATTATATTACATTTTATAATATATTATATACACTAGCCTATATGTTGTATATGAAGTACATTAATGTAAAATTATACTAATGATTTGTAATAATACAATAATAATAATAATAATAATAATAATAATAATCTAGGGGAAATAATTCAAGAGAATGGTTTAGAAAAATCTGCTATAAAAGAAAGGACTCATAAAATGGAAAGAGTATCACTTGGTATCACTAAAGATATTTACAATAGAAACTGCATATCTTAAAATGCAAAAATAAGGCATTACAGTACAGTAGTGAAGCCAAAATGCCTATATGCAAGTGAATGTCCAGCATTGAATTAAAATTTAGAAAGACTAGAAGTATTGAAAAGACAAAATATCAGGAAAATATTAGGCCCACAAAAAACTTCAGAAAGTTGGAAATTAAGAAGTAATGATGAAATATATCAGAGTATAGAAAATATAACAGAAACAATGACAAAAAGAAGACTATTATTTTTTGGACATTTATATAGAATGGACGACAATAGGTTAACAAAGCAGATCTTCAAATATCCGTGGTGGAAGAAGCCAACATCAAGTCGGATTAAAGAAGTCCAAAAGGATTTAGAAAAAAATAATATAAACCCAGAAGAAGCAATTGAAAGAGAATTTTTTCGGGCAAATGTGTTAAGAATGGAAGGAGTCCAGGGTAGGAGATAGAAAAACGCAGGTTCAAAGTGGACTGAAGACAGGAAGAAGAGACAGTGAAAAGATGAAAGAATATTGGAGAAAAATAAAAGAACAAAGAATAAAGAATTGAAATTGGCATGCGGTCCTTAGATGGCCGATACAAAAATAATAATAATAATAACAATAGAATTCAAAACGTTTCTATAAGTATGTTCGTACAAATACTTAAACCATGACTAATAGACAGTTGGCAAAGAAAACGTAGGTTGCATGTCAAAATCCATGGTTTGTTTATATCAAACAAATTCCTTATTTCCATCACACGAAAAGCTGATAAATTAATATCAATAACAAAACAAAGATGCTAATCGATATGACGTGACTCAGATATCGCGTTGGCCCTTGCCTACAACAGCAGACGCACTTGCAACTAATGGTGTGTTAATGGATGACGTTGTAGAGAGGTAAATAGGTCAAAGCTGGGTGGCACACCTGTAAGCGGTAGTGCGACGTTGCTAAGCAACGGAACTGAATAACTGTGCTTCTTAGAACTACTCGATAGATATGCGTGAAGAAAGGCTTGAAATTATCTCAATTAATTTCAAACGATTTTTGTTTCTTTCATTTTAACCTCTAAGTGTTCTATAATAAAGAAAAGAAAAGTACATAAGGAAAATAAAACAAAAAGTGAAGAATAATAATTATTTAAGTACAAGAGAAAAGTTGTAGCTAACAAAGTAATGCAACATTAATTAATTTAAACGATGAGCATGATCGTTAATGATTAATAGTTTAACTTGCACACGGAGTAAGTACATTAGACAACAATATTCTGCAACAGCGACATGATGCACCTATTGTTGGCGACTGATAAATCATGTCATTGTTAGCGACACAGTAACCGCCATCGTACAACCGCGTTCGTGTTACCCTCTTTAATTTTTTACAAGTAAAGCATATTATTTTCAAACACAGACAATATCATCTTCATCAGGATTTTCATCAGGACAAACAATATGCCTTACGACTTGTCACCAAAGACTGTAACAAACAAAACAATTGCTAGGACCTTGTAACTTTGGTTTCCATTGGGTTACAAAGTTGCATCTAATCACTGTTTCGTCAGTCACGTTTTTCTCGCACCGGAGTAAGCCGCACAGGGGGAAATTGTAGTTTTAGACGTTCCCATAAAGAGACTTTCCCATGGGAAACAAATTGACAGCAGATTAAATAAAAATATAATGTATTAAAAAGTCTCTTGTATTTTTTTTTTCCTAAAAACACAGCTTCACCCTGGGATAATTAATTTGGAATTTTTTCAAAATATTTTGAGCTAACGAAACTTGGTTATTTTCAAAGCAAAATACTGTATTTAGAAAATCTTAGCGATTGGCAAAATAAAAATTTATGGTAAATATTTTTACATGGACTAGAGTTGGACATTTGAAGGATGATCTGTTGTGCAGTATATAAAGGTGACAAGTGGCATATGGCCATCAAAAATGTAGCACTGACCACCGACCCAATGCAGAAAGAAAGCTAGACCCCTATTTTCGTAGTAGGATGGAATATGGCAAGCGATCCTACATAGACGAATGTAAAAGGGTGACTAGTAAACTATAGTTTGTTTTAAATTGGAATGGGATTTTTCGTGACGTAAGCGTGGGAGGCTCGGCTTAGATCGTCCAATCAGCGTCGTGGAATATGGCGCGCGTTGCCAGTTCACCATCGCCTGGAACACCTGAAGTTCTGTGATTTTAATGTGTGTATTTAGTGCTGATTTTAGTTAGTGGTTTTAAGTAGTTAATTTAAGTCTTTTTAAAGGCTACATATTGGAATATTATATTAAATCCATGTAGACAAAAAATACCGATTTTAACGATATCTGTAAACGTAGAGAAACATAATTAATTATTTGTTGTTTAAAAAGCAGTTCATTAAGTACAGTAACATTAACAACAGTGAAATAACCCCTTTATAGCTTTAGATTTATAATTAGTTTGATACCATAATAGCATTGATTCTTTATGGTGTGTTATCATGACGACTGCACATAACACGCGGCCCGCTCAGAAAAACCACAGAAATCGCCACTTGTAAACAAGTAGTTATAAAATAATAACGATCCAAATCAAAATAAAATATGGACTTTTACACAACTTTCCCGCTGGAAGATTTTAACTAGCCGAAAAATTAAAAACTTTCTCGCTTACTACTTTTTGTATGTTTCGTTCTTTTACAATTAAAAATAGTTTCCTGTTGTAATACGAATAAAAAATATTAAGTTTATTCCAATTAGCCTAATATTTATACTGCACAATTGCCTGAACGTTTTTCTTTAAAACCATATAAACCTACATTTATGTATATTAGATAAATATTATTAGTAAAACTACAAGAAAAGCGAAGGAGTGCAACTGCAACAACAGTCAAATTGTACGTTTTCTATGGACGCGATAAACGACACAGTCTGGCAACAATGTTCCTGAGCTCCAATCCATGGCCGACTCTAGTAGAAGGCCGGAATGTTAAACGGGACAACAGTGGAACAAGCTGCTCTTTGATGTCGACTAGACGATCTCTTAATTTATGTATTTCAATAATCAAATCGCGTCGTTTTTAATTGCCGGTTATCAGCAGTTTTATAAAACTTTGTTTTTGTTTTTTGCAAATTAAAAGTTATAAATTAATTTAAAATATGTAAACTAATGTTATATTATTTAAGAAATATAATAATTATTTTTGCCAGTCCGGGCCAGGTCCTTAGGTGTTGGATAATGGAAAGGCTCTCCGAAGGGAGAAATCCTTCCCGAACCAAAACTGTCGTGCCATTATTGTTATTTGCTGTTATTGTAAGGGCTGAAAGGTCCTAGTGGGAGGGGGAGGGACGCTTTCTCACGGTGTGCCCAGGGCGCTCTTGATGTCAAAGGCGGGCCTGGGCATTTACCCTAAAACTTGTTTAACAGTAGTAATAAACAACATCGAATGCTTTTGTTATTTCCTAGACAACATACTTTTCTAAATTATATTTCTTAGTGGAAACTAATTTAATTTAAAATCCATTTCATTTTGTTTTATACCAGTAGGTTTTAAAGAGATAAAAAGTTTTAAATTTATTTGATTCTTGAGAAACGTTCGATTACTTAATCTTGCGCATAACTGTCTTCAATATAATAAGTAAATATTTTTCTCAATGTCGGGTGAAATACATAATTGCGTTTTCGATAAATACTGTCAATATTTTTTAGCTCCATTTATCGGGAAGAAATGTTCCCAACAGATATTTATAGAATGGGCATTTATTTTGTTGCTTTTGAGACATGAATTTATGGTGAAATGCAAAGACGTTCATGGAGGGATGAAATAAGAAATCACAAAGTGTTTAAAGGCACACAAGTCATACACTTGTGGTGATATTATAATTATCATGATTCGCAGTCGTCGCGTCATACGTATTGTAAATTTTGTTTATTCTAATTAATTTAAAATTGAATTTTTTATATAAATTTTTGTTTATATTTACCAGTTAATCAGGAAGTGTCCCTGTTTATTATTAAAATGTAGTCAAAACTTCAGAACAAAATCGAATTGAAAACAATCATTAGCTAATTGCAGTGTGTATGTAAGGCGTATTACATAGCTAAACTTTTGCAAATTTTCCCAGTAGACATCTCTAGCATCCTGTTCCCTTTGACGTACTCTGATTAACATCCCAGACCCGCATGGTAGGCTAGAGCCAAGCGGAGACAACTGACAACTGGTTCAGGGCACTAAAACTACTTATGCCGCTCTGTTTTAATATAGCATTTACGAGAAAGTTTATTAGAAAGTTTAAATAATTTCTGACAAATCTGACAAAATTTCAGGTGAATAAACACATTTAATATTTAAATACCAGTGAGCCTGCGTTAGACTAAAGGAGAAAACAGTAATGGTTTACTGCTGAGCAAGATCAGTACTGTTTGTCCGGTGAGTAGGGATAGGTATCAGTACCTCGTTGCTAGGGCAACCAAAAGTATGCTGCTCAGTACTGCAAACCCCCTGCAACTACCCTTACGCTTCTTGTTTGCACCGACTGCAGGATTGTAGGATTGTTTCATTTCCCTGTCGATGTTCTAAGCTGTACTCAAATGGTAACCATTAGAATACATGATACAGCGTAATCAATAGTTTTTAACGTTTGTGTGGGTGAATATCAGTAGCATCAAATAATACATACTACAAATAATAAATCTGCAGTCTGCTCAACATATTTTTACCCCATTACAGACATTCTACGTGTTTCTCGGCTATTCCAGCGGACTCCAGCTGTAACGTGTGTGTGCGTACATATTGATGGTACTTTGAGATGAAGGACAATTACGTGACACTTGTCACGCGTCCGTCAACGAGGCTATTCCAGACCATACCGGTCAGCGCACTGTGTTCAAGGCCGCAATCAATTAGGTTCTGGTGTTTTCTAGTAACGCTGACGCGTATTATGGATTATTCTGGAATCTCCGCGAGGTATAAATATAGGCATTTAGCGGCGCTTAGTTGCAGTGTCAGTGGCGATTTATTCCAGTGCGTTTCGAAGTATTGTGGCGAAGTGTTATGGGTTTTATAATTGTGCGGGACTCTATTAGTTGACATTTTTATTGCTTGTGAACAATGTTTATTTGATTTGTTGTAAGAAGACTGTTTTGTTGATCACAACCTGTTTAATTGTGATAATTAAAGCTGGTGACTAGTGGCTTAATTGGTGTCGTGTATTTTGTTTTCCACTGTACCATATGACGATCAGCAGATCGTCGTAAAATATCATTACCAAATAGAATTCTCACACCACAGGTATAAATAGGATACAGTGTCATATGCAGTGTTAATTATTTGCTAATAAATAAACAGAAATATTATATAAATAATATTTTAAGCTAAATATTGTTTTTGTCTGTGTATATTGATGATGTATAATTATTGTCTGTGTATAGTGCAGATTAAAAAATTTTATAGGTAAGAGAGCCATTGTAATACAAGTGTTATTTACGGAAACCGTTACTAAAATTTGTCACTTATGGATTCTCTGATTTTCAATAATTTATTTCACTTTTGCGGTTTTCACGAATTGTACTAACTTGTAACAATATCTAAAAAAGAAACGATCTTAGTAGTAATAGTATTTTACTTTTAGTTATGAGACTATTCTTGTTTAATGCAAAACTCTTCTATAGAAGACCAGTACTAATTTCGCTGGTAGACCAACGAGCCCGCGTCTACAGTTATCGGGAAAGATTTCCGAATAACACCTCGTACTATCGCTTTCATTATTCCTCACTATTTCGCATTGACAATATACCAACGATAAACACAGACTATATTTATGTTCATCCTTATTTTTCATCCTTATTGTGACAGTAAAATGACTGTTACCGTTCCTACCTCTTGAAAGGAGCTTCCGGTCTACATATTTTTATTTTGAAAGGAAATGTGTCACTACACTTTTGTTCAATCCAATTTATTTTATATATTCCTTCACTTTGATCATATTTTGCTTTTTAATACCAATAATAGTAATATCAATACTATAACAACTGTTTATTCAGATCAAATCAAAACAGAATCACGTCGACAAAGTCGAAACGAGCGCGCACTCTCAAAGATAAATGGGTTAGCGTGATGATTTGATGGACTCCATCTCGTTGCCTAGCAACGGAAACTAACTCACACGTTATTCCTGGAAACGTAATAAACAACAGGAAACGGTGTAATCGTACCGGAAGCGCCTAACGTTTGTTTTCTTGATTCCACATAGCAAAGTCTAATAGATACTACACGCAAGCGGCAGTTTTTTAATTAACTTATACGATCTGAAATAAAATAAATTTCTGCACTGGTTCGAATTAGTAATATACATTTTTCTTTTTCTTCTTGTATTGAATTTATTACGCCAAAGCTCTAAACCAACACTAGGCAACCCTGCACCTGCGGGCGGAAATATGCCCGTCGATAAGGTTTGACGCGCTAGCGAACCAATTTGTAATTTTATTTTATTTTGAACGAAGGAACGCACCCGCATTATACCTTGATTCCAAGTAGACCTACTGTATTATAAATAGTACCGAACCACGCTACGTCATCTCCCAATACCACTGTCGAGCTTGTCGCCCAGAGCCTGTAAACACCTTTCTCCCCAAAGTGATTTTACAATTTTTACGTTTCTGTGCTCTTTATGAAAATAAATAGTGTTATTGTGGTAAGTCCTTTAATTTATTTTTCTTGAAATATTTTCCTGTATAATATTTTTGTTTAAAGTTTTATTAGCTTTATCCTGCGTGTGCATGATGACAAATTGTTGATGACCTATTGTGAACAATTTTCACAAATTTATGTGAAAAATACTGCAAAGGTTTTTTTGATTCGGTGTTCCACGTCGCTAAATATAAGCGCAAGGGTATTATAAAGCGACAGTTAATGTTTGTAACGTCCGGCTATTAATCTCCGCACCTTTCTGTCTTCCACGGATGGGGTGCGGAGGGGTGCACCCATCAATCTGGTCCACAGTTATATATACGCCCCCAAAATTCAAAGGCTCCCTATGACTGCTCTAAATGCTTAGTTAGCTATGACTAGATATTGTAATAGAACAAACTATGATGTTACGGGTGTTACGATTATTTTCGAGGATGTTTGAAAGCCCCACTGTTGGGTTCGCCAATTTGTAATAAAACCGTATTAATCAATGTTGTTAATACAAGATGTTGATGATGCCCCACTGTTGTGAGCCAATTTGTAAAGCAAAATCTGTTTATCATGTGTACTGGGGTTTAATCAAGCTCCACGTTGGTATGCGCCACTTTGCAAAGAAAAAGTATTGATGTGTTTTTTAATCAATCTGTTATTAAGGAAATGTTTATTATGTAGTCTTATAGGTAACCTCCTGTAACTCAATTTTAATAGACAAATATATTTATTATTGTGTTATTATAACTTTTATGTATACTATAACACGGTTTTACCTAATTACTCAATGTCTACTCAATATCAATGATGTAATCCATGTATTTAATTAATAAATTAAGAATTCTCTCCAACCCTAGTCAGTCCGTATTGTGTAATTCAATTCAAAAATTGTGCAGGAAACACGCTAGTTCGGTAATCTCACGTTCTACCAGCTGTTGACTATGAGCGCTGTTATTCGTAATTGGCTTGCTTCTAGGTTAACTTGTTCACCAGCTTTTACTCACCCTTTTAACTGTAAATTACTCCACCCACGACATATAATACCTATTCTACAATAAAATAACCATCATCATATACAAGAAAGATTCTTTATTTATTTTATACTTTAATTCAACTTCTAACAGTGCTCTTCCTGATTATAATAGAGTGATATCGATTATACAATGATGAATCGATTGTTTAGTTGACCATGCTCCTTTTATTTTATACAAATTAAATATAATATTAACTATCTCTTATCCCAGGGTACGTGTGATTCTTTTAACGATTAGTAAGGCCAGGTAATGCAAAATTAAGGTTACTTAGTATTACAAAATGTTATTAGTTCTCACTATATTAAAATTAAATATAAGCTGATGTTACCGGGTTTGATGATTCTCAAGGCAGCATTGTTCGTCTGCAAACAGTTGAAGATTTACAATTTAGGTTACATCAATCCAGAAAATGTGGTCCGATTATTAATAAAATTGACGCTATGATGTCCTGGAAAGCCGCGAGATCTCTTCTAATCTTCGTTCTTCTCTTACGATCTTTGTGGTTGTCGGTCTCGGTGGAATTGGAGTCGTATTATAACTTCCTTCTTGAAAGTGAGGTTTATATCTTCGGAAACAAGGTCCTTGAGTATATTTTTCTATAATTCCATTAGTTTAGGCTTTTTTCTTCCATCAGTTAGTCTCCTGGTTAGATGGGAAATCGGGTTCAATACAAAATCCAACGGAATTATCTTGACGAGTGAAATAAGAATTTCTCGACCTTTCTGAGGTATATGGTTATATTTTTGAAATCTAATTTATTTTATTATTCATCGGTTTGTTTTATAGGAATAACTTTTTGACTTTAATTTATTAATTTTGATTCATTTTTCGTTAATTTGTGTCATCTTTTTTAAATTTGTCTCCTCATCTGAACTCAATAGCATATAACAATCGAAATATATTGGGTTTTTTATAAATTCCTTTCCGTATTTATTTAACTTCACCCATCAGCATATAACAATTGAATAATTGAAAATCAACAAGATTTTTTACATTTTAGTTACCCTAACAACCACTACTTTCTGTCATTGGATGATATTTGATATCCTAGAGCCAGAATTATAAAACATTACTACTCTTTTTTAATAAAAAAACTCCATGCTTGGAATTACGCCAAATTACCTAAAACTCTCACCCAATCTACCTTATTAAACCGTATATATTTTACTATTGTTTCATTAGACTGGACTTATTAAAAGGGTATTAATTTCCTTTTACAAATATTAAATTTAGGCCTATAAGTTTTCTTACAACTGTTATAATGGTTTTGTTGTTAACTTAATTTTCTTTACCTGACCTACTGTACAAATAGTCACTGGTTTATGGCTACTTACATTAATTTATATTTCCTGGTTTTAATTCATTATATTAATTAGTTCATCCTTGAACCTTTCATTATTTATAACATAACTATAAGAACTACTTATCAACTTTTTAACACTTATTGCCATCCTGGCCAAGTTTACAAACATTAATTCAAAACACCTTCATTAATCAATTTCAGTCAATACATTTAACATAATATAATACCTAACACAGGTATTTATACTTAATTGTCTAAAGACAATTTTAACATAAATGAAAGGAGTACCACTGACTAAGTACTTCTATAAAACAACAGTTTCCCTATTACAATCCACAAAACATAAAATAAATATCCTGTAACCACTATATCATGCTACAGCATCACAATAAGTACAATTTGCAACACATTAAATATTAATTGGAATAGTATTTTATACTTCATTACTATATATTAAACTCCTCCCATTTGATACAATGTTTATATTTTATACCCCATATTTAAGCGAATTGACCACTTAGGATCACGCTACAACTTTATTTCTTTTTCTTTGCCTGGAGTTTCCTCTGTCTCCAATACTCCTTCATACGCTCACTGGCTTGTTTCCTTTGATCTTCTGTCCAAGTTCGTCCACTTCTATTAGGTCTTCCTGCATCTTGAAACAAATCCAGATTTTTCACTGTATTCCTAAATTCACTTCTTTCTAACATTTGGGACTCTGTGATATTCGACTTTTCTAAATCTTTTCTAACTTCCTTAATCCACGTTGTAGTGGTCTTCTTCTTCCAGAGGTAGTCGAATATTTGTTTGGTTAATCGATTTTTGTCCATTCTGTATAGATGTCCGAGAAATGTCAGCCTCCTCCTCCGCATAGTCTCCGAGATTCTTTCCACGTTCTGGTAGACTTCCCTATTGCTTCTCAGCTTCCATCCATCTTTAGTCCGAACTTCACCCATGATTTTTCTTAGAATTCTCCTTTCCAAGACTTCTAGTTTGTCGAGGTTATAGTTCATCGAGAGGCATTCACTGGCGTAGAGACATTCCGTTTTTACGACGGTGTTGTAATGCCTTATTTTGGCATTCCAGGAGATGCATTTCTTGTTGTAGATATTTTTTGTTAATCCATATGCTCTTTCCATTTTTAGAATTCGATCTCCAACAGCTGCTTTTTCTAACCCATTCTCCTGTATAGTCTCACCCAGGTACTTGAACTTTTTGACTCTTTCAATTCGTCCTATCTCCGTTTCAAGGAATTTTGGTCCATGTTTGTCATTTGTCATAAATTTGGTCTTTTCAACTGAGATCCTTAGTCCTGTTTGGCTGGCTATCTTTTCCAAGAGATTGATTTGCACGGTTGCTTCTTCTGGGTTTTCTGATAGTACCGCAAAGTCACCTGCAAACGCCAGGCAGTTGACTTTAATTCCTCCCGACTTTCTTCCGAGGCATATTGGGTTTATTCCTCGACTCTCCAGTTCCAAGTTCCAAATTCTCACGATCTTCTCTAGGACACAGTTGAATAGGAGTGGCGATAAGCCATCGCCCTGTCTCACTCCTGTCTTAATTTCGAATGGACGAGAGAGCTCTCCCATGAACTTCACCCTGGATGTTGTGTTTGTTAGGGTCTCTTTGACTATATTTCCTAGTTTTGTTTTGATTCCAAATTCTCTTATGATCCTTTCCAAGGTCTCTCTGTCCACTGAATCAAATGCCTTTTTGAAGTCTATAAAGGACACCACAATTTTCATGCTGCTCAGCATTCTATGACGGATTATTGATTTTAAGTTGAAGATCTGCTCAACACAGGAACGTCCTTTTCTAAACCCTCCTTGGTATTCGCCCAGCTGTTTGTCAAGCGTATCTTCTATTCTGTTTAGAAGAATCTTTGAGAAAATTTTATAAGCAATTGAAAGGAGGGACACTCCTCTATAGTTATTGACATCTTGCTTATCCCCTTTCTTGTGGAGCGGATGGATCAGCGCTGTTTTCCATTCCTCTGGAATTTTTTCGGTTTCCCAGACTTCGCAAATGATTCTATAAAGGTCGTCTAGAATTTCTGGCTCGGCCCATTTCATCATTTCTGCTGTTATCGAGTCTTCTCCACTTGCCTTGTTGTTTTTGAGGTTCTTGATTACATCTCTGATTTCTTTTTTTGTTGGTGGTTCATCCTCTTCTGAGTTTTCTGGTGGGTCTGGGATTTCTAATCTAGAAGTAGGGGGTGGGCAATTCAAAATATCTTGAAAGTATCCAGCAAGTATCTCACAGTTTTCTTGGTTGTTCAGTCCAATTTTTCCCTGTTCATTTCTAAAACTCATACTTGGGGCTTGGTAACCCTTAAGTTTGTTCTTGAAAGTCTGGTAGAAATCTCTGGAGTTGTGTTTAACGAAGTCACTCTGGAGATTTTCTAACTGTGCTTTTTCAAATGATCGCTTGGTCCTACGGAATATTCTGGATGTTTCTTTCCTCTGTTGCCTGAATTGTTCCAAGTGTTCCGTTTTTCCAGAGGATTTCCATCTACTCCATTCTTCAGACCTCTTTCTGAGTGCCTCATCACATTCTTCGTTCCACCAGATTTCTCTTTTCCTCTTTCCCAGCCCAAGTGTCTTCTTTGCGGCTTCATTGATTCCTGTACAGAGTTCTTGCCAGCTTTCCTTTTTGGTGCTGCGGACTTCTTCCCTAAAGTTCTTAACGATGTCGTGGGTGATGTTTGTTTTGTTCATGTTATATTTGGTTATACTAGGTCGGTCTCTCTTTTGGCCTAGCGGGAGGAAGCGGATTTTGACTTTAGAAAGGTAGTGGTCGGAATCGAATTCCCCGTTTCTAATCACCTTGACATTCATTACCTGTTTTGCATTTTTCCTAGATATCGCTACATGGTCCAGTTGGAATTCCCCTAGATTTGGATTTGGGGATACCCAGGTTTTTGCTTTTCTTGGAAGTTTTCTGAAGTTTGTTGACATCAGTCTAAACTGGAATGCTTTGCAAAGTCCTATTAGCCTTTCCCCATTTCTGTTTGTCCTTTTATGAGCTGGATAATCTCCCACAATGTCTCTGTATTTTCTCTCCTTTCCCATTTGCGCATTAAAATCTCCCAGGAGAATTTTTACGTTTTTCTTGGGTATCTGCAAGATTTCCTTTTCCAAAAGATCCCAGAAATCGTCTACTTTCTGTGGATTTTTCGTGTTGTCTTAATTGATGGGGGCATGGCAGTTGATAAGTGTGTACTTCTTGTTTTTGCACTTGAATGTAAGTAGCGATAGCCTTTCGGATTTCGATATGAATTCTGTGACACTAGTCACTATCTTTTTGTTTACGTAAAAGGCAGTCCCTAGCAGAGGCATGTTCCCCATTATTTTTATTGCTGGCTTTCCTTTGAATAGTCTGTAGTGTTCGGTGTCCACAACATTCTTGTCTAAGAATCTGGTCTCTTGTACTGCTAGGATCTGGATTTGATTCTTGTCTAGAAGCTTTTCAAGTTCTTTTTGCTTTCCTACTCTGATAAGCGAGTTGACATTTATGGTCCCAATGAAGTACTTCCGTTTGAACCTCAGTTTGGAAGGTGTTTCAAGACGCTCCGACTCGTCTTTGTCGCAGATGTTGGGACTCCCCAGAACCGTATGTCCCGATGCATTGTGTAACGCAATGGGGGATTCCTCTTTCGAGCTACCACCTGGGGTAGTGCTTTCTTTCAGCGGACTTTCCATTCTGCGAATAAAGTTGCATATTGTTAGGGTAGGAATTATCTTCCTAAGTAAGATCGGATTGTAAGTCCGAAATGATTGTTTTTTCATGGTTTACTCCATTAGGTTCTTCCGCTCTCTCTGCCGTTGGGAAATACCTTGTTTCCTCTTCCGCCGTTGAGACCGTTGACCAGTTTCGCCTAGTAACCCTAGGTAGGGGCCCTATAACAGGGTGCTACCATCCGGAGCCAGATGGACCCTGGTTTTTTTACGAGGTTGATACTCCTCCTGCTCCTCCTTCCTCATCACTTGCGAGATGAGGCCCCGGGCTTGCAACCGGCAACGGCGGAGTTATACCCCATATTATTTATTACATCTTTTAAATTTATGTACACCTCAGATGTATTAATTACTTAGTAACCTTAATATTTGGGTATTGTTCTAAACCATAGTTACTTCGTTTTTATGTAACGTTGGGGACCTCAAATCTGTTACGTTACAATATAGATAGTACTTACTTTTTACCATTGTATCTATTCACAGAGTTTCATATCTGTCATACACAATGTTACGACTTCGTGCATTTCAAACTGGGCATTTAATAACACTCTTCTCGTTGGAAATAAGTAGATTCCTACCATCTTCCATATTTGATTCTTATAAACAGAAATCAAATTTTATTCCTCCCAGGAGAAAAAACGTTCATATTGCATACGTTGATATGCAATAGCAACAAAATTATCATTTAAGTTTTTCATCTGGTACAAAATTCAGTAGTCGAAGGTTTTGATTGAGTGGGTGACTGAGGCTGGTTGCAAAGGTGATTCGGTGTTTTCTTTGTATTGACCAGTCATTTACAATTTACAATTAAAAGCGTTTTACTCGTATCATGTATAACTCGCCTCAATCTTATGGTTGTTTAGCCCTACGTTGTTGGCGTCAATTCTATAACTACACGAGACCTTGCTCGTTATAATACTTACAACTGGAGAGTGTCTATTCATCCGTTCAGATGTTCGAATTCGTATTTTCTGCCTCAATCTAGGGTTTGTCAACTCTTCTTGGTAAACCAAAAATACAAGTTTTATTTACTTATAAGTAAATATTCAAATTTTAAAAGAAAAGTTAAATAAAATCAAACATACAGTTCAATGCTTCTATTATGTTTTATTAACAGTTATTAATTGGTTATCTTACTACAATTTTTTCCAAATTATATATTTTAATTTTGCGCCGGCATGTATAATTATTAGCGGTTGGCTATTCAGACCAGCCGCTGCTTAGCAAAACTTGTGAATTGGTGTTGATATTTTCGGTTTATTTATATCTCAGGTCGGAGTTCTTGGGACTACAGAAAATGTTGTCAAATGGACTAATAAAAGTACAAAATTTTACAAATACCATATAAATAACATATAAATTGTGATACACTTATAATTACAGTGGTAAACTATAGCTACTGGATTTAGCGTTTGGAGGTTATCTGAGTTTAGTAAATTTTTACGTTTAAAATATATTCACTTAAGGAATCAATATTAGATTGAGACTATTCTTCAATTTGAGGTGTTCATTTAATCAAAGAAAGTTCAAGTGTCTGTTAAAAAAGTGATAGATGGTTTTGAAGGTGTATTTTCACTTATTGTTTTTGTTTTCTTTTGTGTTACTGTTAATATCGTATTTTAAAATTTACTTAGCAGTCCTCTGTCTCTTCTATCCGGATAGTATTTCTCACGAATACTGCTGGTTGCCCTTTTTTCGTTAATTCCGTTCTTCTATTTTCTTGGGTATTTAGTTTAGGTATTTATTTTTCATCAGTCATCCTTGTTATTGAAGATTCCGTCAATCATTTATAGGTTTTAGGTATTTTATTCCTTCCAATGGTTCGTAGTCAGTCACTAGGGATTCCTCAGCAATTCCTCCTGGATTATTTAATTTTTTCAAGTGATTTTTAATTTATGTGAGTGTTAATATTATTTCTGTCATTTAGTTTATTATTTTCATCATTAATTTTTATAGATTTTGTTTAGTTAATTCTTTTCTTTACTCATTGCGATTTAATACGTCTGCACTCATCAAGAGCTAATAATGGAATCATGCAATTTATTTACTGGTTACCATAGTTGCTAGCTTCCAAACACTAATTCTCATTGATTGATAATTTACAACATTGTTATATAAAACTAACATTTTTCTATACAAAATTACTAAAAATCTTTAAACAATTATAACTCCTTTATACTAGCTGTAATCCTAAATATAATAAAACCATTAGTTTGCTTTTTGTTTACAAATTATTTTGATATCCCATAAGGATATCCCTTTTTTTAAATTATAACAGATTCATACATTTTCCATTTGGTTTACTTTTGTAAATTACTCTTAAACAAATTATTTTCTGTCCAGTTTTGTGTCCTACACTATTATTATAAAACCTAACCGGATTATATACTTTATTTTATCAATTGTTATTGTTTTGTCTTAAATTTTACAAATTTCTGGTTACCAGTTATAAGCCTAATTGCCTAGAGTTCATAATTCACCTCCCCTATACCCATTACAACTGTTCATTTCAATTTTGTTAGTTTTAAGTGCTTCTAAACATAATTACTGTAATAACCTAGACTAAATTATAACATTTGATTATTTTTAATCATCATATAACATAACATAATTCCTTAACAAACCTTTTAGGCCAATGCCAGTATCTAAGGCTTTACATGTATTTTAAACGGTTCTGTTAAATGTAATATTCAACATAATATTTGGGGTTAATTAAAACCAAACCAAAATATAATAAAATGAACAGTAGGTGTGTACTAGTATTCCCTTATAATTTCACTTATAGAATACAGTGTCTAACTCCCTTTGCCTGTTTTCAGCATAACAAATTAGTCTTTTACTATTATTTTTAATAGTGGTTAATATAAATTTATAAACATAATTCATTAAAATAAAACAATGGACTTCTTACCATCCTTATTATATACTAGAACACTTCCTTAAAATAATGAAAAACAATTATCAGTGGTTTACTTCTAATAAACATTGTTATGTCAACTACAAACATTTTCTGATTTTATTAAAACTATGCCAATGTGTACTTATAACTATCCCTTATAATTTATACAGTTTATTTATTATATTTGAGTCCAATTATTACTTATTGGCTATTATCACCAGTTCTTTCTTTATTGCTGACTACACTTCACTTTATTACCTAGTGTTTTTATGTAGTTCATTGATTAACACTGGGTCCTATCATGGTTCATTGTTTATTATTATCTTTCTTAGTTACTTATCACTTTTTTGTTCACCTTCTAACATTGTATTTTAAATTTCCTGTATTTATTATCATTGGGTCCTATCAAGGTTCATTAATTATCACCACTTTCCTACTTAATTATTGCTATTTTAGTTTATTTTATAATATTGTCTTTTGATAGTTTATTTATCAACACTATTTCTACATATTATCATTATATGTGTTCTTACATTTCCTTTTCCTTTTACATTTCCTACTGTTTACATACTATTTATTTCCCTACTTAATTTTGTACTTTTATATATATTATTCTTATTACCAATTGGGTATTTTTTATATTATGACTTTAACTATTTTTTCTGGATCACCTTTTCCAATCTATTGGGTCTCGTCATCGTCATTGTCCTTGTCTACGTCAAATTCAGTTAGTGGTGTTGTTCTATCATTTCCTATTTAATAATTTTTATTATACAGCTTTTCTTCACTTATTGATACTTGTAAACCTTGTGCTACCGTAGGTCACGTTACACATGGCATAATCATTTATACCAAATTACGTGTAATATTCACAGTCACTTATCACAAATTCCCAGAAGTTAACGACATTAGCAAAGATCGTTGCTACGCATTCACCCGAGCCCGTCACTTCATCCGAAAACTTCATCAAGCGTGGGCAACAACAGATTTCTTCCTTCTGTTATACTGACATAGCTGCCTACGCAAGAAAGTCGTTTTAATGGCATTGCGTGGGCGATCGAATAATAACGAGATGCGTTCTGAGCTGCCCTGGTACTTTCGCCCGATATTCCCTAAATTCTGTTGTCGTCAAGATTGTTACATCGTCGCAACGGTAGCTGTAACTTACATACATCGGAAGCAATAGAAGTTTAGTTTAGGTTTTACTGGTCTACTTGATCGTTGTAATCAGAGGAAAGTGTATTAGTTTCGCTGACTTCACGACACAATATTCAGAGCCATATATAGATCTACAGTGAACAGTAAGTCGTTTGGAAAAAATGAATTTGTTGGTAAATTTTAGTAGTGAAAGGTTTTGTGAAGTCACTGACTAAAACAATACTTTTAAATATCAAAATGTTTAAATTTGAAAACGTCACTCGATGGTCCAACAACATTTATTGCCCCTGATATGCTCCCAACGATTATTTATATATAAGTTTTTTTTTTACTAATAATTTTGTACAAACCACTATGTTGTCTTTGGTATTGACGAGCGCTTTCGGCAGTTGGTAAATGACCTGAAGATGGCTTGACTGCCGAAAGCGCTCGTCAGTACCAAGTCAACATAGTGGTTTGTACAAAATTACTATTAGATATATTTGAGACCACTAACACTCTAACACAACAATAAAATAAGTTATTGTATTACGTCTTATTAACATAAAGATAGTAAGGCCCACATTCGAGTCTTTATGATGAAAATTAAATTTTTCGAAATGGCGAGACGAATTTTTTAAAATGTTTTAATTCAGGATCACTACTGAACCAAGGATAAACTCCATTCTCAAGCGACTTCTACCCTACTACATATATCGAGTTATAGGCCAGACCACACATCTCAAGAAAAGATATTGGAAATACCATCAAAATAGACTAATAAACGACTGATTGACGCTTTATTCCGTGTCTTACCAAAAGTCGATTCTAATCATTTATTTTATTCATGAAGACCCAAGACAACCTGTAGAAGACTTTGACGTTTACAAAAATTTCTAGTTTGTTTGTGATTTATCTTTAGTGAAATGTCGTTATTTCCAATAGGAAGTATAAGAATTGGTTTGGGAATTTAAAATATCTTACTATTTTAGCGTTTTCAATAACGTTTTTACAGGTTCCGGCATCACGACGATTTCTACAAGCGGACTTTTCCTCATTCATTAATATTTCCTCTCACGTTCACTCTCAGTATTCAATAATTATTCCTAGTTATTCAATATGTGAAAAAAGCCATCGAGAAGGTCACAATAACAATTGTACCACATAGTAATAATGGAGTAATATACGGAATCATTTGAAGAAAGTGAATAATGAGGTGCTTGGTAAGAAACAAATTTCACGTTAAAGAGGTTTAAAATTATGGAACTCAGAGGTAGAGCTAACGATACAAGAAAAACACAAATACCTTATTACAAAGCTCAGCTTAACACAAATTCCTTCAGACAAGAACCAGTGAAGATCTGATTATTTATAAGCAGAAACGTAATTCTGTGAAATACATTATCTGAGAAGGGCATGACAAATCATGGAATAGATTCATTAGTAATACAGAGGACGATATACATGGACGCCAAATGGTAGCGTAGAAATTAGTGAAGCATCTCAACCAACAAGAGAGGGAGACAGTACGTCTGCATTTGATTGCAAAGGACAAACGGATGAGCATTACAAGGAATTATTTTATGCCACTAAAGGTCCCCACGAAGCTGCAGAAAACATAAGAGGGGACACAGGTCTACACCTTAATTCTCAATAACGTTTGATGAACTAGAAGGAGGACTTTTATCCATGAAGGATCCGAAGGCAGCTAAACTTGATGGGATGAATTCGGAACTGCTGAAATACTCTAGTGCATCATTTGAGGTTAGTCTTCAACATTTGCTGAATATGTGCTGCACGAGGTACATGATTCCGGTTGAATGGACAGGCCAAGTTTGTTTCTGTTTTTAAAAAAGTGATAGTACTGTGATATCTAATTATAGATGTATAGGCTTGATAAATATAACTTTTAAGTCATGCGTGAAAATTATTAAGGAAAAACTCCGTTCTATCTACGATATTTTACTTTTTGACGAACAGGCAGGATTTCGTAAGGGCCGATCTTGCATTGATGGCGTATTCTATTTGATAATAATGATTAAGGAAACAAGGAAACCTTGCCTTCATTGACTATGAAAAAACGTTTGATAGAGTGGATAATTCTGTGTAAGAAGGGTTACCTTAAACATACTGTAGACGTTACAACGGATATATTAACGGATATCCTTTCCTATCATGAAAGGATAGTGTTGTCTGTTGAACAGGATTTGACAGAGAAGATTTACATTTTTGAGAAAGTGCGCTAAAGCTGTAGCTTATATGCAACATTGTTTAAACTATACTGATGAATAGAGAGTAGAAATTCAGAAGAATAAAAATATAAAATAGAACATACGTGTATATAATGTTATTTCCGGATGATTCATCCAAAACAATAAATACGAGCTCAAGGGATCGGTGTTTCAGTTACAACAAGTTTGTTTGAATTACAACCTGAAAATTTCTTTTTGCAGAAGTCAAACACTGTGGACTTGTGGGCAAATACTCCTTGCCAACTAAAATTGTATTCGCTAATAAGAATATAGAGCGGGTGTCGCATTTCCGCTATATTGGTTGTAACACCACTTATTACGTAGATCATGATGTGATTATAAGTTGTCCAAGTTTCAGTAAATATGTGGCATAATTCGTCAAACGTTATCGAGGAAAACCGAAAGATGCGCGACTAAAATTTTATAATGTAATTTAAAAATTATTATGCCAGTGCTGTTGTATGGTTCTAAAAATCGGGTTCCGGTGAAGAAACATCTGGGTAGCGTACAGGCATCGGAGATGACACTCTTGCGATTTGTTAAAGGTTGCACGCGAAGAGAGAGCTTCTTCCGTGACATACCCAATGAGCTGAACATTTTTAATACCCAGGATAAGTAAAGAGACTCGGATTACTCATCTGCATAGGATGTTAGTTGGCAGAATGCCTAACGAAATTTATCAATGCAAGCCTATTGTACAAGGAAGTATATTGTAATGTTACATATAACACAACCAACACCAACGTACCACAAATGAGTTGAAAGCCACTACAACTAAGAATACCTACAAGGTCGAACATACAATCATGGATAAAGGAAGTATCATAAGTCAAAATAGGTGAATAAAATGAAGAATGAATTACCAGTAAATGTACAACTAAAGAAAATAAAGCAAGACTAACGACGAGACGACATACATAATTACCCAATAGATCAAACAGTGAGAAGGAAACCAATGATAACAACATCAAGAAGAAACTTGTTAAGAAGGAGAAGGAAACCAGTGAAAACAACATCATGAAGAAACTTATTAAGAGTGAGGAAGGAATCAGTGCAGAGGAGAAGAAAAATATCCAGGTCAAACACAAAAAAAAGAGATAATATGAATTATAATGAATTAACATATGCCAATAAAAGTATTATTATAAAAGAAGAAAGTATAAGTGGAATAAACAACATGATTTAAATCCCTAAGCTGTAAAATTGACACTGACTTAAAACTTATTAAGTAAATACCTTCCTTGACAATGTAATACAAACAGTACTCAATAAGAGTTAATTATTGAACACAGAAATTAATCATGAGAATGAATAACAGTATGATAAGTTCATAGCTAAATGATGTGTAAACTTGAAAAAAGGACTATGTCCAAAACACTAATGACAGATTGTAAAGTGGAATTGAAATTGTAAATAACCACTAATTACCAATAATAAAGACTGTAAAAAATAAACAAAATGAAATCTAATAATAAACAATAAATATACCAGTACTACATAAAGTTAAATAAATCAGATGTAATATAGAAATACGAAATTGACAGTAGTCCATTGTTGCATATTTAGAATATAACATAACCTAATCTGGCCAACTAGTTTTCAATAAAACTATAGAAAAATAAGGCTAAAGTAATGTTAAACTAAAATGTGTTATAGTGTGACATAAATAGATAATATAAGGAACATTTATTGTACAACAGATAATGTAATAAGAAAATATAAAAGCTGAATTGATGTAATTTAATGTAACTGTATGCCTGACAGAATGGGTGCATGAGGCAACAAAATTATCTTGTAAACTTATCATAAAAGAGTAGGAACTCAACTAATAACATTGAATGAGGCAGAATAACGTTCAAATAAGTAAACTCAAGGATTATAGCCACCTAAATACTAATAATAACATAAATAATAAATAAACCATATTGACAGCTAGATGCAAGTAATCTTGGTAAATTCAAACCAAAGCAATTATCATTGTAAATGCAGAATTAACTACTGCACAATACTGACAGTGTTATCAGAACACTGATAAGAGATATTAAAACAATAATGAGAATAATTTGAAAGAATTACAACTCATCTAAAAATGTAACTTTCAAGAGTATAGTAAACTCACCTAACAGACTATAGTTAAGGTAATAAAACCAAATGATAGAGAAAAGGGACACTATCAGAAGTGATAATGACCAATGCATTATGCATAGGCCATAATAAAATGTTATTATCAACTACTATTATTGTAATATTATTGATAAACAAAATATGTAATAATAAGCCTAGGATTTGAACCTAGGAAAATAGATATTTTATAATTATTAGTACATGACTAGAAGTGAAAAGTGAATAATACTGTAACAATATATTATCACCATGAAAACATGGGATAAAAACAATGTATTTAAAGTATTAAGTAACTTATGAAGTATTATGAATTTATACCAAGTGCGGTTTTATCAACCCCAAATCAGAACTATATGATGAGGGTATGCAAATTACTTGTAATCAAAAAATAGAAACGATGGAAATGATAAAAATATTGTCAGTGTAATTATAGATAAGATATTTGACTTATAAGAAAAAATTAGAAAGTGACAAGCCCTTGCGCTTGGGTATGTGACCAATAATCTTGAACCCAGCTACTGACGCTATGTTAAGCGTCTATTTTGACGAACCTTACCGAGAGTACACGACATAAAGACAATTAGCCAATCAGAGCTCATTAAAAAATACGAAGTGTAGAATCCCGACCAGGTAACCATAGCCAGTCTATCATCACAACGAGAGATACTCCACGTTAGCGGAACGGCCATCACAACGTGGGTTTGACAGCCGACAGCTGCTAATACACAGGCTAACCTCGAAACTTCGAGTTGAGGTTAAGTCAACCCGAGAAGACAGTGCAGTCTATTTTTAAGTGTTCTATAACGGAGTTCATGCGTATAGGCAGTGTGTGATGTGCATTTATGAAAATTAATTAAAATATTATTTAATTATAAAAAGTTAAAAAAAGTGTTAATTCTTCGAATCAACAGATTACGCAAGTATCAGTGCAAATGATCATTACATTATATAACAAATCATTAATTAATTAAGGAACGCTAATAGCGGATCTAATTTGTTTGAATTAATTAATAGATAACCAAAATTCCACAAGGAAAGGGACTTGGAAAAAATCAGATAAACACTAATCAAACGAAAGATTTTAATAATGGCAATTTTAATTCTTTGATTGAATCAATTGTATTAGTTTAAGAAGAGACATTGAATGATCAATGAGGGGAAAATGAACCCTAACAATTAATAATTTTAAGATGTTATTGTATTTAATTGTAGTACTTGAACTCAAAATCACACATGAGTGTCAATTTTAGCGAATTAATTTGAATTACCTGTTTTGTTTATATCCAATCGTGGAGATTATTCAGGAACTCAACACTAAATTCAATACATTATAATGAAATACTAAATAAGTAATGCCTCAAAGAAGCATCAATTAACCAATTTTAAATAAGCCAGGTTACAATAAACCGCTGCTAACCTCAATTGTAAACAATGAACAATCGTTCATATTTTATGTTATGTTAAACCAACAATTAATATTTTTATTCTCCGCCTACTCATTATCACAGTAGTGCATTTTATTGTAGAAGTGTATCTCGCAGACTCAAAGAACCTACTAATGTTATAAAGCATAATAACCTAATTATTTACCAACAGAAAATAATCGACTTGCCAAATGCAGTCATACCACCCTGAGAATTTAATTATTTTAAGAGTCCATGTTCAACTTTAATTATTTTAAAAAGGAAGATAAATAATAACATTGTAACAATAATTATTCTACTTGAGTTAAATAAACAACTATTGTTTTACGAACAAATTAAAGTGTTGACCTTTATTGGAAATAATAGAATTACAGCTTAGGTGAGCAACAAGAGACGGTTGGTACCAGGAGCCAGAGCGAACATTCAAATTTAATTATTCTCACCAACAATATTATCTAATATCTTTAGCATACTACAACCGATAGTAAGTATCATATACATGTTGTGTTTATGTTAATGTCTATACAGGGATGTACCGATCGACTCACCGCAGCTAATGGCAGAAAAGTCAACGCAACGTATTCAGATACGAACTCAAGATGTTGAACCAAAAACATTATAAACAATCGAAACAAAATTAATAAACAACGTCAAAGAGTAAGTGAACCGTTTTATTCATATTGGATTCAATAATAGATTGAATTGGATAGAACAAATCAATAAAACAAAAATTAATAATAAAAAACAAAGCATTAATAATAATAATAATAATAAAACAGACAACAAGAATCAATAGGACCCTAATATTATCCTCTACAATATGAAGACCTAAGAAGCGTTGGTGTCTAGGAAGAAGAAGAAGACAATATTTAAGTCTCTTCATTTTATCATCATGTTTGTCCTTCATGTGCCTCCTTGTCTTCCCTTCCTTCTCTTCCTTAACCTTCCTCAACATCACTACCACTATCATCGTCATTAGGATTTATAAACTCCTACCTCATACAAGTAATACCGAACGACTCATCTCATACAGGTGAAGTAAAAGCCAAAGTGGACACGGCTTTAACCACTGAACCAACCCGTCAACAAGCGTCCCTTTCCATAGGAACTACTGAGAAAGATAGGTCCTTATGAGAACATATTTATCGAAACCTTTTGCGAATTACAACTGGATTACTATACTCATATTATTCTAAATTCACTGTTTACATAGCAAATGAGTCTAATAGCGCTTGCTTATAGAGAAAGTGAAAACAATTTAAATATTGTCACAACATTTTCTGCTCCAATAATTGAGCTCAACGAAAATGGACTAAATTTTGAACAATGACAACAGTTGTAAGCCGCACATCACACACACTCAGCTCTCAATATAGTTGTGTATCACGTCAACTACGTACGGAATCGTGTGTCAAGTTTCCGGTTTGTGGTAAGCTGCTGAAGAACCTTTCTTTAAGCGATGAAACGTGGAATTGTTTTAAAAGGAATTATAAAAAAAAGCTGAAAGATATAATTATAGATACAGCAGTGGAGGTTTCTGGTGTTACTAAAATGAATAATAAAAGAAAACAGACGGTATGGTGGACTAATGAAATAAAGGAGCAGATTAAAAGGAAGAAAAGGGAATGGAAAAAGTATACAGCTAATAGAAATGTGGATAAATATGAAGCATATAAGCAACAAAGAAAAATTGTTAACAAATTAGTTGGAAAAGCGAAAGAGAGTGCATGGAAAGATTTGGGAGAAAAATTGGAAAGAGATAGGTGGGAAAATCAAAAGCTTTTCTTCAGAGTATTGAAATCTTTTAGAAAAGAAAACACTGAGAATGATATATGTATATATAATGCTAATGGAAAAATACTGATAGAAAGAAACCATATAATGAATAGATGGAAAGAATATTTTCAAGGATTACTAGGTGGTAAGGAAATCAACAAAGATGATCATAAAGTCAATATTAATGAAGAAGAAGATAGAAAGGATGGTGAAGTTGCAGAAGAAAAAATAACGATGCATGAATTAGAAGTAGTGATTAAAGGACTTAAAAGTGGGAGATCACCTGGAACAGATAAAATTACAGCAGAAATGATAAAGAATATGGGGAAAAAGGGGAACAAATACTTTTAGAAATTATCAATAAAGCGTGGACAAGTGTGGACATACCAAGAGAATGGGAGGAAGCATTGATAGTTCCTATTTTTAAGAAAGGTAACGCAAGAGATTGTAATAATTATAGGGGTATCAATCTGTTAAATAAAATTATTAAGGTTTATGAGCAGATAATTAATAATAAAATGGTCCCAATTTTAGAAAATAGTTTGGAGGAATCGCAGAGTGGCTTTAGATCAGGGAGAAGTGTGCAGGATCACATTTTTACTCTGCAACAGATAGCTGAGAAGTCGATACAACAAGATAAATTGGTATGTTTGGCTTTTTTTTATCTTGAGAAGGCTTTCGATAGTGTGCCTAGAGCAAAAATATGGGAAAGTTTAAAAAATAGAGGAATAAGGAGTAAAATAATTAAGGTACTACAGAGGTTATACAAAAATAATGTTAATTATGTAATTGGTAAAAATATGAGGTCGTTAGGATTTACAACAAACTATGGATTAACACAAGGAGGTGGACTGAGTCCGACATTATTCAACTTGTATATTATAACGTTGCAGAAATCAGACCCTATAGGGAATCCACAAATATTAGATAAATGATAAAGGGTAAAATAATTTAAAGAATAATAATGAAAAAAATATATAAAATGGAATTAAGAAAGAAAAAAAGGAGACTTGTAAACAAGAATAATAAGTAAGTGAATAGCCTAGACTGACAAACAAATGACTATGACCCCACCCCAGAGATTGGCCAGATAAAGACAATAAAATGAGAAAAGACAAATTAATGATAAAAAAGGCACAAACAAATGATAAATGTCTAGTAACAAATATTAAAATAAAATAAAATAATCTCAGTTAAAGTACACTAACCAGAGTAATAGATATTATATGTTATTAATAACTCTATGATGATAAGTAAATCAAAACATAGAATTGTTAACAGACTAACTATCAATTTTGTATAAAACAATAAAAAACCCAAAAGTGAGAGATAGGTAGGAAGTGAAAGTGATTAACAGTGTAAGTGTTAGAAGTGAGTAAAAGAAATAAATATTAGGGAATAACCACTATTAACACTAAAGTACAGTAAAAAGGTACAAAGTGCAAGTGTAACCCAAAATAGAGGTAAACAACCAGAATTACAAATCAGAACTCATATAGAAGTGAGAGTGAACTAGTAAATATAAAACACAACATACAGGTAAAGACACCAAAACCAGTGATTAACACTATAGTTTAAGGGTGAAAGGTACCAAAAAATAAGACTAACCAGAATATTGTTATTATAGTTAGAATTGATAGTAGATTAATAGTACAGTTGTATTCAGGGTAAAGATCCCATAATGATATTAAGGATGTTATTGTTACAATTTTTTAAATAGTAAAAATATCTAGTAAATGTTAAAAGATGGATAGACAGCCAATCTAATAGTGTTAAACAAGAATAAACTAAATAATATGAGTGCAAAATAAATAAAACATCCTATATTAATAATAAAATTCAAGGGATGATTATCAAGATAAAATAAATGGTGTGATAATGTTATTCACCAAAATTGTTATTTGTTCAATTAAAAAAGTTGAGTTTGTAAGAAGGAATATGGCTGAAAAGTAAACAGACCATAAACCTAATTTTTGTGTTATGTTTTATAAGTAATATTAAGTAATAAACAAGTTATAAGAAATGGAAGTAGATATAAGGAAGGAGATAAAATTGTACAAACATAATATTAATCATTAGAGTAAAGACAGAAAAAGAAATAAGAGAATAACAGACAAACAATGATTTTGGAAATTAATAAGAACATTCAATTATTGTAAAACAGCCCAAATTAATTCAAAATGTAAACAAGTCATAAGTGACACCAAGCAAAATATATGTAAATGAAAAATAATCTTTAATTTGTGTAAAATAAGAAGATATAGCCAATTACTACTTAGGCCTATAAAATGCCTAACTGTAGAAATCTAAAATAGACAAATTGTAAGAAATTAACTATTGTATTAGAAAATTCAGGGCAAGTAACTCATTGAGTACAATTAGTGAACCATATTAAGATGTCAGAGTTAGATTAAAAACATAAAATAAGAAAGAAATGTAATAACATAATATTAACATTTTTGTCAAAACTTTAATACATGAACAAACCCAGCTTTGTGGGATGTCAAAATGATCTTTGAAAGAAAATAGAAACAGTTGAGATAATATCTAATACATAGATAAGAAGACAGAAGAATAATAGCCATCAGAAAATATTTATTCATTTTGATTTAAAATTCAAATATTATAATAATAGACATAAATGTAATCAACCAATGAGAGTATAGACAGTTGCCATAACAACGGAACGTTATTTAATATAATTCCGTTATAAAACATTAGTCCATTATTGACGATCAAGAGATACAGACGCCAAACCATATTCGACTCAATTTTCAATTAAAATAATAGTAAATACTTCAAAATTTAACGAGATGAGGATGCAAGAAATCTAATGAAGAATTAGTTAACCCAACAGAGATAATAGACCAGATTTTAATCTTCAAAATTAATTATTTTATCTGATTATTTGAAAAAGAAGCCAGGATGCAACCCAAAATATAAATGATGCAAGATTGATGATCGTATAGACCCAACCTAACTAAGAACTAATGACTCTTGCCAGAATTCAACAAGATTTGTTAAGTATATCTGAACTACCCGAATTTACGAACTAAATTCTAATTAACTTTTCTCACAACACAAATAACTCTCACTCCGAACTTGGTAAATAAATTTCTTTCAAGGATTGATTGATAATAAAAGCTAAACTTGTATGTAAACATAAAATAACCTATGTACAAATTACGAATTATTAACACACACTGTTTAACACTTAAAAAAAGGAATTGTATTTAGTATATAAGTACCATTGATGTAAGGTAGTGTACTTTATTATCATCTTATTAATCTTTTTTCGTAATCAAAAGAACTCAACGATTGAACCTACAGTAGAAAATAAACATTGACGACAGTCATGTCGATTTAGAAGCGTTTCAATCAACTTAGCCAACCTGAGAATAGTGTCTATTTATTGCCGGAGCAACATTATTTAATAACAGTATACTTTTGTATTTAACTAATTAACTATTAACTATTTCACGTTAATAAACTAGTACTGAGTAGTAATAGCCGTCCTTTATTTCAATATAAATTGTATTATAAAGTTTGTGTACTTTAGCGACGAGCGAAATTGTCTGCCAGCGTTAGACGTCGGCAGTACGACGAACTACAAGCGAGATTCAAATGCCCGCCAGTTGCGAGGGTAATTTGAATTAGGCATCACCGCCTAGAACGACCTCTCAGTTTAACTTTTTTAATTGTTTTCATAAACAATTTGGCGCCACCCGGGAAATAAATTTGAATACATCAAATAAGGACAGGTAAGGATATCGGTACTGGTAATTCGTGCGTTCGCGACGGACATCGTCAGCGTGAGAAGTGAGAAAAGATACGACTGTTAGAAATAAACATAACGTAATGACTACAACGTGTGGGGCTAATACACGATAAAACACACATCTACAGAGACGATAAGAGTCAAATCGTTACAAATTGACGCCAACAACTTGTGGCTTAAAAGAGGCATACGGAGATAATCGTTACAAATTGACGCTCCATCGCGGGGCTTAAACATACATACAGGTCCAATCGCTAAAATATGGACGACATTATTAAGAAGTGTTCACTGAAGGTTAAGAAAATGCATGTTGGATACAGGAACTTGCGAAGTATAGAAGTAGCAGAAGAGGATTTTGCGGATGATGTAGTGCTAATGGCTACAAGTGAAAGGGCATTACAGGGTAATTTGAATATATGGAATGAAGTTCTCCAGGAAAAAGGGATGAAAATAAATAAGACCAAAACAAAGGTAATGGTAATGGGGGAGAAAATAATAAATATAGAGAGTGGAGGATTGAAGATAGAACAAGTCAAACAATTCAAATATCTAGGGGTTATAATAGACAGTAATGGCAAACAAGAAGCCGCATTAAATGAAAGAATTGAAAAGGCAATAAATGTATACTATGCATTAAACAATAGATTTATAAATAAGAAGGAGATATCAAGAAAAACGAAAATGAGTGTGTATAAAACAGTATATAGACCGGTTTTAACATACGGCTGTGAGACGTGGGTGCTATCCAAAAGCCAAAAAAGTAAAATCCAGGCAGCAGAAATGAAATATCTTAGGAGAGTAGTAGGAGTAACAAGGAAGAACAGAGTTAGGAATACACAAATAAGAGAGGATTTGGAAGTGATATCGATTCTGGATTGTATTGAACAGAGACAACTATGCTGGTGGGGACACATGCAGAGAATGGATAGTAATAGAATGGTAAAACAGGTTTGGGAGGCAAAATCAGGGGGGAGAAAGAAGAGAGGAAGACCGCGACTGACTTGGGATGGAATGATGGGAAACATTTTGAGAGAAAGAGGCTTGGGCTGGAGGGAAGCGAAGACATTGTCAATGGATAGAGTAAGATGGAAAACATTTGTATATAGAGTGTAGTTGATGTACTTATCATATATTGATGTAACCCGACACCAATATGGTATAAGGGTGTTTTGATAATAAATAAAATAAAAAAAAGCTGGCTGATCAGTAGTTTGTTATTTGTGCGAAAACGTTAGAGAGGTCTACATAAATGAGTTTGAACTTGATAGGTGTGTACGGTAACCTATGCAGGTACATGTTTATAACTGTTGACTTAATGGCTAAACTGTTAAACAGAAATATTTTACTGCTAAATCGTAACATTTTTGAATAACACGCGACAAAAATTTGTCAGTAAAAATAGGTGACTGTGATTTATCACACAGTAAAGTATAAATACGAAACCAGACGTGACGATACAGAGTTAACAAGACAAACGTTATTTAATGTCGGTAAACGATTGGGTTTCGGCATGGTTATACTGAGTTATTATTTACTTTTTCCGTCCCAGGAAAGGCTGCAAGGAGAGGTGGAGAGAGGGGGAGAGAGAGAGAGAGAAAGAATTACACGGCAACGCAACTAAACTAATTACTCATAGTAATTGTAGTTTTTCGTCCTTCTGTCTCCACGCTGATGATGGCTCGGAGTCACAGTGCAGTAATTCAAATTATACTTAAATATAACACAAGCTACAATGGTATGCAGAAAGTGGTAACGCGGTTGGTACAGTTGAGATCAATTCAGTTGGCAGTCAGGAGAGATTAATTCCTGTCCAGATTAATTAGAATTGAATCTGAGCTCCTTCACACATTGCAACAGCTTTCAGACAGCTTTCGCCCATTCATAGAGAACGGTTCTTCATCGTCGTAATCTCTTCCTTTTGTTATACAATTTTAAGATATTGTACAATTTCAGATTTTACTATCATCATGTTTTCTTTCTCTCAAGTTGTTCTTACAATATTTTAGAATAAAATAGAATTATTTTTTATCTTCTAAATTCTTTTTCTTCTTCTTTTCGTAATGTTTTTCATAAATATGGTAAACATACCATATTAGTACCATAAATATTGAATGAATTCTCTTCTTTTCTTTATTTCAAATGTATTTCTTATTATTATATTTTCTTTTATACCCAGTGTGGATGATTGTTATTATGTCGCACAGTTGCTCGTATTTTCTTGGGTAAGGTTTAGTTTCTTCAATAATTTCTTTTTTTAAATCCCCTTTTTGTTTCTTTGTTCATTCTTCTTTTCATTTCTCCTCAATGGTAATTATTTTCTTTTTCTCGAACATGGTTTTTTGGCGTCGTCGGTTATCATAACATCCGTCCCCTTTTGTGGAAGTGTGTAGTATTTGATTTAACCGTGGTCTGTCATTTCAGTTGCTCTCATTGTCCGGATGACCATAGTCTTCATAATCGTTCCGGTACTAATGACATCTCTTGCCTTTGCCTTGTACTTCATTTTTTTAGCTGTTATTCCTTTGTTGGCTGTAAAGCTTATTCGGCTCCCTCTATCATATTGTTTTGTACACCAATCCGTCTCTGGTCCATCAATGATTAATGATATCATTGACAATTTACTATATATTTCTACCTTCGTATTCCATTTTCCTCTGGTCTGTTCCCAGTTGTAAACTACTGTTTGGTGGTAAATTATTTCTGAAATTATCATTAATTTCCTTCCATAATCTCTGTCATTCATGATTTCTTTATTGTTGGTAATTGGGATATTGTTTACATCAATTAACCCGTGGTTCATCATCTCCATTTCTTCCTTTGTTTTTATTAAATGACTTGGATGCCTTCTTCTCATTTCCTTTGATTTCCCTTCCATATGTTTAATACTCTCTTGGTTCTTATTGTTTTTAATTGCATCTAATACCACTACTTGTTCCTTTGCTTTGTAGTTTGGTATTTCTTCTGTTTCTGGTTGTCTATCATTTTTTATTTCTTTGGTCCTCTCATTTCTTAATTCTTCTCTTTTTAATCTGTCCTCTCTCATTTCCTTAATGTTTTCGTCCATTTTCTTCATCATCCTCTTGCTTTTTTCTTTTATTTGCTTACTCAATTCTTCCCTTGTGGATTTGAATTCTCGTAGGAACATTTCCATCATTTTGTCCAACTTCTCATCTCGTGTAAGCTCTGCCATTTTGTTTGTCGTTGTTGGCTTTTCATTGTCCTTCTCCGACTGCATAACCGCTGCCAAGCTTGAACTAGCAATTGGGCAAGTTACTGTAGTCCTCCAATAGCTAATTAAAGCCCCACGTTGGGCGCCAATTTGATACACGTACAAATAAATAAAAGGTTCATTAAACCTTTGTTCAACGTTAAACCGCACTGTTGTGAGCGCCAATTTGTAACAAGACCTGTATATGCTGGTTACAAATAAATATTTCTGTATTGTACAAAAAAAATTTATAATTATATTTAAAAAAAAATTTTTCAAAAAAAAATTTTATGTTTGGTTATTGTTCAAATAATTAATAAATAATTCTTGTTATGTGTTTTTGTTGAAAATTTAAAATTCTGTAATTTATTTATGTCAATTTATTCACTTCTGGTTAACTGTAACTAAATCTGGAGTTAATCAGATTGTATCACTTTACTAATCGATTGGCGATTTTCTTCTATGCTCCAGTATATCACTCTCCTTTAGTAATGGTCGTCTTCCAGTAAGTCTTGTAGTTAATGAAAACTCTTATATTAACTGGTGAAATAAATTTAAAACCAGATAATTGAAGTATTTAGATTTATTGACAAATATTCTGAAAATATCGATTTAAAATCGATATTGATATAAAGTTCGACTCTTCCACAGGGATAATCGATTCTGAATACAGGTTATATTATGTAAATATTTTTTGAATGGTTCTTTTAACGGTTATATTTATAATAGTCAGAGAAGGGGAAAGCATAGAAAGTATAACATTAACAAAATAATTCTTAATAATTAATAAATACACAATTTGATAATAATATATAATGTTTATAATGCACAATTTTATACCCAATGTTGACTGGATGAAATCATTCAAGGCAGGCGCTTTGCATCCTGGGAACCATCATGGCGGCGACTTCGCCAAAGCAGTATAACATAAATGGCGTCGCTGGATTTTCAGACAATAAAATTGCCTTCACAACTGTTTTCTGTTCTCCGTAATATTGGATAATGTCTATTGTGTTGTTAGAAGTGTTCTGGTTAAGTGTTCGGTGTTCACTGGCTTTAAATGTTTGTATTTGGCGTGTTCACTTTTGTCTGTGTGTGGCGAAAATTCGTGAAGTTCGTTTGTGATGTGAATTATTAATGTTTGATAGTTTTATTGGTTTATTTCACTTGTATTCGGTTAATTATTGTTTGATTTCACCGTTTGTGGTGGTGTTGTTCACTGATTTTATGTTTAATATATCAAATTCGGTAACTCTCGGTCGTTCACGGCATGAAATGCCTAACCTTCATACGCCATTAAAATTCGCTATATAGATTCTTAGCGCGAGCTTACATCAACCGTTCGCTTCGAATGTTAATTAAGAACTGTTTTACTTCCTTCGTCTCATGAAATATCTTGGCAAGTTAATATTAGAAAGGTATTGTTTCAAATATATTTCACTTCCTCTTCATGTGATTTAAATTACATAATAATCAGAATATATTTTGTTTATTGATTACTTTCGTGAACTAGTAATTACATAATTGGTTTCTTTAACTCCTTCTGTTTAATTTGACATACAATAGTCCATCTTTCTAAAGTTTTTTGTTAAAATTGCTATATTTCTGTCATTTTGGGAAATATAGGCTCAAATCTGTTTCCTGTCCTTGTCCAAAATTTTAGCCATCTTAGGTGTTATAAATATGATTATAATAAATTTCGGATTGATATAAATCTTTACCTTTCCTTAATTTCTTACAAATTTATCATTTGATCATTCTTTTAGTTATAATTCATGAATTTACTATTCCTCCTTTAAAATTGTTAGGTATTATATTTTGTAATTTTTTAATAATTTAATACATCTTTTTATATTATTCTTTTAATGTATAGTTTTAGTTAGAGTAGTTGGTGATTGATTCACCTTATATAAATCTCAATAGTTTACTTGGTTTATTAAATTTCCTTACTCAATTATAATGTTATTTGGAATTCATTATTTGGCCTAGATTCTATAGTTTTACATATACTGTTTTTCAAATAATGTTATTTCTATACCCCTTCTGACTTTCTAAAGTTAACACAATATTAAATAAAATTTCCTTATATAACTATTGGTACATGTAGCATGGTATTCATGCTCATAATACAAACACAACATTGAAAATTAATTTCTAGTCTTTAAAGTTAGACATTTTGGTTTTAACTATTTTTTAAAATACATAACAAACATTTTATAAACTGGTCTAGTTTACATACATAAACATTTTATGCTGTATGAAACTGTTATATTAACAAACCTTCTTATCTTAATAATAATTCTTAATCTATTACCAATTTGAAATGTGGAGTTCATAGGCTCTAAACATAATTAGCCATTTAATTTTTAATTTTTTTTTTGTTAAACTTAATTTAATTTCAGTCCATTCTGTTTATATTATGTATTACATATTTAATCCCCTGTCACTGTAATTATTCCCCACCTGCTCTCTTTATAATTTACATTTCTATGAACGTTTTTTGATAAAAAGTGGCCTCTTCTATGAAACATTAGAAATATTTTCACAACAATATTTCATGACATGTTATCTCTGTAATTATATAAAATATAAAAGTTATTTAATAGCACATAGTTCAAGTAACAGTTACACCTTTACTTGAAGTTTATTATATTTAAATCACTTGCACTAGTACACTTACACTGTTGGTACTGACTTATATTTGAGTTCTACAATATTCTAAGACCAAACTTTTAGTTATAATTGACTGTGAAGATTTGTTTGTTTTATTATATAATAACTTTAGTTGGTGCACTTCTATTCACACTACTAAATACTTTTGTTTATAATTTATTTACATTGCTTTGAGGTTTTGGGGTGTTATACTTTCTTTGGGTGACATTAAATTTTTGTTTGGGGTTTATCATTGTTAATAATAGGTTTATCATGGGTATTCCTCGTAGTTCTCCCATCCTATATCTTCCTTTCTTCTCTTCTTCCTTCTTGGGTTTTCCAAGGTAATTCGGTTTCATTATGTCCTTTGGTTGGTTCGGGGTATCTTCTTATTACCTGCTCCTAACCTACCTGGGTATTCTCCTGATTTTATATAGTTTCTTCGTATTTAACTTTCTTGATACTTTATAGTTGCATTTTTATAATTTAATTATACTTTTCTTTTATGGTGGTGTTTTCCTTTGATATTTAATTATTTTCATTTGTTATTTAATTATGTTCCTTCGATATTTCTTTTGATTTAATTGTAATTTAATGTATTTATGATCATAATGGAATTATTACTTAGTAGATTATCTGTCATGCTACAATATATATATATATAGTAGCATGACAGATAAGCCCATAAAAATGAATAGTAAAATGATCATAAAAATAAAATAATAACATTGTTAAATCCGAGAAAGCAAA
This sequence comes from Magicicada septendecula, assembly GCA_034769895.1. Classification (NCBI taxonomy): domain Eukaryota; kingdom Metazoa; phylum Arthropoda; class Insecta; order Hemiptera; family Cicadidae; genus Magicicada; species Magicicada septendecula. The sequence continues at coordinate 347,667,904 of CM068370.1, forward strand.
ACAATATAAAGAATTAATTAAGAACCACCGTGGAATACAATCATTGATTAAAATAAAAGTTCATGTAAAATAAATGTTACAAGGAGTGATGAATCATCAAAACCAATTTAAAAACTGAATATGGAAAAAAGGTAATACCCAGGTAGGATAGGAGTAGGTAAAGAAGAAACCCAGAAAATGACTAAACCCACAACAAGAAAAGAAAATATGCTGCAAGAAACAAGAAGAGTAGGTGAGGAAGAAACACAAAACCTGATGACATCCACAAGAAGATGAAGGAAATAATTTTGTAAGAAACAAGAAGAACAGAAGGGATCAATGAAGAAACAAGAACAAGACAGCATTCACAAGAAGAAGGAGTGCTCTTATAAAATAAAAACCAAACCCCAAAATAAATATAATAATAATAAATAAAAGTATAACAAGATATCAAAGGTAAAAACCACATGTACAATAGATGTAAGCCAAAAAGTGTATAGAGTAAGAATTGAAAGTGAACCAATGTGAGATAATAATATAATACCAAAAAACAAATCTTCATTATATTCTATAAATAGATATATATTTCTTAAAATCATCAAAATATATGCATAATCATCAAAGTATATGCATCAAAATGTTTTGACTTAATTCATATTCCGATCTGATGATGACACCAAATGGTGTCGAAACTCGAGTCATCCTAAAAGGATTTTAAGAAACGTTGACAGAAGGTAATTAACCTATTTTATAGTCTTAATCGTTTCTGGAGGCAAAAAAAAATGTTTAAATTGAATGCCAGTCAGGTAAAAATTGCCTTTCAATATATGAATTTAAGGTTAAAACTACTAAAAACGGCACTAAATATTAGATATAACAAAACATGTTTAAGTTTGCAAATCGTGCCGAGTTATGTCCAAATAAAAATAACATCTAATTCTTATAGCGCTAAAAAAACTAAAGAAATGGCCACTAAATTATGGATTAAAAATGAAATAAAACAATTGCATAGTAAAAAGAACTTACTCAATACGATGCTCATGAAAAAACATCTCGAACTTTTACAAAACTTACATGCCTCACAAGTCCAAAATGTAACATATTTGATTGAAAGACAAATAAATAATACCATTATAAAGAAAAAGAAGACACAAAATAAAAAAATTCGTAACTTATTGAAAAAACAGAACGACACGCAAGAGAACAATATAATAAATCACCAGTTTTACCCTCGTATTGTTAATCTTACTGGAATACAGTTCAACAACGAAGAAACCAACTTATTGAATAAAGGCTTAAAATACAATCTTAAAAACAATAGTTCTAAACAATCACTCTGTAATGAAATACTGAACGCCGAAACCGCGATAAATTCCATATCCGATGAAGAAACGGAAATAGTAATAAGACATGCAATTGATAATAAAATAAAAAAAGTTATGAACGCCGAAAACATAAAGAATACAAAAACTATTTACCATAGCGAAACAAGGGTGTTTAATGAGATAAAGTCGAAATTAATAGACCATAACGCAATCGTCACCAAAGCGGACAAAGGTCAAACTCTCGTAATTTTAACTTATGATGATTATAAAAACATAATACTGGACTTCATTAAAAACAATAACATTATTGAGATTCATAGCGATCCCACTCTTACATTTAACAATAAAGTGAAATCAATATTGAATAAATCAAAATACGTCATAACGAACGATGAGAAAAAATACCTAAAAATGATAGATCCCAAGGCCCCTAGACTTAAGGGCCTTCCTAAAATACATAAAAATAATATGCCTGTCCGTCCTTTAGTTAATTTTATGTCTGCACCTTCATATAAAATTGCCAAAAAACTCGAAAAAATTTTTAGACAACACATAACGTTCAATAAAAATTATAGCTTGAAAAACAGTTTAGAACTGGTCGAACTTACAAAAACTATTACAATCGAGCCGAGACACACTCTCGCCTCATTCGACATAGTAAATCTATACACGAACATACCTATTACCGAAACGTTAGAAATAGCTAAAAATTTATTACTATCTAAATCCACATTAAATCATGAAACAGTTGATGAGTTAATCAATTTGACAAAAGTAATATTAGAACAAAATTATTTTACTTTCGACAACAAATATTATTTACAACGGGATGGTTTAGCTATGGGATCCCCATTGTCAGGCATCCTGGCTGAAATTTACCTAAATCATATTGAAACAAACGAAATTTTATCGACTAAAAACAAACATTATACAAAAATTTTATTTTACCGACGATATGTGGATGACACAATAATGATTTACAATGGCAATTGCAGACAATTAGAAATGCTTAAAAAACATATGAATACAATTACAAATAATTTACAATTCACATTAGAGACTGAAATGAATAATAAAATTAATTTTTTAGATTTAACTTTAACTAAAATAAATAATAAAATTAACTATAATATTTACAGAAAACCAACAATTACGGATCATGCTATTCACGCCTCATCGTATCACCCTATTTCACAAAAAATGGCTTTTTTCAACTGTATGATTCATAGATTGCTGGCATTGCCCTTATCCACAGATGATTATAACAATGAACTAAACATTATCAAACACATAGCAATAGCCAATGGATACAAAAGTCATATAGTAGATAGAATAATTAATAAAAAACAAAATAAACCAATAAATATTGATGTATCCAAAGAAAAAGTAAACAAATACATTGCTATAGAATATGGTGAAAATCTATACCATACTTTAAAAAACCAATTAAAAAAGCATAATATTACTTTGGCTTCAAAGGCAAGTAATAAACTTGAGAAAAAACTTACATTTACTAACAAAAATATACCCTCCGATATATTTGATGGTACTGGTGTATATAAACTTAATTGTTCTGATTGCGCACAGTTCTATATAGGACAAACAGGTCGTTCTTTCAAATTACGCTATAAAGAACATATCCCAAGCTCCAAGTCAAATGTAATAAGATCCACATTTGCAGAACATTTGAGCTCATATAACCATAATATAAAGAGTATTAATGATAATTTGGATATCCTACATAAATGTAAAAAGTCACTAAAGCTGGACACCCTTGAAAGGTTCGAGATATATAAAGCCATAAAGAAGGATCACAATCGTATCCTAAATGAGAAAGCAATACATACCAATAATGTTTTATTTAATAGAATCGATCTTATAGAACGAGAAATTGGCTATATCAGATCGATAAATTGAACCAAGGTCAAACCGGCATGATTAGTCTTACCGTGGGGGCGTTCCTGTACAGGTTCGTTTGCGGCCGCGTTGTTTTTATATTTTATTGTTATTGTGATATAGTTTATTTATTGTTTATATAATGTTATGTGTTGTTTTTAAAAATTTTTTAATATCTGACGAGATGTATATGCATCAAAATGTTTTGACTTAATTCATATTCCGATCTGATGATGACGCCAAATGGTGTCGAAACTCGAGTCATCCTAAAAGGATTTTAAGAAACGTTGACAGAAGGTAATTAACCTATTTTATAGTCTTAATCGTTTCTGGAGCCAAAAAAAATGTTTAAATTAGATTAAGTATTTACTAGTTAATAAATTTGAAGAATAACAAAAATATAATCAGTTATATAATGTAACTTTCTCACATGCACAGGATGCAAATAAATTTGGAACAATGTATTGAATAATATTGGTTTGGCTAAGACTTTGGCCGAAGACGGAGGAAGTAAATTAGTTGATTATTAGACGTTGAACAGCACACTCGATACGTGTACTTGAAAACCTTAACCTAATTTCTGCTACCGTAATGGCGAACGTTTTCTAAGCCTAAAGTGAAGAACGAGAGTTCTCGGTAAAAACACATTTTTTAACGGAAACCAAGTGAAATAAATACCTACAAACATTGAATTAACACTACACAGAACAGAACACCAGTGAAAATAACTTTCAACCGATTAAAACAGTAAAACCACTTCATCACACAAAAGTGAGATTTACTTATTACTACACTATTTTTCAAAGTACAACACTAAAACTGAACCAGAGACATTCCACCAACACAAGAAGGAAGAATTGCAACCACAAGGACGAAAATTCAGAGGGAAAGCATCTTTTATTTAACTTTGAATCAGCGAGGTGAGACCGTCTTCCAACTATACACGAAAAGCAGCCATCATTGATTACCCACAATACAACGCAACACTGCCTTGACAACTGAATGGTTTGAAAACTGCTCACTTACCATTATATATTAACTAATATATCTGTATTTTAATCTTTAAGGTGATATATTTGTAATGTTATACTTTATAAACTTTGCCCTTATTTCTCTGACTTTACCTAAAATAACTGCTAAAAGAATCCTTATATAAATAATTGTACGATTTAACGATCCCCTGAGAATCGATTGACATATCGATAAAGAGTCGAAAGATAATTAATTGTTAATAAAATTTCTTATATATTTCTTAATTGAACAGTTTTTCATTCCTAAAATATAATTAACACAATAAGTAAATTTAGTAGAGTTAACTACCAGAATTTCACCACCTTGAAGGAAGATAACCTCCAAATAAGAAGAATACACAAATCGATTTTTATTGGAGACAATCCTATCAAGTGGCGAGAGAATTTAAAAATACAGAAAAGTCATTAAAACAATTAACAAACGTTTCGGAACACCACAGAACATAATTAATTAATTGATTTTAATTAATTATAAATAAAAAATTTATAAACAACAACAAAAATTTTTTTACACAAACAAAATTTATATATTAATATTTATAGATTGTAACAGTACTGTTACAATATATATATATATAAATATATATATATACATTGCGACAATACAAGCATATGCTGTAATGTGCATGTATGAAATAAAATAAATATTTAAATTAATTTTAGTAATATATAATAGACAAGCAGGTGTGAAATTGGAAGCTGAATTATAAACAGGAATCAACAGGAACATCACGCGATTGCCGCTGAGAGCGTGTACACAAGTAAATAGTGTGTGTGCGTGAAGCATGTTCAAGCCTGAAAGTTTGCAATCTCACCCCAAATAGATGCTAAATTAAAGTTTTGTTTAATTATAAGAAAACCGTAAATATTAGAAAGAGTATAAAGACTTCTAAAAATGCATAAAAATCAGACACGTGTGCAGTGCGAATTCTATGTAATTATGACGTTCAGTGCGATTTCTGTGCGATTTTTATAGCATAGTAATTACACTAATGATGGGATCATTATGATAATTACGTATAATATGTGTAATTAAATTAGACAATGTCAGATCACCTTGAAATCCGCATTAGACATTGAAATTGGCAAAAATGTGCGAATATGTGAAATTGGACGAGAGTGGGGAACAGACGTCGTGGACAGCTTCTGACCTGCAGAATTCTGTGACGACAGGTGTGGTTTTTTTAGTGAAATAAATACGAGCCCAGGAGAGCCAAATTGTCTCTTCAAACAGTCTTCAGTCGCTGCGGTACGCTATGTCCGTCAGCGACGCGAATTTTTAATACTCTTCAATCAGTTTTCAATTGCAGCGGTACGCTATGTCCGTCAGAGACGCGAAATTTTAATTACTTCAGACATAGTTAAACGCTATGTCCAATATCGACAAGATCTTTTGTTTATAAACTGTAAAGTATAACGGACAATATATTCGTTCAAATAATAATGAAAATAGAACAGTAACTACAATTATCTGACGGCTACAAACAGTCTACAACTACAAACATCAACAATCTAGACAGATGGCGAGAGAACATCAAGCAGAGGAACGATACGCAGAGCAATAGAGGCGGTTTATATAACAACAGCAGCCGACCCAGAGCAACGCGTCATTCCATTCTACAGCCAGCCGATGGGAACATGAAGGACGAGTGACTGGAGGACGACCAATGGAACCGGAAAACGCCAGAGGACATCCAGTAGGAGAGGACCGACAGATCACTGGAGGACATGGGACAATCTGCAGAATTGAGGTGACGAAAAACCAATTTATAATTATAAAAGAATAAAGGCATTGAAAGACATCAATAAAAAATTTGTAAATTAAAGAAAAATTATGTAGATAGAGATAAGAGAATGTAATTTAACTGTAGTAAGAATTTTCTTTAATGATATTTTCTTTAATGATGACCAGTTAATTTAAAGATAATTCAAATCCTTGCTTGGAGAATTAACAATTGATTTAATAATTTAAATTTTTCATTGAAAGCATATAAAGTAAAGTACTGTAATTGGAAATATAGACGAAGACTAACGATTCAATTAGTTTCTTTAAAATGATTATAAGGCTGTAAGATGTATGCCAAGTATAGAATAATAATGTAAATAAGAACAAATTTATAAAGCACACGTTCAGACTGAGTAGTCGAGAATTTATAGTATAACGAATAAATGTTTTACATAGAATTGCTAATATAAGACATAAGATATAAAATCTATTTTATGATGATTGTACGGCAACAAAGAAACAATTGTAACAATAGATAATGAATATTTTATGGCGGAGTAAATATTATTATAATATTATTTTTTTTCATTTTGTTTGTTTGAATAAATAAATGAAAACATATTACGATTCCTAAAAGGACTACTCTTATTATGATTACACCTAATCTCCAATTTATACATACACGGTATCAGTAATGTTGTATGAATGTAAACACAGCACAAAAGGTACCGTTGTATAAATATATATATTCAATCACTTTCTGCTTGAAGCCAACAGGAAGCCACAATAATAATAGTCAACCAACACATATGTACTTCACCAGACACAAAAACCGGAAGGCTGAGGATGGGTACAAGATGGTACCCATGTTCCTAATAAGGAAAAAAGGTATATCTTGAGGTAAATTTTTTATAAATATTAAATGTAAAATATATATATATTTTTATTAAGTTTAATTTTTGCCTTATTAATATCTTCTTATTCTTTTTCCTCCTTATTTTCATTTTTCTTCGTCTTTTCTTCTTTCCTCCTCCGCCTCCTCCAACCTCATTCCCTTTCTCTTACAAATTGTTCTCTACTAATTTTCATTTTTCTATCCTTCTTTGTTCCTACCAATCTTTTCCCCTTATAGTTCTGCTCACAATACATAATTGGCCGTGGTAACAATAGTACACGAGAAAAATTGTTGCATTGCATATTATTCCCAGTGTTTACACGCGACCTAGGTATAAATGTGTCTTTAGCACCTAAGAGATCAGTCGAATCACATGCGTTGCTACAAAACAGTCTCCATTACAATTTAGCAGTAATTGGGGCAGTGATGCGTGATATTAAACGATTGTTTGTACTTTTCGTTAATAATTGTGATTTTCTGAATTGTTCTGCTGTAATAGAATGTTGCGAATAAAATTTATATTTTTTCAGTATTAATGCTGGAAGTTTTATTATTATGAACGTCAGAATCAAATCAAACGAAAACATCAAAGCATTATACAAATGTATTCACTTACACTTGAATTATGTTTTCCTTCTATAGACGAAGTTTTTCAGTATTTCTTCACTCGTCGTTGACCTCACATAATTTTTTGTTGACTGAAGTTTTAAGAAACTTTTTATCTGAAGCCACATACACGAAAATTGTTAAAAATACTGTAGGTAAGGCATAGGTTGGAAATGAATTCATTGAAATTCCATTTAACAATAAACTGAAGAACTTCCTTACCTGTCTATCTAACTGCTGTTTCTACGGTGGCGTTAGTAGAGAATACATAGCGGTAAAATCTTTTTACTTCCTGCACCATTTATTTTTTGTCAAGGTCACCATACACAAGATTGAGTTTTTTCTGTTGTCGATTCTAGTTCTGTATCACAGGCTCCCATCAAGACCTTGATTGGACTAATAAAATCAAATTGGAATCCGACGTTATCGTTTCCTTGTTACAAATAACCCATTCCCAGGGTCAAAAGTGAATCAAAAATTTTCATTTATAAGGTGCAAAATGGGAAACTTTGTTGGATTGGACCATATAAGTTGAAGGCGGGTCGGTTCCGTCTTTGCCCGCAACTGAGTTCGGGAAGCCTTCAATAATACCAGACTTGCGTCACAGGAAATCTGTTTCGAAATAAAGACGATCCGGAAAACGATGTCTTCCTTAGGATCTTCTTGATAACTTGAGCGCTAGGCCTGTCAAAATAGCCTACGGAAACCAACCGGTGTCAGGGATTTTTGATTCCGTTTTCCCTCCGACTTCAATGTGACAAATATCGTCAGAAATAAGAAAATACCCTCCCACAGGAATACAAAACGTCAGGAGAATCCCACCATCTCTCAAAATTTTGTGAGGGGGGTCATTTTTAGTAAATATGCATTTTAAACCGCCTGCACGCGTATTGATCTACATAGTTGCTTGGCAGTAAGCGGTAAGGCTTATAAGGTCCACTCAGGAAACTACTTCCATTTCTGTTACGTTCTATCGTCTCCTTTTTCTGTCTTTGTTGCTGTTATAGGCCATCTAATACAGTTGGTGACAATATACCTACGATAAACAATTGACTATATTTATCGTATCCATATTATCATCCATATTATTCTTCACGTCCTCTAGTAGGTATTGACTGTTAGAATTCCTACCTCTTGTAAGGACCTTCATGTTTACATTTTTTTATTTTGTAAGGTAATATATCACTACACTTTCGGTACAGTCCAGTTAATTTTATATTCCTTCACTTTGATTATATTTGTATTTTAATAATAATAATTGCAATAGTAAAACAACTCTTTGCTTCAGATTAAATCAGAGTAGAATCATGTCGTAAAGTCGACACGAGCGTGCACATAAATAGGTCACCGTGACGACTGGCTACACGATATCTCGTTGCCTAGCAACCGGCACTGACTCGCATGTTATTCGTTGAACTACTATCAATCACCGAAAACGGTGTAATCATAGCGGAAAAGTGCGCATTTGTTTCCTTGCTGCAATTAAAAAATGTAGCAAGCGCTAATGGATTAAATATGCATGCTGCAGATTTTTAAATTAATTTGTAAGATTTTTAATTAAATAAATTTCTTTATTGATTCCTATCAGCAATTAAATAATGTTTCCTTTTCATCCTAGTACGGCAATTAATATTAAAAAACTCTGAACGTGTGGACGTGTAGTCCTATATAGTCAAACGTTAGCGGACAGTATGTTCTGTCCCAGCTTGATTCTGGCTTAAAATTTAATGAAAACACAGAACAGTCTGTATATGCACACAACACAGCCACTTTGTTTTAAATCAAATACACTAAATCGTCAATAAACCTCCACTCATCGATAATATTAATCTACTTTAATTGTGGGTGAAGAATCACTTTTATCTTCTCGAATGAGCAGAAATGAACAACGATGGAAATACATATTCAATTGTCCGAAAGAAAACTAAATTGGTTTCTAAAATGAACCAATAAAAACTTTAAATAACAAATTAAAATATGTTCTATTTTTTATTTTGGTACGCTGTTTAATAGTCAAATCTGCAAGTGCTAATATGGTTTGGAGATAATAAGTGATGAGGTTAAGTTAGACAGCTTTTTCTTTCCATGAATTTCTCCCATTTTCTGCAATATCAGCTGTTCCGTACACCAAGACATTATAATTTACTACTAAAAGAAAAACATTGTCATACACGGTATAGAGAATTAACATGTTGTTACGTAAATAGCTATCTTAATATCAGTAAAATAATTAAGTACCAGTTGAATTAAAATAGTCAAATATTTTTATTGACAACTTTATCAAAACGACAATTGTACTACATTTCTCTAAAATCCCTAGAATTATCCCCGTTCAAATTAATTTTTCAGCTGTAACTAAACTTAAGAGTTGTTGTTTTATTTTATTGAAGACGTACGGCGACAATGGGGAGAAGTATATTATTTGTCATATGGGGAGCACTGATTTACCTAGAACAATTTATACCATCCTACGTTTTGTTGATCGCATAAAATCAAGATCTTAACCAGTAGGCCTAATAATTTATGAGTAATGAATTGTAACCAGCGTGTTCATAAATTCTGTTGTTGTCGAGATCCTTGAGTTACTGCGACCTTAATTGTTAGGCCTACTTACTTTCCTAGCATCTTCTACTCCCGGCGTCGTGAACGAGCTTTCGCTACTTTATCTTGTCACCTAATTCTTTCTCTTAGATTGAGTCCAGACGAGCCATTACTTCTTGACAATTAGAGCCAACTCATTACTCCATTTCTTCTTGGACGGCTTCTTCTGCTTATTTTTTCAATCTCCCAGATCACTCCCGGTGACCTTTCTTTCCCCGTACTGGAAACATGGCCAAACCATCTCAGATAATGTGTTTCAAAACTCCGCGTGCTTCTAATTATTGCCTAAGTGAGGATGTTTTGGAGAGGAACGACTAGCACTAAATTAGAAAGTCCTCCGATCTACAAAACGAAGAGTACTAAAGATTATAATAAAGTAAACTAGGAAAACTATATGAACGTGTTACACAAAACAATGAAACCGTCTAGTTTTGGCTTTATACAGTGCAGAAGTAAGAAATTAACTGGAAAATAACGATGTCCATTATTCTCGGCAACATTTTTAGAATTTTATTTGGCAACGTTGGCTCTATAATCAAGAGTATATGTTATTCAGCAGTTCTTTGTATTATATTGAATCTTTTTCCATGAATATTTAATATAACCCTTGATCATGAATGAGGTAAAAACTGAGCAGGGGCATACAGTTTCTCTAAGAAAAAATGTATCCGAAGAAACAAAAAAGAAAACAGTAAACCGAACAATTATGTATTTAAGTTTATTCACAAGTATAACGTGAACCAATCCAGATGATCCTCAAAGAGGAACGGATCTCTGAGGGATAACGTTATGCCACAGCGTGACCGTACAGTCACCGTATTTACATCAGCATGGCTACAAGAATCTTGAAATAGAACTCCTTCGTACACTAGTGTCCCGTTAAGTCTCTAACTGACCTCGGAATAACTTTCGTCTGCGAAGAAGTCAATTTAGTGTCCTCAGTGTACCATAGGTGGTTGCCGGGGACTGCCACATTCCACAGATTAAAGACTAAAAAGAAAGTGTTCATGATTAATTAGAAGCTACACCACGGTATTTCAATCTCATTCAATGATCAATTAAAAAAATAAATAAAAATTATTCTTGACCAAAAAAAAACATGTATAAAGAATGTTTAATATTATAAATAGCACTTTTTTGCGTCGACGTTTCGACAATATTTATTGTCATCTTCAGGACCTATGTATGAATTACAATAGAAATATCAAACATAACGAAACAATTAAATATTTGGGTGAACGTGTTGGTGATGTGAGTGTGTGCGTGCGTATGTATGTATCATTTTATATGTGAATACTTATGATAGTTTGTTTACATCTTCAAATTATCTTTAAGAAAACGAGCAAATTATAGTATGAGAGAACTTAATTTATACAGTATTACAATTTAAATTACTAAATGTAATGTTATTTTAATTAATTAAACAAACAGTAATCAACAATTGGATATTAGATTGGTACATAAATTGTTTATACCTACAACAGTCAACATATAGCAAAATAATATATTACCTATAACTAAAACAGATTAGGGGATGTTCACTACGTAATTATTAAAAGTTATTTTTACCATGTTTCACTCCCTACTGGTGTTAACAAACAATCATAATTTAGAAACATACAATTTACACAATACTGTAAAACATTACGACTTAAATCAGATAGTTGACAAAGGTTACAAACAAACGTTTCTGGTAAATTTTACTAACAGGTAAACTTGGATAATAATTGTAATCATATTATAAAATATAGTCAAGAGTACTATAGAATAATGTAATTTATGTATGTGTCCACAATCACCCTTCTCTCTCACCTGTAAGAAGGACGGGCAGGGGGTGAATGGATGAGAGAGAAGGGTGATTGTGGACACATACATAAATTACATTATTCTATAGTACTCTTGAAGAATAACGAACAGATCAGGACAGAATAAAATAGCGTAAGAAAAAATAGAACAAGTGACATTTTTTAAATATTCGGGATGCTTGGTAAGAGAGGGCATGCGTTTGTAGTCAAGTGGTGATGTACAGAATTTCCTTAGCTAAGGAAACCCTTAATATAAAGTAAAGACTCTTGTGCCGGACACTAGACATAAAGCTGAGAAAGACAATGGCGGATTGTTTTGTTTGAAGCGTGCTCCTGTACGGGGCAGAAATTTAGACATTGAGGAAAGAAGATGAGAGGAGGTTACACGCCTTCAAGATGTGGGCATGGAGAAGTATGAAAAGGATTTCCTGGAAGAATAGGATGACAAATGAGGAGGTGCTTGGAAGAGTAGGAAAGGAGAGTGTTGGATATTACCAAGGGCAGGAAGAGAAATTGGTTGGAATACTGTATGTGGCAAACACAAGGTAATGTGACTGTGGTAGAAGGGCTGGTAAATGGAAAGCGAAACAGAGGACAGAGAAGATGCCCGATAATGGACGGGTGGCATAGCAAGAAATGAAGCAACTAGCCCAGGATGGGAAAGCATGGAGAGAGCATGCCTTGTAAGACCAGTCCTTGGGCAGAAACACATGACGATGAGAACAATATATAACGTGCGCGCGCTGAATTACATACGTAGGTCTACACATAACAATCGTGAACATACCAAGTCATATGTAGACGACACAAAATCAACGTTAAATGGTGTTCATCTCGTAATTTTTATGAAGCAATGAGATCATAGCCAGCCAAACATTTCTACTGGTGATATACAAAACGAACAACTTATGTTTATGTAAATATTTAAGCTATGAACTGAACACTATGGTTTGAACACTGCCTGATATCCCTCTACCTGTGGCTGCCTTGGGTTATCACACTACTGGGAACAGAAATGTCGGTAGACCGAGGAGGAGACGAGATCCAGAACAGGTTTAAGGCCACCAGTCCTTGGAGAGATGATGATGATGATGATGATGACCATGAACTGATTGACAATTGGTACGACTGTAAAATACTGGAGAAAAATCTTTTATGGGTGGTCTACGTAAGCATAGTATAACCGGTTATCCCTCTGTGCTTTTAAGGAATATTAGGTAACGAATAACTAATATAACGAAAATGCGACACTAAAAATTCATGTAGCGAAAACTGCAATTTAATTATCAGCGCTAGAAATAAACAAACAAACGGCAAGCATGGAAAGGACACCAGTCTATGACGCAGTTACCATGATGACTAAGTTGAAGTCGGAATGTGACCGGCAGTGTTGGGGATAGTTACGTACGTTGGGGATAGTTACATGTATATGCAGGGACGATGGTATGGAAGTTCAGACAGGCTAACAATCAAACAGTTTTATAAAATAAAGAGAATTTTTAAAATTATTGGTTGCAAGTTGCGCAAGATAACTGAAGGAGATAACAGTGGACATTTTAAGCGAGAATCATGCTATTAAAATTAGTTCCCATAGTACGGAATAAAATGAGCGATATTGTTTTTATGACGAACGGAACTCTTTTTGCAGTTCCACCCATTGTTAAACTGTAAGTTATGAACAAGCTGATTATTGGTAAATGGAGAGGGAAATACTCAGTGAACAGAACTCAGAAGTGTCTCTTTAGTTGGCGTCTCTGTGGGCAAGATGTCACCCTGATTTCACGTCGTTTGTACCTCACGGATCTCCGTGAGCTGGTAGGCTGCTGTCAGCGCTTCCCAAACATGGTGGTCAGTGTAAAAGTAACAGCCGATACACATAGGAATGAGAAAATCCAAAGGATCGACCGTCATTACCAGAGATCTAGGCCTACTACTATGAGAGGTATGGGAATGCAGGGAATTAGCTGTACGAGGGTCAAGTCAGGTGCAACGTCAGAACCAATTCACAGTTCTACAAACGTTGTACGCCTACATTGTTTACAGGAGTTTTCACAGTAATTAAAAAAAGAGTACAATTAAGCTAAATATAATTAGCTTTCTAAGACGGATTTTTAACAAATAAAGATATATCAAAAACTGCGTAACTAATACACATCAGAACTAATGTTTATAAAAACTATGAAAATAAGGTCGTTAAGGAATTTACAGTAAGAATGTGTAACCCGAGTGCAAATAATGAAGATGGTTAAGTAGAAATTGGGGAATGAGATATATGATAATAATTGGTATGAATACATTTCGACTTTACAAAGCAATAATTTGAAAGATCTTTGGATTTTGGTAGTGAAATAAAAATCCCGAGTTTGTTGTCTGCACGTTCAAGTACAGAGGAACGTCGGAACGTTAAACGGAAGCAGATACAACTCATTTCTCAAACGGGTCATCCTTACTACTGTCGAATATGAAAGTCATCCAAGTCCGTTGTTGTTTTGGAAATAGTGGAGATGAGGATATCTATACTAGACTTGTTTAGACTAGTAAACAGAAGAAAACAGTACACTAGTTCTGAAGCACTTAATATAAAAGCCAAGGAGACGGAATATTAAGAAAATGTGTATGACAGTGAAAATAAAGAGAGGAAAATAAAATAAAGATGAGGGTGTAGAATTTGTAGAACAACTCAAGTAGAAGGAGAACAGAAAATGGACACGGAAAAGTCCCGATAATTGTGTAAATAATGAAGTCGACCTACTTATAACTAGAGAAAATGATGTGAATGACTTGTTAGTCGTAATAAATTAAAACAAGATATATCAACATGGTAAAATATAAATTATAACGTAACCAAATACAGTAAGATAAAGAAGGATACGTAACAGATATATCAACGCATTAAACAGAACTAGTGAATTATAAAGGTAAAGTATAAAACAGGAGCCAAACTATTAAAATGGACTTTATCTTAATCACATTTAATTTAATGTAATTTGTTCACTTGATGCAAACGTAATAAGTCGTGAAAGAGATTAAGTTTTTCCTTCCATTCACTTCCTCACAGTATAATTACGGGAAAGAAACCTCATCTCTACTCGTCTGCGATTTAAATAAAATTAATTAAAATAATTTGCTTAAACGATTCGGTTCAGCTTAGCTCTCTGGTTAAGCCTATTGGTGGCCTCAATTCGAAGAAAACTGGTGCAGTTATTAAGCGACTTTTTTATATTTTAAGTGTGGGAAAATAAAAAAAGAAAAACAAATTTTTGTTAGAATTTTTTCAATACCTCCTCGCTTTTCAACATCGATTCTATATGAGTATCGGTACAAACATTTTATAAGATTAAAGGGTACTTTTCCAATAACCGTATCTAACCATATTTTTGATGTTTTCGGTACGCCACAGTATCGATACACCAATATTGGAGAAGAGTGTACCAGTTGTAAATAACTTAATTCCTGAATCTAATGCGAAAATATGTAATGTGTTAATGCGTGAGATTTGGTAAGAATATTTTGGTTTTTTAATTTATTTTTAAAGTAAACAAAACTGGTTGACTATAAGATAATCGTTTAATAACGATCGTAACAGACAGATTGACACTTGGTGTCAGCCTCAGTAAAAAAAAAAAAAACTGAACTAATAATTGGTATGACATTCAAACATTTTCTTCTTTTCCATTCATAAACATTCTGAACTTAAAATGTTCATAATGGATATATTATATTACTATAGGATTATATTTAAATTTTACTTAACCTTGTTAGTAAAAACATTGCATTTTATTGCAGATCCGTTGCAATTAAAACAGAATAAATATATTCACAGATTGTATTGTAACCGTATTTAAGGTAGACATAAACATTCTAAAACTACTGTAAATTTAGCACAAGACCAGGGAAGAGCGAAGACAAAAATAGATTTCGTTGACAAAAAATGCACCTGTAAAATCTACTGTTCACAGCGAAAAGCCACTTCTGTCACCAGAAGGGAGACATGAATAGTAACCTGCAAGCGGGTGCCCTTGGGCACCCCTTCCTACTTCCAGTTGGGTTTTTTAATTGGCGATTTACACAAAAAGCGATTATTATTTTAAAGATGGTTTTCCTGAGTCCTTTCAATTTACCTGTTAGCCTAACAATACCGACTTTCGCTGCAACGGGGGCAGGTTTAACCCGTATTATGCTAGAAATGTTTCGCAGAAAACATACATTTACAATTCTATAACTTATTGATTCTTTAAATCAATAAATAAAAGCGCCTTCTATTATTAATTATATACGATATTCAGTATATATCAATACCGACTATCCCATAATCGAAATATCGAAATTACTGTGGGTACGGTTATTGGGAAAGTATTATATAATAAATATTGTATAAACGTTATTCTATCAATTAAGTCACAGACTCGGTTTAGAGACAGTGTAGGTCAGCAGGCTACAGCTGTACGAGGATAATGTGACTAGCGCCACGCCCGCCTTCAATCCGCCCGACTGATAAGCTGGCCCCAACTTTAAAAGAACGTGGCTATTTTGCCAAACTATAAACTATACTTTAATATAGCCCTACACACGTTCATACCGAAGCCACAAACATTAACATTAAATGCTTTAGACGATCGTGACCACGAAGTCCGTGCGCGTGCATGTGTGTGTGTGCGCGCGCACACACACATGTCATATTACTATTCGAACAAGGGGTAAATAAAAACAATACTTTAGAAATGGAATGTGGAAAACGTTATTGCTAACAGAGTACTGTTGTGTGCAGAGTGAATGTACACTCTAGGTATAATGCTTCTCTTACCCAGTGGAAATTGATGGTAATATTTTTGTTTTCTTTAATGTTACAAGCATCTGTCTGGGTACTACCACATATCTTTTGCTACGAAGCGACAGGAACATTTTTCTGCTCGGCACATAATAGCTAAATCTGGTAATAGTAATAATATTAATTGTTAGTAAATAATTTACAATAAAAGTTTAGACATTACTTATAACATTTAAAAGTGTATATATAAAATTCAGAAAATATAATGCTGATATTAGCCTACATTGAAAACAGAAATAAATACGCAAATTCTATTTACTCAGTAAATCATAAGTTCATTAATTATAGATTGCCTTTTCACATTTATTACAATGCACATAAGAAATTCTGTGTAAATGTACCATTGTGTACATGTCTTTATAAGTAAAGCTAAAATTTAATGTGAAACAGGTGTCTGATTTCGCTGTGTCAAAAGATCCCATTGCGCATGCGTAGCTTTGACGCGTTGTTTTAGGAACAATTATTTTGTGTTCAAAAGAGCTGCATGATTGGTCCCCTTATCACCTCACACCCCACTTCCTGCACTGCCCTCCCTGCCGTTACTGCGATCTGCGCGAACCGTTTCATGTCTAAATATTTCATCTGTACTTTATGTTTGATCTCTATTAAATTATGCTCAAGTCTTCAAAGATTTAATATTATGATTGCTGCAGTCGAAACATGAGAGCAGAATTTTATGCATATGACGAAACGTGGCAAGTCCAGCGCGGACGGCCATTATTAACGTTCCCAATGTTCATAATCTACGCAGTGCACGTTTCACAGAACAAATGGAGTTCTTTAAAGTCGCTCAAGAAACCTATGTAGGGTATAACTTATTATATGTAGTCTTTCCCTAAAGTCGAAATGTCCCGTGACTTTTCTTCGTCTGTAAGCGTGCAGTTACACTGGCTAGAGAACAAATCTCTATGCACGTTGGACACCTTTGTGAACGCACGGATGCATTATTTTCGTTTAGTGTGAGCAGCGGAACTTTTCATTTTAAGTGGGTGCAAACGTAAACAAATAATCATAAGTGAAGCCAGTAATAACGCGAACTTCGTGTGCGTGTGTAAGTTCTGCTCTATCTGCCTGTCCGTTCCAAAACAATAAGATAACATTTTTTAAAATAAGCGTAACATAACCGAGATGATACATTTGCTGATCAGAAACGCTACTTGCGCACCAAAGATTTAAATTAAAATGGAAAATAATAATTTTATTGCCTGTTAACGGGCTAAAATGTTAAACTTAAAATTTGAGTTTGTAAAATTTTTAATTCCGAGTGTCTTAAGTATTCTTACTGATTATATTCGGCAGAGTGTAATTGTAGAAGCGAGTTCTGTCTTAATGTAATCATTAGTTGGAGAAAAAAGTTCAGTCGCACGCATCGTATGAGTTTTTCTTTAACACCTTCAAACATTACTACATAACAAAAAAATCTGTTTGCCATGGTAACCGCAAGTCTAATCTCTTACATATTCTTGTGTACTATAAAAATTTAGCAACCTACTTTATTCGAGGAGAAACGTTATTCGTTTTTCTACTTATCATCTGTTAATTTTGTGGTCCCCCTAATTCTATCCCAACTAAGATAACCTAACCATTAGGTCTACCGCTTTGTATTACTATTCTCTAAAAAATTGTGTTTGTTATTCTAGTTCGCTTCTTAGTTTCAGACAGTCATTTATTGTGGGATTAATATTAATTGTCGTCGCAAAATCACATTCTCTTCGCCAGCCTACTGTGGGAAGATTTCAGCTAAAAACAACTTTGAAGCATGTAAATGGCCTGAAATTGAAATCTTTCATTATTATTTATTCACAGTCATGTCGCATTCATCCACAGAGATTGCTCCTGCTACTTATATGTTCATCACACTGTTCTTCATCTTGCGAATTTACGGACACTTCATTGTCTTTATAGGCCTTGCGATATTACCTTCTGTATTCACTTAATTTTTATTGCACAGATATTTTACTACTGAACGGAGTCAAAGTTTGACAAACAGAAAACGAAATAGGGCGGGCCCTCAAAGCTGGTTAAAATCCTGTAGTTTAGCAAGAAACAGTTGAGAAGATGATAAATTAGTCGCAGGAAAAAAAGAATAAAGGGAGGTGAAAAAGAGAATGTCACAACAAATGAGGATTTGATGTAGAAGAGGAGAAAGCTGTGACGATAGTAGCGTACAGCATAAGCTGCGATGGGCTCGTTCTATTGGACGAACAGAATTACATAATTTAAAGAGAAAAATCTGTTCTGGTTGACAGAAACTTTAACAAACGCTTAACAGGTAGACATCCTCTGCGGCTCGCTTCACTAACACTTTTTTTATTGTTGTATTGGAGTGTTAGTGGTCTAAAATATTTCTACTAGTAATTTTGTACAAACCACTATGTTGTCTTTGGTATTGACGAGCGCTTTCGGCAGTCAAGCCATCTTCAGGTTTGTACAAAGACAACATAGTGGTTTGTACAAAATTACTATTAGTAACACTTTTTTGTTCTTTAATTTGTGATAAATTATGGCGACACTGATAATTTATGGTAAATCCAACTTCAACGGTATGCTATTTGAAGTGTGATCATATTATTTTTGTTTGTACTAATACACATGAGTATTACACATTGTACCACCATGTGATCGTCTATCATCGTGTGATAAGGGAGAGAAGTTCCCAAACACTTGTGTAACGAATTATCTAATTTTTTCAAGGTTCACGCTTCACATAAACACACACACATACAACCAACAAACAGCTCTCGCTCGCGCACATCAGTTTTTCTTCCCAATCCCACGTAGCTGTAGGCAGACGGTTTGGTCTTTCCAGATGAATGGAATCTTCTCGAAGATTGTTTATAGAACTTTCAAGTCGTGTAACTAGTAACAAGTTTTAACTTATAAACAAGCTTTAACTTGTTTTATACAAGTCGAAATCAATCTGTCCCACTGACCACGCCGGTAAGTTATTTTCTATGTCAACGTTTACTTCTCTGCTGTCTAAGAATGCAAGATTGTGTAAACTTGGCATTTACGGACGCTCTGCTTCACGGCAGAAAGTTTCCTCTGGCGTGCTGCCACACAATAATGGTGGTTGTGACGTCGTATGGCGGTCGCATCGACTCGTTGGCTGTCAGTGCAACTTCGTTACCTTCAATACCTACTTGACCCGAACACAGTGAATCGTACAGATAAAAAATTACCTTTCATCTCGCTGCTCACTGAAACTAAGAGCCTGCTTCACCGCATACATTTCGGACGGTGTATACACTACCCACCTTGGGCAGTGGCCAGGAGTGGGAGGCGCTCTCGATGCCAAACGCACTACCTGCTCCACTCTCCGTCTTCGACCCATCACTGAAACAATGGTGTGTTTCTTGATGCATTCCTCAAGGTCTGATCTAAGCAGAAGTTTCAGTTGAGTTGCGTGACACGATTTCTTGCTTCAACCGGTAACATCCAGCCGGCAATTTGGTTTGTGAAGCAGACAGGGGAGCACTTCACACGGAACATAAGCTTGGACCATCGGCGGCTGGATGTTGTAGCGCCGAACTATTTCGAGCGCACGAATACCGGCTGGTCTGGTGAACGTAGAACGGAAGTCGTATATTCTAACGAGTCTGTTGTTTGCCAGCAACACGTTGTTTCTGTAGAGTAGAATTTTATCCACATATCTCAGCAGTTGACGTCGTAGATGTAAGGACGTCATAGCTGCTTTACAATATAAGTTTTGTGCAGGGCTAGTGCGGAACTAAAGAGTAAACCGCGCATCCGTAATCCATTTTGGATACCACCAACGAGCTGTACAGGCACAATAAAACTTCTCTATCCGCTCCCCAGAACATATGGGAGATGCACATGATTGCGTTTAACGAGGAATTGCAACTCGCAGTCAGTTCCTCATATGGGCATTCCATGCCAATTGTCTGTCGAAAGTTATGCCCAGAAACTTGATTACGAGCGATAGTGCAGCCGGACTCCGTTAATGATTAACGCCGACTCAGGATGTCTTCCTCGCTTTCGACAGAAATGAACACACGTCATCTTTATTCCGAGAAAGAAAAGCCTATGTTGTTAGCAGTTGATATCTGCTCGACCAGATCCTGTAGGTCTTCTCCTCGCCACTGAGAATCTGGTAAGTATAAGTAGCAGATTGTCATCTACAGTGGCTGTAATAAACCGATTCTACTTCTTGCAGAGCCATAGCGAGCGGAATACGTCTGGCGGGATATGTGCTTGCTATGAAATATAGCAACGCCTCCCCTAGCTCTGATATTTGGGGTCGCATCACAGCGGAAAGACTCGTATCCCCTTATATTAAAGTATATTATATATATCCCCTTATAGTTTGATATTCTTATAGCAGTTTGATCGGGTGTTACCGTAATCAATGCATACCTCGTTTCATACATGTTCTTACAGCCAGTAGTAGAGTTTAAAGCAGCCGAACTCCTCAAAAGCATTATACAGATCATTGAGCGTCTGTTAAAGTGGCTGAATCCCGTACTTTTTCTTCATTTTCCATCCCTGTCTCTGGTGAGTTGCATTTTCATCCTCAGCATTTAATTTGAATGTGATTTAAACAACGACAAAAATAATTACAAATATTTCGCAACGTACTATGTTTCAAATTTCAATAATGAGAATTATTCAGGCTACAGACGCGCTACTCACACACGCGCGTGCATCTTTCTACGGACACACAGACACACATCTTTCTATAGCCAACCTTATATAGGCTACAACAACGTCCGTTATGAAGAGATTTCTTTTTTATGTGGGTAGTCTTCTGTGAAGAAGAAAGATAATGAAATTATAAGTGAGAAACCACTACAGTTGAGTGAACAACTCTATTGGTGTGAGCGATCACGTAATGTGAGCAATGTGGTTAGCCAATTAGGAGAGATTATCTTTAACCGGTGCGGTAACGTTCGACAAACTTATTTTAAAAGATATTTGTTCTCTCTCTACCTCCTACTTCTATTTTTAACCTTTCTGTATCAGATAGTTATGTTGAAATGCAGGGGCAACAAATTATATTGAATTACGAAGTGAACTTTTCTTTAAAAGAAAAGTTTATTGTTGTTCCTGCTATCTTTGTGACTATTTCCACTTTCTCTCCCTCTCTCTCTCTCTCTCTCTCACCTATCTTTCTTTCTTTCTTATTTCTCTTTTTTCCTCATTAGATATTCTGTAGTATTGAATGCAATCGTTGAAGCGTGATTTTTTCCTTTCTAACTGGAAACCTTTGTGTCACTCAGAGCAGAGAATAATAGACGGAATTTACATTTAGCTGTTGCTCCTGCTGGATTTCATCGACACCAGTATCTCACTTCCTTTAAATCGATTCTATATTAAGTTAGCTCTACATTAATGTCGGAATACCTGCTGCACTTTATTCTTTTTAACGTGCCATATCGTAATAAATAACGATGAGAATTAGCGACTCCAGTGAGGTGGAATTTATTTCACCCCTGAAATACTATAACAATATTAAGTGTTAGTAGTTATTAATACCTAAATCATACTTAATTCGACAATGCATATGCACAAATACAATAATCCTTTTAAACTCACCTACTCTTGCCGCCGTCCATACATCTATAGGTCAACCAACATCGCCAATGATTCTTTGTTGAGATAAATAGGCTAGCGCTAATTGTTGACCCTTTGCATTGCATTACATTTAATTAACAAGTTATTCCTGGAGGTACTCCTTGTCGTTAGCAGTCAGATCTCTGATATCTGAATCATTAGTATATTAGAATCATATTACTACCACTTTGGTTACGTTCTTGTACGTTTCTCTAATTGTAACATTTATTCTGATTATGTATCTATTCAGCATCTTAGATCCGTATATTCCACTTGGTACAAGTTCCCGCAGTCTCTCATACATTGTATGACACGACCATCCACTATAATCGATGGAAAGGTAGCACATTTTTAATTTCCTGGTGAGCTATTTGTACATGTATTAAACAGTAAGTGACGGTAAAGTGGGGTACGGGTTACATTCAATTTTTGCTCGTTTTTCTTTTACCTCGCGTCCTTAGCCACTCAGGGTATTAAGCTACTTCATCATCATATGTGCAATAATTAATGCGTTGTTTTTTGCCAGTAAAAGTTGAAATTAATTATTTTCTAGTTCTTGTACGTACTTATTATCTTTCTACTACAAACTTATTTTCTAAGCCTGTACCTTTCTTCACACTATATTATAGCTGTTCTTAAATGTCTAGCCGTAATCGATGCGAGTGATACAGAATTATTCCACATCCACAGCAAACGGGCTTTAAACAGGTTCTTACAACTATTAATAAAGGTGATATGAGCCAAACTTCTCAAATAGCATATGAATGACCTTCGAGTCCTCCTTAAGGTGGACCTGACACCACTACTTTCTTTGGCTTTACGCCCCTATTTGTACTCATTTCAGCTGTATAGAGTCGCGTGATTATTCGCAACTTTCGGTTTAATGTGAGTTCAGAAATGACAAAAAATAATTAAAAACTTTTGCAACATACTACGCTTCACAACTAATTAACTCTACTAAATTCGAACAGCAATTTAAAAAAAAAGAATTCTTCAAGCTACACAAACACACGCAAGCTGTATAGAGAGATACTTTGCGAATACAGAGATACTTTTTAGGTAACTACGTCGGTTAATAACAGTCTAGTGTATGATTGGCAGAAGAAGAATACAATAAAGTATATTATTAATATAAGTGCGTTACCAAGATAGTGGATGGATATACCAATATTTTGTATTTGTGAGAGGTCAGTAATAAATGATGGTGAGTCTGGCATATGCGTCCGATCACTGATACAGCTCAGTGTTCATATCGATTGTTTTTATCTTCAAAAACTGCTCAGAACAAAAGAATTACTTCTAAATCGTAAAAATTTATGAAAAAGTAACTGCATGTTATTTTCCCCGAAGTAAAATATAAATATGGTATAATGAGTGACGGTATATATAGTGCATATGGCAAACCCTGTCGATGTCAGCCGATGTTCAAATTTACGATTCACGATACGGTTGGCTGAATTTAGTGTTTCCATTATTCTGCCAGCAGTGGGTGGGATAAACTTAAGAATTCATTTATACCTATTTGTTCGTTTCTGTGACTAGTTTTAACGGATATATAACATCCGTGGGGTAACTAAAAGTCGCTCCACTAGCAGCAGACTCCAGGGGATGCAACATTCTTCAACCACACCATTGCAGAAGACATACAGAGCTATATAAGAAAACACAATCATGGTTGGCGGTGCGCCTTGTTCACCCAACTGATAAACAAAATTTAGTAAATCATAAATTCAGTAGACTATTTAAAATTGAAATTTAACGTTTCGAGATATATAATCATGCGGCTCGTTATTTAGAAGCACGTAAATTCCAATCTTGGAAACGCAAAGTGTATACGTAGTTACAGATGTGTGTGACCCTTGATTTAGAAGCTCACTTGGAGGTTTAAGGCTTTGAATATAAACCACATATGAGTTATCACGATGAGCCATCTTCACGTTATATGTAGGCCTGTAGTATTTTTACTGATTGTAATTAATTCATAATTGTAATTTTTACAAATATCATTCCGTATGCTTATCATCCATTCAAGATTGTAACATACGTTCTTGCATTTTATTAAGGTTGGGACTAACATTATTTTTCTTTAGAATTTGAAAAGAGTAAACCAAAATCGAATTAAACAAATGTCTTGTCTAAGTACACTGTCCAAGAAACGCTTATTTTGATTGTTATTTTTTCAAAATCTTTCCAGGATAGAGATCCCGAGTCCCAAACTTCCAGTAGGTGTACTCCGGTAATCACTCCAGAATCCGCTAGTCCTATACAGTCCCTAGAGATGACCAAGACCAAACTCCTCCCTGGAGTAATCTCCCTACTTAATGAAAAATGTATATGTATGTGTAGTTTATGTTCTATCTGTGATGATGTTATTCTGTGTTTTCAGAATGACTCACGCATTAAATACTGTTATTAGCCGTGAACCTGCTTTAGACTGGAAGAGATGACAGTAATGATTTATTGCTGAGCAAGATCAGTAATGTTTGTCTGGTGAGTAGGGATCAGCGTCTGGTTGCTAGGGTAACCAACCGGTAATGGGGGCAGTATACTGCTCAGTACTGCATGCATAAATCTACCCTGCAACTACCCTTACGCTCTTTGTTTGCAAAGAGTACCGACACCAGAATTACTTGTTGTTTTATTTCGTTGTCGGTGTTCTAAGCTATGCTCGAACGGTAACCATTAGAATACATAATACAATGTAATCACTAGTTTGTTTAGGCGATGTTCTGTAATGTCAAATAATACATCAATCTGTTATACAAAATACAACAGTGCTAAGCACATCGTTACCGCATCGCTAATAGTTGGGACAAACGCACAACTAAATAAAATAAGCATTCAACGCTAATAACCTGCACAATATACATACTGTTAGCTTAATTACAATTCGCAGTAATAATAATGATGAACAGGGCCGGATTAAGGTATCTTGACGCCCTAGGCTAATTATATTTTAGCGCCCCTCACCTCCCATAGGATACTCTAACGTTTATTTCCAAGGGGCTGAATGAAGTTTTAAACACCCTACAATATATTTCTTAGCTAGAAATATTTCAAATACCTTACTGTTTTGGAAATAATCTCTAGAATTGAAAACTGAGGCTATTTTTCAGAGATTGCTTTAGAGTTACACTTTCAACCATTTGTAGTTTGCATGGCTTGAAGGTTTACATCGACGCGCCCTCCAGCGGGTAATAAATAAAACGTTTTTCGACTTCATAAGCGACCCTCCCCCCACCACGAGAGTTTCCAGACCTGTATATACGACCGTGACTACGACAAAACGACATCGACATAACCATAACCAAAATGTTTGTTTTGAATGGGCAAATATGAGCTTAAAATTATACTGGACGTGTCTGCAATGAAAAGGGATGGAGGGTAATGTGAAGGGCTGGGGTGGAGGTAGATGGAATAGATAACGTAGTCGGCAATTCCACGAAAGTCGGGGGGCGGCATAGTTCTATGAGTGCCGGCCGCCGATGACTCATAACCGGATAAAACAGTTTGGAAAGCACGTCTATTATTTATGTACAGTTTTACCATAATTTCCCGCAAACAGGCGCCTGTGTTCAAAATGAACTCAAATTTTTATCCTTGTAATTTATTACCAATTTTACGTTTAGCTGTAAAATTTTATAATTTTTTAGCTAAAATTTTGCGCCCCCCAAAGTGCCGCGCCCTAGGCTACAGCCTAGTCAGCCTAATGGTTAATCCGCCCCAGATGATGAACCAAAGTAAAAAAAGTTACTAATTTATAGTTAAAACTCACCATTTGACGTCATTTTGGACTAATCACACAGCACAACTATATGGTTATTAAACAAATCTCTCAACTGACTGAAAATTGCCGCCGTCTATGCTTGTACAGTCAGCAGTCATGGTGACCTGTCTCGTACAAAACACGTTACAGACTTCTTTAGGTATTTACAACGGTTTTCAGTAACGGGACTAAAGACGCATGAAGCCCCAATCTCTACAGTCTAACAGCTATGATGGTACAAAAAAGATTATAGAAAAAAATGTCTGATCGGTCAATCTATATTTATAATTTCGATTTTATTATAGACCTATCTAAACACTTGACTTTGGAATACAAAAAACAGTCTTAAAAGAATTACGTTACTATAGGCCTACTGTAGTAGGCAGCATTTATTGGCTGTACGTACACTACGTTTGCTCTTGAACTAACTCCTGCGTGATTACAATATAACGACTGTAGAGTAACCAAAATATTATTTAAATTTTCAACCACAAACTACATTAACAATAAAGAATAAACAGGAAGCAGTCGAAGAAAACTATAAACCCCTTTATAAATTAATAATTTTTTTATTGCCCCGTGAACAGTACATAAATCTTACAAAGAAGTTTATTTATGTTTAACAAAGTTGTGTTTTATAAAAAGAATCCCCCCCCCCCATAAAAACAAGGATAACATTGTCGTTGAAAGGACAAGTATGTATCTTGATATTAAGAGACTTCTTGTAGACAAATTGTTAGATTAACTGTGATATGGATTACAGTATACTAAAAAGAAAGAAGTTGATGCTTTACTGTGGTAAGTGCGATATGTAGACAGATGAAGAAGAATGAAGCAGTTTGAAAAGGGTCAATTAAATAATTTTAGAAAATTAAGAAGCAGAAACATAAGACATAGGAACATTGACGCAAAGACATATGACGCAGGAACTCCGATGACAGTAATTTTGGAAGAAATGAGACGGAGGAAAAACAATACGAGAGGAAGGAGAGGAATTAGGAAGATAGAACGAGGAGAACGAGACAAATAAGAAAAATTGGTGCATGAGAGAGGAGGAAGCGAAGAAGAAGAAGAAGAACTAAAATGTAGTGTACAATATATGTGTGGAATATCAGAAAACAGTATCCGATTTGCTTTACGTAAACAAAAAAATCATTGGTTTATGCGGTGGCGTGAAAGAATTAAGGGAACAGAGGATAACAGGTAAAGAGAGAGGGAGAGAGAGAGAGATAGAGAAATACTTTAGACACTGGGAAAAGACTGAGCAATGAATATAGTTAGTAATGTATTTTGTGTACTTCAAAGTCATCTGCAGCTGATAATTGTAAACTTTAGTGATTACATAGCGTTAATGGAATTTTTTGTGCAACGAACATAGTTAATTAAAAGCGTGTGGACAAAGTTATTCAAAGGTTGTTTAGTACCTCATTTGAACCTCATTACACTGAAGATCTACTTTTTGAACATTTTAGTATAGCCTAGTACTTTATTTTGTTTTAGCAAATCAGCTGCCGTTTTCGTTTCATATGCAAAGCTTCATGCCAGTGACGGTAGATGTGGACATTATCGTTAAGTCCATTGTAACTATTAATCAGTATAGTGGAATTAAATTATGTGCTAGAAAAACAACGAAGTCAACAATCATCATAATCACTTTTCCAGAATTCACACTCACAAATAAAAATAGCTCTCTTACTTGATTACATTATCTGTTTCTTTCCTACAACTCACAAAAAATAATAATTTTTACTGAGTAAATACGTATTCTAGACCACAATTATAATAAATAAACCTGCTTCATGCCATTGATTGGCTAATGTGAAACAGAGGTACATGCTTGTGGTTGTGTGACAGATTCGGAGACATCCACTGTCCCGTGCTCACTACGTACGTAAAAAGTGGAAAAGAAAGAAAAAATGAGTGATTGAGAGAGAGAGTTTCATTCTTTCTCTGTAGGGTTTGTAAATTCTTGTTGCTGAATGTATACTTACACAAAGGTCAACAGAAAACTACAATGTTACTAACAAAACGGAGCCATACCTTTCAGCGCGCACTCATACTACTTCAAGAGATTAAACGATTAGTGCAGGCGAAAACTCTATACTGTCTCTACATTTGTGTATAGGTAACAGCTCCAAAATCTCTGTACCACGTACTCTGTTATTAGTGGAATAAAACACGAGGGCTCACGTGCGCATACAAGTTTTCTTTCCAGTCCCACATTACTGTTGACGTACATTTTCCTCTCTCCATAATGTTTTTATGTTTTTGCTACTTTATATTAGCAAATTGTCTACGCACACTGGTGTTCAGTTTATGTGAATCATTTCCAAAGTTTTTACTGACAGCTGCTAACAACAAAATGATTTCTGTTTTTTTATTCATTCCAGTGCCTCGGAATGTATTTTATTTAGAAAGTGTAAAGTCTCACGTATGATTTGCGTTTTGTTTAGTTAACAACAAACATCGTTATTGCCTTTTAACTTATACCAGTCAGCAGGTTCCGTTCTATTTAAACAACATTAATTGAGGGTTAATTTATTAAGGACGTAGATTCATTGAACATATAATGTTATAAGCGCCGTTTGCTTGGTTTTGTAACACTGAGTGTAGAAGTCTCTCTTTCTTTCTCCCGCCTCCTCCTTTCTCACCCTCTTGTTGAAATAGACGATTTTCAGTACTTTTTTTGAAGTATAGTACTTTGCACAATATAAGTAACCACTAAGATCATTATCAGTATCAAACCTCTTGTGATGAAGTGAAATTTTCCTTTCTTAGCCATGAGGGATGCACATCAAATTTAAAAGGGCTTAACAAGGTCATAGTAGGAACCAATTTTGATATACCATCCGAATACTCGCAACTTTTGTTTTATTAGTTCACGAAGAAGAAACTGATCTTGACGTCTAAAGAGATATAAAAATGGGGCTTGTAACCATTAGATTCAAAGATTTGCAGGAAAATGCTACATCATCTTGAAAATTTTGAAGATATTCAATCATCCACCTACACACAACACACACGGTCAGAGTCTACAATATGAAAAACAAAATATGAATTACGATTATAATAATTTACATAAATTACTAAAATAATTATACATCGACAGTTTCCTAACTGAATTAACGTGAAAACAGGAAAGACATTCTAAAAAAGAAGAAAGTAAAAGGCGTAGAAACTACCTTAAAGCAATCAATAGAACTGTTTGATGCAACTTGTATTTGCTGAACATCAACTGCATGCACAGCGTATATTAAAATGAAATAAACAATAACACATTCATATATAGTTAAATCTAATATCTAGTTAACACTATCTGCACACACTAACTCACAGTAAATACTTTATATTAAACTGCAAGTCAGAATAATAAGAACTCCGATATTGGATTAGCAAATCCAAAACTAACTGGCTGACCGCTTCTGAATCCTGTACTTACGTATAAGCCGCCGAAGCTCGAGAAGAATTTCTGGATCCTACGTTGAGAATACTCGAGTAGATGAAGGCGTCTATAAAACACTGACAGTTTCCGTACTGCTGACCTTGTACACATCCATTATGACGGACATGCTATGCATGTTGTTCATTCATAAGTATAAAAATATTATAGTTTGCTTTTAGTAGGAAAAAATATTACCAGTTGATGTGCTTTCTCGTAGAAATCGCGAAGTCTGCTTTCTGTTATTACAGCACGGAAAACAGTTTCTTTTTTTAATTGTTAGGTAATAATATATGAACAATAGGTAATAATTTATATCCAGGGATAATCTGTCAATAGTTTATCCTGAACTAATTGGAAAAATTGAAAGAAAAATAACTATCCAATCGATTGGTAATTCATTCTAAATCCACTCCCGACAGTAGAAAAAGTGGTTTCTATTTCGGCACATCTTATTGGCCAATTCTACCAGGTTAACCTAATTTTGTGGTAGCAAATTATTAATTATGCTCGTAAAGATTTCTGTAGTACTTGCGATACAGATCTGTATTACTGTATTTTGTTTACAAATATATGTTCTGTCATTTCCCAAAATGTGCAACTATTTTGAAATCACTTGCTACCGTATCGTTAACGACTGTTGAAAGTAAATATTCTTCTGTACAATTATAGAATCAACACATTGGCTAAGAAATTGTGTTTACTTTGATAGCCTGTATGTGCTGGCTATGCTGTTCACAGAAAAAGTTAACAGAATTTTGGATTTTAACCAACAACTAATAGAGAAATTTTCTGCATACACAAACAGAAGAGTGGCAAAAAAAGTTAAATACACTATTCGTGTATTCTTATATGTAGTGATTTACTCAGTATATCCCCTTATCCTCCCCGTAGTTACGTCACTGGCCGGAAGGCTTGAGGCTGTACGGCGTCTTAGCTACTGTGGAAACAAGTTACTTAGTGCTAGTAGTTAATTCTTAATAGGACAGAAGTCTATGCTCGATGCCCGCTGCTGTGTCATATACATGAAGACAGTATTATTTCGGACCAGTTAATATTTTCACCTTTCATACTTTCGTATGTGTCTTAAAACAAAATGCCAGAGTATGTACGCAACTGGTCCAGATGCAGACAGTGGCCGAGAACCAAAATCATTACCGCTGTTGCAGGGGCACTCGAATCCGCATTTTCCTTACTCTCAGCTTTAGAGCATATCATACTGTGCTTGGTCAATTACACTGTTTTCATCTTATGAAATTTTTATCCCGTTAAGATTATGGAATCATTGTTAAGAAAGGTAAAAATATTATGAACTATTAGCAAAAGGTTTTTGTGTTCTTAATTAATTTTGTCTCAGTAAAATATTTTTTAAAGTCTCTGTTAATAACTGCACTCAGTATTCTGTGAAATTAGGCCAGGATCAGCCCTAACCAAAACGCTAAGCTGAACGAATCGTTTAAGTGAATTATTTAAATTAATTTTATTTGAATTGCAAACGACGTTCAGCTTTCGTTACCGTAATTATAATGGCAGGAGTTGAGAGGAAGAAAAATGAAGTCTTTTCCGAACTTAATACTTTTGCAATAAGTAAACTGATTAAATAAAGTGTAATTAGAAAAGCGTTTATTTGAATACTTTGAAACCTGTTTTTTACTTTAATCTTGATTCATTATTACATCTTCTTGGTTTTCTTGTTATCTTCCATTACGTCATTTCCTCTTATTTGGTGTGTCGTGGTATTTATTTTTACATTCTATAATTAAAACTTATTTTAGTCGTTAATTAGAATAGACGCATGGGCCTAACTACTCCTTTTTCTGTAGTTTCGTACAGTAGGCCTAAACTCTACCTATGTTTACCGGACTGTGTGGACTTTCCCGTGTCAAAGTTCTGCGAACTTGCAACCCTTTCTACTGAGTTCATAAATCTGTCTTATCTTTCTTTTCTCTTTCAAGTTGTAAACTGAGATCTTTCTTTTTTTCTAATTTTATAGTCTACCTTTCTTTTATATGCTCATCAATCTGAACGAGTATTTTATACAATTCTTTGTTTCCACTGTTTGCGGTAGAACAGTGAACTCTGATGGCTCTCATCCTGGAAAGATAAAGAAAATGGTATTTGCTGCGTCCTCTTCGATTTTGTTTGGAGATCAACAAGCTCGTTTATTGTTCATGTTTTTCGTTTTCTTTCTTTCTTAAAGAATATGTTAAAATCCACATGCACTAACGACCCTAGGTTACTACAAGAACTAAAATACTGTAGTATAATTACTAAAGACTTAAAAAAACCTTTGATAATTTAAGATTTGTATTTAAATTTAATTTAAGTGCAGGAGCCCCTGTTGCTAGCACGATAAAATATTAACATCTGTATTGTAAAGTCCATTGTAACTAACTCCACTCGACAAAAGCCTCTGAGACGTTTTGCTACGTTTGTAAAAGTCTGCTTAGTCCACTGTTAAAGTCTTCTGATATTCATAAGACTACCTCCAATTCTTGTGGAATATAAAATGTAAACCTATTGATTAGTTGGGCTGGTAAGCTTTCGTGGTTTTGTTAATATCAACACAGTCCGTTTCGGTTTAACACAGTCCGTTTTATTTTTCTTGAAACGAAACGTTTCTCCCCGTACTAACATGAGACATCCTCAGTGACTCGACTGAGACAGAGCATATAGTCTTGACCCACAGTAACCCCGCCCGAAATGTTACAAACAAGCCCATAATTTACAATAAACTATTTCCCTCCCAAACCCTTAAAAATATAATAACTCAACGAAATAAAACGAGGTGTGTTACTCCGAAATTCGGTGTTGTTGCTAATATTAGTTGATATTAATCAATGATATTAATAAACAGGGCTACGAGAGAACCTATATTTCTTGTTTTTCTTCAGGAACACTTAAAAAATTTCCAGTTGCATTATTATAGCCATTCTGGCATGGCGGAGGTGGTAACAGTGCTCGCGTTGAAGGTGATGGTGTTCGTTGTTAAGAGATCGTAGTACTGGTTCTGTTGGTGGACTAAAGAAAATTAAATTTCACGAACCTTTGCAATTTGTTGTGGTGTCTCTTTATGGGAAAGTTACTATTCCCAACAGGAAGTTTGGTAATTGGTCGGGAGCAGCTGTAATGCTGTGATTATTTAACCATTTTCACTAGCTTTTTGTAGCTTTTTGTTTGCGTAGATTGCGTAACCAGGCATAATTATTCGATACTCATTGAAGATGCGAAGAAAATTAATAGACAAACGCTTTCAGAAATCTTCCTAGTTACGAAAGCCCTGAAAATGTCGAAACAGTCACTGTACGTCAACCATTCCGAAACAAATTATTAGAGTTTTTTAACTGCGAATAATAAAATTTAATTAAAGGTTAATCCAAAAATTTTAAACGTTTTGTGAATGTCAACGTTCTAAGAATTAAAAGGATTGTCTCCAATCATGAAGTAAGAAAAAGATAACTGAAAATAATTAATCAACTTTTGGTAAAACATCAAAGCATAAATCGACTTTTGATAATTCATTTTCACAATGTGTTTCCTAGTAGATTTACTTGTGATCAGTTGTACACGGGTTGATCATAATTAGAAATACGTTGTGTCGTGTAGTCTGTAAAACTTTTCTCAAATTTCAACGAACAACTGTACCTAGACCTTGCTCCGATTGCTCCCGGTGTATATGTTACATTCAGGGTCTCGACGGTAACAGAAGATAGTGAAAGTTGCGGCACCAACTGGATCGTGCTACTTGTAACATGTTACTCATCACATATCTAATCATCATCATGTTACACGATCGACAAGGTGCTTGATATTGGTAGCTGTTATCTTTCCTCTTCCTGCGGTTCCGTGCCAATATATATGAAAATAACGACAATCTAAGCGATCACCCGATGGCAAGTAGACGTGCGAATTCTGTGCACATAATAACGCACAGAAACTATATTACAGCAAATAAAATGTAGCAAGATTTTGTTGTGATTATAAAAGTCTACAGTATGTTTAATTTAAATGTAATGTAAATGTAATGTAATTTACAGTATGTTTAATGTAAAACTGTTGCCTTGCATAGACAGGTAAGTCAGTTTAGCCTAATTTGTTGTCGCTCATCTTTGAAGGAAACTTTTAGAGGAAGTGACGAGTTTGGTTGATCTGAAAGCAACGCCCTATACCAATACTGTCAACATATCGGAATTCGTGGCGCTGATTATTGTGAGCATGAAAATTATACGACATAAATAATTATCTCACGACACGAATTAAAAGCATTTAGTGGGATCAATTCCTGTAGAGAAAACACTCACTTTAACACTCACGTTAACGCTTAACTTTAACACTCAGCATCAAACAGCCTCTCAGTTAGAGCCTTCGAATTATAAAATTATTTACTCCAAGAAAAAGTAAATACTATTTGTTCCATCTAATGCATATCAGTATGTGAATGTATTTTATCTTAGAACGAATACGAGAATATAAAACAATAAAATACACCTCGTATTTCTATTTAGGATGGTTGCAATAGGAAGGTTGCATACATTAATATGAATGAAAGGAGGCTTTGAATGAATTGTATTCACATTTTGAAATATTAAGAATTTATAATTACGTCTATAAAAGACAGTTAAACATAATTCCGTGAAGACGTTATTCTTATGAAATTGTATAGGCAAGACACAATGGTAAAGAACACAGACATTCGTAGAAGTTAAGTTCTACTCATTTTCAGCCAACAGCTCATTCAGAGTTTTCGAATGTTAAATTACGTACTAGAAGAAAGAAGACACATTTTTGTTACTAATCCCAACGAACAAAGAAACTTACTTGTCGTATAAATTAAATACATAAGGGCGCCTTCACACGAATACATGCTGCGATTTTTCAGGCCACCAGGTTGACGGCGCCACCAGTTCGTTCCCCTCTTTCTCAAAAAGATTGAGGCTGCTATTTCTTCCAACTCAATTTCAAAATGAAGCTCTCTTGGTCGCTTTCTTGGTGGCAGGAAAAAACATCACGCCACCAGTGGTGGCGCCACCAGCACCTGTGGTGGCCCCACCATGGTGGTCTCGTGTGAAGGCACCCTAACTGTCTCGTGCATGTAAAACAAACATTTAACTGTCTATGTTGTTAACTATGTGAAATCAAGAAAACAAAGGTACAGCGTTTCCGCTATGATTACCCCGTCTCCTGTTGTTTACTGCATTTCCACGAATACCGTGTGAGTGAGTTGCAGTTGCTACGCAACAAGTTAGCGTCCATCCAATCATCACACTGACCCAGTTACCTTTGCTAGTGCTCGCTCATGTCTGCTATTATCGACATGCTTTGTCATTCTACTTTGATTTAAACTGCAATAAAGTGTTTTGCTATTACGTACTATTATTGTTAATAAAAACAAAAATATCAAAATGGAGAAGATTTAAAAATCGGAATTGTCAATTTCCCTAATACAAGAATGGATAGTTTGTATTTGTTGTTGACACATTGTCACGGAAATATAGAGAGAAAAAAATAAATCTATAGTGTGTAGTTAGAATGAAAGGACTTGTAATAGACTTCAATAATCGTACAGTATATTTTGTGCCCGTTTTAGTCATGCAGTTGGAAATTATTGCGAAAAAGCAAATCAAACACATCCACATACACGGGTTCAAACGCCCTTCGGCGTCTTCGTAATCTATTCGTGTTTATCAGAAATACGAATACCCTGGTTTACTACAGGTACTACAGGCTCTTACTTAATTACCCAGATCTCATATCTGTAAATAATGATGTCTCTTAGCACTGTTGGTTTTTTTTACTCTTTGTTCCTTAGATTTTGATATTTGCTTTTACCACAGAATGCAATTTAACGACTCCCTGTCTGAGTATTTCTGTCCCTAAATGCTAAACTTTAATTATGATTTGTTCAATTTTCAGTTCTAGATAAACAAATGTTTAGTTCTTCAGTACAATGAGAACTAGATTAGGTACTAAACAGGCACTTAAGAAAGTATTTTCTCTCTTATACTCTGACAGTGACCCCACTTTGCCCACATGCTTTCAATAAAGTACGTTTGTTGCACAACAAATTCATTAAATGTCTATCATCATAACGTTCAATTATCAGCTTCTCGTGTCTCTCAAGAACACAAAGTAGATTACTAACTGTATACAGTGTTCGTCTACAGTATTAACTCCCCTCCCTCACTCTCTCTCACTCGCTCTCTTTCTCTTCCTGCTTTTCACTACTTACCCCTTTTCACCACTGCATAAGTCAGTGGCTTCCAATTACATACATAGGCTTACACCTACAGTTCTATAAATACAACATTTTACTTCCTCTCATTCCCCTCCTTCTCATCATTATCTTTTCGGGTTTTCTCATTTTCTTTCTTCTACTATCCTCCCCTGACTCTACCAAATATTTCCTGCTACTCCTCCTTCGCCTCCTGTTTTTTCGACCTCCATCTCCTCCTCTTCTTAATCATCGTCATCATCTGCGATTGTTAAGACTGCCGCACTGACACTCTATAAACATCTTACGTCACCGCCGTACTTTAAATATCATCGAACCCTTCTTGTTTTTCTCTCCCATCGTCTTTTGCCTTACTTTCAATTTCCTCGTCGTCGTTCCCTCTACTCTTCCTGGCACCCCTTCCGTGCTACCACTTCTCCGCCATGACGTCCCCCACTACTATAATCATCATTAGATACGTAAATATTCTACCTTATGAAGTTAGCGCCCAGTTTCTAACTCGGTTGGCGACTACCGTTTTGCTTGTTCAGTTGTGGACAGTGGAGTAATTGACTTCACCATGAACTACACTAGCACCCCAGTCACGACTCAATTGAACACCACACTAATCACTGCTCTAAATCGTTATAAATGCGTTTCGCACAAGTAGGCCTACTACTCTTCAAAAACACATGTTCATTGAATGAACGAAGCGAGTTCTAAGTTTTAACTCAACCATTTGGAATTTTCTGTATGTCTGTATTTGTTTGGAATTTTTGGGGTAGGCTATGTCTCACTTTAACTTCTGAATGCATGAACCGACTTACTATTCTTTGAGATTTCTGTTTCGACGTTGATCTCCTAAAGAAAGTATGGTGGCGGGAGGCAAAGAAGTGAAATGGTAAAAATTTTGAAAGAATAAGAAAAATCCTTGTGAGGTATAAAATAAAAGGGAATTTTAACCACAATCTGAACATAGTGTTCGCTTTGGAAAATTTCAAATTAGGCCTATGTAGACGTCTGTGTCCACAAATTGATGCAAATTTTGATACATCGCAAAAATTTATGTGTGCATGAATTAAATTAAAAAATTAAAGAGACTTTTAAGTAACATGTGAATGTAGCGTTAGGTTTTGAAAATTTCAAAATTTTTGACTCCAGGTTTTAAATAATAGATAAAAATGTGAAACAATTGTGGAAATCAGGCAGGGTGTCACACTAAAAAGAATTGCAATCCAATTTCCAATTTTTGAAATTGTAGTGTTTACTGTATGTTTGTGTGCACTACAGTTCTTATGTTACTAACTACATTGTAGAGTAATATGGCTAATTGCAATACAGAAATCAATACTCTTATATACTGTATATTTTTTAAATACATAATATAGAAATTTATGTAATAAAAATTGTACTTCGTTCCAAATAGTAAGCGAATTCTGGAGCTCACTAACATAAAGACGCACTTATTGGAATCCTTTATGGATTACAACTGCATTATGAAGCTCTTACCATCATATTATTATAAATCCAATGGTAGGTTGGCGAGTGTGTAATGTTTAATAACACGCAAAGTGACAAAACTAAGGCAGTAAGGAAACGAAAGCAATTTCAAATATATTGGAATACTGTTCCAACAGAACTAAAATCCGACTGAGTTTGCAAACAAACCTGTTCCAAAACTGCATACGCAAACATTGGCTTTCTATATGGAAAATCATTTGCTGATAACAAGCGTTATTTTAAGCATAGATCGGCTAAAATAGACATATAACCTCAAATAAGGTACCATTCCATATATTAGCCATGTATTACTACAATAGGTGTACTAGTTCTTTGTGTGTGTTGTTTATGATAAGCAGAAGAAGGAAAAGGTGTTCTTAAACAACAGAAAGTTCTTTTCACAGAGAGATGGTGGTAATAAATAAGTCCAAATCTGGGACGCATTCCATACCTGATACAGGTCGATTTTTATGTCGATTGTTTGTATGTCTAAACTCCTAGAGCCTAAGTATTTTTGAATAACCAATGATAAAAATCTTTGCAAGTAAAAACAATTGACTGGTATTTATCTAGCTGAACGAATGAAACGTGACGGAAGGTAATAAACATGACAAATATTATTTATACGTAAGCAAATAAATGTTTAGTTTGTATCGTTATTTGGTTATATTTAGTTTTTGATTACTCTTCCGCCAACATCAAAGGCATTCGTGAGGTGGGGAGAGAGAATTACACGGTAATGCTACTACTATTTGTGTATTGTAGTTTGACGTCCTTCAGACTCAGCGCTGAAAACGGTTCTGAGTCACGATACTGTGGTTAAAGTCGTTTAACTACAACAAAGCTACTTCTGTAGCAACAACGGGAAACCAACAATAGTTTTCCCAGGTTAAATTTAGCCAAATCTGGTAAAGTTAGTGTACTCATGTAGGTCACATTTGTTTCTGCAGCCAGCTTTTTGGTTCAGTTGAGGTCAATTAAGATGGCAGTCCTCCTCTTATGGCGCTACAGCCCGATGTCGAGACTTGTGCTCCTCTATCCTGACCCTCAATTTCTCTCTATCAGTGGCGAAGGACTTCCATCCCCGCACTCCCAACATCTCTCTTGCATCTTCCCACCATTTCCTTGAACGGGCTTTTGCCATCCATACTCCCGATAAGGACTCTTTTAGTTGTTCGTTTGTCGTCCATTCTTACGACATGGCCAGCCCATTGCAGCCTCCTCAGTTTTACGTACACTTCTACCGTTGGTTCGTTGAAGTGAAACGTCTCCCTGAATTTTTTTTAATACAAATTTTTTTTTATCAGGGGTCGTTACTTAATTCTTAAAACTAGACGAGTGGTCTAGATGGAAAAAGATGCGCTGAGCCCAGTGTGACAGGACTTGCAATAAAACACTTGCATAACGATAACAGCTTTTATTAGCGTTCTTTCCTTTTATAATGATGACATTTTAATACAACATGCACGTTTAAATTCTCAATATTCATAATAATAAACCATTGGCATTAGTAACAAGAATTAAATTTTGAACCATTACATAATTAACAACAACCAATTTTTCAAACACCTTTTCGTGCATTGTTTCGATATAAAGCATCATTGCTATGCATTGACATTTACTCAAATGACATTTATAAATCACAGTCTCAATAACAATTATTACATTGGAATTATTTAGATACATTATGAATTAAATTTACACTTGGATAATGATCACTGCCAAGATACAGGTAATGTTTAATATTTGCCAACAAATAATTTTTTTTTTAACAAATTATGCATTACAGGAGTAATGTAAATACATATAGACACATCTTGACACTATCGCCATATTCTAATACACACGTTGCCCATAAAAATTGAGTACTAAAACTTGATACTTATTCTGGCACAATGCTGTAACAGCCCATGATAAAGAACCTGTTCACACAAGAACATTCAGAGAGAACTACCCCCATAGTTATTTGTCAATGCATGCAGTATAAGCTTGTTGATGAGATTTGATCTTCATAAGAAAGTTAATAAAACTGACCAAGTAACAGTTTTAAATTTTCCTTGCTAATTACTCACAGCTAGTAGGCAAGTGGCGTCCTATAAAATACAGCATAGTAATGGCATATTTAAACAGGCAGATTCTTTAACTCAGTTAATTACACAATTCACTATATGTCCACAGGACATGTTACAACAGACAGTTGGTCATAGAATATGTGAAGTTACTGTTTATGAAGATGTCTTTGAGTTCATGCTTTAAATCCCATAAGTTGCTGTATTCGGGTAAAATATAAGGAATAGTCCCACCTGTGTATAGAAGATTACTTTACTCAGGATGCACGATGATATTGAACATGGTGACGCAACTGGTGAGTCCGAAATTCCAGGAATTCATTTTCTCCTCCAGGCAGTGGTTCAGGCTGGCAGTATGGGGAACTCTAGAGGTCTGACGGCGTTGGGGTGTTGCTTAGATCTTCGGCCGATGAAGACTGATGGTCTTTCTCCCCTTTAACCTCCCGGCTATCCAAGAACCCTGGAAAATTTTTATCTGTAGACTGCCGTTTGGAAAATACCCTCACACAAATCTTTCTCGCCCCAGTAACACCGATCACAGACACACACTGTCACCATTCTATTCCGTGAACTAAATGTGAATAGAAATATTACTCCTCACAATTTTCAAAATAATCTTTTTCTAGGATTCAATTTACGTTTACTTTAACTTTATTTCTTATTTAATTATTATTTCTACATTTGAATTTGATTGCAACAACATCTTTGATTAATTTTGCATACAGGAGAAGGCAAGTCGGCAACATGCTCTCAACTATCCCAGACGCAACACACAAAAAGATCACACACACAAAAATACATACGTATAATATAAAACCCGCATAGTCCCTGAATTAATTAAAATTAATACCACACTTTTCCTCACCTGAAGCTCTTTAGTAATTCAGCAACTCATTTCAAAGATGATAAAACAATAGGGGACGCCGCCAGACCAGTGTTTCCCTCGAGTGCAGAACCAGAAATGAGACCGAATGTCAATGCCTGCCGACCCACGAGAACAGAGAATTGAACAAATCAGCTGATCGGAACGGCAGACTTGATTACGCACACACACACAATTATCGCCACGTCACGATCAA
Source organism: Magicicada septendecula (assembly GCA_034769895.1). NCBI lineage: Eukaryota > Metazoa > Arthropoda > Insecta > Hemiptera > Cicadidae > Magicicada > Magicicada septendecula. The sequence goes on from CM068370.1 coordinate 347,708,234, forward strand.
GGTTAAGCGATATAGACAAGCAGTGGCGCTGACCGCTCACGCAACCTTTGAACCCGCTATACAGACGGCACTGTGGCCGCGACGCACGCCGAATAATTTAATGCTTAAATTACATCGGCACAGAAGTGACAATATATCTCATCATTATTCCGTATCCTCCACTCCCATTTCTATGTATGGGGCCCAGATGACAGCCCAGAAAGAATAATTGTTGTCCGGAATAATTAGAATTCCAAAACGTAGTCTTATCAGTGTAATTAGACACAGTCTTACCTCCAAAACTAGCTTGAGACAGCTTTCACTGATTCACAGCGAACTTTTTGTCTTTTTTATAAACGTCTTATTTATTTATAATTCTCTCTTAAGTTTTTCATACACTTTTCAAATTTTACCATCAATGAATTTTCTTCTCTACATTCATCCATTCCTACCTCTATTTCTTGTCCCATCTCTTTCCCTCTTGTTCTTTCCTTGTTTAGATAGTTGTGGACAAAATACTTTTACTGTGGTGGATTCTTACAGCGTCTTATGAAAGTCAACCTTTATCTTCCCTTTACTATTAGATTTTGATATTTGTAATTCTGATTTGGCCTGGCTGTAGTGAATGATAACGAAATTCATAGAATCAATCCACAAGAATTTCTCGCTTCAACTACAAATAAAGTTTACATCTACAAATAAAGGCGAATGTAACTGAACTCCTCAAATAGCTTCAGACAGATTATAAAGCCTCCGTTAGGGTGACTGAATTCCTTATTTCTTTTTGGCTTTTCACCCCTGCCACCTCTGTCCTCGCATATTCATCCCTACTATTTAATTTAAATGCGATTTAAGAAACGAAAGAATTACACAAATTATAAATAAATCCACTACGGATAATTATAGGCCTAAATATTTTGCAACGAATTATACTTGAAAATTAATATGCAGCTCCACATAAATCGAACTGCAGTTTTCAATAATAAGAACTATTCAAGCTACATATGCACGGACACGGCTTTCTATAGGGATACGTTTTATACAATGATGTCAGTTATGAACAATTTTGTCTTTTATACTCTAGCCTATGATAGGTAGAAAAAGATAAATAATGAAACGTATAATTATTGTAGGTGGGGAAACCACAACAGCTGCCTCAACAGTAGTAATTTATTATCCTGAGAGGGCATGACTCTGAATCTGAGACACGTGTTTGATACCTGACCAGGTCAGTTTTAATTTCGATTAATTGAATCACTACACTGTTCAAACTGAATAAATTAATGCAAAGTGGAAAATATTTTTAGTATAAGTTTGTAATGAAAATACTGATTGTTACTTATTGACAAAATGTTACACAAATATGTAGTGATGAGTATGTGATAAGCGTTTCACATATTCATCATGTGAATGGCGATTCACACCATTTACATGAGAGTAGGAGATCAGATTTTACATATTCATCATGTTTTGTAGCATTTACCGTTTTGTTATTCTTCTCCTTAGAGCAAAAGTCATTCTGGAGCTCAGAGAAGAGAGGGAGACATAACAGGGGAGATATTTTCTTGGCAGAGTTACAAAAACCCATTGTGTATGTAAACCGTAGTACATACATATTCTGGTCAGTCTTCTGCATGAATATTTCACAGCATCGAACAGGAAACGCGAGATCTTAGATTTACTAAGAGGATAAACATGGACGCTTTCTACTCTCATTGTGACTATGGCGATATTTTCCTTTGATGTTTCAACGTATATTTTTATTTTCTTTCTCCTTCTTTGCTATCATCATTTTCTTCTTCTTTCTACTCTACTTTTTCTCTTACTTTCTCTGTTACACTTACATTTCTTATTTTCTTTAAGCATCTGACTAAAATTTTCATTAAATATCTTCTTTATTTTAAATCTTACCGTATGATAATGAAAAATATCATCTTTTTTCTCATCATAGTTTCCGTTTTCCTGTTTTTCTCTACCTCGCTTTTATTTTTAATTTCGTTAAACCAAACATCTATTTCTTTTGTTCGGCTCCGAAAAATTAATTAATAAAATCAATTAGAACATACGTTTATTCATGAAAGGGAGTTTATGAAAATATTTGTAAATAATATCATGAGCTTGAAGAAATTGGCTTGTCGTTCCTCTTGTCTTCTCTAACTCAATTATTGTTACGTTTCCGTGTGATGCTAGGAGTTCCTGCCCTATCGACTACCCTCAGGAAACCGACAGTACAACGGTATCCTCGTTAATGGCTAATAGAGAGTCAAGTTTGTAATACTCTATGAAATGATTATGTTTTAAATAACCTTACATTTGTTTTATCGTCTTCAGAAGTTAAAGTATGATTGTGTCATGATCAAATCTTTCCTTCAAACTACTAATAAGATCGTATTCTAATCTCATGTTTGCTTTCTGAACATCAATTTGTCTTAGAATGTTGGAGAAAGAAAACATCACTGTTTTATCCACTAACCCTCCATAAACTCTTTAATCCGAGCACGAATCAAAAAGTAATTATGATGCATTGAATCGTAAAACCTTCACTCTAGACACACATACACCTAATCATTACATATGCTATCTTCACAAACACGATTTTGTAATTTCATTCATTTTAAGCGTCACAGCTGTTTAATTTTTCAGTCTTAGTATTTTTGTATAAGAAAAACATTGTTTCGTTTGAAATAAAATTTATCGTAAAAATGTTAGCAATTTTCTTTCACTAGTGGAAGTGTGCCAATGCCAAGTTTAGCACCGTTTATAAAGCTTAACATATTTCAGCTCTACTTTCGATTAAATAAACAACTAGAGTCATATACAGTCAAGTCCAGAAAACCACAATCCCAGGTTATTGTGGTCCGTAGCACATCTGAATATTTTGACATTTGCTTAATTGGAAAATGTAGGTAAACACTAAGATTTAGAAATTATCTTTATAACAGTAAAAGTAGTTTGATTTTGAAGAATTAAACTACAATGGCAATTATGTCGGTTACTGATGCTAAAAATAGTTTGATCTAGAGAAATTACATTTATTTGCATATTACTGAAACAAAAATGTAAGAATAAAAAATGTAAGGAGAATCATAAAACAAGTCTGCAGGAGATAATTGTAAGATTATAGAAAGGTTATTGTAACAAGTTAAATACTAGAAGTATTAGCTAATGAATTAGTTAATGCCAGAAGTATAAATCTAGAGTTAAAATTGTCTTGTATTAGAACTGTATAAATTATCCAGTATTATTGTTTAAATGAAACACCATTGTTTATTAGATATCCTAAATTTCCAGATTCTTTACAGTAACTTTCGATTACAATATGTAGTGCACTATTCCGAGTACTAAACACTAATTTTCACTTAAGAATTTTAATAAAATTTTTACCTTCGCATTAAAATTTTTATCTAAAAATTAGTGCTCTGTACTCAAAAATAGTGCTTTATGTGTAATTAATACTGGAACATGAATTTAATGTGTAACCAAAATCCATGAATTCAATTTAGGATTACCATACGAAACTATATGGGTAGCTACTCTAGAGAATAATTAAAAGCATTCTACTATACGATTATGTAACAAGAAGTGAGATTATGCAACAACTCAAGAAACGGGTAAAAACTTTGATGAAGTAATGTGTTCAGACAAAAACACGTTTACTCGAATCGTTTGTATAATCACGGCGATGCAGGAACAACAAATAGCGCCTAGCGTGCGGCTGATGGCGTAAATGGCCGTGATATTTGATGAGTTACCAATGTGATGCATACTGAACGTCGTGCAGTGCTTTTCAGAACAATCCGGAGACGAATACAAAACTAGTGAAATTTTGTGACATCGAGTTCTGTCCGTTACAAGTGACCTTGGCTGATAACTATAAAAATATAAGCAGCAGCAATATTCAGTCAGTTGCATTTGTTTTACATCGATATGATTGTTCATGTAATAAGTAAAAACCGATTTAAACAAAATTATCTATAAATTAATAAATTTAATCATTTAGGAAATCGTTATGATCGCTTGCAATAATGCGTAATGAATAAATGTGAACACTGAGTATTTTTGCATTAAACGTGATTCCCGAAAACAGTATAATTGCTATCGCATTGATCTCTCTTTTGTTGAAATGAATCGCAAAACACCCGTTTCCAAAGGTAATCAAAGAACACGTATTCTAACACCATAGTATATATATTATAGATATTATATACTATTACATAGTATTTGGTTTCAGTGTCCACGTAATGTGAGTTGATGCGGTTAACCACGTCCAAGAGAGTACCTGTTTTTGATAAGTAACGTTCTGCAAACTTATTTTAACTAGCAGTCGTTTTTCTCTCTGTCCCTTCTCCCTCCCTTCTTTACACTCTGTGTTTGACAGTGAAGTCCAAAAGAAGGGTAACAAGTTATGTTGAATAAAAAAATTAACCATTTATTACAAACCATTACAAAATGATTCCACTTAATGGAAGCTTTAAGGTTACTATTGCCGCGGTTACCTTTGTGACTATTCCCCTCTCAAAGCCGTCTCTCTCTCACTCTCTCTCTCTCTTTCTTCAACGTCAGTAATTAATTAACTAGTGCTGAATGCAATCATTTGAGCAAACTTTTCTCTGAACTAATACGAAACTCTTCAATTACTCAGTACAGCGAATATATAGGAGGGATTAACAACTAACAAGTTAGCTTTTGCTTCTTCACGTTTTCTATATGAAGAACAATTATTTTGTTCAGGGATGCTCCCACACGTGGCTTGACAATACTCGCGTCGCCCTCGCATACGTTTTCTTGGTAATTGGTCCAGTAAGACGTATTCCTTTGTCTTTCTGTTACTGCAGCGTGTTCACATCTCATTCTCTTACGTCAAACATCTGCTATAACCGAAGCGTTGTCTTCTTTTAGCGGAGCCTATTTCGTCGCTAACGCGTCGCACGTGTCATTGTCTAAGTAAGGGCGGCTGGTTGGCTTCAACATACATCACTTCTGACAGCTGACACTAGCTATTGTTCCTTTTACGCAAACAAAAATTCCCTTACAAAATTGCTTTACAGTGTCCCCAAATTGGGTCCATTGATGAGTCCCGAATCTAAGTGATCCCAAATTCACGCCCTTGCTGAAACATTCACCAAAGATCATCCTTCCCAAAAGAAAGTGTAGTAAGCGTGCTATCACCAAAGACCATCCTTCCCAAAAGAGAGTGTAGTAAGCGTGCCATTTTCTTATGTGACTCACTGTCCGATGCTATCTCACCTCTGATGGTTTCAATATTAGTACTGAATTTATTGCTGGTTATTTTGAAATTATGAATACATTTTACATACTTCCTATTAATTAAACAATTAGAATAACATTCATTTTCATGTTTTACATCTACATTTCTAAACAGAGTGATTTTATTGCTTAGGCCATTAATTATCTTTATCCATCCAATTAAATTTTAATATATATGATCCCCAACTTATCTACATGCTAAACTTAGATATTAATAAAAATCGTGTTATTATATTGGTTACAAAAAAAAAAAATCAATCCTACGTAGTAACATCTTAAACACCTACTCATTTTATTCATTCTTGGTTATTTTCCCAAAGATTATATTACAAATAAGGTCATACTACTTTTTACATGACTAAACATCAATAAAGTAAACCCTTCTACATTCCTTTTAAGTAATAGTTAAATGTTAAACTTATTTCAATAAAATCTCATTTCTGTTTTATATAACCTTATTTACATTTTCCTTTAATTCGAATTTAATTAATACATGTATATACAACTCTTTTGTTTCAATAACATTCAATAAAATAATTACGATTACCTAGTTCACATCAACTATGTTTCATGACACAAAATGACTTTTAACATTCATTATAATAAACCTTAGCAATTTATTGGTAGTTAATTCACACAATTAAGTGAATTTCCTTGCTTACAATTTTCTATAATTTTGTGCTTTTATTCGTTTCAGATAACTGCTTCTGAGCTTACATTTGTGTATCACACGGTTAAACATCACCTTAGCTACGCCAGCACTGACTGCAATGTGAAAATATCATCTCAGTTATTCGCAGATTCGACAATTGCAAATAAAATTACATGTGGTAAAACAAAATGTGAGGCATTAGTTACGGGTGTTTTAGGGCCAAATAGCGTGAATAATTTAACTCAAACGTTAAAGGATAACAAGTTTTTTGGTGTGGGGTTTGATGCTTCCAACAAAGGAAATCAAAAGTGTTATCCTATTTGTGTAAGGTACTTTGATGTGCAAGCAGGTGTGTGCCACAGAATTCTCGATTTTTATGAGGACTCTCGTGAATCTGCATCTGCAATATCTGAGCAAATCTTGGACAGGATCCCAAAACACGAATTGAATTTGTCCCAGGTTTCAAGCTTTACTGCGGACAATACGAATGCAAACTTTGGGAAGAAAAACTCTGTTTATGTTCACTTAAAAAAGGAAAATCCTGGTATAATAAAATCAAACTGCTGTGCACATATAGTCCATAATTGCTGTAAATCTGGTATGAATGCTATGTCCATAGATATTGAAATGTTAGTAATTAAGACTTTCAATTATTTCTCAAATTCAGCTAAAAGAGTATCTCAATTGAAAGATTTCTTTCTATTTGTTGATATGGAATACAGTAGTTTGTTAAGACATGTACCTACAAGGTGGTTAAGCCTAAAGCCTGCCATAGAAAGATTGCTGAAAAATCTTCCTGCAATTATATCGTACTTTGCTAGTATAGATGATTGCCCCAACTTCATTAAAAAGAACTTGATGGGTGACTCTGGTTCAGAAAAACAAATTATAATAGTGGAATTATATCTCCAGTTTTCTCTGCATTTAACTGAAATTTTTTCCACGGGTGTACTCAACTTAGAAAAAAACGAACTGACAATTTGTGAAGTATTTTGTGTGATGGAGAAAATAAAAACAGAGTTAGAGCATTGGATAAATGATCTGTTTTTTGGTTATAAGGTGCAACAGTTGTTAGATAAATTGGAGGACCTTTTCCCAGGTGAAAAGGAAAGAGAATTGGGAGAATGTAGATATATATATGAAGTGTGTCTGAAATATTTAAATAAGTGGTTTGATTTTGGTGATGGCAACATTTTGTCCTTAATGGACTGCATATCACTTGAAAAAAAACCCGAGTTTCAAAATATTTTAAAATTAGCAGAGTCACTTTGTATTGTTAATCACTTTAGTGTAGATAGTATGTATTCAGAGATCACTAGGGTTTCTGATTTGTTTTGTGGGGAAGGAAATGAACAGTTGAAAGCAAAATTAACTACTATGACAATACCACAGAGATGGTTGTACATTATTGAACTGATTGGTGCATCAAATCTGTGCAATGTTTTAGTTTTAGATAAATTTGTTTTGAGTATATTTCCATCAAATGCATTTACAGAGAGAGTTTTCTCCATTATGAACATTAAATGGAGGGATGAGCGAAACAGATGTTCAGTTGATCTAATAAAAAATGAGTTGTATACTTACTTCAATTATGATGAAAGTTGCAGTGATTTCTATAAGAATGTACTTTCTAATGAAAAAGTGTTGAGAATTGCACGCTCAAGTGAAAAGTACTCATGTTAATTGTGTTGAGTATAGTATATTTCCATAAATAGTGCTGTAAATAAAATCAATAAATTCAATGTCGATTGTCGATACATGTGTTCCTATTTGTTCCTATTTCTCATCTCTGAAATCTGGCAGTGTTCCTATTTCTCATCTCTGAAATCTGGCAACCCTATGCTCGCGTGTTTCTCTCGCTTCATCTTCATCTTTACGAAGATCTGATGATTGTCTGGTATGCTATCTCCTGAGACTTCCTGGTTAATATACTTTTCCCAGATTCATTATATTTGGTCTCCAGTCGCAGTGAAATTGAAATTAATAAATACCTTTTTCTTTATCCGTGCTGCGACTACGTTTTTGATGTCTTACGACATGTTTCGGGAACACGTTCCCATCATCAGGTAAAATCGTTTTTTCTTCTAGTTCATAACGAACGTGTCAAGAGTATAATAATTAAAACACATCAATACACAAACACATAACACAATTAGTACGATAGAACTCAGTCCAAGTAACAGTGCGCACTGCCGTACTATAACTGACCGCGTAATCAAACTATATAATCGGCTGGTGTACACAAGCGTTATCACTCTTCAATACAGTATCATATAAACAGTGAGATTTAAATGTTAATTGATCATTAAGCAGTAGATTTAGTTGAAATAAAACGCTTTATATATTTCATATTCTTCCATGGCATCCATGTATCGGCTCTTACTACATATATGTATGGGCATAAAGTTATCTGTGAAACCACTATAACTGTGATTGCTGTTTACCAGATGTAAAGCAAAGTTGGATTTGATTGACTGATGTTCTTTTTTGGCAAATGTTCTTTATATCTGTCTTTAAATTTCCTGCCCGTTTGTCCTAAATGTGTAGAATTTATCACATTCACTACACTGGATTCTATACATGCCAGAACTGTTTTCGGTTGTTTTTTGTGTTCGAGGTTTCAATATGTTCAATATGTTATTGTATTGGTAGTTTTGAAGGACACGATGATGTCTAATTTTCTTAATTCATTTTTTATTATATTAGGAATCACATTAGTATATTCAACTGAAATATAACGGTTCTTTTTACCATCTAATTTTAATTTTCTTTCCATTTTATTCCTATGTTTGCGTATTAAGTTATCTATTATATCACTTTTATATCCAGTATGGACAGCTATATGTTTAATAATATTTACTTCATCTTGAAAATCTTCCTGGTTCATAGGTATAGTTAAAAGTCTATTTACGAAAGCATTAAAAGAAGCCATTTTCTGTGTATATGGGTGGAATGAATCAGCATGAAACAGTACATTAACATTACCAGGATCGGATATTTGACAGAGAATATAATTGTTGGATTCTCCCACTGTAGCAACACATGCAGCTTGTGTTGTATTTAAATACAGCACCGTGACTCAGAACCGTTGTCAGGGCCGAGGTTGAAGGATGCCAAACTACAATTTACTAAGAGTAATTAGTTTTGTACACCGGTACCGTGTAATTCTCTCTCTCTCTATCTCTCTCTCTCTCTCTCTCTCTCTCTCTCTCTCTCTCTCTCTCTCTCTCTCTCTCTCTCTCTCTCTCTCTCTCTCTCTCTCTCTCTCTCTGTAGCGCACAAATACCTATTCTGTGGCTAGAAGAGTAACGAAAAAATAAATAATATCCAATATTTCAACACCCGATCATTTACAGTATTCACAGTGTCAAAACAGCTTGTCATTGTTATTATGTTTTATCATGTTTCTTTTCAAATTCACATTTCCCTGCAAGACACATAACAATCAAACACAGATTTATATAAAGGGCATAATGTAAAAATGCTAACGGCAGTTAAGCAGTTAATTTTTATACTGCTTAAAGATTCAACCAATCTGTACCAAAACTTGTCTGTATTAGGTATCGAACGCGTGTCCTACATTCGGATTCTTTTATTGCTAACTTTTCTAACGTTGAACAGACTTTTGTTCAGTCACGTGTTACAGTATACAAAAGCGGAAGCAAGACAGTTACACCTCTGTTTGCTTTAAAATGCCTTTTCTTATTCTGCCTCTCATAATCTAAAGGCATAAAATACATAAATCTATAAAACCATTTTCGTAAACACAATATGAAATATTTGAAATTGTTTTCGTTTAGTTACTACAGTACTTTTGTCACGTCTAATTATAGTTAAGCCTGACACAGTTGCTAAACTATCACTGTGTCAGTATTCATAAAATGTGTTTGTAATGCAGTGTAACAAAGGCTTCCTATAAATGCACTCCCGTATGCACATATGTTTTTGCAAGGGACTCGTTCTTGACAGGTTGGAGCAATGGTTAGAACCGTATTCACTTGAGCCATGACTTGTCTTTTGAGTCAGCTCAAAGTCAAGTCAGTAACTCTACTTTCTGCGGGAATAACCAATACAACGGCCAGTGTTGGCGAAACATAGTTTGAAATGCGGCTATAGAAACCTAATGTGGTAGTGGTATAGTGGTTGTTGGTAGAGGTCAAAGACCGAAAGGGTGGTGAGTGGAGAGGAGAACCGTGGTTAAGGGAGAATATGATGAAGAATGTAAACAAATAGGATTCTACAATGTTATTGAGATCGATGCTATAACGATATATAAGAGATTGAAAGAGCTAGTGAGGTAATAAAAAAAAGAAAAAGGGAGATAGAAAACGATGACGATAGGTGATTAGAAGGAGGAGGAAGGTAGGAGGAAGACTGGGAAATGATAAACAGGAATAAAATGGGGGAAAATGAGAAACAATAGAAAATAGCAGTGTTTAAGGGAAGAAGAGAACGAGGAGGAGGAGGAAGGAGAGAATTAAAATATTATGTTTCGCACAGTGAATGAATTAAGTGTAAGTTTGGAAACAATTTACTTACGAAGTAACGATAAAATCGAGAGAAAAAACTGAGGAGGCAAGATGAAGAAAAGAGAAAGGTAGTGAGAGATTGAAGAACACTTTGTATAGTTTGTAATGTAGTCTGCGTTCTGGAAAGTCACCTGCATCTCTGTACTCTACAGTGATTACAGAGCGGTAATCGAATTTGTCGTGCAAATTACAGAAAGTACTTAATTGAAAGTGTGTGTATTCAGTGTGCCACTATCAGTAACTGGTCTGAGAGAAATTCAGAACTATTAAACATTTCAACGTGGTAGGCTTCTTTATATTTTTTAGCAAAGCCAGCTACTACCGTTTCGCTTGATTACCATGTCTGCAGTCGTTCCTTGATATAAAAACATTTATGACAATTGCTGTAAAGACGTTCATCACATAATGTTACATCGATAGTAACTATCAGTAAAGTGGATTTAAATTACTGTATATACCAGAGAAATCAACATAGCCAAAATTTTCATTAGTGATTTCTCAAAATTCACAGTCGTAAGCAATAATTCTCCTACGTAGGTAAACATATCTATCACTATGTACTATTCAAAACAAACAGACGCTGAATAATAAAAAATAATATTAAGTATATATACTGCACGTTTAACAAATAAACCCATAACGAGACTTCTGAAAGCACTCTCACAAATTAACTTACTGTAATTCATTGTAAAGAACTTGTCAACTTTGACCCAATTGTTCTGTCGCTCCGCATGTATGGAGAAGATCTGATAACTTAAAAATTATTTTAAGCCACGAGGACGCCTAAACTATTTAGCCCCATTCATTTTTTATAAGTTGTAATCCATTTCGGAGGTCGGTTCACGTTTACCCTACGACCTCGGAAAGTGCACCAACCACGGTTGCACTTGTTATTAAATTGAGTTCCCGGTCTGTTTGGCCGTGGTTGGTCGAATGCTAAAATACGTAGCAGACGTTTCGGCCACCATCAGTGCAAAATTTGAGTTCGCGCTAACTGTGGTCTCTAACATGAACTCGAATTTGGTCTCTAACGTGTAGTACTCAAACTCGAATTTTGCACTGACAATGGCCGTTGATGGCACCGCCGAAACGTCTGGTTTGGATTTAAGCGTTCGACCACGGCCAAACAGACCGTGGACTCAATTTAATAACATTGGTTAGGGCCGTGCAAGCCTACGAAGTAATCTACTGTTGCACTTGGTTTACGCTGCTATCGTAATTTGATCAGATAACTCTTGCAGTCGACCACGATCCCATTACTTAGTCATAAGAAAACTTGTACAGTTTTTGGATTTGTACAGTTTTAGTTTTGCACGTTTATAACAAATTTGCTATTACGGTCGCCAGATTTCAGTAACCTCTAGGATCAGAATGTTGAGTGATTGTGATCAACTGTATTTTATCAACTATATTAACATCTTACTGACAGGTTACATCGAGTGCACGTTGACTTTCTCGACGATGCGCATCGTCCCCTCTCCCGCAGTATGAGTGTTTGAATTCAGTGTTTTTTTATGTTTTATTTGTGTGTTTTTATGAACTGACGAGCTCGACCCGAGTGAGCACCTGAAGATGGGACCTTGATCCTGAAACGCGTCGTGCATAGCGACCAAAGTAAGTTGGATGAAGGAATATCAGGAATATCTAACCTATTTAAAAAAAAAAGATATTAATATTTCGAGTGTTTGGGTGCGCGCAAAATTGTGAGTGAGTTAGTGAGTGTGTGTGTGTGTGAGATTGACCTGTATATACATAACATCACTGACAGGTTGAATACTGAACGAGTAGGAAAGGGGGAAGAAAAATGATGAAGTGATGTCTAGATGGAGGATGATGAGTAGGTTTTGGAGGAAGAAGATGATACAGAATAAAAGAGGGGAAGATGGAAATTAAACAATTGTTGTAAAGAAAAGAAGTACAGAGAAAGCTGAAAAATTAAAAGTAAGTGGATATTACGCTAATAGAACAGAAAATAAAAAGAAGAAAATTATAGTTTACACTAAGTAGAGTAGGAGTAGATGAATAGATTACGATGGTGATAATTTTAAAGAGGTAAGAATACGATAAAGAGGAAATGAGATTATAATAAAACGCGAGAAGCGGTGTTTCCTGCCAAACAAAAGTGATAGGCTATACATATTTCAAAGTCAAAAATTTATTTTTTGAAAAACTGACACTCGGCCTTCTACGTTTCACATTATTGACATAGGAGAAGAAGTAAATAAAGAAGGAAAACGAGAAGGTAAAGAATGTGAGGAGGAACAGAAGGAGAAAAATTGAAGTCTAGTGTTTCACGGAAGGGAGATATGTGTGTGCGCGCGCGCGTGTGTGTGTGTGTGTTTGAAAGCCGCTGACTTGTGCAGTGATGACGAACAGGTAAATAGAGAGAGAGAGAGAGAGAGAGAGAGAGAGAAAGTGAAAGGGAGAGGGAGAGAGAGAGGGTGAGAGAGAGAGAGATACGAGCAGCTGATAAATGCGAACGTAACTGATAATTGAATTTGCTGTGTAACGAACGTTCTTAATTAAAATGAGTGGACACAGTTCGCCACACTCAGTAAGTACAAGAGAAATAACTAGTCTGTCGTGTGACGGAGCTGTTAGCGCGTCATCTAATTCTCTGCTCTGAAGAACTAAAGTTGTGAACTTATTTATAGAGTTTGTTATTTTGTTTTAACTGTTTCGCTTGAATTCGCTTCTGTAGCCGGCCTATGATATGCAAACGGCTTTGACGATGGAGACGTAGTGATCGGCAACCTGAAGACGAGATGCGCTACTGCTCATTCTGGCCGTGATTTGTATAGGCCTATACTTACCTAACTTAGAAACATTGCTCTGGTGCTTCGCATACCACAAGGCGTACGTTTTAAACCTGTTATAAACGTATTCGATGTTCTAAGTTAAAAACAAAATTCAGACCCACATTAGTGTTTAAAATTTATACCACGCTCTATTAACAGAGATTTTGAAGCAGCGGTCAAGTCTATAAATAATTTCAGAACTGAATATTCTGCTGATATGCGCAAAATTGTAGCCTTGCGGAAGGCTTTACAGTACTCTTGTACTGTTAAATCAAGTAAAATAACGTATTTTTAAAGAGAAAAATGTATTCTTGAATTTGTAGAGACATTAAACTGGCCGCCTTCTTCTTACGAAAACGTTATTGCATTACAATTGTAAAGTGTCTTAGAATTTGTTTTTCTATTGAAAATTTGCAATTCTATTGTAAATTTGTTTTATAAAACATAGGCCTAAATTATGACAAATTTAATTTCATTAGATTATTTCCGATAGGTTTGGAACAGTTTGATATACTTTTATTTGTTAATACTTGAAAATTTTGTGCTTGTATATCCAAATTAAGAGTAGCTTCAACCTCTCAGTATCAAGTATTCTGTTTTCCACTAGTTAGGAAAAACACAGGAGCGCGCTCTAATCTGACATTACTGTAGGCGTCTAGACGTACACTTCTCTCTCTCCACATACGTTCCATGCTTCATTTTAACAAATTCTCTACACCCACCTGGTGTTCAGTTCAAATAAATCATCACATCCTCCTGGTGCTGGCAAGATCAGTCGTAATTGTCTAAATCTCTATATAATAAACATTTATATAGATACATACTTGTCTAAATAGATATTTATGCAATGATTGAGAATGTGTTTTACATTGTTAACGAAAAAGTGTCCAGAATTACATATGACTTTTGTTTTGTCCAAGTTAATAAAGAATACCATTGTTACGACACTCACGTATTGTACCACTTAACGACATAAACTCAAGGACAAACAGGATCGTTAAACGCTAGTGTTATCAGCGCCGTGTCTGAAGGCTAGTACTAAACTACAGTTTACTAACTACAATTGATTTTTCAACTCTGAGTGTAAATATCCCCACTATCTGCCTGTCCATCTATCTATCTATCTCCGCCTCTGCCTCTCTGTCTCTGTTTAACTGCATCTGTACGTATCTGACTCTCTTTCTCTGGCTGTCTGTCAGTGTGTTTATCTGTATACAGTAGGAGAAGCCTCCAAGAACATTATGAATATCAGGTTACGATGAACCCAAGTTTTCCTCTGAAAGGGAGAAGGGATTCACATCCAGCTTAAAAGGATTTAACTACCATGAAGGTCATAATAGGGACTAGTTTGGATATACCATTCAAATATTCACAATGTCAGGTTTATTTGTTCATCAGGAAGAAGATTATTGGTCAGAAATATAAGAAACATTTAAAAAATCTATGTAAGTAAGTTAAAATAGAATGTGAAAAACGTTTGTAGATAACCTATAAGTTAAAAGCCACTATGTAAGCTCTTTAAGATGTAAGTTAAAGACACTGTAAGAAACTAGTATCTCTCTCTTGCTGGTTTACTAGATGTGTCTCTCTCTGTACTTCTTTGTGTCTCTGACCCTGTGAGCTAGCTTTCCTTTGGCCAATGAGAAACTGTCTAAACTGAACACAGCCAATTGGAATCATATTTCAGTCTTAACAAATGCTTTGTTCCTGCCGCTGCGTAATTAAGACTTCCCTCGTTTAGTCTCTTATTTCCTATAATAACAGCTGTATAAATATTATTGTATCTTAGCGTGAAGTGTGGTGGAAGTAATTCAACACCAGAAACAATAACACTAGCATAAGCTGTGGCCAACAGTCTAAAAGCACTTTTGTAGATGAAGATTTAGAAAGAATGAATTAGATAGCATATCAACCCAGGCGGATTTGCTGACATCACTGGAGAGTCAATGCTCGCTAAGATGACAGTTCAATAACACTGCCTAGCCGTTTTTGTTAAAGTAGTATTTCCAAAGAAACAGGAAACGAATAATATGATGTGAGATGGAAACTCAAATTAGGTCTATTAATTGGAATACTGAGATATTACAGTAACAAAAACAGTTTTGTAGATGCTATTACAATTCGTGCATGATTTATAAAACATTTTATGAGTATTTGGGTTATTCATTTGTATATAATAATAATAATAATAGTAATAATAATAATAATAAAATTATAATAATAGTAATAATAATAATAATATATCACCATTATTATTATAAACACTATAATAATCATTTTATCAGCCACCCTTTTAACAATAAACCTAAAACCAATCATTTTCATGGTTTAATTTTTCATTATTGTAGTTTATTACATATAAAAACAATTTTCATTCATAAATAATTATTGTTATAAAATATTGTACTGCTGTAAGTTATTACAGTATATAAACCTTGTCAAAATAACTGAAAATTGTAAAGTTTCTAAAAAGGTTAGGTTATTGAGAATGGCAAGAAGGCCTTCGGTCATATTAGATTGAAACTAATGTCAAATTATAGTTATATAGGAAACACAGTAATTGATTTAAAATAAAAATAATAATGTAGTATTAACTAATGTGTGTAAAAATCTGGAAATAATTAACCTAAAATTATGTATGTAATATTGCTAATAAGCAAAACTCAATCATAATGTATAAAATGCGGACGTAGTATATAACTCTTAGACATGATCAAAAATTCACAAGTATTGTGTGAAGTTAGGTACTATAATAAAACCTATAGATTATAAAGAACTGTAAAATATCAACAAAGTGTAAATTAGATAAAATAAGTGTACTTAAACTATCTAGTGAACAAGAAAAGCCGGGTTACAGACAAAAATAAGAATTTAAATACATTACATAATAAAACTAAATCGAAGGCCAAAGAAGTGACTGGTTACTAACAATAGTGTATTCTAGAAGAAGAACTTACTCTTCTTTAAGCGTCTGTTCAGCTAATACCAAAACCAAAGGAGTGCAGTATAGTAAGGAATTGTTAATCAGTGTCAATCCGGTAGTTCAAACAAGTAAGAGGTCATAGTGAATAATAGGCCTAATAGTGTTTAAAAGGTGAAAAGAAAATAAGTTACAAAAAATATATATTATTACCATCATACGAAGAGAATAATTTTCAAGAAAAACTTATCTACCAACATACAATGGAAAGGCTAGCGAGGAATAAATGACTCAGTGATATTATGAAGTATACGAAATGCGTACCTGGTAAAGAGTATTATTATATTTAAAACATATTCATTCGAGATGACCAGATATACTTAAATACATTAGAAACATAACACTTTTGGACTATGATGTTTTGCCCAACATCAGACGAAACTAAGTGATAAACTCAACAATTAAACCGTATACCTTATTGAGTGACATTAATAGCGTTCATTTCAAATAGTACAACTTAAAACAAAGCTATACAAAATAAACAATACACTATCAAACTGTAATTTGAAAGAATTTTTGGATTAGGGCCCTTTTTACGCGTCTGCCATTCCTTGAGTGTTCCTAGGATGGTAGCTTAGATACAGATTGATTACAAAGTAGCTGCTCTGTCTGGTTGCTTTTCAAATATTTTGAATAATGTGAACATTAATAATTTGTAATAGTAATTTAAACAAACACAAAAATTAATCGAATATTGTGTTAATTCTTTGTTTGTAAATTTGTTGTGGTATGTGTGCTACATGCGCTACGACTGAGTATCTATTTTGCATGCTTCAAAATAAAAAAAACTAATTATTACTTGAGCATTCTGTTTGAGCATACTCAATAGTAGTGCCAGTAGTAGCACTGCATACATGTATCATATGGTCTCACGTAGGCGTCCAAGGCCAGAGTCCATTCTGTATTTGAAGTCTTCTTCCGCTATGGAACGCGTCGAATGTGTCTTCTAAGACAACATACCACCCGTATATTAGCAGACCTGAAGATACACATTTTAATGTGGATGAAACGTTGTCTTGTAAGACATATTCAACACGGTCCACACCAGAAGATTACTTCAAATACAGAATGTGTCACGTTGGTTGCAGTAAAATTTCATAGCAGTTTTAAAACAATTTAGATTGTGGCTTAAGTGTAAACCCATGAATGATAAAACCCAACTTCTATAATTTAAAAGCTTCTAAAACAAACTACAGACTATAATAATAATAATAATAATGGCTCCCATGTATACCACCGAAGTAGCTTAGGAGTAGGCAGGGTAGGCTGCCTAATATGAGCCGTACGGCATATAAGGAAGGCAGTGTGGCCAGCACTACGCTTTAGCCGCCCATTATTATCCCCTGGATGTTATCGCAGGTACTCATTTTCAACAGGCTGAGTCGACCTGGGGGCTGAAAAACTCACCTTGATTTTATGGTGCGGGACCGGGACTACAGACTATGATGATAATAATTTAGTAACAGTTTAAAGACCTCTGTGTTAGCATATAATTACACAGATACTTTCCCACCTGAAAGACTGAATTTACAAGGGTAGGTAGTATACATTTACACATTTCCAGTAACACGAAAAGAGAAAAGATATTGTAAACAACAAACAAGTAAAGACGTAGAAAATAATCTACCAGCAGTCAATACAACTGTTCTGATCAGCTTGCAGGGCTACATGTTGAACATCAGTTGCATGCATAGAGTGTACTGAAATGAAAAAAGAAGAATATAAAACATTCATCTAGCGAAAGGAAAATTTGTGCCTGCATGTTTGTGGGGTTGTAAAGAAAAATTGTTTGAGCACGTGCGAGTGTGTGTCTGACGAGCGAGAAGCTCGAAATAAATACAGAATACGTAATACAGATGGAAGGGACCGCTCTCCTCACCTCATCTGGGCGCACACGTAGAGGTATAAAGCTTTGTGTTGGTACAGCGACAAACTGGTATAACGACAAACTGTTGTACAGTAAGAAGTAGGAGTCAACAAAGTTTGTCAATCTCCCCACAAATAGTTAAAAATATATTGGAAGTGTCAATAACACGAGACTCGCCTTAGACTCCTTATTGACGCGACAATCCATTCAGCGTTTATTGAGCTTTCTGTTAACCAAAAGAACAGACTTTTCTTTCTAAAATACGTTATTCTCTTCGTTCAGGAGGACGAACTGAATATCAACGTCCGCTTTATTACATTATGACGTCCTCCTCCTCCTTCTACCTCTACGCCTTATTTATTCTGATCTTCTTCTTTCTTCGTCTTCCTTTTATCCTCTTCCACCATGTTTCTGGTTCTTTACTATTATCTTCCCATTCTGTACTTTCTTTACTATTACAATTGTCCCCTCTCTCCCGTCCCAGTCACCATCTTATACATTGTAAATTTCTTCTTTTCCACCGTCAACGGTCTGTCGTCATCTTCCTCCTTTTCTCCTTACGCTTATCTTCTCAACATTATCTTTGTAATGTTAATTTATATCTTCCGAAATTTCTAATTCATCATTATATTCTTTTTTTACCGTCGTTGTTGTAGGCGGTTGCCAACTTGCTAGTCGCTTCGAATTAACAAAACCTTTCGTGTCTCCACCATTTTCAAGTTCGCTAGTTTGTCCAGTACTAAATTATCGATTTCGTAACAATTAAATAATGGAGACTGTTCATAAATAAAATCTATAATTTTTTTGTAAAATATCAATAGTTAAAGTAGAGGGAAAATGAGAGTTCTGACGCACAAAGGAATGCCGCCTTTCTTAAAAAACATAAAAAACGATAAAAAACAAGATCAAAGAGATGCCGCCGTTCCCGCGGTCCAAGATTTTTTCCCACGCTCTCCCCACCACCCTGGACCCGCAGTATCCGCGAATTTTCGCGAATATAATTTTTTATATGCAGCCTTTCGCGAGCCTAAATCACTTTCACTTTCTAATTTCCGAGAATATAATTTTTTATATGCCGCCTTTCGCGAGCCTAGATCACTTTCACTTTCTAACTGGACCACAGCATCGCGACTTTTTCGCTGATCTGTGTCAAGATCCGCGACTTTTTCGCGTATCTGGACCACAGCATCCGTGTTATTTTTTTATATGCCGCCTTTCGCGAGCTTAGATCACTTTCACTTTCTATCACTTGATGCATTATAGTGTATATATTAAATATATGATCAGGGTTACCAACCTTGCATGAGTTCAAATTTGTTATAATGTATATTAAATCTATATGATTAGGTTTACCAACCTATGTTGGGGGGGGGGTTCCGACTTGATGCATTATAGTGTATATATTAAATATATGATCAGGGTTACCAACCTTGCATGAGTTCAAATTTGTTGTGCGTTATAATGTATATTAAATCTATATGATCAGGTTTACCAACCTATGTATGGGTTCAAACTTGATATGTGTGTGTATTATAGTGTATATTAAAATATATGATCAGGGTTACCAATCCTGCATTATTGTGTGTGTGTATAGAACAGATCTGCCAACATTTTTCTTCGGTGGGAAATTCAAACTATATTATAGTAAATTGTTGACGACGACTTCGATATCAACTCTCTCTCCCCTCCTCTCTCTTTGTCTCTAGACACAGTTGTCATCAGTTTTACATAAGCGTCGTGCTACTTATGGATTATTGTAATTAGCGATACTAAAATGTAATCACCAGGAAATATACTTATCGCCTACCTCATTGTGTTCTACTTCTAATTTTGGTACATGACAGTCATTGACTGCGATTTAGAAATTAATATACTGTCAAGTCTGTGTGTGGTAAAGTGTTACGCATAAAATATGAAAAAATATATAATGGGTGAGGCAAAACAAAACACATACAGCCGAGTTGCAGACGCGTATTTGCAGATTCACCGTGACTGTTACTAGCGGACGCCCGATTTCTTGGTATGCCGTCGCTCGCGTCATCCGTATTTAAAGTTCGCTACTTCCAGTACACATCTCACACTACGTCTTGCGTTTTACGTCTCACGTCTTACGTTTTACGTTTTACGTTTCACATCTTACGTCTTACGTCTTACGTCTTACGTCTTACGTCTTACGTCTTACGTCTTACGTCTTACGACTTACGTCTTACGTCTTACGTCTTACGTTTACGTTTTACGTCTTACGTCTTACGTCTTACGTTTTACGTTTTACGTTTTACGTTTCACATCTTGGTTCAAACTTGATAGGTGCGTGTATTATAGTGTATATTAAAATATATATGATCAGGGTTACCAATCCTACATTATTGTGTGTATAGAACAGATCTGCCAACATTTTTCTTCGGTGAGAAATTCAAACTATATTATAGTAAATTGTTGACGACTTCGATATCAACTCTCTCTCTCTCCCCTCCTCTCTCTTTGTCTCTAGACACAGTTGTCGATCACGATATAAACTCTCTCTCTTTATGTCATCAGTTTTACACGTGTACACAAAACTTTTGAAAATACCTTATTTCAAGGAGATTTTTTTTTATGCGTAACACTTGAAACCTGCTCTACAAAACGCTTCACACGAAGCGTTATGTTAAGAGAGAGAGAGAACGCGCATGTCGTAAACAATGAAATAATAATATTTCGTCATTGTAAGATTTTAATAAAACAATTATCAGTTTAAATAATAATTTTCATGATTGTAAGATACAACCTACAAATTATTAAAATGTCTCTCTCACACACATTTCTGATTACTATACAAATAATTGCATGCATATTCGGGGTACGTTGACAGCATTGATCCGATACTGAATTAGATATAGTTATTATTCGCTAAATTAAACCAGAGGTCATTAACCTTGTGTACGACGTCCTACATTCTAATTTCACACCTGCTAGTCATTAGCAGCGCTGACAGTAATTAGGATTATAAAGTATTTACTCTAAAAACGGACAACTCTACTTTCTAATTTGACACCTGTCAAGCATTAACACCGCTGACAGTAATTACTCTAAAAACGGACATGCAAACTTTCTCCCACTACCAGTGTACAATATATATACGCACAGAAAATTAGCGAAAATTTCTCATTTTGACTGCTTGTGTATGTGCTGATACATCGTGAAATCTATCTCTGCATCTTTTTTAATAGTTGAAAGACTGTTTGTGTGCATTCAGTATACGCAAATTTCATCATTAAGGGTGTGTAGACAACACACACATACTAGTTTTCGGTAAGTGTACAGATTTTATTTAATTTTAATGTATGTGCAGATTTTATTTAAACGTAAAAATTATTTGTATTAAAACATTATCAAGCGCATTATTGAAACATTTGAATACGTTAATAACTGAGTATAATTTTTATTGTATGTACAGATTTTATTTAAACGTAAAAAAATTATTTGCATTAAACATTATCAAGTGAATTATTTATTGAATTTAATACATGTGTGTGTACGCGTGTGTGTGTGTACGCGTGTGTGTATGATCAAATTACAATTTCTGAAAATATATTCTTACCGTATTTTTATAGTGGCAATTTCTCATTGATCGCTGATACATCGTGAAATCTCTGCATCTTTTTTAATAGTTGAAAGACTGTTTGTACGCCTTCAGTGTAGACAACGTACATACTAGTTTTGGTAAGTTGTACAGATTTTATTTAATTTTAATTTTAATGTATGTGCAGATTTTTATTTAAACGTAAAAATTATTTGCATTATCAAGCGTGTTATTGAATTTAATACATGTGTGTGTGTATGATCAAATTATTATGTCTGTTACAAATTTTCTGAAAAATTGCTTTAAACAAACGTTTTTAATGTAAAAAATTTAGAAAGTAGGTCACAGCGTATGATGACATTTATATCTCTCTCTAATTCTGTTGTGGACATACATAGCTGTAAGCGGTGACTATCTCCTTATGAATGCGGAATGCAGACTTTCCTAAAATTATTTGCATTAAAACATTATCAAACGCATTATTGAATTTAATACATGTGTGTGTGCGCGCGTATGTGTATGATCAAATTATTATGGAGTGGGTTATACAAATAATAATAAAGTGTGTGTAATATATATATACATTTATTAAAATACATACACACAGCTCCAAGATTATATTAAACAGTTTTACAATTAAAAATACATACACAGCTCCAAGATTATATTGTTACAAGTATGAAAATATATCTAAACTAATATTTACAATTTAAAAAAAAAACATACACAGTTCCAAGATTATATTGTTACAAGTATTAAAATATATCTAAACTAGTTTTACAATTAAAAATACATACACACACATAGCTCCAATATTATAATGTTACAAATATGATGAAAATATATATATTGCGACAACACAAATTACTAATTTATTGGCGCATAGGATATGATAGTATGTGTATTTCAAATTACAAGTCTATATTGGAGGGTTTAAGATTATTTATTGTACAAACACAAGTTATAGTTTATATGGTATATTTGAAATGTACAGAATGTAATGTTTGATATAGAGTCTTTCTTTTAAAATGTTAAATAATGTTCATACGCAAGACGTGATACGTTACATAAGAAGACTCACACGATGATGTTGAAGAGAAGGGCCGATCTTTGCGGTGTAGTTGGTTCGTCAGGTGTGGCTACAAATGACAGACGTTTTCCCAGAAACGTTTACAGCTGGGCTGGCGTCCTGTAACAGCTCGGCTGATGTCCTGTAACAGCTGGGCTGGTCCTATAACAGCTGGGCTGATGTCCTGTAACAGCTGGGCTGATGTCCTGTAACAGCTGGGCTGATGTCCTGTAACAGCTGGGCTGATGTCCTGTAACAGCTGGGCTGATGTCCTGCAATTCCCACGATGAATCCGACACTTCGCACACACAACGGTACTACGGATTTTATTACTCGCAAAACTTATATAGAGTTTAATACTACGTAATATCTCAGGTGACAGTGAGTTTAATCAATAACGGTATATTGAGCTTATACCTCTCCGGCTTCTTCAAGTGTTCTCGCGAATACCAAGGTCTACCGCGATCAGCAGACCACCCTATGAGGAAATCTTGCACTAGCACGGAAACGTCTTGATGGAACTATAGCGTAAAAATTAATGATACTGTCACTGCGGAAAATCTCGCACAGTGATACAGTTGCACTCACTTCTTACGCACGTAATACTACAATAATAATATCGTGTGTAAAGATATAAAATCAATTGTTATGCGCCACACGCATTACTATCCCCGAAAAGTCTTAACAGATCCTTGCAAGCGGTAGAGTCTTGTACAAGGAATTGTATGTACCGTTCACGGTAGCAGCAGTGAAGAACTGCTTGTAATTTTACGCACAATGCGTTAAAACACTGATGTGTGCAAATGTACTACACACACAGTTCTGAGCCTTCCCGTTTCACTAACGACGAATAGTTTTTACAACACCTTGCAAGCGGTAGAATTCTTGTACAAGGAGTGCACGACCCGTTCGCGGTAGATGGCGTAGAAGAACTGTCGTAATTATACGCGTAATGCGTTTAACCACTCCTGCGTGCAGATGTACTACATACACAGTTCTGAGCCTTCCCGTTTCACTATCGACGAATAGTCTTTACAACACCTTGCAAGCGGTAGAATTCTTGTACAAGGAGTGCACGACCCGTTCGCGGTAGATGGCGTAGAAGAACTGCCTGTGTAACGACAGGCATAAGAAAATTTCCAACCACCAGTCAGCATTCTATTGGTGGATGGAAGTCACATGGTTAGTAAAGGTGACCATGCACTTTTCATGCATTAGAGTGCATTTACCTTGTAACAGCATGCATAGCGGTAATCAGACTACTCGTATCTCATGCATGCTGCCTACATATTAATAATATACATGAACGTAAACAATAGTCCGACAGGTATAGGGATTGTAGCGATACATATGTCTAAGTTCAGTTAATGGCCACACAACGATAATACTTCACGCGCCACCCGGGAAACGTTTACCACTCGCGCACGCGCGCACATTTCCACTAACACAGTACATGAATCACCATAAATAATAATGCACAGTTTTCCTAAACTAAACCCTTAACCTTACTAAATACAATTGATAACAACCAAACTTAACCATCTACGAATATAATATGAATGTCCATTGTCTGTGTAATATATGAACTTGCCCCGCCTATCATGATCCTGTGATTCGTTGCAGGATTAACTCCTTCCCGCATAAAAAAAAAATTTTTTTTTTTTTAGTTAACTAACAAAAAATAAAATTTTTTTTTTTCAATATACTCAAAACAACTTCCTAATCCTGAAATAATAATAATACCCTCAAACTAAAATCAAATAAACATCCTCAATTAATACTAACATTTCCAACTGTCACTATGACAGAAGCATCAAATCAAAAGACACGTGGTAACCTTCAAACCAAAACAAACACACATGTTCTTGACACACAGATAACGACATCAATGCAGGGTCATAGCGTACACAGACAACATTCCTTATCAAAACTAGATTATTGTTCATTCACAGAGCCATCTTATATACAACATTTAAACCTGAATTGACATATTTAAATCACTACACATTCTTACCCCTATATCCTGACATTTATTTCTGAGTTTACGGATCCTTTGTATAATACTTCCTCAATGAGGACGCATGGAATTTACCAATCGCACGGTTGGTATTTGGGTTGGTTAAGATAAAAGTATTTTTCCCAACTTGCTCCGACAGGGTATACGGACCATTATACAGCCTAAAAAACTTCGCAGCTGTGTTGTCCTCCCTTCTTCCAACATTTAATGCTCGTAAAAGCACACTCTCTCCAGTCTTGAACTTGACTAGTTTATGTTCCGCATTAAATTTTTCCGTGCGCTCCTCGGCGCACTTTTTAATGCGTCTTCTAGCTTCGATTTTCTTTATCTCAACTGGTATAGGCATATTATGCGTAGCTATCCTTTCAATGTGTTTACCCCAGACCCGGCCTGGCATTTCTCCTGTTTGGAGTTCATTCGGAGTATACCCAGTAGTAGAATTATAATTTCCATTTATGGCATACTCAAAAAATTCTAGGAATTCCGGCCACTTACTCTGGTTAGTATTACAGTACGTACGGAACAACCGTCCCAACTCCTTGTTGACCCGCTCGGCCAAGTTACCTTGCGGTCTCCGGATCGCTGTCAAGACCGTCTGGACCCCGTGTTTCTCAAGCTCGGAGTGCCACTTGGTGTTCGTAAATTGCTTACCTTGATCTGAGAGTATCTTCCTTACGGGACCATTTTTCGGCATGTATTTATTTAGCATAATGTTTATGACAGCCGACGTAGTAGGTCTACCAATAGCATATAGGCTAACATGTTTGGTAAAGGCATCCGTAACAACCACCAGGTTCTTCATTCCACGTGCCGCCCGAGGAAGTGGACCCAAAAAATCAATGCATACAAGGTCATTTTTATTACGGACGACAATGTTACCCATTTCAACCTGTGTATGTTGGTTCGGATATTTCGCTGTTTGGCAGATGTGGCATGAGCGGAGTATGGCCTTTATTTTCCTGGTCATATTTAGCCACACAAAATCCTCCCGCATTGCCAGGTAACATTTATAAGGCCCAGCATGAGCCAGACTCTCATGACACATCCAGGTGAGGTCTTCCACCATGGCGTCCGGTACCATAATCTTCCATCCGCCATTGATAATTTTATACACTACGTCTTTATATATTCTGTACTTAGGGTTTTCTTGTATCCGGATAGCGTCACATATCCGCTTCAACTTTGTGTCACGCTGCTGTTCCATACCAATATTTCTTAGCTTATTTTTGAGACTGTCTTCTAATTTATATTTGACAGCTAGAATTTGAACCTCCTGGTTATTAGACGCATGACGTTCTTCCACCATTGGAGGGTATCGGCTTAACGTGTCAGCTGCTTGGTTCTCGCTTGCCTTACAGTACTTAATGGTAAAGTCGTACTCTTGGATGGCCATGATCCAACGGGATATGCGAGCGTTCGCTAACTTGCAGCGCAACATGAACGATAAGGCCTGGTTGTCCGAAAGGATTTCGAAGTGTTGTCCAACCAGGTAATAACGAAATTTACTAATGCAGTACACAATAGCCAATATTTCTTTCTCCGATGTGAAATAGTTACGTTCGGCCCCTTTTAGTGACCTACTACTGTGCGCAATTATTTTGTTTTCGCCCTTCTCATTCCGTTGGTAGAGTACCCCCCCAATGGCATAATCAGAAGCATCGCAATTCAGGACATATGTGCCCCTTTTCTCAGGATGGAACACGTGCAGGTTTCTACTATACAAATTTTTAGTCGCGTCGAAAGCATGCTGATGACGCTCCTCCCATCTCCATTTATTACTCTTACGAAGTAGTTCTAACAACGGCTCAATTGTCCCAGAATATTCTGGAGTAAAACGTCTGAAGTAACCAGTCAATCCGAGGAACGCTCTGATATCCCTGGGTTTTGTGGGTTTCGGGAACTCCATGATCGCATGTATTTTTTCCGGGTCCGTTGTTATACCTTCCGCTGAGATAATATGACCCAAAAATTTAATTTGCGATTTCCCGAATTCACACTTTTCAAGATTGAGAGTCAGGTTAGCGGCTTGCAATTTCTGAAATACAATCTTGAGATGTTCAAGATGTTCTTCAAATGATTTGGATATGACCAAAATATCATCAACAAATATGCTGACGAAGTCCTCCACCTCGGGTCCCAGAGCTAACTCCAAACATCTGACCATGGCCGCTAAACTGGTAACCAAACCAAATGGAACTACTTTAAACTGATAGCATTTATTTCGATATAGAAATGCTGTGTATCTTCTCGACTCCTTGGCAAGGGGAATCTGCCAGAATCCACTTTTGAGATCAAGGCGAGACATGTATTTAACCCCTTGACATTTTATGAATAAGTTCTCCGCATTCGGAGCACAGTCGTAGCATTTTTTTGTAATAGAATTTAGATTTCTCATGTCGAGACATAATCGAATGTCGTTATTTTTCTTTTTAACAACAACCATAGGATTTAAAAAATTGCTATCAGTTCGTTCAATCACACCATTCTGAAGCATACTCTTAACTTCGGCATCAACCTGTTGTTGATAGTGAAGGGGGATGGGGTACGTCTTCCGTACAAATTTATTTTCATCCGTGACCTGAATACTGTGTTCATAAACATTCGTGACGGTAGGATTTTTGGAAAACACAGATTCAAATTTATCAAGCATACTTTGCAGCTTATCTTGCTCATTGCTCGTTATCTGCCTGCTGTGAGTCCGCAGATTATGTGTTATCTTATCGGCAAGTTGAACCGCTGGGCGAGTTATAGTAATAGGTTCACAATCAGACCCCGTCTTACCTCTCCTGCGTCCTAACCTGATATTGTGTTTACTATTATTTACTGTACATTTTAGTATTTTATTTGAAAAATCAATGGTCGCGTGCAGTTTATTTAATGTGTCCACTCCCAAAATAACATTATACACGAGTTTCTTGACCATAAGCACTGTGACCTCTATTTCCATTCCCTGAATGGATACTGTTATCATAGCTTGACGGTCAACCCTCTGAGATTCACCCGTCGCTGATTTTATGATTTTGTGGGCTGCTGGCAGAATCGGGATTTTTTTTAAATGTTTCCTGTGCCTCTCTAGGAATCGCTCATCCATTAACGAAATTTCTGCGCCGCTGTCAAATAAAACTTCGCCGACACATCCGTTAATTTTCGCGTTGACAATGAGGTCAGTGTCATTTTCAACGCTAATACCTTTCTCATTTTCCTTACTATGGTTATTGCAAATTAAACTATCTCTAATTACGGCAGGATATAGGCCGGACACTACAAATTTTTTCTTATAATTAACATCTTTCACATTTGATTTATTGAACTGCTTTTTATATTTATAACGGGCTTTTAAAACTTCATTCATCCCATTATGTTTACACCATTTCCGATTGGTAATTCTATTAGGTATTTTATATTGTTTTGGTGACTGTGTGTGCTTGGTTTGAGTTTGATACTGAAAAATTTTATTCTCCCGTTCATAAAAATTTTGCTGTGAGCTGACGTCATTTAAAGTCTTATATACATACGGGGTACAGTTTAGTGGTGACGAGGTATTTTGCAATCGTGACACTTGCTGTTGTAGTTTTTGAATCCGCAGGTCACGTTCGGCCATTAATTCATTTATCGTAGATATGTGTTGCACTACTTGCTCTGCCGTACCAGAGAGTTTCGCTTCATATTCACTAAGTCGTGACTTATTGACTTCCAAATTTGCCTCTATATTGGCCTTCATAGTTTCCACGGTCTCGCTAATATGCTTTTCTGCCGCTTCTACCATTTGTTTGCTTTGTTTGGATTGCTCCTGTATGGCCACGTATGATTTCTCGTTTTCGTCGTGGATCAATTTACTGCTTTTCTCGGCTTCTGCACTTCTTTTCTCGGCTTCTGCTGAAAACCTCTGTATACTCATTTGCACCTCCTCTTGACGGGCTTTATTTTCCTCTTTATCAGTTTTCCGCTCTTCTTTATTGGCTTTCATTTCTTCGGACATGGTTCCCCACTTCGCTAATACGGCAGCTAAAAGATTCTTGATTTCTGCAGTATCCGCCATAATGATTAAAATTTAATTTAAAATTTAGTAAATTTAAATTTATTGATTTATACGCAAAGCAAGTTATTATTATCACAACAAGATTAGAACATACGGTAACCAGTTTATACGCACACAGAAAAAGCAGTTCAAAATATCAACATGTAAATACCTTATCTAACATACAACAACTAATAATCTACCTCCAATATACTGATAAAATCTGTTCATATATGATATACAAGAGAATATGCACTATTGAAAAATTATACCCTCAGATTTTCATATGAACAATACACATACAATTTTTATGTTAATTATATTTATACGTCGGATTTTTCCAACAAATTTTATATTCATAGACAAATATATAATAGCGTAAAATTTCCGCTATTTTACGAGCCCTACGTTGCTAAGCGCCAAAATATCTCTATGCGACAACACAAATTACTAATTTATTGGCGCATAGGATATGATAGTATGTGTATTTCAAATTACAAGTCTATATTGGAGGGTTTAAGATTATTTATTGTACAAACACAAGTTATAGTTTATATGGTATATTTGAAATGTACAGAATGTAATGTTTGATATAGAGTCTTTCTTTTAAAATGTTAAATAATGTTCATACGCAAGACGTGATACGTTACATAAGAAGACTCACACGATGATGTTGAAGAGAAGGGCCGATCTTTGCGGTGTAGTTGGTTCGTCAGGTGTGGCTTACAAATGACAGACGTTTTCCCAGAAACGTTTACAGCTGGGCTGGCGTCCTGTAACAGCTCGGCTGATGTCCTGTAACAGCTGGGCTGGTCCTATAACAGCTGGGCTGATGTCCTGTAACAGCTGGGCTGATGTCCTGTAACAGCTGGGCTGATGTCCTGTAACAGCTGGGCTGATGTCCTGCAATTCCCACGATGAATCCGACACTTCGCACACACAACGGTACTACGGATTTTATTACTCGCAAAACTTATATAGAGTTTAATACCACGTAATATCTCAGGTGACAGTGAGTTTAATCAATAACGGTATATTGAGCTTATACCTCTCCGGCTTCTTCAAGTGTTCTCGCGAATACCAAGGTCTACCGCGATCAGCAGACCACCCTATGAGGAAATCTTGCACTAGCACGGAAACGTCTTGATGGAACTATAGCGTAAAAATTAATGATACTGTCACTGCGGAAAATCTCGCACAGTGATACAGTTGCACTCACTTCTTACACACGTAATACTACAATAATAATATCGTGTGTAAAGATATAAAATCAATTGTTATGCGTCACACGCATTAATATCCCCGAAAAGTCTTAACAGATCCTTGCAAGCGGTAGAGTCTTGTACAAGGAATTGTATGTGCCGTTCACGGTAGCAGCAGTGAAGAACTGCTTGTAATTTTACGCACAATGCGTTAAAACACTGATGTGTGCAAATATACTACACACACAGTTCTGAGCCTTCCCGTTTCACTAACGACGAATAGTTTTTACAACACCTTGCAAGCGGTAGAATTCTTGTACAAGGAGTGCACGACCCGTTCGCGGTAGATGGCGTAGAAGGACTGTCGTAATTATACGCGTAATGCGTTTAACCACTCCTGCGTGCAGATGTACTACATACACAGTTCTGAGCCTTCCCTTTTCACTATCGACGAATAGTCTTTACAACACCTTGCAAGCGGTAGAATTCTTGTACAAGGAGTGCACGACCCGTTCGCGGTAGATGGCGTAGAAGAACTGCCTGTGTAACGACAGGCATAAGAAAATTTCCAACCACCAGTCAGCATTCTATTGGTGGATGGAAGTCACATGGTTAGTAAAGGTGACCATGCACTTTTCATGCATTAGAGTGCATTTACCTTGTAACAGCATGCATAGCGGTAATCAGACTACTCGTATCTCATGCATGCTGCCTACATATTAATAATATACATGAACGTAAACAATAGTCCGACAGGTATAGGGATTGTAGCGATACATATGTCTAAGTTCAGTTAATGGCCACACAACGATAATACTTCACGCGCCACCCGGGAAATGTTTACCACTCGCGCACGCGCGCACATTTCCACTAACACAGTACATGAATCACCATAAATAATAATGCACAGTTTTCCTAAACTAAACCCTTAACCTTACTAAATACAATTGATAACAACCAAACTTAACCATCTACGAATATAATATGAATGTCCATTGTCTGTGTAATATATGAACTTGCCCCGCCTATCATGATCCTGTGATTCGTTGCAATATATATATATATATTTAAAACTAGTATTTACAAAATATGTATAAAATAAGACTTAAACACGTCTATGTACTGTGTTGGACAATGGCGTATATTCTACAAGCGAATCATGTAGTATCATACAGTAGGCGGTCGTCTGTGTAGGAAAATTCGTTGACGATTCAAATTCTAAACGTACATCAACTGCTGAAGACTTAAGTGCTTCGTCTTGTCTGCTACAATCGAAAACAAACAGCGGGGCTTTTGATTTGAATAATTCCGGTGTCAGTACTGGGCTGCCGTCTAAACGGTGGTAATACGAACTTTGAAAACTGGCGTACATATTGTACAATAATGCAAAACGGTCTTTCCCAATATCCAAGTTTAAATTATCGTAAGGATAATACTTGTCGTTTAGAAACAGTCTCGCATTGATCACGTTACAGTGATCGAATTCATCAGCGTGTGCTGTCAGTACATTTTTTCTTGCTGTCTGAAACGCTAACACAACAAAGCGTGGTTTTTCTAGCTGACTTGAGGTCTTGACAATCCAATTCTGCCTTTTAGTCTGTGGTAAGGCAGGATACTCGTGCAACTCCCAGGTCCTAAAAGGCATAGTTATCGGGTGGTCTTTCTCTATGAGTCGTAACAGTGGTAATCTGTACGCATTAGCTACATGTACATAAGGC
The DNA here is from genome assembly GCA_034769895.1 of Magicicada septendecula. Classification (NCBI taxonomy): domain Eukaryota; kingdom Metazoa; phylum Arthropoda; class Insecta; order Hemiptera; family Cicadidae; genus Magicicada; species Magicicada septendecula. The sequence goes on from CM068370.1 coordinate 347,739,893, forward strand.
ATTTTCCAGTAAACTTTATCTAGTTCAAGAACACAATTAGCAGTCGTTTGTCCGCTTACTAAAACCATAGCATTTATGTCGGTAGAAGCACGTAGGAGTATAAGTTCTTGTTTCACGTTCAGCACGATGCGTGTATAGTCTTCTGCGAATCCCATTAGCATTTTCAGTGGTATACAAAAATTGAATTCGCCGTCATCATTCACTTTTAATATGTTCGTGGTCGGTGCCACCCAACCTGCGTTTTCCATTGCGTTACGTGTGTTGTTGTTGAGTGATAGAAAAGTTTTAATAGTTGACGTAACACCGACGTTTCTGGTATGGTCCACTATCACGCCGGCCAACTCGTAACGAATCTCTTCAAAGAGAAATGCTATAGCATTGTTCACCAGTTCCACATTCAGTGCAGTATCTGCAGCCGCACTAGGGTTTTTTTTAACCAACTTGCCTTCGATGTAGAGGAAACTTTCTGACGGCAGTGTAAAGACGTCCTGTTGTTGTATTGGCACACGTATTTCATCATTGTTTCCATATCTTGTTGTTGCGTACGGTGCGTGTGAGTGAAATGAAAAGTGTGTGATACTGTCTTCAAAGAACGGTTGCTGCTCCACTGATAATATTCCACTCGCCATGTTACTTGTTTACAACAACAAAACCCAGTGAAATCAGGAAACGGCGGTTAACTGATGTTAATCGTTTCAGTTTCGAACGAGTACTGATGCGTTTCCTAACTGATCTTTCTTCTTCTTTTATTACTGACGACGACTGTGGTAGCAGTGGTGGCGAAGAAACAAAGTACAAGCCCATGTCTATAGTCGTTTTAGATGTAAACGCACAGTGATGACTTCTCCGCGAAAATCTATTACGTCACCGTCCTGATCGTGTAAAGATAATGTTATGTTGTCCAAACGACTCACATTCACAGGTAGGTATATGACGTTTGTAGGCGATTCAATTATTTTGAATCCCGGTTCGACTGACGGATAGAACGAGTGCAGTGTGTGCTCGGTTTTACCGTTCTTGTATGATCCTTGCGCTATATTACACCTTATCAGTATACTGTTCACTTTTATAATGTTAACTGTGGCGTCAGACGTGTGAGTTTTATTCGCTTCAAGCAGACGCTTTCCCTTGAAACCCAACATATCACCGATACCGTACACTGTTTGTTGAAAGTCAATATCCAGTGCACAAGTCAGCTCACATTTCAGTGTATTGTTGTTAGGGCGTAGACTAATCTTTGAGTCTCCTAACTGCTTTTTGAGGAAGGCTTCTATGTCACCGATTTCATAAGCACCTGTAGGTAAAGTTATCAAGTCCCACGTTGTTCCGTCTCGTAGTACTGGAAACACGTTGTTTTTTCCTTCAATCACGTTCGGTATACTGTTGTATGTAGTAAAGTCCAATAGACCTACATACCATTCGCCGTTTGTTAGTTCGAGAGGCGGGAAAAAGTCACATACAAGAGCAGCAGCATTCGTACCTGTTAAGGTGACCGACAGCGAAGACATCTTGTCGCTTACTGATCACTCGCGCGTTAAGAAGTCCAAACATAAATGCCCGCAGATGACTGTGTGTGGTGGCTGTTCACGTTCGTAATTGTAGTAAATGTCAGTGTCGGTTCCAAAATACTGTGTCAGCTCAAGAGGTGGCTGCATATTACCATACGCATCATAGCAGTAAACTTGTTTGTTTCGCTTCTTGTAGCAAACCCAGTGCGTACCAGGTCCTTCTGCACTGTCTAGATTAACAACTGCACTCTCATTCTTCCATGGTCGTGTGTGTGGTAAAGTGTTACGCATAAAAACTCCTCTGAAATAAGGTATTTTCAAAAGTTTTGCGTACACATACAAATCACTGTCAGACAATGCACGCACTGGTATGCAAATTAGTTTTTTTGTCTGTAAGGACGTAGGTATAGACCTGACGCTATTTTTTTATTGTTACGTTTATGTCTTGGGACTGTTTTGCGTTTGCAGGTCGTTTTGCGTTTGTTCACGGATTGACGTTTAATTCCTGAACCCTTCTTCTTCTTGTTTTTTCTACAACCACTACGCGAGCTCCCTCCACCCACTGCCGATTTCGCCTTCATCGCTGCCGCTACGGCCGCCGCGTACGCTCTTTCGCTGATGCCTGAATTCAAAGATTTCACTCGATCCCACGCCTTGCCGGCTAGCACACGATCCGCTACGCGTCTTCGTTCGTTGTCCTTGTACTTAGCGTAAGCGATATCGTGTTCGCGACAGGCTTCGTCCAACTCGTTGATTCCGCGCTCGCCACGTGCCAATCTCTCTTTGAGTTTTGTTCCAGGTCCACAGAATCGGTAGCCCGGTAGATGTAATTCTACTGGTAATGCGTCCACCGCTCGATTAATCAAAGTAGGTACTGACGAAACGATAGCGGGCACAGTGTTTTTAAGTATTTTTCCAATTACACCACGCCCCATTCTTTTCTTACGAAGTACGTGCATTCTTGTAAACAGATCTCCAATCCTTGATTTCCGTTTCCGTATCGAGAACGTCTATTAAACGCCCCACCTCTTCAATATATTCAGACAGGACTGAACGCTGTGTCGTGCTGTCTTGATATTTATAGACAAACTTTATTAGATTGATTATATGAGCGTGAAATACCTGAGTGACCTTGTACAATTCGGTCTTTATATGTAATTTTAATTCGTGCATTTGTCGTACAGTGACTGCGTCTTTGTCATTGACACCGTTCGCTATATTCGTAATTTTTCTTCCGGCAGCGTAGAAAGTATCGTTTTGCAAACTGATTGTGTGTGCATGTAAAAATTCCAAATTCACTGCGTCTTTGAAGTCAACAGGCGCTTGCACACGCGTTAGTCGACAGTCATTAACGATTACGTTACCTGCACGATCTTTTTTCAAACTCTTCTCGTCTACGTATCGTTTTGTGGCTGCATCTCTTGATTTAAGCGGATCGTTTAGCCTTATTATTCGATGATCTTTTGCGTCTACGGTAGCGTTGTCGTCGTTCTTGTACTGTAAGCATGTGTCCTTTACGTACTGTAAAGAAACAACATCGTGCAACTCTTCAGGATCACCCAAGTTGGATATCTTTTTGTTTTTCACATCAAAGTGACCGTCGTTAGTCACTCCTAAACCGATATCCTCACGCAGACTTCGATGAGTTTCTTTTCGCACTCTTACAGCGCTGTCGTGTCTACCGAACTTGTCTACACTCATATTTATGAAGAAGAACTGATGGTTATAGAACGGTGCGTCTGCTTTTATATGATAATGCCAGTTTCACGTAATTCTTCCAATATCGAAACGATTTCATTCCTATGACCAGTATGGCCGCTATTTTGAGACGCCATTAACAGTCTGAATCTATTAACCAACTCGTTAGGATCATCCCAATGCACGTAATCGATTGCAGTGTTCGGTTTCATCTCCATATAGCCACTCCCTGTACGTTTTCGTGCAAACAATTTAGATATTACTAGTCGGTACTTGACGCCACTGTTACTGTTTATTCGCGTATTGTGTTTATATTTTTGTTTGTGTCCGTTGGTTGCTAGTAGTATAGACTTATATTTCCTCATATCATCCTTATTGTATTTTTTCGGTAGTTTCATAAACAAAAGTTCATACAGACCAGGTGTACCCTCGTAAATTTTTCCTTTGACATGAAAGTTGTCGTTATCATCGATTTTTACATTTGAATCACCTATCATAAATTTACCACCTTCGTATCGAACACCATACATGCGATCTATAATCCGTTTACAGTCCGCCGATTCACACAAACGCATATATTTGTTTGCTAATGAATCCTCGCTGAAATGTGAAGCGTTAGGGTTCCAGGCGTCCTCTTCACCGAAATGAGAAGCGTTATGACTTTGCATACCACTTTCGTTTTCTGTTATTACGTGTTGTGTAGGCTCTTCTTGTTTTATCTGCTCCTCCTCCTCCTCCTCCTCCATCATGTCACCACTTAACTTTCGTGAAATAGCTTCTAACGGTTCCAGAATCGGTCTGTAATTTTTTCTAAACGTCTCGTCGCTTTCTCTGATACCGTGTTGTAATGCATGATATTTTTTCTTATGTTGTCGCTTATCGTGTCTATATCACACGCGAGTCGTTCCTCCTTATTCATTGCCATCGTGTGTTAGCAAGAGGACTGATTATATTACTACAGTGCAACCACTTTTATACTTCGTCGGAAACAATTATGAATCGATCAAAGCCGATTCTATATCTACCTTCATTTATTGGCGAGTCTTTGTCTATGACTAGAAATCCATAACGATCCTTCCACGCTTCCATGCAGACGTCTTTGAAAGCATCATATTTCATATCTATGTTAACGTGATCATTGTATGCATGTCGTAAATTTAGATCGTCTTGTTTGAACAATATCAACAAGTTAGCGTTGTCACGTACCAATTGTTTCGGTATCTGGCTATATGTCTGGCATAGATAGAATGTGTCCACACCGCTATGTCTCCCCATAGAAAAATACTTTCGAATATTGTTTTGTCTTTCACACGATACATCATCGAATACGATAACAGAGTCGAGACCAGTGATTTCACTCGGTAGCGGGACTTCTTCGTTCTCGCTGTATGCATGATAACCTAAACCTTCATCAGCGAGTGATTTCATCACTGTTTCTAGCATTCTGTATTTTGGTTGAAATAATGATTTTGAAAACACGTATACGTTGCGGAAACGTAGTCCGTTGGCATCAAACAGTAGGTTGAATAGCACATTTGATTTCCCACAGGAACTTGGGCCTGTAACGATACAGCGAATACTGTTCGGTAATAGCGGGCCATGTTTACGCTTAGCACTACCTTCGTCACCAGCCAAAAAGTCCATATCCTTTATTGGTAATTTGTTTGCTTGCTGTACAATCTTCATCTTTGTGAATACCGAAAGCATACTGTTTTCATCACGTGCTGTCACCTTTTTTATATTAGATCTTTCTTATGTATCCACGCATCGTGTTTACCATCGAAACCGAGCCAACGAACACGCACTCTGTCACCTTTGCGTTGTAACACCTTTTCCACTAGGTATACGTCGCCGACTTTGGACTTACTAATCTCGTGCTCGTAAAAACCACCTTTCAACACTTTGTTTAGATGATCTTTTAGCAGATAAGTGACGGGGATAGTAGTGGATTGTACTTTATCCACAGTGAATATTTCGTTAGTCCAATTCGGCGTACAACCTTTGGCGAACGTCATTTTGTGCTTACTTATACGAACACGGTCACCGACTTTAAATTTGGGTGGTTTCGTTGGACTGATTTTAGGCGCTGTGTTCTTCCTTATTCGTTCCAACACTATATGTTCGTTGGCGTCATTCACTTCACTCGGTTTCATACCAATGGTTCTGTGTGTTGTATTGTTGTACGATTTCAGTAATGTAGGTAGTAGATCCAACCAGCGGTAGTGTCCTTGTTCACTGAAAGCTCGATACATGTGTGTCTTCAGTGTGCGATTAAAACGTTCCACTATGGAAGCTTTTTTCTCACTGTAGGTTGAGTAATGTTTCACATTATACTTTTTTAGTAACGCTTGTACTGTGCTGTTGTAATACTCCTTCTCGTTGTCTGTCTGTAAATATTTCATTCGATTAGCAGTTACACAAAACTTTTGAAAATACCTTATTTCAAGATTTTTTATGCGTAACACTTTACCACACACACACACAGACTTGGCAGTATATTAATTTCTAAATCGTGGTCAATGACTGTCATGTGTCAAAAAAGGATGCAACGAGGTAGGTGATAAATATATATATTTCCTGGTGATTACATTTTAGTATCGCTACTTACAATAATCCATAAGTAGCACGACGCTTATGTAAAACTGATGACATAAAGAGAGAGAGAGTTTATATCGTGATCGACAACAGTGTCTAGAGACAAAGAGAGAGGAGGGGAGAGAGAGTTGATATCGAAGTCGTCGTCAACAATTTACTATAATATAGTTTGAATTTCCCACCGAAGAAAAATGTTGGCAGATCTGTTCTATACACACACACAATAATGCAGGATTGGTAACCCTGATCATATATTTTAATATACACTATAATACACACACATATCAAGTTTGAACCCATACATAGGTTGGTAAACCTGATCATATGAAATTTAATATACATTATAACACACAACAAATTTGAACTCATGCAAGGTTGGTAACCCTAATCATATATTTAATATATACACTATAATGCATCAAGTCGGAACCCCCCACCATAGGTTGGTAAACCTGATCATATAGATTTAATATACATTATAACAAATTTGAACTCATGCAAGGTTGGTAACCCTGAACATATATTTAATATATACACTATAATGCATCAAGTCGGAACCCCCACCATAGGTTGGTAAACCTGAGAAATAAGGTAGTTTCAAAAGTTTTGTGTACACACACACATTGTATAATAATTTTCGTAATTGTAAGATACAACCTGCAAATTATTAAAATGTCTCTCTCACACATTTCTGATTACTATACAAATAATTGCATGCATATTCGAAGGTTTATAACGAAATAAATTAAAATAAACCATAATTTGTTTTAAATAATTAAATATATATATTTACAACACTGTACACAAACATAAAATATATAGTTTACAAACCGCTATAATACAATTATTGATTAAATATATATATCACAAACATTGTTATATATAAAATATTAATAATAATATTGTTTTAAATGATTAAATATATATTTACAGCACTGTACACAAACTTAAAATATAGTTTACAAACCGTTATAATACAATTATTCAAAATACATTTTACATTGATTAAATATACATATATCACAAACAAACATTGTTATATAAAATAAATATTAATAATAATTTTTTGACATTGTAAGATTTTAAAATAATAATTTCACGGCTGTAGATACAGTTCACAAGGAAGTTTATCTGTAACATAACAATACAGTCGATATTAGAATCACTGATACGATAATATTCAATTATCACATGCACACACACACACAGTTAGTGGAAAGAATCAAATGAGTTAAGTAAGTAAACTTTTTCAAGTATATGTCATTTTTCATAAGTTAATGTACTTTCAAATAATTTCTAATCAAACCAAACCAAATATTATTCACTGGAAATTTGTAAATACTACTTAGAATCAATGATACATTTATCGCATAAGTTAATGTACTTTCAAATAATTTCTAATCGAACCAACTATTATTCAACGAAACTTGTAGAATCAATGATACATTTATCATGTACATACAAATTCAATTATTAAAGTGTTAAGTACAGAGAGTTGAAACTACACACACGCACACACACACACACACACACATCAATAAATTGTTTGTTAACACGATTGCTACTTACGACGTTAGGACTCAATCTCTACTTGTGTTGTTTGATTTCTCGTCCCTCGATACACTAAATGTAGTTCTTTAGGTTTGATATGTCTGAGCTCCTCATTCGTGAAGACACCTGCATACCTCTTGGGAAGATAGACACGATACTGACGGTCGCCATCCTCCAACGTAGCAAGCACAGAGTTCCCATATTTTGTATCCACATTTGTTAAGACTATGATGGGATATTTTTTATTCACTATCAATTCTGAACATCGTTTGTACTCGATAGCACTTACAGCATTAAACTTTACAAGAAACGACATTATTAGAAGACACTAGTGAACACGTCTGTATCAAACCAGAGAGAACCAAACAATGACAGAATATTCGACACAAAAGGACAGTACATGTGATAGTGGTGGTGGTGGTAACGTCGGTGTCCCACTTTCATTTGCATGTATGAACATGTCCCACAGACGAAATTAGAGACACCAAAAATATAACAATGTCATTAGGAAAGTCCATTTTCATAAGAAAATAGTCACTGCTTACAGCTATGCATGTATGTACATGTCCACAACAGAATGAGAGAGAGAGATATAAATGTCATCATTCGCGGTGACCTACTTTCTAAATTTGTTACATTAAAAATGTTTGTTTAAAGCAAAAATCATGAATCATCCATTCCCGAATAGCACGCACCTTATAGTTGGCACAACGGTCAGAAGAATTGAAATGTCTAAGACATTCTGTTCCATGAATTATATACGGTATGTTTTTAGGACAACCAAAGTCATCGAGATTGAAGATATTATTGTGTATTATCTTTGATTGCAAAAAACGTTTTTTCTCAAAACCCTTCACAAACACATATTTATATATACGTGTATGTGATGTTAACAAAGAAACAAGATTGTCGTATGGTGTCTTTCCTTCGCTCCATCTAAGTCTATGATAATTTGTCGTTAACCAGTGGTTTGTCCTAACGTATTTGGGATTCGTAACGGATGTAGCAGGCGGTGTCAAAATCCACTGTCTACCACCAATTTTCAGAACGTCCATGATTGACAGTTCCTTCACAATATATTTTCCGTTGTAGAGAGAGAGAGAGAGAGAGAGAGAGAGAGAGAGAGAGAGAGAGAGAGAGAGACAGAGTTTGTTTAAAGCAATTTTTCAGAAAATTTGTAACAGACATAATAATTTGATCATACACACACACATGTATTAAATTCAATAACACGCTTGATAATACAAATAATTTTTACGTTTAAATAAAAATCTTCAGACAGCAAGAAAAAATGTACTGACAGCACACGCTGATGAATTCGATCACTGTAACGTGATCAATGCGAGACTGTTTCTAAACGACAAGTATTATCCTTACGATAATTTAAACTTGGATATTGGGAAAGACCGTTTTGCATTATTGTACAATATGTACACCAGTTTTCAAAGTTCGTATTACCACCGTTTAGACGGCAGCCCAGTACTGACACCGGAATTATTCAAATCAAAAGCCCCGCTGTTTGTTTTCGATTGTAGCAGACAAGACGAAGCACTTAAGTCTTCAGCAGTTGATGTACGTTTAGAATTTGAATCGTCAACGAATTTTCCTACACAGACGACCGCCTACTGTATGATACTACATGATTCGCTTGTAGAATATACGCCATTGACCAACACAGTACATAGACGTGTTTAAGTCTTATTTTATACATATTTTGTAAATACTAGTTTTAAATATATATATATATATATATTTTCATCATATTTGTAACATTATAATATTGGAGCTATGTGTGTGTATGTATTTTTAATTGTAAAACTAGTTTAGATATATTTTAATACTTGTAACAATATAATCTTGGAACTGTGTATGTTTTTTTTTAAATTGTAAATATTAGTTTAGATATATTTTCATACTTGTAACAATATAATCTTGGAGCTGTGTATGTATTTTTAATTGTAAAACTGTTTAATATAATCTTGGAGCTGTGTGTATGTATTTTAATAAATGTATATATATATTACACACACTTTATTATTATTTGTATAACCCACTCCATAATAATTTGATCATACACATACGCGCGCACACACACATGTATTAAATTCAATAATGCGTTTGATAATGTTTTAATGCAAATAATTTTAGGAAAGTCTACATTCCGCATTCATAAGGAGATAGTCACCGCTTACAGCTATGTATGTCCACAACAGAATTAGAGAGAGATATAAATGTCATCATACGCTGTGACCTACTTTCTAAATTTTTTACATTAAAAACGTTTGTTTAAAGCAATTTTTCAGAAAATTTGTAACAGACATAATAATTTGATCATACACACACACATGTATTAAATTCAATAACACGCTTGATAATGCAAATAATTTTTACGTTTAAATAAAAATCTGCACATACATTAAAATTAAAATTAAATAAAATCTGTACAACTTACCAAAACTAGTATGTACGTTGTCTACACTGAAGGCGTACAAACAGTCTTTCAACTATTAAAAAAGATGCAGAGATTTCACGATGTATCAGCGATCAATGAGAAATTGCCACTATAAAAATACGGTAAGAATATATTTTCAGAAATTGTAATTTGATCATACACACACGCGTACACACACACACACACGCGTACACACACATGTATTAAATTCAATAAATAATGCACTTGATAATGTTTTAATGCAAATAATTTTTTTACGTTTTAATAAAATCTGTATATACAATAAAAATTATACTCAGTTATTAACGTATTCAAATGTTTCAATAATGCGCTTGATAATGTTTTAATACAAATAATTTTTACGTTTAAATAAAATCTGCACATACATTAAAATTAAATAAAATCTGTACACTTACCGAAAACTAGTATGTGTGTGTTGTCTACACACCCTTAATGATGAAAGTTGCGTATACTGAATGCACACAAACAGTCTTTCAACTATTAAAAAGGATGCAGAGATAGATTTCACGATGTATCAGCACATACACAAGCAGTCAAAATGAGAAATTTTCGCTAATTTTCTGTGCGTATATATATTGTACACTGGTAGTGGGAGAAAGCTTGCATGTCCGTTTTTAGAGTAATTACTGTCAGCGGTGTTAATGCTTGACAGGTGTCAAATTAGAAAGTAGAGTTGTCCGTTTTTAGAGTAAATACTTTATAATCCTAATTACTGTCAGCGCTGCTAATGACTAGCAGGTGTGAAATTAGAATGTAGGACGTCGTACACAAGGTTAATGACCTCTGGTTTAATTTAGCGAATAATAACTATATCTAATTCAGTATCGGATCAATGCTGTCAACGTACCCCGAATATGCATGCAATTATTTGTATAGTAATCAGAAATGTGTGTGAGAGAGACATTTTAATAATTTGTAGGTTGTATCTTACAATCATGAAAATTATTATTTAAACTGATAATTGTTTTATTAAAATCTTACAATGACGAAATATTATTATTTCATTGTTTACGACATGCGCGTTCTCTCTCTCTCTTAACATAACGCTTCGTGTGAAGCGTTTTGTAGAGCAGGTTTCAAGTGTTACGCATAAAAAAAAATCTCCTTGAAATAAGGTATTTTCAAAAGTTTTGTGTACACGTGTAAAACTGATGACATAAAGAGAGAGAGTTTATATCGTGATCGACAACTGTGTCTAGAGACAAAGAGAGAGGAGGGGAGAGAGAGAGAGTTGATATCGAAGTCGTCAACAATTTACTATAATATAGTTTGAATTTCTCACCGAAGAAAAATGTTGGCAGATCTGTTCTATACACACAATAATGTAGGATTGGTAACCCTGATCATATATATTTTAATATACACTATAATACACGCACCTATCAAGTTTGAACCAAGATGTGAAACGTAAAACGTAAAACGTAAAACGTAAGACGTAAGACGTAAGACGTAAGATGTGAAACGTAAAACGTAAAACGTAAGACGTAAGACGTAAAACGTAAGACGTAGTGTGAGATGTGTACTGGAAGTAGCGAACTTTAAATACGGATGACGCGAGCGACGGCATACCAAGAAATCGGGCGTCCGGTAGTAACAGTCACGCTGAATCTGCAAATACGCGTCTGCAACTCGGCTGTATGTGTTTTGTTTTGCCTCACCCATTATATATTTTTTCATATTTTATGCGTAACACTTTACCACACACAGACTTGACAGTATATTAATTTCTAAATCGCAGTCAATGACTGTCATGTACCAAAATTAGAAGTAGAACACAATGAGGTAGGCGATAAATATATTTCCTGGTGATTACATTTTAGTATCGCTAATTACAATAATCCATAAGTAGCACGACGCTTATGTAAAACTGATGACAACTGTGTCTAGAGACAAAGAGAGAGGAGGGGAGAGAGTTGATATCGAAGTCGTCGTCAACAATTTACTATAATATAGTTTGAATTTCCCACCGAAGAAAAATGTTGGCAGATCTGTTCTATACACACACACACAATAATGCAGGATTGGTAACCCTGATCATATATTTTAATATACACTATAATACACACACATATCAAGTTTGAACCCATACATAGGTTGGTAAACCTGATCATATAGATTTAATATACATTATAACAAATTTGAACTCATGCAAGGTTGATAACCCTGATCATATATTTAATATATTCACTATAATGCATCAAGTGATAGAAAGTGAAAGTGATCTAAGCTCGCGAAAGGCGGCATATAAAAAACTAAAAAAATTATATTCGCGGATGCTGTGGTCCAGATACGCGAAAAAGTCGCGGATCTTGACACAGATCAGCGAAAAAGTCGCGGATGCTGTGGTCCAGTAGAAAGTGAAAGTGATCTAGGCTCGCGAAAGGCTGCATATAAAAAATTATATTCGCGGAAATTAGAAAGTGAAAGTGATTTAGGCTCGCGAAAGGCTGCATATAAAAAATTATATTCGCGAAAATTCGCGGTTACTGCGGGTCCAGGGTGGTGGGGAGAGCGTGGGAAAAAATCTTGGACCGCGGGAACGGTGGCATCTCTTTGATCTTGTTTTTTATCGTTTTTTATGTTTTTTAAGAAAGGCGGCATTCCTTTGTGCGTCAGAACTCTCATTTTCCCTCTACTAGTTAATCTGTGCAAATAAGTGTAGACGTTTTTAACATTGTCAGAATCTGTCTGTGGACAGGTTGTGGATCACAAGAAACCACCATTACAACCACAGCTTTACGTCAGAGGCAAATACAGGTTTACAGTATGTTTAATGGTAACAGACAATCTAAATCATAAAAAATAAAGCCAACACAAGTTATAATCGCTTACAAACAATTTTCGCAAAAGTTACCAAGTCTTTTTCACAAATACTGTAATCCACTACGGACTGTTTACAATCTCAGTAATAAACAATGAATCTCTAAATTACATCTTACGGTTCGAGTTGCTCAGGTAATCCACCCCTTTACGCTGCAAATGCAAACATACAACTACTTCTACGGCCGATGATACATCTGTTTAACAGCTATTTAAGTTTAGTTCTGTCGTCTAATACTGGCCCAACGAATTGCATATTAAACATAATGAATCAAAATCTATTCACAAAAATTTCAATTGTTGAAGTCTTCAGTTGTTCTATACCACCTCTTCGTCCTCCATTTCTTCAGCTTCCCCCTTTTTATTCTCCTTCTTTTTTCCTTCAAGTCGTAATCGTATTCATCATCACCATATAACCTGCACTATGAATTCATAATCAGCATATCACATTTCTCGGTGTTGAATCTCTATCTTAAATTAGACACGTTACTTTAAAGCTTCGCGTATCATTGTTTTTAAGCTTACGATCATATGCGTAACCGTTATTCTTTTGGTCTGACTCTTTCTTTCTTTCCTAATTTTTCTTGCATTATTTGTATATTCCTTCCATCAAAACCCCAAAATAAATGAAAAGCATAACTTGCTCAGTGACTTGTCTCTGGTGTACTAACTAACACCTTAATGTTTCCGTCCTTACAGTTAATAACTACGTTTTCCATGTTACGTAAAGCTACGCTGATAAAGTAAATAGTGAGTGACTACGTGACGCCTTGCACGAATATTGCGCGACATAATTACCGCTCTGGATTGTTCGAGATGTCCCTTCCAGACGTTACTCGCTACGTCACTCAGTGCCAAACGGCGAAGTATAAGTACTGGGTTTCCAAGCGGCCCAGTTCAGTTCTAGACCAGCGATAATACAGTGAGTTTCGGAGTGTTTGTTATTGTGACTTGCGGATTAGTGTGTAAGTTAGTACGAGCTGCAATAACGTAGCATTCAGTATTGTGTGTTGTCGTGTCAGTGGTGTCAGAAGTCGGATGGAATCTAATAGTGGAAACGGAGAGCACTTCGTAGAAGAGCGTATGGGTAATTTATTAAAAAAGGAAAGTGGATACTACTCAGATGATGAAAGAATTACAACCCCTGCTACAGCAAACAGAGGAATGGCAAACGCCGACAGTGGTGGAAGAAGCAGAAAAACGGCAGGATGAGAAACGTTAGCAGGAAGCAGAGGAGCGGAAGCGAGAAAAGGAAGATATAAAAGCGCAGATATAGGACCAAAAACAATTACAAAAGTATACCACTGAAGAGTTAGGTCTCCTACTTGGTGACATCAATGGACAAGACGTAATATTATCTGCAGTCGTGAAACGCCCACTTTATCCCAGAATATTTTTTACACCCTTTTTCTAATCTCCAATTTTTTTTTTCTCTCTGGGAAGGCGTAACTTAATATTTAAGACTAGGCACGTGGCCTAGATGGAAATAAAATATGCTGAGCCATAGTGACAGGTCTTGCAAGAAAACAGCTGATCAACAGTAACAAAATTTTATTTAAGTTTTTTTTTAACAATTAGTTTTACAATCATTTGTCTGAGTTTTCTTAATACGTGACATGCATTCAGCTCCCTCTTTAAATTCACATGATGGTTTAATTACACAAAATATGTCAAAGTATTTAAAGTCACATGGTGGTTTAATTACAACAAGAATATGTGAAAGTATTTTCAACAATTGAATAATGGCATGCCAACCTACGGAATTTATCATTTTTATTATAAACTTTTACATCCTATATTTTACTTTCAAAAACAAGTCTGTATTGCATGAATAATGCAGGAACCATTTATGAACACATGATAATTATAAGTATCTGGAGCAGACAATCCATGCTCATTAGATAACACAAAAATAATTAAATCAATAATTAATAATTAAATTCAAAGAACAATTACTCAAGTGTGCAGCAGTACTTTCATCTACCTGTTCCCCATCACTAGGATTAATCACCTTAATTGAAAACAGTGATCACAGTAAACCGAGGTTTAAGAATGTTACCTAAATATTAAAAATGTAGAAAATTAGATGTTGATTAAAAAAAATTTAAAGGTGTGGCTTATTAAGTTAAGTGTTAAGTTGACATAAATTAAGATAAGGGTATTAAGTTAGTTAAGTATAGGAATCTTACTGTATAATTATAATAATTTGAATAGTTAAACTGAACCAACAAAATAACCAAATAAGAGAAATTTAAATTTAGAAAATCAGAAAACAAATAGAAACGTGCAGGATCACCGGTCATATGGCAGACAGATGCAAGTAATCTCTCAGTATTACATTTTCTTAAGTTCTGAATATTGTAAAAAAAAAGTTTTAAACTCAGTTTTCTCTCTTTCACAGGAATAGAATTAAATATTTAAATAATAGGAAGGTAACCCATGACTCTATCCAAATCAAAACACAAATACTTATATGTTACTTATAACAAAGTCAGTAATGTCCACACTTTAGCATGTCTTCACAAAACATGTTCAGTAATGTTAACTTTGAAACATGAGTCTAATATCTAGCTATAGGTTTTAGCGTGTGTGTTACCCGATAACCTGCGGAGCACTTCGTGTGTGAGGTTTAGTAAATAAAGGAAAGTTCCCATCTGATCTCTCGGATGAAACTAAATACGTTCCTGCATTTTCGGTGGTGTGTGAAGGACGATGTCGGATGGCGTGACAGCGTTGGGGTAACTTACGCAGGCTCTGCGGATGGGCGAAGATGTAGCGTGCCCATCACGTGGACCCCTTTCCTCTCGATTAAGAGGAGAAACCTGCGAAAATTTTTACTTGTATATTAGATTCATATATATATATATACACATACCACCCCAACATTCCTTCGTCCAAGCACTCAGATCACACACGTCACTATAACTTCAATACTGCAATAGCCGGTCAGTAACTCCAGTCAAAATCACCCTTCGGGCTTTTAATTTGAATTATAAATTTCACCATGTTACACAGGAATCATACATATTAAGCTTAAACAACTTTCTGGGTTACCTTGCATGTTTAAGTTCACATAAAGATTGACTGACGACCACGTGGCCTCTGCTAATACATTTATAATTACTTCAAAAAATAATCAGACTTCATGGAACCACAATTATAAATTCATACTTGCTCTAATTCTTATGTTTTTTAAATTTTGAACTGTCTATAACATAATTTCTTTATCTTGATTGTAAAATAATTTTACCATGTGCTTGTATATTTACCGGCACAAACATGGACCGCCTGAGCCACACGCACACACGAGCGTTACATTTCACACACACAATCCCCAATTAAATTAATATTACATATAAACTCGCAATACTGGCTCACCTGAAGCTCTTTAAGAAAATTTATCTAGGCATAGTAGTGTCAAAAGTTACACCGTCACAATCCAGGCCGCACCAAGGTTGAACGAGAAAAGAGGCCGACAGACGGCTCAGCGCTAACTTATAAAAACTCGGACATTGCTGACTAAATTTCATTGACAAGCGAACGCCACAGCCTGCCCAATGACGTCACCACTCAAGGTCGCAGCGAATGACATGAATCTCGATATCAACGCGGGCATCGTAACAAGCAGCGATAGTGCGCCGAACGCACGGAAAATAAAATTAAACTGGCCGTGGTGTTTACCTTTCAATATAACCACGGCACAGTCGAAGAGTCAATTGCAGGTATAAAAGATTAGATAGAAACAGAAGTCGAACAGTTAATAAAAACATAACCATGTATTACAAAACAAATTGTTGAACAGCCTGTACCCATGGTAGAGACTGAGAAAGACAGAGAATAATATAATAGAGTCTTTTGCCAGCAGTCAGACCAGTTCGCATCAAGACCCAACGTTGATGGAAGCACTCGTTAAATAACGTATCTTCAGCAATTTGAAGCCGCTGCATGCGCAAACCAATGGACGGAGGAAGAGAAAGCAGTTTCATTCGTTCTCGCTATAAAAGGATACGCCGCAGACCTACTATACAAAGTGCCACCTGAGAGCCAGGATACATATGCAAAGTAAATAAAAGCTATAGAATTACGGTGTGGTGATAAACGTTTAAGCGATGTGTACAACTCTCAGTTGAAAGCGACGCTACAACTTTCTGGGTGAAATCCTCTAGGAGTTTGAAACAAATATCGACAGATTGAGAAGACTGGCTTATCCTGAAGCACCGGAAAACTTCTAAACGCAGATTGCTCCCCTTACTTTTATCGATGGTGTCAGGGGGGATAACACTTCACCAAGTGTTACGAATGGCAACACATGGAAATAACTCAGAAGCTCTTGTTCACGCCCTCGAGTTTCAAGCTGCTAGGTCAACGTCCCACTACATTAGTGAGTTTATGTTATCAAAATGTAGTCAGAATATTGCGCCGCGTTACCATAGAGGCAGAAAATAAATGATAGGCCTATAAGAAAAACAACTTAAGAAGTCTGTAGTGCCACAATGATTAGAAAGCTGAGAAATAGAAGACCGAAGTGTTTTAACTGTGGGAAACGTGGTCTAAAGGCAGATTGTTGGGAGAATAATATATAGAGAGAAGGGCGTAATCGCACAAATAAAGCTTCAGAACAAGATACAGTTTTCACGCTTCATAAGGCTAGTGGAAATTTGATTGTTAGTGGATTTGTAGAAGTCAAACCGACATCACTTACGGTTGAAACGGACGCTAAACAGTGCCATGATTTAGCCTACGCCAGCCTTAGTTTAGTTCTTGTACTATACAGACTGCAGCTGAAAGCCCCGTAAAATTGTTAGGATAGGTAGATGTACGTGTACGCCTGGGTCTTCTCGAGTTTAGCCACCAAATGCTTGTTGCAGACACTGCCAATGAAGTGAATCTTGACACGGAAATTATGAATGCCCACGGTTCGTTGTGGACCTAAGAGAGAATATCCTGAGATTTGGCCAAGAGATACAAAGATTTTCACGGCTGAAGTGATAGGGTCAGCCAACCATCCAATTAAGGACGGGACGGTGGCCGAAAAAAGAGTCAACAGGTGCGGAGAAGGAGAAACCCTTAATGTTGCATGCTGGACAACGTAATTATTCTATAGGAGTGAGGAGTGTCTTTGTTGATTTATATCTG
The DNA here is from genome assembly GCA_034769895.1 of Magicicada septendecula. Classification (NCBI taxonomy): domain Eukaryota; kingdom Metazoa; phylum Arthropoda; class Insecta; order Hemiptera; family Cicadidae; genus Magicicada; species Magicicada septendecula. Next base: position 347,757,674 of record CM068370.1, read on the forward strand.
TTGTTTGTGTCTTATTAATTAGTGACTTCAATTGTGCCAGTTATTCTGTCTCCACTGTTCAGCATGACGATCTGCGTAACCGTCGTAGCAGTATTCTAAAATCAAATTGATTACAAGCCTTATGGAACACACAGAGTTCTTCTCTTGAGATCGTACCCATTACTGCAATTTAAGGAAATTGTTCTGATCTCACCGTTTCTAATTTTCCTGACCCTGTTATTCTAAACCCCATCGCAAGTAATCCAATTCCCTAGGTTTTTTGTTTTTATTAGTAATACCGCAATGTCTGCACTACATAGCCTATACATCATATGTAGCAACATTCTCGACTATGGATTTATCAGTGGAGTTTTTATACGTTTGGTAACGTTCCTGTTCCTATATACCAAGTGTCACTGTCGAGTCCGGTGCTACCATTACCAGTCCGGTGCTTTTTTCTTTGCGCTTCCTCCTTGTTCAGATATGACAGTTCAAAGTTATGTTTAGCTCGTGTAATCAATACATAACCTAAAATGTACATTTTCGAAATGTACACTAAGTTGCACCATTCTAGGTAACAATAATAATAAAAGTGCCACGTCTGGTATTGAGTTGAATTTTATGTTAATGATCGTTTTCAACGTTTCTATAGATTAGGACTACAATGTACACCTGCCTAGTATCTTCCAGTTCTATCATATATCCTGAGCGTAGCAATATATTATGGAAATGCACATATCTAATATGTTAAAACAAAGAAACAAAGAGCGCCAAACTAAATTTAACAAGTAACATTGTTTTCTTTCACACTCACTCTTCCTCAGTCTCACTAGGTCGTTCTCTCTCACTCTCTCTCTCTCCCTCTCGCTCGCTCGCCCTATTCACTCCCTCTCCCTCCCAATCTGTAGCATCGCTCTATTAAATCGTTACGTTCAAAAGAGCTGAATTAATTAGTTAAGACTAGCAAACGTAGTTTGCATTCAATAAAAACCTTGTTGTAGCGCTGCGAATTTGCTGTTAGCTACTATTCCCGTCGTACCCCTCTCACTTTCTTTGCCCCTCTCCTTTTTTTCTCATTACGTATTATCCAGTAATAAAGTATCAGCAAGATTTCCTCTGAACCTGCAACCAAATAGCCTGTACAGTTAACTATAGACATTATTTATACATTTAACTAAAACTTTGCTATTGACGTTGTTAAGCTACGCTACGTAACGTAAGGTACTAGTAGTCTGACCTTACCTACGCAGGAGGGTAAATTTCATTTTGAAACATGTAATCGTGTGTGTCAGGCTTTTAGCAACTACAGTGTGGTGGAATTAATTCCAAACCAGAGAGATGAAACAACGACACGCTTTACTGAATATCTTTATCCATACTACATTAAACACTAGAATCCTTCTGCGCAAAGATTGGAACTCTCCTACTTCTATGCTCCTTGTTTCCTTATCGCCTTATACGCATTTTATAGTCGCCCATAATGCTTGAAAACTTCCCGGCAGTACCAGACTTGTTTCGACACCTTTAGAAAGTTATGGACTCTTGTGTGCTAAGATGACAAAGTTGTCACATATTGTAGCGTAACACAAGTTAATGTAATTAAAATAATAATTTGACGTTACTGACTACAATAACATTATCCTCAACGGTACTGGAACAGCCGTGACAATAACGTTTATTGGAATTCATGGTATTAGATTACATAGGGTTTTACAGCCCTAGGCATTAGAAACATTGTGTAAAATACCCGGACTAAATGACCGTCGTATTCATTGCTACTCTTGGTACCAGAGACAGGACAATTTTCCACAAAGTTCTTCGCTCTGAAGAACGCTGCCACGCTTTCCGCCGGACGTCAGCAAGGAATAATCTTAACCATGTACCACGGCCTATTAGCCTGAAATATTTCAAATCGAATGGAATCCTTGGTGTGTTTGAACTACTGACACCATAGCAATTTGGTATCCGTGATCACATAGTCTGATTGAATTTTTAGTGAACGCTAAAACATGCGTTTTAGTTAATTCTTAACATGCGTCAACAATCGATGCTGTTCCAGATTTCACCGGTCACGCATTGTGTTCAAGGTCGCAATCAATAACGCTCTGGTGTTTTCGAGTAGTGTTGACGCAAATTATATCACTCCCTTCTCTCTCTCTCTCTCTCTCTCTCTCTCTCTCTCTCTCTCTCTCTCTCTCTCTCTCTCTCTCTCTCTCTCTCTCTCTCTCTCGCTCTTCCTCTCTATAAGAAATTTCACCAAATTCACATAACGGTATTAGCTTGTTTTGTGTTTTATGTTTGTGTATTTGTAAATTTTCCCAAATTTTCATTATGGTCCCTTTGTGTGGTATGTGTTTTATTAGTGTCATATTGGTTATGTCTGGGTATTCATGTCCAGTGTTTATTGCATGTGTGGCCAAATTGAATTTGGAGACTATGTTTAGGGAATCCTGTTGTTCCCATCCTCAGCCTTGGTCAACTACTAACGAAATTTTGTGGTTGTATAATATATCGTTGGCAGACTTACCAATTACCATTCTTAGCCAGAACTAACATAACGTATAATATCAAAACTTTGAGTAAAATTGATAGAGAGAAAATGTGGTCCCTTAGTGATAGTGAAATACGACCAAGTGTTCCATCATATTGGCAACGGTAAACTAAGTAATGGTAAAGACAACTTTGCCAGTAATGTAGAGTACTGTTCACATTTATTATGTGAATAGTATAGAGAGAAATGCAGATAGAATTTAGAGTGAACTAAGCCTGTGATGTACAGAGAGCATGTGTGAAGGAGAAAAGGGAAAGGAGATGGATGGAGGGAGGTAATGAAAGAATGTGAGAGTGAATCGGAGAGGTTGTAGTACATGGTTAGATCTGGCGACAGCAGAAGGAGCAAACCTTTTCTTATGTGAAAATTCCGGCTATAATTCGATAATTCGCTTTACTGAACTTTAGAACTCTTTCCTTGTTCTCAAAGTGTCAAAGTGGATTAATTATAAATTAAAATTTTGAAATTTGAAATTTGGTGCGCTAACTTTATATAAAGTTATAAAATAACGAACTTCACGATGTGTTAATTTATACACGACATATTGTTTTACAAAACAGTTTTTGAAATTCAAAAGTTGGTGCGTTAACTTTAGGTAGACCTACCTCTTATTTTCCATCCTACATGCGGAATATAACCTAAAGTCTAAGAACAGAGTGCGAACAAAGAAAAATAATGGGACGTTAGTCAATGAGAAGGTAAAGAGAAAGGAAAGGAAAAGAGCAGAATTAAAATTGGCAGATAGAGGGGAAGAATGAAATGATCATCAAAGGAAAGATGGGGAGAAATTCAATTAATAAAATAATAATGGGTGTATTGTGTGCATACATAGTTCAAACAAATTACTTGTTTAGAAGATTAAAAATGTATCCTCCTTCTTGTTATTTTTATTATTTTCCTTAACGTCTTCTTTACCTCGTCCTTTGTGTTCTCCTGGTCTTCAGAGTTTAGATGGCGAATGTAAAATGTCTTCAGATTTATCAATTATTAGTGAGTCTATCTTTTTATAGGCTTCTAAATTCACTTTTCCCAGGAGGTTATACTAATGTTTTGGTACTTATTATCTGGCATTCCATCTATGTGGACGTTCCACCTTTTTCTGTAATTTTTAATTCTTTTATTTACGGTACTTAAATTTACTTGTTTCCCTATACTGTTCAAATTGCCTTCGTAGAACATCACTAAACACACATTCTCCTACACATACAAATGAAACGAATAATTTAATATCAAGTATCTGTTATTAAATTCGGATAACAGTGGTTATTCATTAAGAAGAATATATGTATACGTTTATCTTCCTGCAAGATGAGATCAGAAACTTAACAACATATTGTTACGACGGCCTCACTGATCTTCGTATGGTACAGTCGAAACAAAACACAGCCACTAATGAAATCACTAATTACCAGCTGTAATGAGTTACAAATAATAATTTGAAATCAACAAGAACGTTTACACAGTAACTCAAGTTAATTTTGTCCACACGCAAAAATAATGTCAACTAAAAAGTATTTCGCAGTAATTATAACACAATAATCACTTTCAACAACAACCACTTGATACCCGCACTTGACAAATCGCCTAAAGTAAACTGTCAGACAAAGCAAGACGCTGTTATAGGTATCGCAGGTGTTAAAGAATAACTTTCCATCCTTACTGCGGCGTGCCAGCATAATGCTTATTTCAAGACCTCTCCAGAACAGTCTCGAAGGTCTGAGACGTTATATCTGCTCGGCTAGCGGAGAAACGGGTGGAAGTTTCGAGAGCGTTCAGTAATATCGTTACAATATGTTTAAGTCAACAAGTGGCCCTGTAGCAGGCTGAACAGACCAGTGGGTATGGCGCATGACTATTAATCTAGACGTATCTGGTTCGATTACCGGGCATGCTACAAGATCAAGGTGTTCTTTTCAGCCCAAAAGTAAACATAAGCAAATTTTAACATTAATTTAGGTCTTGAATGGGACAAAGATTAAGAGAAACCAATGAGCTTATACTTAGTACATCAGCGTATGTATATGGACTCTCATTTTCACGGAATCTCGGTACAGCCACTGCTAACGTAATGTACTTTTGAAGGTGGAATAATTTGGTGTGCCTTCTTATTCGCGTTGTCAGTCGAGGGCGGGACACTATTTACGCGCTCCTGTGTTATTGCTAGAGAAGGAAAACTTTAATTGAGACCATAAATTCCAGCTAATGATTACTATCAGATGTAGTTAACCTGTCAGATTTAATTGGCTGCAGTTAGAGTGAGAGAGATCTTACTCGCATATGCAGAATTGGGCTCTGGAAACTGGGCGGCGGATTTGATACAGCCAGTTAGCCCGTATGTAAATTATCATTCAACAGTCAGTACAAGTGTTTGTAGAATCTGTATTACAAATGAATGAGACAATATTCTAAAACAGACATTAAACTATATACAGGAATTGCGGACAATATGGAATACTGTTGTTTCAGTTTTTTTGAGAATTTTATCCTATTTTCAGTACGGAAGTACTACAAGAAGCAACTAGGAAGTGCTAGTGTTACCGTGACGTCAACAGACCGACTAATGTTGGGAAGAATCTTGTGTTTACAGAAATTTTGCAGGTACCGGTAAGTGTTAACTTTGCAGTTTTCATTCCTTGTGCAGTACAGTCGCTGTCAATTCTAATATACTTAATGTCTTAGTTTACGGTATATTCTTGCTTGCCTTTGGATTTTAGCAGTTAGTTTAATGTATTATAACCAAACAAGAATAAATCTTGACCAAAATGGCGAGTCGGACAATATCGAATACCACTATTCCATATTGCCTGCACCTTTTGTCAGTTTTTCATAGATTCCGTATGTATTTTTTACATTCATCTTAACTTAATACTTTAAATTAGAACACCAAATCGGCAAATTGTAAAATTTGGAAGCAAATATTAATGAAAATGGTACTCTAAATATTAAAAAACCAACCAATATAGGCCTTTATGAAAATGTAACTGAGATCAATTAGCTGCATCAATCAATGCTTAAGCAGCTCAGTTTGTTTCAGGATATGTCTAAATAGCAGAAGACGAAAGGATGATTCCTATTTTTGAAGGATTATACTTCCAAAACATGTAAATCATTACATAAAATAATTAGGGAAACAAAAAAATTCACAAGTTTAAAAGAACTTTCAATATTTTGGTTATAAATACGCCTAAGAAGAGAGACTGCCCAACCACAAGAAAATAGCGGGACTAAAAATTATGGAGTTGGCTATACAAGAGGATCGCGACAAGGAAATGGGATTCCTAAAGTCTGTTAAAACGTTTGGAGTACCAAATCTATTCTATTTCAGCTTGTTACTGAGACGTTTAGTAAAGCTAGTGCTGCGACTCAATGACAATAAGTCATTGGGTCGTAAACCAGTATTGAGCCCAGAACTAGAATAAGAATTGGTAGTGCATCTTTTAGAGACGGAATCATTATGTTATGGGTGTTACCAACTTGCCACAAAAAACCACAGTAAACATCTTTTTGAAAATTGCCAATCTGGTAGGAGTTGATGTACATAATAAGACACAAACATGTTATCATTACTTAAACCAACTGAAACATCATATCCAAAAGTTGTAGGTTTTACTAAACATAAAGTATTAAAACATAAAGTAGTCTGCTAGCAATTTATGAAAAGTTAAATTTTTCGGCTAATCGCCAGTTTAATCTGGATGAAACGGGGCATTCTGTAATACAAAGAGGTTGTCTTGTTGTTCAGAGAGGCAATCGACAAATAGGGATCCTTACTGCCGCCGAAAGAGGTTCTCCACTTCCATTGCATGTATGAGTGCAGCTGGTGATTTTGTGCCACCACGAACAGCTCAACCATGTATATGGTGCCTATGGGATAAAGAATAAGTGTTACATAAAAGGATTTCGACAATATGTACGTGCTACTAACGCCGCTGCAGAAGTTATATGGACAGCCAAGGAAGTTCTTCAGATTATTGTCAAACGGAACTTTACTGAATACTTTCCCAACCTATATCTCATCCTACAGTATTTTCTTAACAATTTGTTTATTTATGGCTTCATGTGAAAGACGTTTCTCAAAACTTTTATTAATAGAAAAAACATCGTAGATCAACGACGAGTGAGAAAACGCTCCAAAACTTAGCGTTTTTGTTTATAAAAAATAACTCTGCGTCTACTTTGGATTATGTAACAGATAAATTCAGTAAAGTAAAGACTTTAAAACATTCATCGTAATTTAATTTCTACATAACTTAATTTATATGGAACTTTGACTTTCATCGTTTTTGTATGTCTTGTTGTTTCTGTTACGTTAAAACCTAAAAATGACGAGTTTAGTACTTAGGTATGTAGGCCTACTACTAAAACCAATAAAACATTTACCTGTATAATAAAACAACCTATCTGAGGACCTAAAATGAAAGGCGGCCTGGGGCTTGGATGGTCTTTGTCTAGTCACATATGGTAAGAAGCAGAAGTGTTACGAGCGACGAGTAATGTGATTATGTGATGTGTGAGTAACATGAATTAATTCCTTGGATAGCAGTAACCCATACATAGAAAAATATTAAAATTTCTGTATATTGTTGTAATTGTAAATAAAAATACTTTTTTGTTTCTAGGCAATTCACAAAAATTTAATCTAATTTATTTAGTATAATTCAAACCGACAACGATCACAGACTAATTCCGTCGCTGTCTCTTCAGGTACAGTCATCTCGTGGCTTGTTTATCCACTGTGAAATACTCCAGATACATGGAAATTTTACTGTTTTGCTTGCTACGAATAGAATATGGGTACCACACTCACACACCCGTTAGGCGGACACATGTTAGCATGCAGTTTGCGTGTCGGGGTCAGTGCAAACGCGCGCCTTGTATTGACTCCACACGCATTCTCGCGCCGACGCGTACAGACTCGCACCGCACCGCTTGAGTTGACACAAGTCCCACGGTGCAGTGTGCGTATTGGAGTCAGTGCGAGCGCGCGCGGCTTGCATTGATTGCAGCATGTGGCCTGGCTGGCACTCGCATGTAGCGCTCGCGGTGTACACACATGCTTTGTTGTTTTAATCGTAGTAACAATCATAGTAGCAAAGTTTTCCAATGGGCAAATTACAGCCAGGGACGAATTTACTACAGACACAGAGCATCAAAATATGTTCATGTTTACAATTAACATAACACGAAATAATTCTTAGTAGGAAGCGGCGTGCTTAATAGATACTATGGTAAAAACAAGTTTCACTGTCAACGGATGGCAAGATTGTAGAGATGGTAGCAACCTACTGAAGTTTGGGAGATGAGAAATGATTAAAAGAACTTGGTAACAGCGAAGAATAATGTGTCATTTTCAAAGTAAAATGTAATTTCTTATTAAAGAAATAATAAATCCAGATTTTCTGTTGTCAGATTATATTATTAGAGATTACTGTCTTACATTAATATTGTCGTCTTTTACATGTTATTGAGAAATTCGGTTCTACCCAATATTTAATGTAAAATTTGTGATCTCCTTATTCCATATTACCGTAATTTTTACGCGTATTTATCATATCGCTTTAAAGTAATCCACTTCAGTAGGATAAGAGTTTAATTTTATTTTAAATGCTAGAGATAAATAATTTTTAATTTAATTTAAAATTTATCGAAGCTGACAAAAGCTTTAATATTAATGAAAATTTAAATGGTATTGCATATTAGTTCACTTCCTATAACCTATGTATTCACGCTTATATTATCAGTTTGTAATCTAAGTGCTTTCTTCATTTTGATTGTCAAGCCAACATTGTATATTAATAAATAATGATGATGGTGATGTTGTTGATGTTGATGCTGGTGTTATTTTTGTTCATGTTGATGATGATGATGATTGACGGCTGCTCCTTATATCCATCCCCCAAATAGTTTCAGTCCAAACATGCAGCTTTGCAGTAAAGCAAACAAGGAAGGCAACATACTTCAGCAACTCATTTTTTTCGCATGTACTCATTTACAAAGAAAAACGTGTAAGATTTTATATAGCACCCCTGAAATAGAACAGTAAACCGCTAGATTATTAGCAAGAGGCTAAACCCACTGGTGTACTAAACCTCCACAGCATATTAAAAATACTCCGTTCTAAATAAATTCCTGCGGCAAGTAACAGGAAAGAAAAGATGCTGTTTCTTCAGGAACTGAATATTACAGCAAAGAGGCAGATCTTAAACTTGACGACAGTTAATGCCACATGATGGTTGTTAACAGGACAAGAGTTCTGCCGCAGTTATTTGATGCCCGACATCGAGAGACAAGATAACAATTTATTTAGGTGCGATACCTACAGCAGTGAAGTGGAATTTGAGCGATGAGTTGGAAGACAGAAATCTACAAAATCAAAGTTAACTGACATGAGAAGATCACCGTCTTAGAAAAAACTAACATGAGGTGGTCGAGACACGTGTGTTTACAGCTCCCACGTGTGGATCGGAGTTGTTTATTCTGATCGCTGCATACAGGTGTACAATTGAGTCTTTTGAAATGAACAGTCTCAGAGTAATATTAGGAATACCGTGACGAACCATAATGCTTCAATTCTGTGTGAACTGAAAACAAACTATAACAACGGGATCCTATCTACTTTATAACGACAAATTCTAAGTTTTTTCGGCTACGAATTAAGAAGGTACGGAATTGAAAGTTTAGTCGTTCAATTACATGGAAAGAGGAATATAGATCCGATCGCCTTTTTAATTTATCGACCGAGTAAGGCATTGACAAAATTGCCAAAGGACATCGCTATGAGTACGGGTAGCGACAGATTGACCAGCGTGGACAAGATTTGCTTTTACATTCAATGTGACACGGTGTACAGAAACCAATAACGACGAAGAAAATAAGAAAATGAAGGAATTCCCTCTGTCCTAGACGATGCTTATATTGCATCACACAACCACGTTATTAAAATTTAAACTTTTTTACCTTAATCCGTCTATGTGACCGCTTAATTTTGTCTTCTTTGTCTTCTTACGCGTTTCGGATTATGTTAATCCATCATCAGAGATTAAAAAATTCGTCGGTTAAGACTTCGTTAAAACATTAAAAGTTACACTAAAAGACATTTAAGTATATATTCCACAAACACAGCGACGTACGCGGATGTGAGTGCGCATTCAATACTGGTTAGCGACGTACTGCACAGTTTATTGGAGTTTTTATGCTATCTATTGTTGTGTTGGGGCGTGTATTCTATGGCTATGTTATCTATAATCTTATCATATAATGTATGCGATTTAAATGCCAATTGTTCGTTTAATATATTATTGGGATTATTTCTGAAGGTTCGGTAAATTTCGAACTCTTCTACCGCATCCATATACCGTCCCTTTCTGCAAATGTATAAGGGTTTGCAATTTGCCTCAAAATTTGTGTAATTATGATTCAATGAGACGAGATGTTTAGAATAGTTTGATTTATTTATATTTGAAATGCTCGTGGGTAAGTGTTCTTTATATCTTTCGAAAAACTCCTGCCAGTCTGACCAATGTAATGCATGTTGCAGTCATCACACATCATTTTATATACACCCGTTCTTTTTTCAATTGATGTACGTGTGGCATTATTTAGCATTTTACGGATATTGTTGTTTGTTCTAAATGTGATGTGGATGTTATATTTTTTAAAAGTATTTCTAATGAGGATTGAAAAGTTGTTAGTATAATCAAACATAACATCCACATCACATTTAGAACAAACAACAATATCCGTAAAATGCTAAATAATGCCACACGTACATCAATTGAAAAAAGAACGGGTGTATATAAAATGATGTGTGTTGACTGCAACATGCATTACATTGGTCAGACTGGCAGGAGTTTTTCGAAAGATATAAAGAACACTTACCCACGAGCATTTCAAATATAAATAAATCAAACTACTCTAAACACCTCGTCTCATTGAACCATAATTACACAAATTTTGAGGCAAATTGCAAACCCTTACACATTTGCAGAAAGGGACGGTATATGGATGCGGTAGAAGAGTTCGAAATTTACCGAGCCTTCAGAAATAATCCCAATAATATATTAAACGAACAATTGGCATTTAAGTCGCATACAGTATATGATAAGATTATAGATAACATAGCCATAGAATACACGCCCCAACACAACAATAGATAGCATAAAAACTCCAATAAACTGTGCAGTACGTCGCTAACCAGTATTGAGTGCGCACTCACATCCGCGTACGTCGCTGTGTTTGTGGAATATATACTTAAATGTCTTTTAGTGTAACTTTTAATGTTTTAACGAAGTCTTAACCGACGAATTTTTTAATCTCTGATGATGGATTAACATAATCCGAAACGCGTAAGAAGACAAAGAAGACAAAATTAAGCGGTCACATAGACGGATTAAGGTAAAAAACTTTAAATTTTAATTATAATTGTGACGCGGATACCAATACAATGACTTTAAAACCACGTTATGTTGTTTATCTTTTTTTTTTGAAACCGCGCTATGTGATATTTATATTTTCCTTACTACGTGATCGTATTTGTAGTGTCCCGTTATTTACGTGCTAGAGCCACGTAATTTTCTTCATGTCTTAAATTTAATTACGAAGTACATGTAAGATAGCAATCGTGCACACGTATAACTCTCGCTACATAGACGAAGGTTGTGTATTATAGTCACGACAGATCTGTTTATTTTATAAATTAGTCACCTTTTGAATTACGTTTTTTATCAAAGATATGTTTGTAACGTTTTAATTAACGTGTCTGTGTAGATTTTATCTTTCAACGAGAACTAACTTAAACACTCCGTTTTTCTCTTTGTTCTTTTAAAATTCCAGTAGTGAATAGAAATCTACGTGGTCCTTGGTTGTAGGCTCTTTGGTTTTTAAAGAAGTTAAACTTCTATGTAATCCGTTTAATAGTATCATTAATGATTTAAAATCATAAATTCAGTAGTGACCGATCAATAAGTTTTTAACCATGGAATGTTTAGCGAGCATCAGTCAATAAGTGTTTAACAAACATTTTACATTATTTGTGTCGACGTTTCGACAATATTTTTTGTCATCGTCAGGACACTTGTCATTAACAACTCTACAATTCTACAACAATTGTCTTGATGATGAAATAAATATTAATGAAACGTCGACACAAATAATGTAAAATTTATGTTATACTTATTGACCGATCCTCGCTAACCTTCCAACGTTAAAAATTAATGATCTTCTTCATTCATTTCCTTTAACTGCTTATGTGGAGCAAAGGTTCGCCAGATTGCCTTGTTTGTTTGTAACTAGGGGTTTGATTTTATCCCCGTTTCTTTATCTGATTTCCTTTTTTTTTTTACAAAACTTCGCCGTCTCGTTTTCTTTCCTATTCATATTTTATTGCGAGAAAAATGAAGTCAATTGTTTTAATTCGCTAAACGTGTATTGTTCGTTATTAAAAATAGTTTACGTATTAGCTGTAACCTAATTCTTTTGAACATTTTGGAGATGCAACCAATCGATATCAGAAGTCACCTGTATCGGCAGTCGAACGTGGCCCAGATTCGGACTCATTTATTGTTGCCCTCTCTAATGTTGTACAATAGAGAAACTATTGTTCAGTCAGCTGCACTTCCCTACAAACAACTGGACTCTTTATTGTTTAAACACTATTTTTCCTTCTTTTGCCTATCACAACCCTACACCTAAGAAACACACAAATCTGTATTACATGCGATGTCGTAATACACAACTAAATAGAAAGACATGTGTGTGTGTGTGTGTGTGTGGTTTGCAACAACTGCCATTGTTGAAAATTCAGCACTATCTCAGTCGAGTTCGATTAACTTTGACGGATTTGAAGTGTGTTGCGATATATCTTCCATACTACCTTATTTTGTTACCAAGCGCGATACAGTCGTCAATCTACCACAACTGCCTACAGAATAATTGATCATAAGAGCTTCGTAAAGTAGTTATAATGCATGAAATTGTAACAGGCTTTTTAAGGGTATTTCCTATACCAAAGAAATTTTTGATAGGTTGGAGAAATAGTGAGCGTGGTGTTCAATGACTGCTGTGGTCTGACGTCAATTACTCCGCTCTCCACAACCAGGAGAACAAAACGATAGTCGTCACATCTAGCTCAAATTGGGTACTCCTATATCTAAATCTAGCTCAGAAGCGGAGCTACACCTATATGAATCGCCAAATGTTAAAAGGGCATAATCGATAGTTTTTGTTTTAATTTTCATGTTTTTGTAGAACGGAATAATACATAGATAGGTGTTTTAAAAATGGTAAACTGTATGAAGTTTTGGAATTTTTGGTTAATGTTAAAAGTCATCTAAGTTTTTACTATGTACTTTTAAAATAAATCTGCCAGTTCATTTTCTATTTCTAAGGAAAAGAAAAATACTAATATTTTAAGATATCAGTGTCTTTTATGATGAATGTTCGTTTTTATAAAGTACCAGCACATAAATCATTTTATATGATACAATTAATGATTGACATTTTCTGAATTTACAGCATTCAGTTTAACAATGTTATTTACCGTGAGGCCCAAAGTGTTTTCGTTTCTTAACTAAGTTCATCATTTCTTTTTGAATGTAAAGAAGTACACATATTTTCTTTTAACTGCTTTGGACAGAATAAAAATCATGCTTTATTTAAAATATTGCTATTTTTAACACGTACTGAATGTTTAAGGAAACAGCGAACGTATTTCCTCTGCGGGGATACATTTTACTGTCATGTGATAACAATTTGAAATAATTATTAACAGTATTACAAGCAATACGTTTACTGTTATATACTTATACGTATGAAGCGGAAGTTAATTAGTGTACTAATTCTAAACCTGGTGTTTCGATTTTATAAGAAGCTTCTCTTATATTTTATTTCTCTACCTAAATCTTAAGTACACCAAGGGATTAAAAATGTTTTTTAAATAACATTTTTTTATCTGTTATATTTACCTGTTATATAATAAAGGGGATGAAAACTTAAACACTACACACTACCGTCCTTATTAAGAGAAACAAAGATTTGTTACGAATGTCTTATTAGCTGATGATTAGGTCACAGTAGACAGTGAAGGCTCCCTGCAAAGTCAGCTCCCTGTCTATGAACGACAGTTAATTGATAGTAATGTGATCTCAGAATTTCAAGACAACAAAAACCTTCATGATATTCAGAACCATCAGGTATAACATAGCCATTTATAACCAACAAATTAAAAGAGTGAAACAATTAAGTTTCCTAATGTGTTCACAGTCGTTCAATAAATATATCGATTTGCATATTAAGATTAAACAATTTTCTCTGTCTGTCTGTCTGTCTGTCTGTCTGTCTGTCTGTCTGCCTCTCTCTATCTCTTTCTCTTTCTTTCTCTCTTCCCTCTCTCGGTACTATTTATTCTTTAGGGGGGGGGCGTTAATACCGAGTTCTCGCTCCACTGTAAATGGCCACCGTGGATCAAAATTATGTTTGACATAGAAAATGACATATTTGACATGACAAATTTAAATTATATGCAATGGGTGAGATTTGTATATAAAATAATAAATTTCACTCTTAACATATGTTTCAATGAGAACTAGTAAAAGTAAAAGTTGCGTGTTGGAACATTGTATTATAGACTAATACTTAATAATTATAAGACTTAATAATTGTATTAAGAATCATGTCAGAATTGTTAGATTAAGTTAATTTTTGAGTGTATAAAAAAATATGAGTGTTGTGAAATAGTGCGAACGTATTCATAGGCAAATGGCGACTGCGCGTGTGCGCGTGTAAATAACTGTTTTACGAATTAACAATAAAAAACGAATTAAATTAAATAACTTTTATGTAAATCAAATGTCTGACATAAGATTTATACCAGATTGTGCATAAAAATAAGACCAATCTGGTAGTGATGTTTCTTAATGATATAAAGTACAAAATATATGAGTTTTTCATAAAAAAAAGGTTTTATCACCCACAAGAAAAGTAATAAAATTATACCGGTTTATTTTGCACGTTTTACATTGCCAATATGCAATTTCTTACAAGTAGAATGTTATCTGGACTGTAGCGTAAGGGTGAGGGAACAGTTTTGACCAATAGATGGGCTAATATATCAGTTGATTTGTTCCGGGACGAGATGCAAGGCAGTCTACCGTAGAACTCTGAAGAACCAGTCTCGTTACTCTCTATAACGTGTAATCGTTAACTCTGATTCAGTACGATAGGTTTTAGGTTTGTCAATAGTTACGAACACTAATAGTAAAGTGCGCGACTGATATTTGAGTGCTAATTCGGTAATAGTTTCAAGATTCTCCGATTAGGTTTCTATGAACACATCAAGTTGCCGGAGCTATATAGCATAATTAACTGATAATTAATAATTGAATATTGTCATAGAAGTACCCAACCCGTACAACGACCCAATCCTGACGACTACCTGGAAGGAGCAGCTGTCAACATTCACCAGGAAACAAGGAGAAACACCCCACTATTCATCTTTTCAGGAAAGTGAACCCATTTATAACAAACTAAATAAAACAATTATAAACTAATAAGACACAGAAATGTATAGAAATTAACGTGATGTTATTAGTGTGTAGGAATTATTTTAAAGTAATATTGAAGGTCAACAGAAACTGTTCATTAATTTTATTTACAAAAGAAGCAGTAATTTATTTATTTATTTAAACAGAACTATTAATTTATTTTATTTGTGTAAAAAAACTGTAGTAAACTCTGTGCAGACTAAATTTAAGAAAATCTTTGATTAAAGCCAAATATTCCAGCTCATGATATCGACTTATTTATTCTATGCGACCTTGTACATCGCAAATTATATAGTCCACTTTGACAAAGTGGACACTTAAAAGTGTAAAACGAAGAAATTTTACCACACAAATAAAAAAATAATTCGAGTAATATCGAATAATATGCTGAGTCTTAATTTGCAAAAGCATAAAAACCTTAGACCACGGCCTAATAGCGTGAAAAACGTGTGACTATCTTTGTTAACGCCACAATCTGTAGAAAGTTGAAAACTATAGCACGGACAGATTACGGAATTCTAAGAAACCATGGTAATTCCCTGATTAATATATGGAAGTGAGGCATGGGCTTTAGGAAAAGGAAAACAAAGAAGAATGCAAACAGCTGTAAAGAGATTTCTATATCATAAACGCATAGTTCTATATCTAAAGCACAAAGGAAAACAGAAAAGAGTAAATAGAGAAAAGTAGGGAGATTAAGGAAGAGAGAGAGGCACACACTGTATATAGTTAATAATATAGTTTGTATTCTTCAGAGTCACGAGCAACTGATATCCGTGAACATTAGTGGAATGGAATTTCTAAGTGTTAATCGCATTTGTTGTGCTATGAACGTACTTGACTGAAATGTGTGTTCGCATTAGGAGAGAAAGTAGTTTGTCAAGGGACAACTTGTTTAGTAATTCATCCAATTTTAATTGCACCGAATAACTAAACTTTTGACTTTTTCTTGCAGAATAATTTAATTTGTTTAACCGTTTCGCTTGACTAACGTTTTTGTAGCCGCCGCACGTGCGTGCTAAAAGCGTGCAGAGCGTGTGTACGCACCCGCGTAATGTAATGGTGAGACGCGATGATCATACCAGCCTAACTTAGAAGCATTGGTCTGCTGCTTCATACCATAAGTCGTACTTCATAAACCTGTTACCAACGTATTCCATATTCTAAGTTAAAAACAAAATTAAGACCAACTTGGTCTTACTTTTGTTTTGAAGTTTATACCACGTTACATTAACAGAGATTTTGAAGCAGTGGTCAAGTCTATAAATGATCTAAGAAGTGAATTTTTTTTACGATAAGTGCAAAAGTGTGGAAACACGGTCCTCGACGCGTCACTGAAGACTACGCTGCCGATTACTCTACTATACTGTTTCCGTTCTTAGCTTAATCCTGATGTAAACAAACAGGCGTGGCACATCTGAAACGCTATTTGCTACTTGAATTAGAGGCGTGTCACTCTGACAGAATGA
Source organism: Magicicada septendecula (assembly GCA_034769895.1). Taxonomy (NCBI): domain Eukaryota; kingdom Metazoa; phylum Arthropoda; class Insecta; order Hemiptera; family Cicadidae; genus Magicicada; species Magicicada septendecula. Next base: position 347,774,212 of record CM068370.1, read on the forward strand.
GTACAAACAGGGTACATATAACAGTGATACTGTATAAACACACGTAAATTGTAATCATTTTGTTCTGACCAAAGTAAAATTTGCGTGACAGTGTCAGACCGACTGTGAAACATTTTATAACACCAGTTAATGGTTTTTTTTAATTCACTGTTTACAAATTACAACAAAACAAAAAAGTGAAGTTTATTTAAAACGTAAATAGAATTGGTAATTACCAGTATACTGAATACTATCAGTTGCTGTCAGAGAGTAATTCAATGCCTTCCATATCTGTGTCTAAACATGTATCATATACTGATAAGATTGTCCATTGTCCACAACGACATCGGTAATGTGGGCCAGTTGCCATAGCTCATCATCTTCCTTGATTATAATCAAACAATGATTATATATGCTGGATACAATGACTCCACTTGTCCGCCGTTGTTTCATTTACCGCCTTCTCAATAAATTGTTTAATATCAACCAGCTAATGTTGTGTTGTGACGGGCAACATATCCTTTCAACTGGCTCCATATTAATTCGATACAATTCAGAATACAGTGATAAGGAGGAAGAAGTCTTAAGACGACGTGCCTCGATTTAAGTGGCAAGACCGCAAGATAACTTTCACATGACTATAGAGACATTCTGCACATGCGCGTAATACATTACGGTGTGAACAGTGTCAATGCCCCTGGCCAGTAGCGTTTCAGATTTGTCACGTGGGGTTGTTTACATCAGGATTGAACTAAGAACGGAAAGAGTATACACACTTTTACTTCGCTAATAATCATTAGTACAGTGGAATTATGTTATATACTAGAGAAATCCACATGTTCAACAGTTTTCATTAACTCTTTACAAACATTCGTTCTAGCAAGTGCAAATCTCATAATTTGCTATTATCTATGTAAATAAAAATATCTATTTCATATTATTGACTATAAACAATACTCGACAAGTTAATAAATTTACCAGACCAATATTATTTCAAATAAATGCTTAATCTTACTAGTGATAATAAATCACCATTCTGTAATGTACAGTAAATAACTCGGCTGTTGATAGAATTGTCGCTCCGGTTTATAAACGAAGTGGGCGATACAAACAATGCTGTAACGGCCAAGGAAGACACGTTTACGCTGAAATGTTATCTGATGAATCATCAGGTTATAGCCGACGTCTCTCGTTACACGTCGTTGGTACAATACTCGTACTTTACACACATTAAAACGTCATACAGGTTTTCACAGTAATATTTTGTACCGTAATCCATCTAATAGATCTTAAACGCACCAGTGAACGCTCCTACTAAACGTTTAACCAGTCCCATCCCTTCGAAACAGATAATGTAAAATAGTATTAATAGAAGACCGGTACACACTATTAAGATACCATTTCCACGATTAAGTGTTAATTTGAGAGTAGAAAGAAGAACGATACAAATGAAGATGGAAAAGGAAAGAACAGGACGACAATGGCGATGATGGTGAAACTCGATACATGTGAAGAATGAAAGAATAAAGTAAATAGAAAAAGACAAAAATATTTTGAAAACACGAAGACATAAAACTTACAAAAATATCATGTTTTATATCTATAAACTAAAATCTTTCTCTCTCTCTCTCTCTCTCTCTCTCTCTCTCTCTCTCTCTCTCTCTCTCTCTCTCTCTCTATTTATGCACCTAAGCATTCAAAGAATTTCGACGAAACCGAAACATCGAAGCATGTTTTTAGGCTTTTGAAACGTATAATGTGGATTACGTTTGGTGGATTACGTAAATCATTTCCAAACCACAGACGATCACGAACAGAGCTTGTAAAACCAAATTTATTCTCACAAAAACGTTTCCTAAACTCAATGTCAGCAGCGATTATTTCTGTCTTGATGCGTTTACATATCAAATTTCAAGACTGTGGGGAATCGAAAGTGTGGAAGCGTTACGTTTTTCGATGACGATTTTTGTGGAATGACCCCCAGCCTGAAAACATTATCATGTTAAAAGCTAAGTGAAAAAATGATAACGAAAAATTGGAGAGGGAAAAAGAAAAATGAATAAATATTGTATGCCTTCTTGAGTCATCAGTCTTTCGTCTGGTTTGTTCCTTCACCACGTACTCTCGTGGCTCGTGTGTTACAGATTCTTTCACAGACATATGGGACCTACAGTTTAACGCCGGCTCCGAATGGCGTAGTATTGGGAGGGGTCATACCAGGCAGCATGCCACTCGCTGGTCTGCCATCGTTTTGTAAGGAAAAACGGTGGTATTTTAACGGAAATCGAACCTGCGCCAACAGCGTAGCAGCGTTAGACGCTATTAGTAGCTAGCGTACTACGCTTCCTTTAATGAAAGTAGACTATATTAATAAGAAAAGTATGATTGCAATAATGGACAAGAAGAAGAATATGAGGAGGAGAAGGAGAACAAACAATATGATGATGATGAAACCACAGAAGCAATATTCTTTGTACTGTTAAACTAAAACAATTACGTACTTTTTAAGAGGAAAATATATTCCTTAGTTGGTAAATACATTAAACTGATTTGTTTAATTAGCTGTCTTCCCAGCAAGATAATATTCCGATTTATTGTAAGGTACACAGGTAACATGAAAAAAAAACTTATTATGATGAACGTGTTTGCGTTATTATTTTGTTATTATTGACTGGCTTAAACAGTTTGATTTGCTTTTTGTTTGTTAAAATGCTAATATTCTGTACGCGCATTCAGAATAGTTTTAACCTCTTAGGATCAAGTATTTTGTTGTTTCATTAGTTAGGAAACAATACGGAAGCGCACACAAGCGCGCATACCGTTTTTTTCTAGTCTCACATTAGTGTAGGCGTCTAGTCGTAACACTTTTATAACACTTTTATTTCTATATACATATAAATGTATATATCGTTTTGTATCTCTCGTACATTACTTTAGCAAATATTCTATACCCACCTGTTCAGTTCAAATGAAACATGTCGAACAGTTCTGTTGCCCGGTGCTGCCAGGTTAATTTTCTAAATATTTATCCAATGATTACGAATGTGACTGTTTTATTTTTAAACGAAAAAATATTCAGTTTTACATATGACTGTTGTTTTATCCAAGCTAACAACGAACACTATAGTTATCTGCCCAACATGCAGGTTATGTTGTACTTAACAGTGTAAATTGGAAAACAATGAGAAAGCATCGTTAAACGTCAGTGTTATCAGTGTGCCGGTTCTGAAGGGCATGAGTTTAAATCCCCCCCTTCTGCCTGTCTGTGTACAGTAGGATGAGCCCCCAAGATCATTACCAATATAAAACAGATTGCGATGAACCGAAAATTCCAACTTTCAGTCTTTTACTTCATGTACAGTGAATAAGATTCTATAACTCCTGTAAAGTGAAGTATTTCATAACTGTATAATATCATTATATTTTTGGAGTGAGGTGTGGCGGAAGTAATTAAACAGCGGAAACAGTAACGGTATCATATCAGCTGTGGCCGCTTGTAAAGCAGATAGTAACAGACTAGAAGCACTTTTCTAGCGTAGATGAAGGTTTAGAAAGTATGAATCAGTCCAGGATGATTCGCTGATGGGACTGCGTAATGAATACTCGCTAAAATTACCGTTTAAAAACTAACGAATGGTTTTTGTTAAAGAAGTATGTCCAGACAAAAAGGAAACGAATAATATTTCGTCAGAATATGATCTGAGATGGAAATTTAAAGTATTAATAAAAGTACAGAGATATTGTGTTAATAAAAATCTTTCATGTAAATGCTATTAACAATTTGTGCATGTTTATACAGAAATCATTACGATTAAATGGTTAATCATTTATATAATCTTCACGACATCAATCCTTACAAAAGTAGCTTTCATTGGTATTCCGTTAAATTTTTAAAGTATTGTTACAACGGTCTACTTGGTCGTCGTACGGTATGGTACAGTGGAAAACAAAATACAAGACACCAATGAGGTAACTAATCACCAGTTTTAATTATCACAATTTAACAATTTATAATTAACTCGTACAATATTTCCATTTAGATTTGTCCACACGCAATAACAATGTCTATTAGTAGAGTTTCACACAATTATTAACACAATGCTGCTTCACTTCGTCAAACACTCAATCCGTGCTTGCGAAAATCGCTCACGTAACTGAACTGACAACCCGGCTCCTATGGCTTTATATAACCCGCGCTGAGATCCAGTACAGCTTTCCCTCCTTACTGCACGCCAGCGGCTTAATGCGTATCTCAAGTGTTCCTGGAACTCACTAGAATCACCTACTTGAATGACGCAACAGCTGCCACACTGGATGGGGGGAGTGGAGAATGTTCTGGGTTGTTCGGTAGGCTTCTCGTAACAATATGGTTTACTTACTGTTTTCTTGTGTTGTTGTTCATGATATATTAAAAAACAATCCCATAATTGTTATGAAACAAGCATGACTCATACAAGCTGCAGAAATTTCCGGAACAGTTGTTGGGAAATTTGGTTTGTACAGTAAGAGTAAAACCTGTTAACGATAAAGCCCTTCGTAGTATTGCCAAAATCTAGTAACCTGTAAAATAAAATATGAATACGATTATACGTCATTTTTTAAACTATCCGTGATATTATATAATTAAACATAGAAACTCTCCCAGCTGCAAGACTGAATTAAAAGAGGTAGATCACAAACCTGTATAATTCCCTAGTAAAATGGAAAGAGAAAAGACATTCCAAGCAAGAAATACGTAAAAGACGTAGAAAATATTCACCACCAGTCAACAGAAATGTTCGATTCAACCCAGAGTGTGTACTAAAATGAAATAAGAAAAATATAAAACATCATCTAGAAAGAGAAAAATTTGTGCCTACACATTTGTGGGACCGGAAAGAAAAATTGTTTCACAAGTGCGCGTGCGCGCGTGTCTGATTAGCGAGAGGGTTGAAATAAATACAGAATACGTGATACAGACGGGTGAGAACCGAACCGGTCACCTCACCCCCACGTGGACGCACAAATAGTGGTATAAAGATTTGTGTATTAAAAGTGAGAAACGAAAAATATTTGTTTATGATGTTGATTGTTGTTTAGTACTGATATTATAAATTGCAGTTTTTTAAATGAAGTTCCATCCGAATGAATGAACTGAGTAAAGACAATTTACTGTTATTTATCTCGTAGTAAAATGTGTATAGATATGAGATGAAAATGGACAGTACTTACATAGGTCAAGAAATGATATTTGAATAGATCTTTTCTGTTATTTTTCTCTGGAAAGAAAAAGAGGGAAAAGGGGTTAGAGAAGAGGGAGATAGAAAGAGAAGAAGGGAGAGATTTTCTTGCCGGCGTTAAAGAAAATATTTTTCTTATAAATTGCAGTTTGGCCTCCGCAGTATAGGTACTAATTTTTATGGTGAATAACAGTTCTCATCATGAATATTTTACAGCATGACTAAGGAAATACGAAGTCTTGGCTTTCCTAAGAAGATAAACGATTGAAACGTGTTCCTGTAAATGTGAGTATTGTGACGTTTCATTTCAATGTAAGAACGTATTTTGTGCTTTTCCTTCTTCTTCATCTTACTCTCCAACACATCACCACCACTACCTCCATCTTCTTCTTCTTCTTCTTCTTCTTCTTCTTCTTCTTATTCTTCTTCTTCTTCCTCCTCCTCCTCCTCCTCCTCCTCCTCCTCCTCCTCCTCCTCCTCCTCCTCCTCCTCCTCCTCCTCCTCTTCTTCTTCTTCTTCTTCTTCTTCTTCTTCTTCATCTTCTTCTTCTTGTTCTTCCGCCTCCTCCTCCTCCTCCTCTTCTTCTTCATCTTCTTCTTCTTGTTCTTCCGCCTCCTCTTCCTATTCTCCTTCTTCGTCTACTTATTCTTTTATCGAAACATATAGTCTAATAAACGTGGTTTAGGAGGGCTAGCAACTAATGACCTTACATATATCATTTTTCGTAGTCCTTCAGTCTTACGACTGGTTTGTACCGTGGTGCGTGTGGTACTGAGTCTCTCACAGACATATATCATATAGATATAAATAGAGAGAATGAAGATTGAGACACATACAGACAGATAAAATTTTAAATATTTGGACAAAACTGTCGAATAGCTTATTTTAACTTGGAATTGTCTATTGTTTTAAAATCTGTCGAATGTCACTATGTTATTTTTATCTTGTGCGGAGTTCAATTCGTGTTAGTTGATATCTGCACAAGTAGAGAAATGTAGTCAACATTATGTGTAGGCTGCTTGCACCTACAATCTTCATGAAGAACACATTACTGGATCACAATAAATTTGGTTGTGCCCAGAGAGTAGCGGTTGACGATACAACTTCGTCTAGTTGTCCATTACTAACATGGTCGACAAACATTGTCGTTAACAACGTGGTCATCAGTCGAAAAAATAAATCTTTCTTATTTTGTTACGTCAGTATATTATTCTAATGTGTTATTGCAAACCAATGTCTTTCTCCTGTGGAGCAGTAACTATAAATATCATACTCTTTTTTCTCATCCGTTATTTGTTTAGTGGCCAGTGAGATAAATTTCAATTTAAATGACTTTGGTGGTTGTTGGTTGATTCTGGTTGGGTATATTTTGTTCCTAATCATTTAGTTCAGAAAAACCACATTCGCTTGTATAGAAGCACTCAGCACTCAGAGATCAAAAATCGTTTGGTACCGTAAGTTCGGAAAGACAAAAACAGTTTATACATTGCAGTAACCTGACGTCAAGTATTTTAATCTACGATGTGTTACAAATCGTAATTATTAACAGCAGCTGGCTTATTTTTGTGTGTTTTGTGTGAAAATTTTACATAGTCTATTTTCTTCTACAGAACTTGATCTTTCCAAAACTTTATACTGTTTATGCCAATTTCTTTTGAAGGTCAGAGTTTAAAATTCGTTAGTCATCAGTTGGTAAGTTTATGAAGTACGTTATATGTTAACCCTTGTTTTTACATGAGCTTATCTTTCAAAAAAAAGTTATCTTTTATAACTAAAATCTAAGTTATATCGTTAGCATATAAAATATATATTGTAGACACGCTACCGGTCCAATCTGCTGTTATTCTGAATATCTATTTTCCGTATACAGAATCTTGAAAACTACTGAATAAAGACAGAGATTGGAAAGACAAAAAGCTCTGGTGTGAGAGACATCAGTAGCTCGCAATTGGATGGTTGAGTGGATCGCTCTTATGTCCAGTTCACAGTTCACTACAGTAACGTAATTAGGAGCTGCTCCTGGGTGAGAGGGAGACTAGCTTCTGGAGGGCGGGGATGAGACAAGCTTGAAGGTTTGACTGCTCTTTACTTTATTAATTTACAAATATTTTAACACATCAAATTTCTCCAGTTATTTATAAGCCCTATTTTAACTCACACAACTGGCGTAAAAATAGGGCTAAGTTATTATGGAATTTTGTTGAAATGTGTAATGCCAGGGGGGGGGCATTATTGATTCCATGAGTTCCACCCGTAGGTATACCACTGGTTAGTTGCAACAATTTTCTTACTTTTCTTCTGAAGGTGTGATTGGTAAACTCATATACAGATATAACCAAACGTTCGTGTGATTTGATAAACACTAAGAACCATATCTGGTTGCCGGCAAACCAGAGGAAGTTCACTGGGATTTGAAGTGGTTAAATTTCATATCGACACTAGGTTCCTCCGTATATGCGTATGCTTATTACGTAGGCTTACATGTAAATAAGATTTCGTAATTCTTGTAAGTTAGAGTAAGTAATTTGCACCTTCGTGGGATGCTATAGTAGGAAGTGGTAATAATCATAATATAGTGCTGCGTCTGGTATTGAATTGAATTTTTATCTTAGTGATTATTTCAAAATGTAACACTTGTTTGAAACTACACTGTATAATCACATGATCTGAACGATAAGCGCAGAAATAAATTATAAATAATATTAAACGAAATTTTCATCCGTTGCTGCTACAGTTCTCTCTAAGCAATAACAGCAAAGTTTGATTCCACGGATAAAATCCAAAACAGAAAAAAACGCTTTGTGAATTAAAACTGCTAATGCACGTTTTTGTGGCAGCCATATAAAAAGTAGACATCAGTCTTTCTATACTCTCAGTCAGTCTCTCTCTCTTCTCGCCTTTTCTCCTGCTGCCGCTTTCTAATGTATGTCGTCCAGCGCTTCAAAAAGTTATAATATATTATAAAAAACCAATATACATTACATGAAAAACTGTATAGCACTAGCTTCCTTTCCTTCTCTTTGTAGTTCCACACTCCTCTCCCATGTTCTCTCTCTCTGTCTTCCTCTGTCTTCCTAACTCTATTGTGTCGAAAAGAGATGAGGTGACATTATATAGCAATCAATACAACCATTTGCATTTGAACAAGCTTCTGTCTGATCCAGCAGGAAAGCGAACAGCAAACAACAGGCAGACTTTACACGGAACGAAAGCTTTGCTGCTGCTGTTGACTGTAACTCCGCTCAATCAATCTCTGTCTCACATATTCTCACTTTATGTCTCTCCTTCTCTCTATCAAACACGCTACCTTCATATGATACGTTTCCAGTAAATTCATTTTTAATTTAATCCACTCCTTTCTCCATATCGCCATTTTGCACACACCATACAGTTCCCCGTTAATTTTTTGGGTATCACTTCTTCAGCGCTACGTAAACTGCGCTTCTCTCTTCTTTTTCACTCGATTAGACCTATTTCTTCTTTTTATATCACAGTTAATTTTTTTTAATTTTATGTATTTACTTTTATTTCCGTTTTTTTTTTTTAGTTTCGGTTATGAATTCATTCCTAATACATATTTGAGGATTATATTAAAACAGCAACAAGGTACATTCCAAAGTAAGCGTTTACAAAACCGGGAACCGAAATAAAACCAGTTTGACAATTGAAAATATCCTATTATTTAAGGTTTCATTTTTCTTAACCCTTAATTGATATAAGAGAAATAAATACTGCAGTTAATGGGGTGAAACAAAATCAGTAATTCGTAAACTGGATTCGAAAACAAAGTTTTTATACCAGCATTTAACAAAAATAAAGGCACCTTAACGTTTTCTCTACTTGTAACTTAGCTTGAAGTGTGCAGCTTCGTATTCAGTCAACAGAGTCAAGTTGGAACAAAGTTCAAGCTTAATATCATTTGCATTTAAAATTACGTTGAAGGAAATAAATTATGTAAATGTTCGTATCACTTGAACAGTTTGGCAAAGTCCTGACAGGCTTTGGCTTAATTTCAAAATAACCGTGACTAAAATGATTAACACAGCAAAATGAAAGAAGTTTTTACTTAGTTTAGTTTAAATTAATACGTTAAAAAAATTAATTTAAAATTATATGTTCTTAAAAATAGGTTTAGAAACCGTATCTACACAATCATATCGTCATATCAGGAGCTTCAAAAAAAAGATTAACTATGTAATGGAGGCGAGAATATAAAAGTAACAAAGTATACTAAAATCTGACTCCAGCCGTTTCACTTACTACAAAATATATAGCCGAAGTACAGGTGGAGGAAAACGATTGAGTAATATTGAATCTGATGGAATGTTGAACGAAGACCTAAATACGTGAACAGAGAGAAACGATAAATACAATGTGGAAAGTACTGAGGTGCTCTTTCCGTGTCAGTAAGGTGCTCTTTCCATGCCAGTAAGGTGCTCTTTCCATGTCAGTAAGTTTATAATACAGTAGTTATGTTGACTTATACTTTTGTTACTAATTTCTAAACATCTATCGGTTCGGTACTAAACTAATGTGATATTAATAACTTGACTGTAATGGCTTACAATAATTAACAGGAAGACGCTACGACAGGTGAAGCTGAAAGAATTTGTGTAAAGGTACGTATATAAGGAGTTTACATACAAATTCTAAGCTATTTTAGAAAAGTTACCGATTGATCAAAAGAGAAGATTAAATAGGCAAATATCGCCTAAGCATTATCGGGGGATACGCAGTCTCTGTTGTATTTAAACAATATTAATTACAGCAACGTGAGGCAGACTCGTTAAACATTTACGATCTGAAGGACGCTGAAAGTAGAGTTTACTAAGAATAATTGGTTTTATAACTCTAACGTGTAATTCTCTCTTCCCCCCTCTCTCACTCTCTCTCTCCCTCTCCTCTCTCTCTCTCTCTCTCTCTCTCTCTCTCTCTCTCTCTCTCTCTCTCTCTCACGATCACTCCTTTGCTTGCCCATTCTCTCCTCCTCTCTCTGTTTGAAATCTGATACTTCAAATTACCGTCTGGAAGAAATTCCGATTACACAGGTGGGGCCGCAAAGTCCAAAATCATCAATTTCAAACAGATCGCAATCAGTATCCAGACTGCAATTAACTGAAGGTATCCTCTGGAAATCAGGAGGCATTCATACTTAGCGAGCAGTTTGTAGAATGAGTATTGAGGCTTATGGACAATGACTTGCCCTTGTAACATTAGCCCCAATAATGTTTAATACTACACCAATCACCAAATAAAATTTCTAGTCTCTTGTGTGAAATGAAATATATCACGAATGAACGGTAATTTTATTACATTAGTGGACGCAACAGTGGCAGGTTTTTTGGAAATTAAAGTATTACTTCTGAATTTTGGAGAACGATTTCGAGGACATCTTATTTTCAAGTATTGTGTGTCCTCATAACATTCTATGTATCCATACATAGGCCTATAGTTAGATACATTGCGGTAACGGGATACTTTTGAATTAGAACGTTTCAAAACGGTTTTACGCCATAAATTGTCTCTAATTACCTCAAATTAGTAGTGAAAGAGAAGAAAATAGCAGAAAGACAATATTAGGATTGTATCAATGAGAAGGTAAGGAGGAATGAAAAAATGAGCAGAAAGGAAGGCTGTAACAGAAGAAGAAGAAGAAAAAGAAGAAGAAGAAGAAGAAGAAGAAGAAGCAGCAGCAGAAGAAGAAGAAAGGAATGATAGTCAATGGATGATGGAAAGTTCTTCTTCTTCTTCTTCTTCTTCTTCTTCTTCTTCTTCTTCTTCTTCTTCTTCTTCTTCTTCTTCTTCATTCTCCTCCTGGCCTGCAGAGATTAGTTGACATTCGCAAAATGTCTTCACATTTATCAAAATATTAGTCCCTCCATCTTTTTATAGGCCCCACGTACATTTTTCCTAGGAGTTTAAAGTTTTTGTCTAAGCGGAATTACTTCTACGTCTATGGTCCACATTTTCATGTAATTTTTTACTCTCCTATTTCCTGTTCTTAAATTTCATTCTTTCTCTATGTATTCACTTTATATTCTATTCATTTTAAATTAGTTCTTTTATATAAGCGAATAAACTACATAATCCACTGTAAATTAAAGTAAGGGAGTTAGCCAACTTATTGTACAATCCCACTACACATTCGCACATTGTACATATTCGTTTACACATACTAGCAAAACGAATAATTTATTATCAAATAATTCGAATAATTTTAATTATAATATCTCCAGGATAAGCCAATTTCTTCATAGAAAATTATAATTTCATTTGCTAATCACTGTTTATAAATTCGCATACCAGTGCTGCTTATTCGTCAAGAAGAAGAATATACGTACACCTTACTTTTTTTGCAAGCTAAGGTCAGAGACTTACAACATATGTCTAAATCAACAAGTGGGCTATGGCGGCCTGTGGCAGACTAGTGTGTATGACGCCTGGCTATTAATCTAGAAGTATCTGGTTCGATCACCGGGCACGCCACAAAATCAAGGCGCATTTTTCAGCCAAAAGGTCAACTCATCCTGATGAATTCTGTACCTGGAATAATATTCTGAGGACGAATAAACACCAAACAGGACGCTTTGTGAATTAAAACTGGTAATGCATTTTTTGTGTGGAAGCGATCAAAAGCAGACGTATATCTTTTTGTACTCTCAAGCAGTCTCTCTCTCCTCTCTCCTCTCTCATACTTCTTTCTTCTATATATCGTTAAACCCTTCAAAATTATAATATTACATGAAAAACTGTATAGCTTCTAGTTATACAGTTATACACACACACACACACACACACACACTTTCTAACTCTATTGTGTCTAAAAGAGGTGACATTATACAGGAATGAAAGCGACCGTTTGAGCCAGCTTTTCTCTGATCCAGCAGCAAAACATACTTCTGTTGAGCTCAACGAACAACAGGCGGACTTTACACTCAACCAAAGCTTTGCTGCTGCTATTGACTGTCTTTCTCTCTGCCAAACACTCTATCATGACACGATACGTTCCAGTAAATTTATTTTGAATTTAACTAACTCTTTCATTCATATCACAGTTTCACGCACACCACAACTTTACATGTTAATTCTTTGGGTTTCCTTTCCTCAGAACAACGCGACTTTATACTTTTTCTCTTCTTTTACACTCGACTAGGACTATTTCTTCTCGCATCATCGTTTTAAACGATTTTCGCTATTTACGTTTATGCCAGTTTTGTTAGTTTTGACTACGAAGTCATTCCTAATACATATTTGAGGAATACAACATAACAACAACAATGTACACTCCCAAAGTACGGGTTTACAAAGGACAAAACATGTCTCACTGTCAAAAACCAGACTTATCCAGTTTGACAATATCCTATTATTTAGTGCTGCATGTTTCTTGAACCTTACATATGGATACTAGTGAAATAAACTAGTACTGTAGTTAATTGCTAGAATAAAAATTTGTAATTCGTAAAAACAGACTTAAAACTGGATTTAAAAACAGACCTTTTAATACTAGCATTTAACAAAAATAAAGGAATCTTATTTTTTCTCTACCTGTAAATAAGCTTGAAGAGTTGTAATTTGTATTCAATCAACAGGGGCGCAAGCTTTGTATCGTTTGTATTTCAAATTACGTTGAAGGAAATGAATTATCTAAATGTTCGTGTCACTTTCGCTAAATTCTCATACACTGACCGCTTATTTTCAAATAAATATGATTTTATATAGCCAAGTGAAAGAACTTTTACTTAGTTTAGTTTAAATTATTATGATAAATAAATTAATTTAATATAATTGTTTTCAAAAATTAGTTTATACAAGTCGTTACCTACATCATCATATCGTCGTATCAGGAGTTTCAAAATACATTGTTAAAGGAAAGAAACAAGCACACGGAGGTGGAGAGTATTACTCTATTATTATGCCTACTGCGACCTATCTATCTTATATATCTACTAAAACCGTGGCAAGAGTAGTTATTGGTTTTGTCTTCGTGTTTTAGCTCTCTGGGAGCCAGTAACGTACACTGGCGCCCACAGACTTTACAGTAGCACAATCATTTCAACCGTTTTCAGTTTATAACATCGAACTTATTTTGTTAAAACGGACAGAACGCTGCTAGCTGGAAAGTACGATGTTTGAGAATTATCAACATATAATAGGTACATTTTTCCGTACGTTAATATTATTACTAGGTGTGAATTATTTATGTCGAAACATTAAAAATCACAAAATTACTTCTATAAACATCTTTTTATTGTATTGAAAGTTTTATTATAACTTTTATCTGTTACTTAATGGGTACCTGACAGTGTAGTGTAGTCCTGTTAGTCCTGTTAAAACTACGCCTACCAAAGAAATGGTGAGCATAGTGCACTGTTTTAATATACTTCAAACACTAAATTCAGCCTATGTCACATTGTTGTATATGTATTATAAATTTGTTTTTGTCGGAATCCAAATAACATAATTTTCTTATATACGAAATACCCAAACAATGTGTCACAATTAGTTCGCAGTACTGACTGTCTACTGAATATAAATATTTAATAATAATATTTCTTATGAGAACACACGTTAGCATCAAGATTAGCGTAGCGTTCACTTAGCAATTTTTTGCCGTGATTTATAATACGACAAACATAATCAAACATGACCACACATGTTTGAAATAAAAGGTCCAAGATTGATTCTATAAAGTGCTATTTATATCTCATTATGCATCACACTATTACTCTCGTTTCATCACGCAATTAGTTTGAGTAATTCTGCAATTACCATTGTTGATTTACTTTATTCTCTGCGTGTCGACTCTGCAACAATATCAACATTGTTTGCATTATAGAGTTTTGTCAGTGTCTCTTCTAACCAATTGTTATCACTCGTACAATTTTATCGCATTCCATCCACAAATTACTGAATTCCGGAATTACATCACAGACTAGGTATACATCAAAACTGATGTGTAACACTTACCGACGCGTGTCCGACATTCAGACTCGATTACTGTCATTTATTAATGGACTCACTAAAATAGTTGTAATTAAAAAACGACTAAATTTGGAACACGGATGTGTAGCCACTATTAATTTAAACATTAGGCTACACTAGGAAACTGTAACAATCCTCAGGCCAATAATTCTAAAACAAAAAAATTACAAGTAACGTAAACACTAACCTCGCTCTCCAGTGACACAGAGTCAAATGTGAATGAGACCTACTACCTACTAAACGTTACTGAACGTTATAAATGTTACTAAAGGTTATGGAGTGAATTAGTGGCAAACTGTCATCTAGAGACAGAAAGCGCGCGCGCGCACGCACACGCCGGGCACGTAAGTAAAACCTGCTCAGTTTGCCACTGCACTGTTTTATTTTCTGAGTGTGAATCTATATGTCTTCTGCCTTTAGGTGAGGGTTCGCCCTTTATTTTAAAATTAGATATTCGAATTTACTTTTAACTTAAGTTATACAGAAAGGCGAGTTATTAAAGAGCCTACACTTTAATGCTGACTCTTTTTATATACTGACCCATAGAAGTTATTCAGTGTTGAATTTGCACTAACGTATAAATAGGTTGAGGAAAGTGCTGCTTTTATGCTTAAATGTTCATCATTCCTGCAGGTCTACGTCAAACATATTAAAACTTTTACAAAACAAAACTTTAGTTTGGTATAAAACAAATTTTCCGTGAAGCAAGTTTAACTTTTTATCTCCGCAAACGCTGATGATTTCTTCTGTATCATGGCAAATAGGAGCTAAAACTTTCTGCTGTGGTCTGTGTACACTCAAGGTCACCATTGCCTTTGCATGAAGCTACTTAATTAAATATCATGAGTTGTACCTATTACAACTGATAGCTGTAAACCTTATGAATTACAGTACTCTTTCGTTACTGAGTTACGGCAGATTCGAATCTCGGTCTCCTCTACATCTGCTGATTAGCAATGTTTCCAGTCTTCCTAAGTCCTCGCGGCCGATAAACCAAGTGGTCACGTCAACTGTGGTGATCTACAATAATATACCAACTATGGTGCTTAACCATTGTTGCGGCTCTCGCAGTCTCTGTTGTATTTAAATAAAATTAATTGAACGGCAACGTGACGTAGAGCCGTTAAACATTTGCTGTTATCAGCGCCGAGTCTGAAGGACGCTAAAACTACTGTTAACAGAGAATAATTGGTTCTACAACGTTGTATTATAATTCACTCACTCTCTCTTTCTCTTTCTCTGTCTCTGTCTGTATGTCTGTCTGTCTGTCTGTCTCTCTCTCTCTCTCTCTCTCTCTCTCTCTCTCTCTCTCTCTCTCTCTCTCTCTCTCTCTCTCTCTCTCTCTCTCTCTCCCTCCCCCCCACCCCCTTGCTCCCTTGCTTGCTTGCTTGCTTGCTTGCTTGCTCGCTTTCCCTCTCTCTCTTTATTTGAAATCTGATAAGTTTCGCTTCGAACAAATTTCTCCTCTAAGTAAGGAGCCACGAAGGCCAACAGTCAATACCCAGACTGCAATTAACTGATAGTTTCTTCTACAACCCATTCATACCTAGTGAGTAGAATTTTTGTAGAATGAATGTTATTACGGTATATGAGCAGAGCTTTGCCCTGTTGACATTAGCCCCAATAACGTTAGCCCACCAGGTAGTTTATCACCAAGTAAAATTTCCTGCCTGTTAAATACAGTGAATTATGTCAGATATAAATAATTATTTGGAAGCGAGGTTTACTTACTTGTGGCAATTTATTGGGAATGAAAAGCACTGTATGTTAATTTTGGTCAGAAAATTCGAGTATATCTTATTTTCAAGCTTTTTGTGTCGGTATAACATTCTATAACAGTTTCGTTATTATTAGATACAGAAGCCAAAGTGATGATCAGGGTTCCAGTCTTGATCTTTAAGATCTTTAAGTCCTTTAAGATCTTCCTACATAAGTTTCTCAAAAATTTTGCAATTATTGGTAAGAGACTAATTATACGATGAGATGTGAGATTTTTCCGCGTTTCGGTATCAATATAATTTAAGCAATTTTTATTGATTTAGGCAACTGCTCAAGACGTAAACTAGTGCTGAATATGTGCACAAGCTTCTCGAGTACATTTTCTGCCAATTCTTTTAACATTCTGGCAAAAATAATGTCAATTCCTGATGTCTTTTTCTGGGTCAAAGTATTGATTTTATTGATTATTTCTTTTGTACTAAATAAGTTGAGGCGTCTGCGAACTTGAATAGGAATGGAAAGGTTTTGATCCACTTCGAGGTCGTGAACGTTTTGTTGTATGGTCAGATGTGGAGTAAAGATATTCAGAAAGATATTCGGCAACGAGATTGCCTTTGCCGTTGTCGCTTTTTACCCATGGTCCTGGAGAAGTTGAGTATCTACGTATTGGAAGTGCCGACGATTTGAGTTTCTTGCTGAATTTTATGGTCTTCCAGGTGGAGTTGTCCCATGTAGTCAGGTTACCGACATGTTACTCAGTATATGGGGTTTGGCTCCATTCTGTAGTAGGTTAATTAAATTGTTAGTTTCCGTTTCTATGTGTTCAGAGTCCTGAAATCTCACAGATAGATTTGTATTTTTCTGTATTTTCTGGCGGCAAATGTCCCAATTTGTTTTATAGTTGTAGTCTAGGACACATAATCTACAGTTGTAGTCTAGGAAACGATTTGCAATCTAGGAATAGTTTTCCTGATTGTAACATCTATGCTTATTGTTGCTATTATTGGACTATGATCTGATGACAAATTGTTACTTGAAGAAACATCAATGTACATGGAAGAAATTCCATTGGTGAGAAAAAATCTTATAAATCCAGCACTTTATTTGCGTCGGTGGGCCAGTAATCAGGTACATCCGTCGACAAGAAGGAGTAGCTCATTTCTTGGAGAGCCTTAGATAGTTCTCTGCTCTAGTGACTAATAGACAGGAACCCTATAAGGTACGTTTATTGTTGAAGTCTCTCCCTACAATAAATTTTGGTCCCAGTGTTCAGAAAAATCCTGCCTCAAATTATTCTTTTTCTAAGTTGTGTCTTGGTGGACAGTAGACATCTCTACCAGTATACTCGTACGGAAATGTTTCAATAGCTTTGCAATGTGTTTGTTGTTCTTCCTAATCAATTAAGCAAAGCCTTATACACCATATGTACATTTGTGTATGGGGAGGAGAATGGCTCCCAATCCTCTGTATCAAACAAGGTTTCGTATCCCTTTCACGTCTAACTAACATAACCAAGATTTAATAAGTATTGACAGACAGAAATGTCCTGGAAGTTCGACACTTCCTTCTTCATGGTAAGTAATACGATTTTATCACTTGTTACTAATGTTTGTGCCTGTGTCGCAATTATGGGTCTGTATCGATGAATCCAACGCAAACGATATGGTTTTCGTCGTCCTGACAGTCGTGTATTGATGGTACTTTTGTTTACAAGTTACCGTGATGAACCCACTATGACGAGCTACGATGCCTCTAACTTCAACTGTCGGCAGCTTCGCATACTGTACATCACGATTCGTTACAAGCTTGTTTTAATCGGTTACACGATCTGTTTCCTCGATTTCAGCCATTTTTTGTCTAGAGAAGTAATTGTGTGCTGGATACAGTTGTAAACTGATTTAGTGCACATTTTTTGTTATAGTCTGTCCAATGTCTTGCGTTTTAAAATTTTTATTTTGTTGTGTCTTCATCTGTACATGTTCGATTAATTGGTTTTAATAATTTAATTATAACGGACAATACATTTCTTCTTTAGTTAAAACGTAATAACGTTGTACTACCATTTGTCATCGGCTGGAGAGAAGGAGAGCGAATCTCACCCCTCTGTTCCACGTATGCTGTGTTTATTTCAGACTCCAACTTGGTACACACACGTGTAAACAACTTGTCATCCCAGTCCCGCATTTCTGTAGTCTCTCTCTCTCTCTCTCTCTCTCTCTCTCTCTCTCTCTCTCTCTCTCTCTCTCTCTCTCTCTCTCTCCAGACGAATATATTATTCTTACTTCATCAGTCTCCATACACACCTGATGTTCAGCACACATTCTATCCAACTGTTCTGTTGACTCCAGGTGATAAATTATCTTCTTTTTATGTTTTGTTAAGGAGTGATTTTACCTAAACATTCTGTTTTTCCTGTACATTAATTTTATTTGTCCTTATATGACAATGTCTTAAATAATAATAAAAATCTTATACTATTTGCATCCTTTGAAAAAGTAATAGAGATAAAAAAGTGAAACATCTATGGTAGATATAAGAGCATATGTGTACTTTTGTAGATAATAAATTTATCTGTATTAATTTACACAAATTTATCTTGACTCGTCAAGATAGTTATGAAGAATATATCCGCCGGAAAGAGAGGTAGAGGTCGTCCTTAAGAATAGATGGAGCGACGTTTTGGTGGAGTCTCACCCTGTGTCTGTATAAAACTAGAAGAATACAATTTGATGCCTCACGTAGACGTCTACAATTTTCCTAATCCTTGAGTTTCTTTCCGAGCCCTCCATTCCCCTAAAGTTAAAAAATGTTGAAGTTGGGTGTGGATTAAATTTTTTTATTCGTATGTGGGTAAAAATCCCCTTTAGTCTGATAGCCGGTGTGGATTTTTATAATATTTACAAAATGTTGATCCCTTTTATGTTTTTCCCTAATCCCTGTTGATCCTTGATCTTTTAACATTTTTAAAATTCTAAAACAAAATTTTATAGTTATATTTTAGTTTTAATTCGCTTTAATTTGAGACCCGGAATGGATTAACACACTTTTTAAAAACAAATCTTGATCCTTTTTTGAGTCCTGGTATCCAAAAAGATTGAAATTTTTTAAAGTGAGTACCTGTACTATTTTTAGGTTTTGGGTAAAACTCGTTTTATTTTGATGTCCTATATGGATTTTTGTGACTGTCTTTTAATTTTTACGCCACACATGTTCGCCTCTCTGTTTAACCCTCTATTTTGAGGAGGGATAGTCGGTGTCTGCATGTTTTAAGTACGGCCACATGTGATAAGTTTTACTACAATCGGTTGTTGCATTTGAACGCTATCGTGAGACGTGTCTCAGACTGACAGACATATGCCGATTGGTCGAGATGAAACTGAGAGCTCGCTTTGTTCCATTAAATAAATTTAGTACAAACTTAAGTAATCCTGGGGTATACAGAATTGGCTTGGGAATTGACTGAATATACAGCTTAATTACATTGCAGTTCATCTGGAACATACTATAACAAATTACTCCTTTTTATTAATTCAATATATTCTCTAAATTCACAACAGACATTAGTAACTGGAGTCCATGATTGCTAAAATTCAAAGCAAATTTGAGATTTAATATAAGTCCAAGTGTTGAAACTTAGTACAATAGAGTATGTCACATACTCTCGCTACAGTCACCGCAAACGCAATGGACTTTGCAGGTGGAATAAGTTGGGGTGGCTTCTTATCCGCGTTACCAGTCGAGGGTGGGACAGCACGTACGCGCCCCTGTGTTATTGTTAGAGAAAGCAGGCACGTAGCAAACTTTAATTGAGACCATAAATCCCAACTAATGGTTACTATCAGATGTAGTTAACCTGCCTCAGATTTAATTGGCTGCAATTAGAGAGAGAGAGAGAGAGAGAGAGAGAGAGAGAGAGAGAGAGAGAGAGAGAGAGAGGGACCTTACTCACATATGCAAAACTGGGCGGATCTTGATTCAGACCTTTACGCAGTTAACCTGTATGTAAATTGTCTTTTAACAGTCCATACACGTGTTTGCTGATACTGAATTACAAACGAACGCGAGAATATTCTAAAACAAGGATGTTTAAAGCTACAATAAGTATTCTATTGTCACTTTGTAATCTAAGTGGTTTCTTCAGTCGGTCACGCTTCACGCTTCAGTCGATCATTGCTACGGCAGATACTCATTTCCAGAGAAAAAGAAAATCCTGGTTTGGTGTTGGTAACTGCACTTCTCCAAGCTACACTAATCCTAGGGTCTTGTTGTTGATGAGTCCCTATTTCCTTAAGTTGTCTAACTACTTCAGGTTTTGTTACATGCTTTACCGCGTAAATACCAATATCAGTGCTACTACTTTTACTGTTAACTGTATCCATGTTGTTTTCTGATGGTGGATTTCTACTGAGTACATCTGCTACCAAGTTGTCTTTCGCTTTACAATACTGTATTTCAAACTGATACTCTTGTATAGCCAAGATCCATCGAGTCAGACGAGCACCTAGCAATTTACACTTTAATAAAAATACTAACGCCTTATTGTCGGTGATTATAGTAAGTTTAGCACCCAGAATATAACTTCTAAACTTTGACAGGCTATGTACTATCGCTAATAGTTCCTTTTCTGCCGTAAAATATTTTATTAAAAAGACTTTTCACTTGTTGTAGCGCTTCATCGTGGTCCCTTGTCCACCTCTATTTAATCCCTTTGTTTAACAACTTCAACAATGGAACAGTACTTTCCGCGTATTTACTTGTAAACCTCTGATAGTAGTTAGTTAAACTTAGAAATGACTTTAGCTGCTTACAGTTCTTTGGAGTTTGAAATTCTTGTATGGCTTTTACCTTCTCTGGGTCCGTGGTTATTCCTTCCACTGAGATTCGGTGACCTAAAAACTTAATTTCCTCCTTACCAAACTCTGATTTCCGTAGATTCAGCGTCATGTTTGCTGACCTTAATTTTGCAAAAATATTTCTTAAATGTTGTAAGTGCTCCTCGAATGTTTGTGACACACATAGGATATCATCTACGAACACTAGTGTATACTTCTCTACCTCATTACCTAAGGCACTGTCTAAACACCTTACCATTGCAGCTAAGCTGGTGCTCAGGCCAAAAGGTACCACTTGGTAGCAGTTGTTTTTATACAAAAATGCCGTATACTGTCTATCACATTTGCGGATTGGAATTTGCCAAAATCCTGATGTTAAGTCCAGTTTGGTCATGTACTTAACTCCATTACATTTTTGGAACAATTCTTCCACACTCCTTGCGCACTCGTAATCAGGTACTAATAAAGAATTTAATTTCCTGGCATCAAGGCATAAGCGGATACTCCCGTTCGGCTTGGTGACAACTACTAAAGGGTTTATATAGGGACTACTTGCCCTCTCTATAACACCATTCGCTAACATCTGTTGGACCTCTTTTTCCACTTCTTCTCTATAGTGTAAAGGGACTGGATAAGTCCTTTGCACAAATGATGCGTTTTCAGTAAGTGTTAACTGATGTTCATAGAACTTAGCTCCTCCAGGCTCTGTTCTGAAAACATCCCTATTCTCACAGACGAGTTGCTGAATTTGGTTCTGTTGCTCGTTGTTCAACTCAGCCCCGATGTTGATTTCTGGAGTATCATCAATATAGTGCTGGTCACTCCTAACGTCAACTACCGGTTTCTCTATATACCCTTTTATGACACTTACCGCCTTCCAATGCTTAAACTCTTTAATATTTACATTGATTTTCTTAGTATCAATTTCCATCGTAATGGTATTTCTTTTAAAATGTATTTATGCCTTCCATTCAAGTAACGTATCTACCCCAATAATACAATCATGAACGAGTTTCGGGACTATAAGAGCTACAATTTGGGTTTGGGTACCATTTATATTGACAGGTAAATAAGTTTGTTCAGTTATCTTTTGTATTTTGGCTCCAGTGGCTCCCTGTACATTACAATTTTTTACGGGTAGTCTGGGACAATTACGCAACTGACTATTATTTTCTACAAACTTTGAGCTGACACAGGTTACCTCACTGCCAGTGTCTATTAGCGCTCGTACTAGTAGATTACTGATTTTACAAATTATTTCCGGACATTCAGGATAATGGCTTCTACCCACTTCTTGCTCTTCTTTTAACAAGAACTCCCTATCGCTCACTTGTTTTATATTATTTGTTACTTTCTTTTTACCTGTTTTCTTGGGTTGTTTCACTGCAGGTAATGGTAGGTTTAGTTTTGTTTCTTTTCTGCCTGCAGTGGCTTCCCGTTTCCCGTATTCATTTTACTAGTAGACGGTTGCGGCTCGGTAGATGTTATGGCTGTTTTACATACCTTAAATCCTTTATTTGGTCGGTTTTCAACACTCCTACTTCTACCCTTTTCTTCCAATTCCTGCCGATTTTGGGGTTTGTTACCCGGATATGGGGTAAACCTTTTTTCTTTCGGGCGTTCATTGTCTCTTCTTTTCGTTAGGTAGAAAGTTGGTTTATGATGATCGTCTCTAGGGTGGTTACTCAGCTGATTATTTACACGCTTCAGATCCCTCTCTAGGTCTTGACATTCATCCACGACCATTATAAACTTTTCTAGAGTATCCACTCCTCTAGTAGTGGTTGCTACTCTAGTGCGTTCTGAGAAATGACGCGCTAGCTTATACACTAGGTCTCTCTCTTCTATTGGTGGTGTTAGATGCTTTACTTGTGCCATTACGTTTAGCACATAGTTGGTTGTTGTCATATTCATTGACGGGTAATAATTACCAAATTCCAGATGATCGCGTACCCTTCTTTGGATGTGAATGTTCCAGTATTGAGCAAGGAATTTTTCTCTGAAGTCGGAGTAGGTTTGGACTCTGTCCGAGATGACTTTCCACCACGTACCTGCCCAATTCTTGAGGAATCGCCCTAACATGTCCTTCTTGTCCTCGTCGTCCATCAGTGGGTTTACACGAGATACATAAGCCTCAAACGGCCTTAGGAACTCCACAGGATTCTCATGTGGGTTTCCTGAGAATGCAAGGTTTACCGGTTCATCCTTATAGCCGCCACACCTCAAGATTTTGGTTTGCTGTGACTTCATTGCCTTAGTCAGATCTTCTCGCATTACCTTTATAGTAAGACTCGTGTATCCCGTAGTATAGTAATGGTATAATAATTTGCCCGTGTTATGCTTTGTATATGTTAATTCGTAATAAATAGTTGTAAATAGTGTATCAGTTGATCGTGGAATATTTATGTTGTGTGTTTTCGAATGTGATTTAATATATAAGTTAAAATAATTGAATTATTCTGCCTTGTTTTAATAAACAGAATTATAATTATTCCAATTCAGCAGTTAGAACTCCAAAATCAATTCAAAAATAGCGGTCGAGTCATCCCAAACAATTCTCAAGTCACTTTCGATATTAGGCTTTAACCTATTCTTTGAGGTTAATCTTGGTTTTGTAGTTTGCGTACTTCCAATGACTCCCCGACGTCTTCTTATCCTTGTTAATTATAAAATAAATGTTGATAATATATTATGTTCATGAAATAATAACGCATGGATATGATTTATTAACATAATTGTTTAATCTCTGTAATATGAGTTCAAATTAATAGAAATTTCCATTCGTTACATACGGTTGTCACAATCGATATTTATCTCAGGAGTGAATAATTAAGTAAGGTTAATATTTTTTCGTTGGAATTCTTGTGGCTGCTACGAAAAGTTCCATTACATGATAATTAACAATATAGAGTACCTTTACAAATCATCTATTACTTATAATCAAAAAAATTTACAAATTTTATATATTAAATAACATACGATGGTTGACGAGATTCAATACGCTT
This sequence comes from Magicicada septendecula, assembly GCA_034769895.1. Taxonomy (NCBI): domain Eukaryota; kingdom Metazoa; phylum Arthropoda; class Insecta; order Hemiptera; family Cicadidae; genus Magicicada; species Magicicada septendecula. The sequence goes on from CM068370.1 coordinate 347,797,948, forward strand.
CGTAAAAAGCATGCAGGTTAGAGTGACGTCAACATCATGGCTGCCATTGTCCGTGTCAGAAAATAATGAAGTTTATTAAATGTGTACAAATAAATGTTTTCCTTATAATCACTAGTTCGTTTAGATAGGGAATTTGTTTTCACTTGTTAAAATGTTCACTAGTGATTAGTGTTAGTGTGAATTGGTGTATTGTCTAGTGGTTGTTCCTTTTTGGATAAAAATATTGTCAATGATTAAGTCAAATTATACTTTACACATCTAGGCGATATTGCTGAACGTCTTCTGGTTTATTCTTTATATTTTCTTGATTGTGTGTGTTCCTGGTTCGTGAAATGATTGTAGTGGAGGAATTATTTATCTTCGATGGTGGTCATACAAATCTTCTTTCACAAACGGTTTAGTAATTTTATATTTTTTATATTAATAACATCTCGACACGCACAATTAAACTGTTCTCCATCACAATTAACAATTAAGTGTTATTTCTTCTTTTTTAGTCACCGAACTCATACAAACTTCTTAAATTTTGATTGGCCATTTATGTACAGGTTACGTGTTATATGATCAACACCCATTACCTACTTTACATTTTATAAATTACCTTTAATAGATAATTTTATTATTTTACTCTAATGATACATGCAATGTTTACATGATGATTAATTATATAATTATAAACAATTTGATACTAAACATGCCTCAGTTTATAACTGTAAAACCTTATTAATTTGAATTTCTCTGATATGTGGTGGAACAATTTGTTATGGTTGATTGTAATTTCTACCTTGATTCCCTGAGATAAATATATTTAAATAAATTAACTGGTAACATATACTCTTATAACATATAACAAAAACTCTTAATAATAATACTTGTTTTTGACAACTTTAATTATTTCATACTTTTAAACTATTGTCTGTATGATAATAATAAAAGACTTTTTATAAATAATAAATAGCACACTGTTTAACTATAGTTTGTGCCACTATTTATTGTTATATCACTCATCACTGTAAAGGTTTGTGTCCCTTTTACTATCCTTAATTATAGGCCTATACAATTTTGTTAATACAATTTTAATTTATGAATAGGTACTCTTTATTGGGATTGGTTGTGTTATTCAGGGTAAATTATTTAGGCCTACTAGGTTTATTTATTTAACCTTTTGTCTGTTTACTGCTCTATTCTACTGGGTTATTTCTGGGTCTCTTGATGATATTAAATAATTCAAAGGTTGTTTCTATTTAGCTATATTTGGTTCTTTACTAATCTCTTGAAAACTTGGTAATTTCCTTTAATTGACTATTAATTATTATTTCTTGTTCCCTCTCTGGATAGGATTTCCCTATTATATTTACAATTCTTTTTCTAACATTTTGTTTCGTTACAAATTGCCTCCCTTCAGAAGTAATTATTTCTGAACAGTTCATTAGGTGTGAGGACATAATTACTTATGTTATTTTTCCTTTTCTTCCTCGTGATATTTTTTCATGGATTGTTGATTATAATTGCCCTTGATCTTCTTTGAAACGGGGTCGGTTAATTCGTACGTGTTGTTGTTGTTGTTGTTGTTTTTTGTTATGGTGTAGGGTCCAACGTATAGTAACAATAATTTCTTTGATATCCCTTCTAGAGTGCTAGGCAATTCCCTGTTCTTAAAAACACTTTCTCTCCTACTTCATATTTAATTATTTTACCCTTGATTTTCTGGTATTTGTTTCTGCGTTTTTCCAGATTTTCCATCACCTGATTATAAAATTTTAATTTATTAAATTGGTACTGTGGAGACTTAGGAAATTTAATCAATTCTTGGATCTCTCTGGGTGGTTGTTTTTCATACATGGCAGTGTATGGAGTGCAATTTATAGATGGATGATAAGCCAAGTTTAAAAAATCTTCTGTAGCTTATAAGTAATCAGGCCACTTCCTTTGCTGTTGATGACAATAGGTTCTTAAGATTCTACCAACCTCTCTCAGTATTCTCTCTGATGGATTGCTACTGGGGTGGTATACGGAGGTCTTATAGCTTTTGATGTTCAGTTCTAACAATGTGTTCTTCCATTTTTTGCCTTGAAATTGTGTACCATGGTCTGTAACTATGGAAACAGGTATTCCTATTTTTGGAATGTATTGAGTAGTTATTACTTCAAGAATTTTCTGCGTAGTTGCTCGACTGATTGGATACAATTTGGTGAATTTGGTGAAGTGGTCCATAATGATTATAATGTATTTATACCGGCTTCTACCTTCACTCCTAGGAAATGGTCCGCATATGTCAATGAATAATTTTTCCAATTTTTGTTCTGACGATATAGGTATCTTACACCTTCCCTTCGTTCATTATTAATTTTGACCAATTGGCAGATATGACAGGGTTTTATATAATTTTGTACTTTCCTGTGTATGTTCTTAATGTAACAATTCTCCTCCAATGCTTTCACTACCTTTACTGAACCCATATGTCCGTATCTTATGTGATATTCCAACACTAGTTCTTTCTCCATGATTCTGGGAATGATGACTTTCCAGTCTTCTTGGTTCAATGTATTTTTTATAAATAAAATTCCTTCTTGTTCACAATAGAATTGGTTTATTGGAGAGTTTTGGTTCTCCAAACGTTCCTTGATTTTTATTAATTTTGGGTCTAATAACTGATTTGCTCTGATATTTTGTAATAATGCCTCCAAATCCGATCTACTTTTGAGAATGTTGTACACCTGGATGATCCTTTCCTTCCCACCCTCAAATGTCTGGGTGTCCAGGTTTATTCGAGATAACACGTCTGCTATCACGTTTTGACTCCCTGGAATATATTCCCATTTGATATTATACTCCTGCAAGGCGAGTATCCACCTTGTGAGCCTTCCGTGATTCAGCTTACAACTTCTTAAAAATTAGATGGACTTATGATCTGTTCTGACAGTTACAGGATATCCAAAAATGTACGTTCGGAATTTACTACAAACAAAGACTATGCTTAATAGTTCCTTTTCAGTAACATTATACCTTCTCTCACAGTGGTTTAACACACGACTGGCAAAACTGATGACTAAATGGTTTCCTTCTGTGTCTTCTTGGTACAATACCGTCCCAAGACTGACATCACTTGCGTCACAGTTCAAAAAGAATGGGTGATCAAAATTTGGATGATGAAGGATTACTGTCTCTAAGAATTTATCCTTTATCTGTTGTAGTATAGCATCCTGTTCATGTCCCCATGTCCATTTGTTTTTGGAAGACAGCTGTTCCTGAAATTTAGATGTCAATGCGGAATAATTGCGTTGGAACTTCCGGTAGTAATTACACAGTCCTAAGAAGGATTGGAGTTGCCTCTTATTCTTTGGTTGTGGGAACTTCTGGATTGCAGTAACTTTTTCTTGTGATGGGGAAATACCTTGTTCAGTCAAATTGAAACCTAAAAATTAAACCTCCTTCGCTATTAATTGGGATTTTTCGAGTTTTAGTGTTATGTCGTTCTCTGCTAACTTACTCAATACATATTCCACCCTGTGACAATGTTCCTCCCAGTTGGATGAGGTAATCAACAGGTCGTCTACATAAACTGTGGTGAATTGTAGCGCTTCCTGACCCAATACCTGGTCCATACATCGTACAAAAATTGCTACCGAATTGACTAATCCAAATGGAAATCTCTTAAACTGGTAGTTTCTACCCTCGAAAAAGCCATATATTTTCGACTCATCGGGTGCAACTCCACCTGCCAGTAACCACAAACTGTGTCCCAGGTACTGATGAATTTTGTACCATGAAATTTTTTTAGAATTTCTTCTATTTCTCCAGGTGACGTGCGATCATTTACTATATGTTTATTTATTTCTCGGGCACCCAAGCAAAGTCGAACCTGCCCGTTCTTCTTCTGAATTTGTACTATTGGGCTAGTATATGGTTATTGGCTATGCTCAATTATATCATTTATAATTTATATCGTTTATTATACAAACGATAATGTAATTAATTAATCTATGATTGCCGTGAATGCAATGTGTAATTATACTAATTTGTGGAGTTTAATCATGTAATCATCCAATTAGGTTAGTTATACCAAATTACTTGAATTTACGTGATTATTTAGTTATTTGATAGTTAGTATAATTACTGTAATGAGACTCTAATTTGTTGTACAAATATTAAATTTACTATAATTTATTCAAGTGACGTTAATGTCTGTTGTGAGGTAAGATTGACAATGATGAACGCATAAATACTGAATAAAATAAATACTTATTTATTAACATCATTCAAGTAAAGAAACTTCAATATATATAAATGATGTCCTGTAAATACATCCATAAAAAGAAAGAACACATATATATGAATCAAATTACAATATGAATCCAGTACGTCGTTCGCTGAAAACATACACATACATATATAACACAATCAACATATATAAACATAGATAAACAACATATAAATCTTATACTAATGCGTTCATTTCTTGCCTCAGATGAATAGCTTTATTTAAATTTTCCATGATAATTAATCTGAATTCTCAAAGGGTGTTTTCTTTGAAAGAGACAGGACAGTAGAGTCCTTATGACAACAATAACATAATGATTTACTTGTAAAAAGGATTATCCAATATTTACATCGGTGAAACTCCTCCTTGCAGATGATCCATATGTATGAGGTCGCGTAGCTTCGATGTCACTATCACTCAACACACGCGGATCAGGTTCACTCGCGGTGTATGTGTTCTATTGATGTCGGCCGTCCTATCAGAGTCTATGGAGTCATGTGTTGTGTGAATACGTTCATTGTTAGCTAGTGTGTATATATATGACTGTCTATTATCGAACTTCTTCTTGTATATGTTAATATATCGTGTTTTGATAACGTGGTGTATTGTTCCAATCGATCTTGTAACGCTTCGCACTGTACAACGTTACGTTTTCGCTGTTCGGTAAAGTATTAATGAAAGTTCTGTTATTAAATGAAACTGTGAATGATTAGCTTGGTTCTTAATAAGCGATAGCTGAATAAGATAGTGTACTTGAAAGTTATTAATCACTGATGTATATTGTGTGATTGAGCCACTGTGGATACACTATTACTGACTAACTTGTCAATATTGAAATGTTAAGTCACTGATTAAAGTACCGCGTAACTGAGTTTCAACGTCAAACTGCTACACGTATGTTAACTGTGATGTATTAAAACTGAGAACTTTTACTGAGAAAGGAATAAGATTGAAACTTTTATGTAGACTGCTCAAAGATAAAGATTGAAAATTTTATGAAGACTGCTCAAAGATAAAGATTGAAAATTTTATGAAGACTGACCTCTCGCGTGCACTGTAAACAGTTTTTATTAAGCATCGTTTACCACAATGCAATTTCCTGGCAAACACGCCTTTGGTCAACCCTGATAGGTCAGATGAACTCTTACCCTTATGCAGAACTATGGTTCTCTACTTCTGATTCGTTGTTCCCGTTGCTATCGTGACGACGGTCCTTTCCACCTTTGCTCTGGGTAGATGCCGGACTATGGTTGGTTGTCAGCTCTCCCCTCAAGTACACGACGAAGGGCCTCCGTACCTTTTCCTGGAATGTAGAGCAATTCCGCACCTGTCGATCAAGCTTTTGTCTAAGCATACTCTGGAAGTCTGCTGCTGTTCTCACGCGAACAATACGTCGCACTTTGTTATTGTCTGACTATCCATGACACTTTTTCGTCAGTTATTAGGACACAGCGTGTCGTCGTTTCCAAGACGGCACTCCTCTTCCTTGTCGTAAATATCAGTTGTCACCAGTAACATGTCCTCCCGCTGTGCGCACACTCAGTTCTATTCATTAGATAGACGTTGTTTGTTCTCATACAGGGTGAGTACAATTGTGTGACTACTCCCTTTTTTTTAACTGCTGGCACGCTTCAAATTAACCTTGTAGCATGTGCTCATTACAATTTCTCCGTAACTATGCCACTGTGCCACGTCTCATTGTCTGGCTTGTTGTGGGCTGTAAATCTCGGTTGAGACGAGTCTGTCACAGGCGAACCTTGCTTTCTATTGTAATGTTGTGTCGAGCGTACATCATTGTTCCTGGCAAACGTCTAGTTGACACTTCGTTAAATTGCTTCTTTATTTATTGTTTCTGGCCCGTGTTGGGGTATCTTGGCTGCTTGTAACGTACTTTTGATCAAAATTTCAGAATTTAAAATTTTTTGTCATTACAAGGTCCCCAAATCGGATTGGATGTTGGATTAGCAGAAGACACTCTAATCCGATTTTCGCGCTCTGAGTTTGTCGTGGGAGTTCTCCTTGAGAAGGTCACGGTCATTGACCCACTTTCCTCTGCCTGGCGTATACTGGCATATATTCCTTATATTTTGTTATTAACTGACTCTAGAAATTTATTGCCGTGCATCTGAGTAAGAATGAACGCAATTTCACATATGGTGTATACATAATTAGGCATATAATTATTTTGTAATAATAATAATAGTTGTGGATATCTATGTTATCCATTTATGATCTAATATATGAAATAATGGTTTTTTTAACCTGAAATGTAATTAATCATGTATCGTCTTAATAATATTATCATAGTTAATGCCTTTAACTTATCTCAAACAATTAAAAACAACAATTTATGAACATGTAAATACATATATATATATATATCTAATCATCGTTGAGTATCACTCATAATACACATTACTAGTACTTATATTAATTAACAAATTATATACACTACCTATGAACAATTAAAGGTTCATTTTATATCATCATGATTATAGATGATCTCAATCTATACTGCTCATATTTTAGTAATTGATCTTACATCATTACATGTCTATTAAAATGTTCGTTATAATGTCTTAGCAATTTATTGCTGCACACCCGATCAAACCTTTCGTACCATAAGTGTCTTTTATATTGAAATTCTTCATTAATATTGGTCATTTCACATGTAATTAATGTCATTAGGTAAATATATTGTGACTTAAAAAACTAATGTGAAAATTTTTAAATTACATGTTAACAAGTTACACATCTTATTGTCTAGCTAGCTGGACTGGTTTTTCGCGGGACATTCACCCTATGCGCTCGCTTCCCTTTCCGTAGTCCACTAACCGTTAACGTAACTTTCACTTTCCCGTGTGGGTTGTATGTTCGCTTCATAATATTTCTTCAACTGACGCACGTTAAATTTCGCTCTCACCCTGTCACTGTTATCGCATTCAGCAAGTTCGTATGTTGCATCACCGAAGACATGATTAACCTTATATGGTCCTGTGTACAACTCAAAAAATTTATGGATTTTTTTCATTGCGGCGTCTGATTGATGATAGCTTCTTATCAGCACCTTGTCGCCGATAGTGAATTTAGTAATTTTCTTGTTATCATTTATGTGCTTCGCATACTTCTCCCTTTTTTCTTTGATTTTTATAAATACATTGATATTCGAACTGCCTTTACTGTCAATGATTTCTTTGTCCAACCACTTCTCCCATGCGCGAGTCGGTCTCTTTCCTAATTGCGCATAGTGAGGGGTTATCTCTATCGTCTCATGGTACACTTCATTAATGCACGTCTCGATTAATCTGACGTACCTTGACCACTTTCTATGTTGGTCGTGTACAAAGATTCGGAATAGGTTCCCAAGTTGGCGGTTAATCCTTTCGGCCAAGTTTGAGCAAGGATTCCTTATCGCCGTATACCTCGGTTGTATATTCAGCTCCTCGAGACCTTCAATCCATTTTTTCGCGGTAAACTGCGTGCCGTTATCAGTCAAGATGACCTTTGGTCGTCCAAACTCCGCACAGTAGTATCTGATTCTTCGTAATGTAGTGGTGGTTGTCGCTCTTCGTAGTGTAAACAATTTGACAAACTTTGTGAAATTGTCCACCATAACAAGTAAGTACTTAACGCCTCCTGTACCAGTTGGTAGAGGTCCATAATAATCGACACTCACGATATCACCTCTAGCTGAAGGTATCATCGCTTTGGTACCGCCAAATAGTATCCTGTTGTTTGTGTCCTTGTATCTCTGACATGAGTCGCAAGTCTGAATATATGTTTTTACTTTCTTGATCATGCCATCAAGCGTGAAGTGCTCTTGTAGCATTTTGACACACCTTTTCGGGCCTAGGTGTCCGTACATTTGGTGAATTTCTGCAATTAAGTTATTTGACACACTGTCAGGGATGTATAGTTTCCATTGACCGCGTTGTCGTCGGTAAAACTTATTGTTAACAATTTTATAAAATTTGCTTAATCTATCGTCCATATCATTATTCCTAATCTTATCAATAAGTATTCTGAGTTTGCCATCTTCACTCTGGTATTCACTGATATCTCTAATGATCTTACCTATGTGTTGATTCATCTTAACGACTAAATGATTAATTAGGTACTCGTGTGCTTCCTCGTTTGTCTCTCCTTGTTTCGCGTCGGCCGGGTATCTGCTCAATATGTCCGCAACTACGCAACTACATTATCCTTTCCTTTACAGTGGATAATGTCAAAATTGTATTCTTGTATGGCGAGAATCCATCTTGTAATTCTCGAGTTATTTAAGTGGCACTTGTGCATGAATGTTAAAGCCTTATTGTCTCTTATTATCGTTAGAGGTTGACCAAGTATATACATCCGAAACTTTTCCAAACATCTAACAATACTTAGGAATTCTTTCTCCGTAGTAAAATAATTACGCTCAGCACCTTTAAACGTTTTGCTTGTGAAGGCGATTACACCAATTTCTCCTTCTTCGTCTATCTGGTAAAGCTGGCCACCATACGCAAAATTACTGGCGTCGCATTGAATGTAATACCTTTGGTTCGGCCGTGGGAATCGTAAAATTACTGTGTTTACAAATAAATTTTTAACTCTTTGGAAACATTCGTTTACTTCTCTTGTCCACGAAAACTTTCGTCCTCCTTTCAACAATTCGTGCAAAGTCTGCGTCGTTTCCGCGTATTTGCTCGTGAATCGGTTGTAAAAGTTGGTAAGGCCAAGGAAACCTTTAACCTTACTGGGGTGTTCAAATTTTAGCAACACTTAAGACGTTCGGGTCCAAAATGACCCATACGGGAAAAATTATTTTTTTCAACAAAAAAGTTTCTTGGTAGCCTATGCATATTTATGTTTTATACATTAGGCCCAATTTCTGATAATGAATGACCAAAATAATCACCTAACAATGCAATATATCAGCATTTTTATTATATATGTTGCCTTGCACATTTCATCATATTTTATTTTTATATATGTAAGTATATATTTATTTTTGTACTAAAACTAACATAATTCTGTATTTTTATTTGTTATGAATACAGTAAAGATTTCTAAGCACTAAACGAACACATTATTATATTCTGAAACAAAAAACTTTATTGATAATCTAGCTATTAAAATTCTGTTTATTGGAAATTTAAAAATCTGTATTATTAAAAAAATGTACATTATTTCATGAACATAATTTTTATGAAATACTATTCTATACGACAAAGATTAAAGTCATTTCTAAATTATTATATAACACAGGCAAAAAACAAAATGGAAAATCTAATATTTGTATGTGACGAGACTATCTGTCAGGTAAACTGTTTCTGTTACGTAAACTTACAAAATTTCAATGAAACATTTATTACATATATGGGTGAGGTGATTCTTGCAAGTAAACTTGTCACATTTTGAGCACTTCACAGAAGACTTATTGTCAGTTTTTGGGCACAACTGGCACCTCCCTCTTTTTCTCTGCATTGTATCTGGATTCTTCATAATAGACTGAGTTGGTACTGCACGTTCAGCTTGTACGCGTTCAACTACATCTCTTGCAGCTTTCCCTCTTGGCATATACTGTCGTCTGTCAATGTGTTTTTTGATCAAAGATTCTCCAAGGTTTTCTAAAAATATTCTTCTCCGGTCATTGCATTTTGGCTTCCATTGAAGGTTGATGGAAGTAAATAAAACAAAAGAATTGACACCCGAAATATCAAGTATATTTGAAAAGACAACTATGGGCCAACGATTTGTTTTCCTTTTTGAAGTATAGTTTGCACACATCTTATCTAGAGTATCAACAGCCCCTTTAGTTTTGTTGTAATCTAAAATAAGCAGTGGTTTTCTATCATCATTACAACTTATTTTGTCATCGTGGTGTAAAGTACTCTGTACTACAACACACTTATTCTTTTTTGGAAAGTAAGAGACCAGTGTAGTATCCTTCGTAAATGCAAACTTTGAGGTCAGTGCAGGTACATTTTTTGTTTCTAGAAGTAGGGGAGGAAGTGTAGGCTTATTTTTCTTGATAGTTCCTACCATTGTAATACCTCTTCTGAGAAGCGTTTGGCCTAATCCATACGATGTAAAAAAGTTGTCACAAGTAACATTGTGGCCTTTTAGACCAACTGTCAAATCCAGAACTACCCTAAGACCCTGGTTTTTCTCTGGTAGTGTACCTTGTGGCTTTCCTAAATATGGCTGGATATTCCAAACGTAACTAGTGGCATTATCACATACAACCCAAAACTTTATGCCATATTTAGCTGGTTTTTTAGGCATGTATTGACGGAAAGGGCATTTTCCTCTAAAACCAACTAACCTTTCATCCACTGTGACATATTCGGTAGGATTGAAATGTTTTGGCAAAATTTCAACCCATTTCTCCCACAGCTCTCTAATAGGTGCGAATTTATCACTAGCGCGCCTACTTGGTTGAGTTTGACGATCATCAAAACGGAAAATACAAGAAATAATTTTAAATCTTTCCAGTGACATTGTTCCCCGAAATATTGGCCTTCCTTCTGTTTCATCCCACAAACTCTCAGTTGACTCATTATGTGATTTATAAACACCTGCCAGTAACAAAAGTCCAATATAAGCGTCTAGTTCTGTTGAGTCAATTTTTTTCCAGTTCTCCCCATAAATACGGTTGCCTTCTTCATTTGTTTGGGTCAGGATTATATTTTCAATTGGAAGGGGAAAAAATACTTTGAATGCCGAATATTCATCAGTAATACGTGCAGTTGCGTACCTGGTTGGTCCTGGCGTAAGTGTCATTACATCATGAGAAGGACGTCTTCCTATCTGGAGCTCAGGCTTGGTCTTCCACTGAATATCACCGTTTTTAGATAATAAAGTGTTATTTCCTGGTTCATGATGTACTTCTTCATCTTCTGAATCTGATGACATACATTCAGAAATATTATCTTCAATTTCTGAAGCAACTTCTCCTTCGTCGGAGATTTCCGATAACACTTCTTCAACGTCCATCATTGTTCATACAAAAGCCACTTCAGGTCAAACACAATTATGGTAATAAAACCAAAGAAAGAGCACTAAAAATTACTGCAATTGAAAAAAGAATGTTTCACTGCATAAGGTAACAACAACCTCACTCACACTCTGCTCAAGGAGCACTGACTGACAGATGGAGAGGGAAAACATTCTTGTAGGTGGGCAGGCACTGTTGCTAAGTGGAGTAGGTGGGAGAGCTTGTAGCAACCAGTGTGTCCTTGTACTATGAGACTATGCATTGAATCATCAAACGAGACAAAGTAATGAAGCTTTTGAATCCAAAGTACAGCTTATAATATTAATAAAATAATTACTTCACCTATGGGTCCAAAAGGACCCGAACAACTTTTTTGTATAAAAACGTGTCATAAAATTTTTTAAGCGGTATAAAAAATTTATATTAGAGAATGATACTTATTTATAGGTATTTGACAAAGTCACAAAACGGAAAGTTGATCTAATAATTTTTTAACAAACAGCAGCGTAAAACAAAATCTTTTGGGTCAATAAGGACCCGAACACCTCAGCAGGGTTAAGTTGCTTCGTATTCTTTGGTACTGGGAAATCCATAATTGCCTTTACCTTATCATCGGTTGCTTGTATCCTTTTTGTTGTCAGGCGATATCCAAGGAATGAGATTTCTCGTCTAAAGAATTGTGATTTGGTGAGGTTGACGGTGATATTCGCTTTGTTAAGGTTGTTTAGTAGTGTTCTAAATGGTCTAGGTGCGTTTGGATATTGTTGGAGTAGCACAAGCAATCATCCACGTAGAGAATCGTGTTCTTGACTTCTTCCTCGAGAGCCACGTCCAATCCACGTGTTAAGGCTGCAGAGCTGGTGCTAAGTCCAAATGGTGTCACTGTGAAGCGGTAGCACCTCCCTTCGTGCATGAACGCCGTGAAATCCCTACGTTCTTGCTTCAATGGGACCTGCCAGAAGCTACTGGATAAGTCGACCGTCGACAAATACTCCATCTCTCCACATCTAGCCAATATCTCGTTTACCGGGGACACTCCTTCGTAATCGGGTACTGTTACACTGTTCACTTTCCTTGCATCAAGGCACAGGCGAACCCTCCCATCCTTCTTGATTACCGTTACAATTGGATTGACGTACGGACTGGCGCAACGTTCGATCACTCCATATCGTAACATTCGGTTAATTTCCTCGTTCACCTTATCTCTGTAAGCAAGTGGTACAGGCCAACCCCTTTGGAAATAAGGTGTCCTGTCCGTAACATGAAACTCATGTGTGTAACCCCCTATTCTTCCCGGGCATTCCCTAAAAACATTCCGGTTCCTTACTAAAATCTCCTTCAGGCGTTGCAGTATTTCTTCACCCACGCAATCTATACTCTCAATCTTTTCGTCGATGCATCGTAGTACTTCTTCTTCTTCTTCACTGGTTATCACTTCAATATTCATGATCGGTATAACGTGCTCCTCTTCATCAGTTTTGTTCTTTAAGTTAATTACCTTGTTTCCGATGTCGATGCGACACCCAACTTCTTGTAGAAAGCTAATCCCTAGTATGCATGGTTTAACTAATTCTGGCATTATTAAAGCACACATTCATATTGAACACCATCAATCTCGATGTCACACAATATTTGCTTCATAACTAATTTGGATTTATTTCCTACGGCACTTATGATAAGTGTATTCGTTACAGGTAGTGTCTTATACTGTCCGAGGCTCTTCTTATGGTTGTTAAACCACGCCTACGATAACCCGTTAATGAGGCAGCCCGTATCAAGCAAAGCTTGCACAATTACGTCGTTATTAAACTTGATAGCAATCTCGGGACATTTTAATACTTGTTTATTTATAAATTCATCATATTCTTGTAACAGATCATTTCGTAAGACCGGTAGTAGTATATTTACATTCTCGGTCGGGACTAAGTCGTTCAAAATTGCTGTCTTATTTATTAGGTTCACATATTTTTTTTTTTTGCTGTTGTCGCTATTACCGTTCGCCCTAGGAGTGGTGTCATTGACCGTTCTACTCGGGCCCGCTTCTCCGGGTGTAAATTGTACGGTGTTGACATATTGCTTGTTGTCAAAGCGACCCCTCGGCGGCCGGCCGTTTTCGCTTTTGTTGTAATGTGCTTCCCTCTCTCTCAGGTTAACTTTCCCTTTGTTGTAGGGCCTATAGTGCGGCTTTCGGCTGTTTTCCCCACTGGACTGGATACTTGTGTATTCTGTAATCAGTGCCTCGAAATTCGGTATGTTTGTAATACCGCGCGTGATCACTGCGAGCTGCAAATCCCTCCCAAAATGGAGGGATATCTTCCTAATAAGTTGTCTATCGGTCAACGCAGGTGATAGTTGCCGGCTTTCTAGCAGGATTCTCTCTATGTATTGGATGGCTGTGACTGGCCCATTCCATTCGTATCTGCCGTACTCAAGGTTGTCGCGGATATTATCCTGGCGTTCTTGACCCCAGTACTTCAAGGTGAAGGCTTCCTTGAATTCTTCGAACGTGGATATTTGGTTTCTTATGACACGCCACCATATCCTAGCGTCCATCTCCAAGTGCCTCCCGATCCACTTAATGTCACTGTTGTTGTAATATACCTCTTGAATCTCTGATAACTCCTTCAGGAATTCCATCGGAAACATATCAGTGCCGTTGTATTTTAATTCGGCATGTGTAAGCCCGTTAATACTACTGATTATCCCAGACTCACCTTCAATCAGTTGCCGTTGCAGCCGTTCTATTTGAGACTTGAGTTTATTGATACGAGTTGTTTTCTCCCTGGGACTCTCATCCAATCGTAGCTCCGTCGTCTTCTGTCTCCCATCTACCTCATTGATCTTCTGCTGTATCGTGCTGTTTACGTCTCCCTGTTCCTGTTGTAGCTGTCTTACTGTCTGGAATAGTTCGACTTTCAACTCCTCCTGTTTCTTATCATTTTCTTTAACGTGTGTTTCTACTCTATTGTTAATCTTCTTGATGCTGGTTTGTGTGTTTTGAGTAATATTCTTCAGTTCTTGACGGTCTACTTCTCGAGTTTCTCGTATCTCTTCGAGTTTCCTATCGGTGTCGTTCTTTAACTCTCTTATGGTCTCGTCCTGCTGCTTCTGGACTTCGTTTATCTTCTGGTCATAATTATTCATATATTCACGCATTTCCGTGCGTATTTGTGTGATCTGCTCGGCCACTTGTTGCGTGACTTCCTCCTTGTGCTTGTCGAGCTTTTCGCTGATTATCTTGTTGTTTTCAGCCTGTTCTCTCCTAACCTCATCAAACTTCTCATTCTGTTCTCTTCTGATCTCTGTAAAATTTTCATTAATTGTTCTAAGGTTTTCGCTCATTTCTTCCTTCTGTTCTCTTCTGGTTTCGCTTTGTTCTTTTCTGATTTCGTTCAAGAAGTTCATCAGTGAACGCAGTGTCACCTTTTCCTGTGGTTGTTGTTGGGGCTTCTGTCCCCGCGCTCTGACGTCTGACGTCTCCTCGGTCATTTGTGATTCGATTGGTGATTCTTCACGTTCGATATCAGGTACACCCTGCTGGTTGTTGATATCGAAATTCATGGAATCGGAACTGCTAGTCGTCATTTTTGCAGCCTTACTCCGCGTTAACATTCAGTCCAACTAGCCTCACACTAATAATATTTTGTTCTTACAACTAACAACTAACATGAAATATATATGCTTATCCTATCTACTGCCTGCTCTTTGCCCCACGTTGGGCGCCAATTATAATTTAATATATATTTAATGGAATTGGCAATTAATTATTTAATTGTGTTTCCCGTGCCCCACGTTGGGCGCCAATTATAATTTATATCGTTTATTATGCAAACTATAATGTAATTAATTAATCTATGATTGCCGTGAATGCAATGTGTAATTATACTAATTTGTGGAGTTTAATCGTGTAATCATCCAATTAGGTTAGTTATACCAAATTACTTGAATTTACGTGATTATTTAGTTATTTGATAGTTAGTATAATTACTGTAATGAGACTCTAATTTGTTGTATAAATATTAAATTTACTATAATTTATTCAAGTGACGTTAATGTCTGTTGTGAGGTAAGATTGACAATGATGAACGCATAAATACTGAATAAAATAAATACTTATTTATTAACATCATTCAAGTAAAGAAACTTCAATATATATAAATGATGTCCTGTAAATACATCCATAAAAAGAAAGAACACATATATATGAATTAAATTACAATATGAATCCAGTACGTCGTTCGCTGAAAACATACACATACATATATAACACAATCAACATATATAAACATAGATAAACAACATATAAATCTTATACTAATGCGTTCATTTCTTGCCTCAGATGAATAGCTTTATTTAAATTTTCCATGATAATTAATCTGAATTCTCAAAGGGTGTTTTCTTTGAAAGAGACAGGACAGTAGAGTCCTTATGACAACAATAACATAATGATTTACTTGTAAAAAGGATTATCCAATATTTACATCGGTGAAACTCCTCCTTGCAGATGATCCATATGTATGAGGTCGCGTAGCTTCGATGTCACTATCACTCAACACACGCGGATCAGGTTCACTCGCGGTGTATGTGTTCTATTGATGTCGGCCGTCCTATCAGAGTCTATGGAGTCATGTGTTGTGTGAATACGTTCATTGTTAGCTAGTTTGTATATATATGACTGTCTATTATCGAACTTCTTCTTGTATATGTTAATATATCGTGTTTCGATAACGTGGTGTATTGTTCCAATCGATCTTGTAACGCTTCGCACTGTACAACGTTACGTTTTCGCTGTTCGGTAAAGTATTAATGAAAGTTCTGTTATTAAATGAAAGTTCTGTTATTAACATGTCCTCCCGCTGTGCGCACACTCAGTTCTATTCATTAGATAGACGTTGTTTGTTCTCATACAGGGTGAGTACAATTGTGTGACTACTCCCTTTTTTTTTACTGCTGGCACGCTTCAAATTAACCTTGTAGCATGTGCTCATTACAATTTCTCTGTAACTATGCCACTGTGCCACGTCTCATTGTCTGGCTTGTTGTGGGCTGTAAATCTCGGTTGAGACGAGTCTGTCACAGGCGAACCTTGCTTTCTATTGTAATGTTGTGTCGAGCGTACATCATTGTTCCTGGCAAACGTCTAGTTGACACTTCGTTAAATTGCTTCTTTATTTATTGTTTCTGGCCCGTGTTGGGGTATCTTGGCTGCTTGTAACGTACTTTTGATCAAAATTTCAGAATTTAAAATTTTTTGTCATTACAAGGTCCCCAAATCGGATTGGATGTTGGATTAGCAGAAGACACTCTAATCCGATTTTCGCGCTCTGAGTTTGTCGTGGGAGTTCTCCTTGAGAAGGTCACGGTCATTGACCCACTTTCCTCTGCCTGGCGTATACTGGCATATATTCCTTATATTTTGTTATTAACTGACTCTAGAAATTTATTGCCGTGCATCTGAGTAAGAATGAACGCAATTTCACATATGGTGTATACATAATTAGGCATATAATTATTTTGTAATAATAATAATAGTTGTGGATATCTATGTTATCCATTTATGATCTAATATATGAAATAATGGTTTTTTTAACCTGAAATGTAATTAATCATGTATCGTCTTAATAATATTATCATAGTTAATGCCTTTAACTTATCTCAAACAATTAAAAACAACAATTTATGAACATGTAAATACATATATATATATATATCTAATCATCGTTGAGTATCACTCATAATACACATTACTAGTACTTATATTGATTAACAAATTATATACACTACCTATGAACAATTAAAGGTTCATTTTATATCATCATGATTATAGATGATCTCACTCTATACTGCTCATATTTTAGTAATTGATCTTACATCATTACATGTCTATTAAAATGTTCGTTATAATGTCTTAGCAATTTATTGCTGCACACCCGATCAAACCTTTCGTACCATAAGTGTCTTTTATATTGAAATTCTTCATTAATATTGGTCATTTCACATGTAATTAATGTCATTAGATAAATATATTGTGACTTAAAGAATTAATGTGAAAATTTTTAAATTACATGTTAACAAGTTACACATCTTATTGTCTAGCTAGCTGGACTGGTTTTTCGCGGGACATTCACCCTATGCGCTCGCTTCCCTTTCCGTAGTCCACTAACCGTTGACGTAACTTTCACTTTCCCGTGTGGGTTGTATGTTCGCTTCATAATATTTCTTCAACTGACGCACGTTAAATTTCGCTCTCACCTTAATTTTCTTGTTCCTTTTGTATTCCTCCTATTTGAATACGATTATTTTCTTGGACCTGGTCTATTCTTGCATTTACCATTACTTTGTTTTGTGTGATGGTTTCGTTAGCTTTTCTCAGTCTCTCATTAGTGTCAGCTGTTTCTTGCTTCCTTTCCTCATCGATTTTGTCCATCTTCTGGTTAATTGTATCATTGACCTGTTTAATTCTACCATTAATTTTTCTTAAATTCTCTTCATTGATTTGTCTGAATTCTTCCTTCATTTGGTTATTATTGTCACTTATAGTTTGCCTTAAGGTTTCGTTAGTACTTTCTTTAATACTGTCAATTTTTTCATTGGTTTGTTTATTGCTTTCCTTAATGCTGTCTATTTTGTCATTTATTATTTTATTATTCTCTTCGAATGTGTCATTAATTTGCCTCAAGTTCTCATTTATTTGTCTATTGTTTTCATCTGTATTCCTGTTAATACTGTCTATTTTCTCGTTAATCTCTTCCTTCATACCGTCTATTTTCTCATTTGTTTGTCTGTTATCTTCCTTGATGTTATCGAAATTTCCTCCATTTGTTTTAATAAGTTTTGACACAAAATTTCATTTTGTTTCTTTGAGTTTTCCGTGATTTCTTCCTTCTGCTTCTTAAAATTGTTGTTTTCTTCTTTGTTCTTGTCCAATTTTTGGAACAATTCTTCCACACTCCTTGCGCACTCGTAATCAGGTACTAATAAAGAATTTAATTTCCTGGCATCAAGGCATAAGCGGATACTCCCGTTCGGCTTGGTGACAACTACTAAAGGGTTTATATAGGGACTACTTGCCCTCTCTATAACACCATTCGCTAACATCTGTTGGACCTCTTTTTCCACTTCTTCTCTATAGTGTAAAGGGACTGGATAAGTCCTTTGCACAAATGATGCGTTTTCAGTACGTGTTAACTGATGTTCATAGAACTTAGCTCTTCCAGGCTCTGTTCTGAAAACATCCCTATTCTCACAGACGAGTTGCTGAATTTGGTTCTGTTGCTCGTTGTTCAACTCAGCCCCGATGTTGATTTCTGGAGTATCATCAATATAGTGCTGGTCACTCCTAACGTCAACTACCGGTTTCTCTATATACCCTTTTATGACACTTACCGCCTTCCAATGCTTAAACTCTTTAATATTTACATTGATTTTCTTAGTATCAATTTCCATCGTAATGGTATTTCTTTTAAAATGTATTTATGCCTTCCATTCAAGTAACGTATCTACCCCAATAATACAATCATGAACGAGTTTCGGGACTATAAGAGCTACAATTTGGGTTTGGGTACCATTTATATTGACAGGTAAATAAGTTTGTTCAGTTATCTTTTGTATTTTGGCTCCAGTGGCTCCCTGTACATTACAATTTTTTACGGGTAGTCTGGGACAATTACGCAACTGACTATTATTTTCTACAAACTTTGAGCTGACACAGGTTACCTCACTGCCAGTGTCTATTAGCGCTCGTACTAGTAGATTACTGATTTTACAAATTATTTCCGGACATTCAGGATAATGGCTTCTACCCACTTCTTGCTCTTCTTTTAACAAGAACTCCCTATCGCTCACTTGTTTTATATTATTTGTTACTTTCTTTTTACCTGTTTTCTTGGGTTGTTTCACTGCAGGTAATGGTAGGTTTAGTTTTGTTTCTTTTCTGCCTGCAGTGGCTTCCCGTTTCCCGTATTCATTTTACTAGTAGACGGTTGCGGCTCGGTAGATGTTATGGCTGTTTTACATACCTTAAATCCTTTATTTGGTCGGTTTTCAACACTCCTACTTCTACCCTTTTCTTCCAATTCCTGCCGATTTTGGGGTTTGTTACCCGGATATGGGGTAAACCTTTTTTCTTTCGGGCGTTCATTGTCTCTTCTTTTCGTTAGGTAGAAAGTTGGTTTATGATGATCGTCTCTAGGGTGGTTACTCAGCTGATTATTTACACGCTTCAGATCCCTCTCTAGGTCTTGACATTCATCCACGACCATTATAAACTTTTCTAGAGTATCCACTCCTCTAGTAGTGGTTGCTACTCTAGTGCGTTCTGAGAAATGACGCGCTAGCTTATACACTAGGTCTCTCTCTTCTATTGGTGGTGTTAGATGCTTTACTTGTGCCATTACGTTTAGCACATAGTTGGTTGTTGTCATATTCATTGACGGGTAATAATTACCAAATTCCAGATGATCGCGTACCCTTCTTTGGATGTGAATGTTCCAGTATTGAGCAAGGAATTTTTCTCTGAAGTCGGAGTAGGTTTGGACTCTGTCCGAGATGAC
Source organism: Magicicada septendecula (assembly GCA_034769895.1). Classification (NCBI taxonomy): domain Eukaryota; kingdom Metazoa; phylum Arthropoda; class Insecta; order Hemiptera; family Cicadidae; genus Magicicada; species Magicicada septendecula. Next base: position 347,817,740 of record CM068370.1, read on the forward strand.
TTTCCACCACGTACCTGCCCAATTCTTGAGGAATCGCCCTAACATGTCCTTCTTGTCCTCGTCGTCCATCAGTGGGTTTACACGAGATACATAAGCCTCAAACGGCCTTAGGAACTCCACAGGATTCTCATGTGGGTTTCCTGAGAATGCAAGGTTTACCGGTTCATCCTTATAGCCGCCACACCTCAAGATTTTGGTTTGCTGTGACTTCATTGCCTTAGTCAGATCTTCTCGCATTACCTTTATAGTAAGACTCGTGTATCCCGTAGTATAGTAATGGTATAATAATTTGCCCGTGTTATGCTTTGTATATGTTAATTCGTAATAAATAGTTGTAAATAGTGTATCAGTTAATCGTGGAATATTTATGTTGTGTGTTTTCGAATGTGATTTAATATATAAGTTAAAATAATTGAATTATTCTGCCTTGTTTTAATAAACAGAATTATAATTATTCCAATTCAGCAGTTAGAACTCCAAAATCAATTCAAAAATAGCGGTCGAGTCATCCCAAACAATTCTCAAGTCACTTTCGATATTAGGCTTTAACCTATTCTTTGAGGTTAATCTTGGTTTTGTAGTTTGCGTACTTCCAATGACTCCCCGACGTCTTCTTATCCTTGTTAATTATAAAATAAATGTTGATAATATATTATGTTCATGAAATAATAACGCATGGATATGATTTATTAACATAATTGTTTAATCTCTGTAATATGAGTTCAAATTAATAGAAATTTCCATTCGTTACATACGGTTGTCACAATCGATATTTATCTCAGGAGTGAATAATTAAGTAAGGTTAATATTTTTTCGTTGGAATTCTTGTGGCTGCTACGAAAAGTTCCATTACATGATAATTAACAATATAGAGTACCTTTACAAATCATCTATTACTTATAATCAAAAAAATTTACAAAATTTATATATTAAATAACATACGATGGTTGACGAGATTCAATACGCTTCGTAAAAAGCATGCAGGTTAGAGTGACGTCAACATCATGGCTGCCATTGTCCGTGTCAGAAAATAATGAAGTTTATTAAATGTGTACAAATAAATGTTTTCCTTATAATCACTAGTTCGTTTAGATAGGGAATTTGTTTTCACTTGTTAAAATGTTCACTAGTGATTAGTGTTAGTGTGAATTGGTGTATTGTCTAGTGGTTGTTCCTTTTTGGATAAAAATATTGTCAATGATTAAGTCAAATTATACTTTACACATCTAGGCGATATTGCTGAACGTCTTCTGGTTTATTCTTTATATTTTCTTGATTGTGTGTGTTCCTGGTTCGTGAAATGATTGTAGTGGAGGAATTATTTATCTTCGATGGTGGTCATACAAATCTTCTTTCACAAACGGTTTAGTAATTTTATATTTTTTGTATTAATAACATCTCGACACGCACAATTAAACTGTTCTCCATCACAATTAACAATTAAGTGTTATTTCTTCTTTTTTAGTCACCGAACTCATACAAACTTCTTAAATTTTGATTGGCCATTTATGTACAGGTTAAGTGTTATATGATCAACACCCATTACCTACTTTACATTTTATAAATTACCTTTAATAGATAATTTTATTATTATACTCTAATGATACATGCAATGTTTACATGATGGTTAATTATATAATTATAAACAATTTGATACTAAACATGCCTCAGTTTATAACTGTAAAACCTTATTAATTTGAATTTCTCTGATATGTGGTGGAACAATTTGTTATGGTTGATTGTAATTTCTACCTTGACTCCCTGAGATAAATATATTTAAATAAATTAACTGGTAACATATACTCTTATAACATATAACAAAAACTCTTAATAATAATACTTGTTTTTGACAACTTTAATTATTTCATACTTTTAAACTATTGTCTGTATGATAATAATAAAACACTTTTTATAAATAATAAATAGCACACTGTTTAACTATAGTTTGTGCCACTATTTATTATTATATCACTCATCACTATACAGGTTTGTGTCCCTTTTTCTATCCTTAATTATAGGCTTATACAATTTTGTTAATACAATTTTAATTTATGAATAGGTACTCTTTATTGGGATTGGTTGTGTTATTCAGGGTAAATTATTTAGGCCTACTAGGTTTATTTATTTAACTTTTTGTCTGTTTACTGCCCTATTCTACTGGGTTATTTCTGGGTCTCTTGATGATATTAAATAAGTCAAAGGTTGTTTCTATTTAGCTATATTTGGTTCTTTACTAATCTCTTGAAAACTTGGTAATTTCCTTTAATTGACTATTAATTATTATTTCTTGTTCCCTCTCTGGATAGGATTTCCCTATTATATTTACAATTCTTTTTCTAACATTTTGTTTCGTTACACCTTTAATTGCTGTTCCACCGTTTGATGTACTTCGTCTCGGTCCGCCTTACTCTCTACTTGTTTCTTAACCTCTTTAATATTTTCACCCAGTTGGGTACACTCTTCCCTAGTACTCTGTATTTCTTCTTTATTTAGAAGCGTTTGTGTTTTTAATTCAGCAGTTACTTCGCTGAATTGTTGGTTAATGAGGGTTACTTTCTATTCTAACCTTTCATGAAATTCGTTTCTAAATTTATTTAGTTTTTCGTCTTGATGGCGAAAATTAGTGTTTACTTGTTTCCTAAATTCCTCTAATGTAGTTTTAATCTCTTCGGTATGCTTATCAAACTTAATATTACTCTCATCTATTTTGCCATTGGTACTATCTAAGTTACTAGCTAAATGAGTTATTTCTTCATCTATTTTAAATGTAGCTTCTTTACTACTTTGTTCTATTTGGCTAGATAAATTTTCGTTTATTTGTTTCATTTCGCTAGATAAATGTTATTAGTTTGCTCTATTTTATTATTAACATCATTTATTAATTTTTGATTACATTCTTCTAAATTTTGATTATTTTCTTCTTTTTTCTTATTGATATCTTTTATTTCACTATTTAATTGACTACTTGTACTATCAATTTTAATATTTGTAATTTCGATTTTACTTTCTATTTTACTATTATTTTCATCCATTTTAGTGGTCAACTGCTTAAACATCTGTTCAATTGCTGCCATATCTACTGCTGGTGATTTAGCCATTTTTTAATTTTATTATTATTTAACAAAATTTATTTTAATATTTAACCCTTCAACAGTTATTTGTAACCTTAAATTCCACTTCGTTTCAAATTAATTAATATTACAATTTAAACTAGTCACTTGGGTAAAAGCAACGCCAAATTATATAACTTTCTTTATATAATTTGTCAATTTAATCGGGCCCATTAGTTGCGGTGCCAAACATACATATAACTTATTTTTATATACCGTATATATTTGGGAGTTTAATCGTGCTTACTCGTGCCCCACGTTGGGCGCCAAACTTACAACGCTCCTTTTTATCTAATACACTTATATAATATTTTTAATGATAGATAAAACGTTACTTACCAGTGATTTTACTTTACCTGGGCGCCAGAACAAATCCCAGATATAAATGACACGGTTTCAGCTTAGCTCAGAGCATAGTGACACACTTTTTCAGGATTCGTTCAGTGAATGTGGAATTCAAGGGGAATCGTTACAAATAACACTTTAAAATTTGATTGAGTTTGTTTAATTAACGTTTTAATTATTTTGTTAACTTCTTCAAAAATTCTAATTGTAGGACTTATTGCTACCCTAACGCTTATAATTAATGAGTGTGCGTGAAAAGTGAAGATTAAAACGTCCAAACGACCTATTGCTCTTATCTGGTTTAATTAAGATAATTTATATCTCCCAAACCAGTGCTAAAGAACAGGTCTGAAATAATTTGCACGTTCAATACTACACCTCACTTTCCATTCAACACTCCTATACTATGTTATAACTAATCTTACTAATTAAATACAAATTATTAATTTTCTTAGTGTCTTTTAAAAATTTTTTATTGCTTTTTATTATTTGTTTATTATTTATTTCATTGATCAATGAATCTATTTCTTACTGTTTGATGCGTCGACCGTAGATGGGAATCTGTAGAGATCCTCCTTTTGATGGTTCAGCACAGAAGAAATGATGTTGACCAATCCTGTTGAACGACGATCTGGGCAATTACAGATGCTGTAGCTCTCTTTTGCACCAGTCACTTCACAATTGATTATTAATTGATTATTTAATTAATTAATGTGGTGTTACACAGCGAGAGTTATTGTCGAACTGTACTAGTTCCTCTGCAACTGCGGACTACTTCTCGAACTTTTTACTTAAATGAAACTTTGCGTGTTTGTGAAATTAAGCACGTAATTTACACATGTCTAGCGCATTGAAGATCCGAACGAAGAGTGCTCGCTACCCTCCGTCAGAGTTGGCGTCTGTTCTAAATGCAGGATTCTGATTGAATTCTCGAGTTATTTCGCTTGGCGTTCTTCTTCTGTATATCTTCTGTAAATGTTAATTATATTGGTTGATACTTTGGCTACTTATAGAGCATTAATTGCTGAACACTATGCTGTTTTTAGAATTGCTGTATATTTATTGGTTTCAAAGATATTGCAGTTTTAACACATAAATTCAATTGAGTAAAATTTCCTGTCTGTACCGGCATTTGTTGTAGCAGTGACGAGGTTAGACAGAGATGGCTGCCATTATACGCTCTCTCTCTTGCTTACGTCGCTATACTCGCTCCGTTTGACACTTTCATATAACGCTCAGATAGGACGACAATATGAATCGTTATAATATATATATATATATATATATATATATATATTTCAATCACTTTCTGCTACAGTCCGTTTCTTGATGTATATAATACTATAATACTTATAACTATTTTACCTCAAGATGTATTTTTTCTTTAGGGACATGTTTCGGGAGATCCTGTTCTCCCATCTTCAACCTTCGCCATCTTGCTTCTCTGAGAAGCAAGATGGCGAAGGTTGAAGATGGGAGAACAGGATCTCCCGAAACATGTCCCTAAAGAAAAAATACATCTTGAGGTAAAATAGTTATAAGTATTATAGTAATATATATATATATATATATTGCAATGGAACATCGCAGAAAGGGTCTTTGTGGCTATGACTACATGCTTTTATACCAATTTATGACGTTATAACCCGTTAAAAATTGATTCTGTTTAAAATTTTGTAAAATAGCTTTAAGTTTTGAAATAAGAAATGTGTAATTAACTGTTGTATGTCAAAATGCCCATAAATTTATTTTCTGTCATGTCAAGTGCAAATTTAGTGCGCGAGTGCGCGTGTTCGCGTGTGATTCGTATTTACATGAATAATTTTGGTGTAAATTAACGTATTGAACTTGGACAGCTCATACTTCTAAATTAGCGCTACATTTTTCTTATGTCAAAGACTCAAAACATATTATTTTAATATGTATTTTTAACAGAATTCATCTTATCTTCTGAAAGTCATAAAACTTTTAGATAAAATCTATACATGCTTTTGCCGTTTTCAGCAAAATTGATCAGGACTTCTGTCTAACAATCTAACCCATCAATCACGTGCTAGGGGTTTTGATCAATCAGAAGCTCCAATTTTCATTCGGATTGGTTCCTCGCGAAGGAAGTTTCAGACCTAACAGCTAGGCCTTAACAGATGTTGTCTCTGTGCGAGTTTGTCGTATCAGTATACGTTCTACATAAGGGTTACGAGTACGGAATTTTATCAACGAGTTGCCCGTCTGCTAAAAAATCCATTGGGTACTAGAACTAAAATAAATTAAATTATTAATTAAATAGTGCTCTATCGTGTTAGTGAAGATTTCCTCATAGGGTCAGGTGTATTTACCGTAATACATCTGTGTGAACGCGAGGACACATCAAGACACGGTAAGGTGTTCGTACAATACACCGAAACTGCACTAATTTATATTACACCCATTATCGAGCCCTGAGGAACGAGATAAACGCTATCGGTGTATCGGTGTATCGGCGTGCGTGCGGAGAGTTCCATGTGTCATCAGTGCACCAGATTCAACAGGCAGTGATACGGTCAAGCGGTTTCGTCAGTGGAATTCAACGCTCAAGTAAAATAGACTGTTAAGATCAAAGAAACATTTAAATCATTTACAGACATTATTAAATTTAGAATAAATAATTTTGTTCAATCATAGACCATATAATTAATTTGTTTAAAAATATATACCTTACTCCAGATAAAAGAATCTTATATTATTGTGTTATTAATACTATGCCTTCTATTTGTTCTGTTCCTATATATATATATATATATATATATATATATATATGCTATCACCATTAGCTTTACAACACGGCACAGGCAATGTGCTGCCTGTTCCGCCTTCAAAGATCCTCCAGCCATCTCTTCCTGGGTCTAACAACACACCTGTGTCCAGTGTCCTATAGGTTTGCATTTTCAAACTTGTTTGGCTAGTCTGGGATCTGACATTCTTTCTAAGTGTTCTTTCCACCGTTGTTTGTAATCTTTTAATTTTTCATTCAAGTTAAAAACTTGTAACTCTTCTCTTATGCTCTCTTGGTTTATACGGTCTAGTTTAGAACTCCTTTTAACTCCTTTTAAGAATGTCACTTCCGAGGCCTGTATTTCACTGTTTTGTTGCTTTGCTATTGTCCATAATTAACATCCATAGGACAGTATAGGGACTGCCATAACTTTATAGAACTTTAATTTTGTATCTCAACGCACCTTGTTTTTAAAAATACGGTTGATTATCCCACAGGTTGTCTGTAACTTACTTAAATTAACATCAATTATCACTCTCGCAGTTTAGAGCTAGAACAGATATGTGTAATTCACTAGTACTAAGCTCTCGACTCTGCTTGATGGCGACTCTTAAAATTATCTCAGGGTATCCAAGAAATGATTATTAACACAATTAACTTGAATGACTGCTAATTTTAATGAACATCTTCATTAACATATTACAAGTTGCATACAATCTTAATGATTAACAATTATTGAAATTATACTTCTCATCAATTATCATTGAAAGTAGGTTCATAGACCAATTGAATTGCCAATAGTAATAGAGTTACAAAATATTACATGAATTAATATGAGTTTAATGTTCAATTTGGTTTACTTGTTTGTTGAATTCCTTTTGTTGGTGAATCCTTCCCTCGGAGTATGCGATCTTGGAGATTGCGTTGTCGGCGATTCGGATGATCCTGTTGTTGACATTCGATGACACTAACACTTGATTACTTCGGTTTCACTTTAATTACCACTGTTCACACCTACTCACTGATTCAGTATGTAACTAGTGTATACTACTATTTATTTTTGACACCTTAGTAACTATGTTATCAAGCTGAGTGCTCGCAATATCAGTAATTCATCCCGAATACACTCCCACGTTCCGTAACTTCCGAATGTACGTGTCAGATTATAGATACTATGAAGTTCGGTAATTATCACCAAGTTATATTATATTTATTCTAACAATTACTTTGATTTGGTATACATCGTTCACTGTAATACCGGGTTTAATATTGTTAAACACACGAGACGAATACTGTACTTATTAATTATCGCAAGTTTTTGTTATAAATTCTTAATACGCGGTGACGAGTTTGAATAGCTGTAATACTCTCCGTCGAATTTAGTTATGAAATCGTAATGCGCGAAAACGAGTCTGATAGTTGTAGTGTTCGCCGTAGACTGCTGACAATTTTCCCAACTACGTTTTTTATACTCCCGCAAACGTACCCATACTCAATATTTACAAATCGCGTTCCCATTGGTTTCAAGTACCGCGATATTTGATTTCCTCCAACCCAACTAGCTAAATTCACCCGCTTAAAAGTGACGCTTTCTTCCATTCGTCAAAAAACAGCGCGTAGCAAACTTTTCCGTTTAAGGGAAACGACGCTACTTCGAGTTCTCTCTCTCTACCATCTCTTTCTAAATCCTAACGGTGCTGCATTGTCTGAGCACTCAATTTTCTCTCTGTTTCACTTAACTTTATGGTTTTTTTTAATACAATACATTTTATGATTTTACACCCTGTACGTGACTTGCTGTATAGTTTTCCCCCCGTCAGACAGGCGCCTCGCCGAGGGTGTGTGTGCTTTGAAAAACACCGCTAGGCAGGTTTCTAACCGTACATCAACTCACATTACTTGCACTTCTTATTCTAATAAACATTTAATAATCATGATTCATGATATATATAAAACCAGCGTAAAATTGGGTAGCATTCAATTTTTACGTTATACAATATCATAATTCCAAATAATTAAAAGGGCTCACCTGTTCTAGAATTCGATCATTAATCATTAGTTTTGTTCTTATTGCCTCCTTAGCTCGAAATGCCATTACTTTTGTTTTTATAGTGGAAATTTTCATATTGTATTGTTTGCAAATCTGACGAAGCTTCAAAACAGATTTTTGGAAAACAGATTGTCTATTTTGAAATATGAGTAAATTATTAGCAAACAATAGTACATTCAAATATCTGTCTCGTGACAACTAAATACCAGAGTTCACTAGCCGTTTCTATTTCCTTACCAGATAGTCAATATAGATGTTAAAAATGTATTATCATGTCAATCCTTTGAAGTACAGTTTACCTCCAAATCATGAGATAGTAAGTTCTGTTCTGGTCTCCACCGCATGATGATAAAAAACAGGAACTAGTTCCGTGTTGGCTGGAATTTACATGTGAATGCATCGGTTGCAGTTACACAATAGACAGTCTGAGCTTGAGAGTAAAATATTTTCAGCAACACAACAGTGCACAGTGCAGACTGTTCCGGTTTACAAACGACCTGTCACATATTTTATTGCCGTAACTTTGGACACGATTGAAGATATAAAACAGATATTCTCTCTCTCTCTCTCTCTCTCTCTCTCTCTCTCTCTCTCTCTCTCTCTCTCTCTCTCTCTCTCTTTCTCTTTTTAACGTAACTTTTTTGTGTTGTGATACAAAGTCTTATTTAGTTTTATTCTACGATACACTGAATTGAACTGAACAAGACAGACGACAAGAAGCAAGCCACACCGCTGCTTTATCGGCGTCGTCACCAGAATCTTTGTAGCCTCACCGCTCGGTACCACTGTGTCAACACACGCACACGCGCGTGCACGCAACAAAAGTCACATTTTACTTTTTTAATTATAATCACCTTACTTATATAATGATAGATATAATGATAAATAAGAACTTGGCGCGCGTGTGGAAACCCTGTCAATGCATATTCCCCCCCTCCAAAAAAACCGATTCAGTGACATATTTTAAAAACAATTAAAACTTTGAAGTAAATGTTATTTTAGTTTATTCGATTATAGTTTAGACGTAGGTCGGAGGCCCCGTTCCCCATCCTTATTTATTTCCTTCCCACCTCTTTACATGCCCGTCATTGCCGGGTTTCGTTCTTCACCTTTCTCTCTCTCTCTCTCTCTCTCTCTCTCTCTCTCTCTCTCTTTCTCTCTCTCTCTCTCTCTCTCTCTCTCTCTCTCTCTCACTCACTCTTTCAGTCCGTCTCCTCCTCCTTTGTCTCATTCTTTATTCCTTTTCCTTTTTCTACCATCTTATTCTTTTATACCTTCATCTGCCCTTCCATTCTTCATTTTTACTTTTTCGTAACAAGATTTATATATTTTTTCCTTCCGAGTTTGCTTAAAACTGAAAGTCGCTAATCAATCAGGCACGTTTCCTGTTATTATTACTGACTTGTTAATTGTTTATGTTTCGAAATCCAAAACTCAAGTATACGGTTTGGTCGTACATGAAAATGATATTTTTACACTTTAACGTATTTTCGAAGTGAGAAACTGTTACGACAGTCACACCAACCGTGGTGTTGTTCAACGGAAACATAATAACTGACACGGATGAAGTTACTAATTACAAGGTTTAATTAGACACAAACAGCAGTTATAAATCAACAAAGCACTGTCATGCGATAATTCAAGTTAAATTTGTCCAACAATAAACGTCACCTTATTACAGTATTGCACTAATTATCACAGTAATCACTTCTCAATAAACCGCAACAATCACTGCAAACTGCACTGCAAAAATGTGAGGTCTAAACTAAACTTCTAATGTAACCGCTGATATTATATTAGACGTTTATATTTATTTATATTATAATATATTATATATTTATTTATTATATTATTATTATATTATAATTTATAACTAACGCAAATTATTATATATATATTATATTATATTATATTTATTGGTTTATTACATTTATATATACTACCCCGTACATTTTCCAGAACAATCTTCCACTTTCTTGGCGGCACGACGAGCATAATTTGCGAATCTACGGGCGCTAGAACAATCTGGAGAACAGGTAAAAGCCCGACCTTGAACGTGCCGGCTGCACGCGCTAGGCTAGTCGAGACACATGTAGAAAGAGAATCTCGAATCTTCAAGAGCATTTCGTAATTGTCTTTCATCTCAACGAACGGAGGGATACTTAAATGTATACGGCGATGTGATTGTAAACGTAACTATCCTACTGGTCCCGGATAGACCACGTTCATCTACCCTTCGAAAACATGTGTCTATCCTACTATATTGTCTATCTACTTCGTAAAGAGAACTGGGATAATTATTGTCGTTTACAGAACTGACACCGTTCGTAAGCTACCTGCCTGTAGCTTTATAACGTAATTTATTGTAGACATAAAAATGCAATATCACAGTGTAATAAATAGAGTATCGATTTACACTAACACAACGCTTCGCAGTAACGTTAATTGCTACATCACTAACGCTCCAAGCCAGTAAACTATTGGAGCGGCTTTATAAATGTGTATGTGTGGTGCTTCGGGTCGTACTTTACAGCCGCTGGTATCATGCTCCTCACTCACCCATTGCAAGTATTTATTGCTGTAATAAACATTATACGCGTGTTACTATATTGTCATATCATAATATTACACCACACACACACACACACACACACACACACACACACACACACACAAAATCTTAATTGTAACTTCAGAGTTTCTCGTATCGATTTTAAAATTATCATATATGTATTATTTTCGTCCCCATTAATAACTTCATCAAATTTGGAACCAACAATGGAGAATCGATATTGTATTTATGCGCGTAATTAAAATAATGATGTTACTTAATAGTAATATTTAGATTACAGAGGCAATACTGGTCGTTTGGCAGGACTTTATAGGATAATTAAACATCTTGGTCGCACGCGCGTGTGCGAGGACTGAAATACAAAAGACACACTAAAAAAAAAGGGAAACAGCAAAATAAGTTATTGTTTACTATGTGTACGACACAGCTGAAGGCATCTCCTGGACGTTCAAAATATTCTAGCGCAGGACAGTTATTATACGTCTAGTTTCTTCTTACGGCACCAATAAACTGTTACAAATGTCACATAAGGAGTTTTTGTCTTACCTTTCACCTTGGTGTGGTAAAGTTTCCAGGGGTCGTTGTTATTCAATCGGTAGGCTAATAGTTCGATTTCCAAAATTAGTTCACTAGAGTATACTGTACTTTAGTACCTCATAACTAACTAATAAATTAAATATATCAACATAAATGTAATTACTGCATCTAGTACAGTAACGAGCGCAAGAGTGAACTAACAACTGTTTGCTGTTTTCAAACAATATTAACTTTATATCCACTGGGAACAAGTTTCTTGGTCAGTAAAAGAGTGAAACATATGGTAATGGATTTCAGAGCAGTGAATGAGAGAATGAGAGTGAAAATGCTCACTAACATTAAGCGGAAGGTTCTTTAACATAACATTCATAAACTGTCATGCACCAACGAAAGAGAAGGATGCAATAGTTAAAGATGATTTTTGTGGAAACTTAGAAAGAATATATGAAATAGCACATACGCATGATATTAAAGTAATTTTTGTAGATTTTAACGCAAGGATTGGAAAAGAAACAGGATACAGAGTAACAGTGGGTAGAAATACATATTAAGCATGGGTAGAAATTCACGCATATTAATGAAAATCAGAAGATAAGAGAAATAGAGCAGGAATATAGTAAATAGCATGTAACCACCTTCTATAGGAAAGTAAGGGAACAAAGAGAAGGATTTAAAGGCAGAACAAATATGTGTAAGAATTAGGCAAGGTAAAGTAGTAGTGGATGAGAAAGAAATAGATAGATGGAGAGAATATTTTGAAGATTTAACACAACTAAAGAAAAAGGGGTGTTGGGGAAGAAGAGGATAGAGAGGTTGAAGAAGAATCCAGTAATATAGTTCACATTTGAACATACCGCCACTTTCGAGGGAAGAGGTTGAAGAACAAGTGGAGAAATTGAAGAACAAAAATCACCAGGAGAAGATGAAGTAACACCAGAACTAGTCAAAAGCGGAGGAGAAGAATTGATAAACAAGATACATGAGCTATTTAAAGATGCAAGAAAAAATGCCAACCGAATGGATGCATGCGATAATATGCCCCATATACAAGAAAAAGGGAGATAAGCTAAAATATAACAACAACAGAGGAATATATTTGCAAGCCATAGTTTATAAAATTTTTGCCCCGATTAGGCTATAGCATAGTGAATTAAGCCATATGCGGAGGAGATTTTGGAAGAGTACCAATCAGGCTTTAGAAGCGGAAGATCCACTATAGGCCATATATCACTATACTAATGAGTTTAGAAAAATGCTACGAATCCAATATTGACGTGCACCAACTGTACGTGGATTAAAAACAGGCGCGTGACAGTTAAACAAGAAGGTATTTACTACAGAGAATGGAGGACTTCGGAATACCCAAGAAGTTGATTAATCTCACAAAAATTACAATATCACAAACAATAAATAGGGTGGAGAAACAGGAAGTTCTATCAAAATAATTTAAAGTGAAAAGGAAGCTATGACAGGGTGATCCGCTTTTCTCAATGCTATTGAGTCTAGTACTGGAGAGATGTATAAGAAAGATAAAAATAAACCCTGGAGGAAATAAATATAACAGATCTTGCCAATACCTAGCATATGCAGACGACGTGATAATTATGGCGAGAACAAGACAAGCGCTAGTAGCAGCATATCAGAAATTGAAAATAAAGGAGCAAAAGGCCAGATTAAAAATAAATGAAGAGAAAACAAAGTATATTTTGATGACAAGGGAGAGAGAAGAGAGAAAGGAAGAATAAGAATAGGCAACCACAGTTTTGAGGAGGTCCAAAAATTCAAATATCTCGGAAGCACAATTACACAGAATAATGAAACAAGCGAAGAAATCAAAGCAAGAATAGCAGCAGGAAACAGAAGCTACTACGTATTAAAATTATATTCCAATCCAGGAATGTATAAAAAAATGTCAAAAAGAAAATATACATCACGGTAATCAGACCTGTAGTAACATATGCAAGCGAGACATGGGTGCTGAAGTTGGAAGATATGAAAACCTTGGTGTTTTCGAGAAGACAATTCTGATAAGAATTTATGGACCAGTGTGGGACGGAGAGATGTGGAGGATAAGAAAGAATTGTGAGCTAAGAGACCTTTATGGAGAAGCGGACATAGTTGCGGCAGTGAAGGCGCAAAGGTTGAGATGCTTGGGGGACGTGGTGAGAATGAGACGTGATCGAGGTCCAAAAATGCATTGGAAACGAACCCGGAGGGAGTAAGGAGGAAAGGATGTCCGAGGAGGAGATGGTATGCAGATGTGGAAGGGGTTTGAGGGAAATGCAAATGGCAGGTTGGAGGAGTAAGGCTCAGGACAGAAAAGAATGAAGGAGAATCATTGAGCAGGCCAAGGTCTACGTCTACAGGGACCGTATTGCCAGAAGAAGAAGAAGAATTAATTTAAATCAATATTTTCCAGTATGAGGTCTCTCTTGAGCAACCTGTCCTTTTTTAAAAATGAATCTAAATTAACTTAAGGCCGCATAAAACTTATAATTAGTTTTTAAAAGTGCTTTGATTATTCTTGACAATTTGAGCCTGAGTGGGATAATACGAAATCTGCTCAGTAATACGTGGATAATCATTTTTTCGGTGGTCAACAATTCGTTTATTGACCGAATATTGTTGCTATTCGGAACTTTAAAGGTACTTGTACTGCAAAAGCTTTAATTATTATAGATGCAATGATGATTTGGTGTTGAATTAGGTTCCAATTTTTAATAGTTTCTTATTAAAACGTAACGACTCCAAACTATTATGATTGAATGTAACGTTTGGAGTACCGGACATGTACCGAGAGAGAATCTGAGAACAGTCGTATATGCTAAATGCATAACGGTTCGAAAAGGTGAAAGCCTGCTTCGAAAATAGATGGTCCCCCTCTTCCTCCTCCTACACCCTCCTCCTTCTCCTTCTCCTCTTCCTTATCATCATCTTTCTTCTTTCTTCTTATATGTGGTTTTCTCTTACAGGAAACGTTTCTATTACTGATAATTTAGTGGGGTTTCTATACAGACTACTCTCGTTTTCTGCACCAACAGTACGTTTTAAACGCATCGATATTTTTGGCATTTCATAGCTTATACTCCATATAAAATACTGAGAATACTATGCTGAGTAAAAGGTACAATAATGCAAACTGCCGTACAGGGAAAGGATACCATTGTTATGAAAAGACAAGGTTTTCTGGACACTTTGCTTGAGTTAAACAAATACATTATTGTGACTGACCGCCTCTGTGAGCTAGTGGCTATCGGTTTCACCATCACCGCGGGAGGACGTGGATTATACTTCTCGTGATCACAAGAATCTTCTTCTATTCGTTTGTGCGTTTTCCTCATCTTTTTGATTTTCCTTGCATTCCGCACCCATTATGTTGTCATTTCTCATAACTAACGTGTTGTCTCCTATCCTCTTTTAGAACTTTTCGTTTCTGCAGCTGAATTCTTCCTTTATTACGATTCTTTAGTATCCATCTTTTTTACTGCCATATATTAAAATCGACGTAGCCATAACTTCGAAGAAGTTGATCTTTTTCTGATTAAAGTTATCCGGGCTGTTTGGCCGTGGTCCATAGTTTATTTCCAAACCAAACGTTTCAACAGCTCCAATGGCTGCCATCATCAGTGGAATAATAAAAATCCTGATCGTAGGGTGTTCACGTCAGGCCCACAGTACTGTGGTATAGGCCTGACGTGAACACCCTACGTTCAGGATTTTTATTATTCCACTGATGATGGCAGCCATTGGAGCTGTTGAAACGTTTGGTTAGGCAATAAACCATGGACCACGGCCAAACAGCCCGGATAACTTTAATCATACAACTGACACCGGCCATGAAAGCCTGAGGTCAATGATCTTTTTCTCCTTCGCAAATGTATTGCCTAATGTTCTTTGGATAGAGCTGCAAACCATCTGGTTTGGTTTTATTGTCTTCACAGTTCCATTTTAGCGTAATACCGTAAGTGAAATGTGCTACCTCTTTATCACATAATTATACCTAAGTGAAATGTGCTACCTCTTTATCACATAATTATACCTAAGTGAAATGTGCTACCTCTTTATCACATAATTATACCTAAGTTAAATGTGCTACCTCTTTATCACATAATTATACAATATTTGACTCTAGAGCTTAGTTTTCACTCGTCAGTATTTTCATATTTCCATCTTCACAGCTGAATTTAATTATTTTAAGTAGTAGTAGTAACTGTTACTTGTTGTTTATGATTTTAAAATAGATTTTTCTGTTAATTAATGTAATATTACATGGACGTATAGAATTGTTGTTAATACAACCGAATAATTGACAGTAATGAAACAGTATGTTCATTAAAACTCGTTCATTAAGTACAATATCAAAAATTTTTTATATTTTTAAAATTAATATTTATCTTAGTTCTTTATCAAATGACAAGTGAAGTATACTTTGCTCTTCATCGAATTTGGGATCACCAGAGTAAAATCAGATTTACCAAGGTTGGTTACCGCTCAGACAAAACCGTCGAAAAAACATGCGTCAAGACGACATTAAAACGATACACAAACATTATTTAACATGCACAACAAACGAATACTAACACACTTTACAAATCGTTAAAGCAATTAATATTTTGCACCTACTCAATATGTAACAGGTGAATAATAGGCAACTCACTCACTAACCCATTATTTTTAGGTAATAAAAACTTCAAATTTTTATTATTTGTTTAAAAAAATTGAACATACATACATTCTTCTTCTTCTTCTTCTTCTTCTTCTTCTTCTTCTTCTTCTTCTGCTTCTTCTTCTTCTTCTTCTTCTTCTTCTTCTTCTTCTTCTTCTATTTTTTCCGCGTCTCCTTCCTCTTTATCTTCTTAATGTTAAACAAACCTGAATATGGTGTTAATTGTATGAAATTTCACAATTTTAGTGAGCCAGAAACCGAAAAAGGGGTTAAAAATTTTGAAACTTTTCAACAATTATTAAATGGTAGTTTAACAAAAATCCGAATGTAGTATTTACTTTGAAATGTCTTAACGTTAGGGGCATCAAGACTCAAAAAGGAAAGTTGAAAACATGTGAAAAAATGTAAACGTGTTTGCGGGGTTTTATATAATGCGGAATTTTAGTCAGAATACAAACTGGGTATCTTTCATAACTTAACAATCTCTCTAGCTTACAGATTTTGGACCGTCTTCAAAATGTTTATACCCTACACTTGTAAAAAAAAATTATATTTAATCAGTTGTGTATAATTGTAGCACTATTACGTCATGTAGCACTATTAACTCTTTTATGGTGTTTCTCAGCTAACGCTAAGAGTTCCGTTCAAAATAGTGAATTAGATCTGCAGCTCGTGGAGTTTTCCTGTTTATTTGTTTGTAACAACGGGTTAGACAATTTAATAACTTCTGTTATTGTTCACTGCGAATAGTGTTTAGTACGTTACTGTAATAAGGTGACGTGGAATTTAACTGACAAGACTAACAAAGTTGTTGATCGTTGTGTTGGTCTGATGACAATTTAAATCCACCGCACTAAAACCGCTGTAAAAATTATATTTTTTTTATGAGGGCAGGTGGAAAAATTTGCTGTACAAACATCCGGAAGGTTCACACTGCCGGCCTCTGAGGGTTTGAGTATTATACCCGACCCACCAAAAAACCACCTCCCTTTCTTTCCTAGGACACTAATCTGGAACTGTTTGACACACTACTTCGGGTTATTGTTCTTCAGCTCAAGGGCTCACATCTGACTTGTTATTCTTCTATATTATATTGTCCAAATTTATCTTCTTTGCCTGAACAACCTCTTTGTAAAGCGTGACATACAGTTCCAGGAGTCCTCTCTTTGAAGCATCGCTTCAACGATGTTATCCGGGGAGATTTTGTGCCTAATATTCTCTTGCAATGATCTTCTATGTTGCTCCCATCAGTCGCAAACGAAGAATGTATGGCTGCTATCGTCCGTAGTTCCCGAGCGGTACAGGCACTTGTAATAATAATACTTTTTTTTAGAAGGGGAAAAACGCTAAAATGCTTTATGCATCGTCAGAAGAGGCCGTGCTTCCTCTGGTGTGTGGGACTCTCACCCACTAAAAAACTCACCTCTAATTCAGGCATTCATACCAATCCCGGAAATACTTAGCGTATTACTTCAGGATGGAGCCTATTGCGCCCTCATCGGGCTTCTTCTAGTTGTTCCTCGTCTTCTACTGCCCGTTGGGTGCAAGTTGCAAGTTGGGCCTGTCTTTTTTTTTCAGTAGTACCCACTGAATATATGCATTGATGCGGTCCAATTCCGCCTTACCACGAAGCATAAGCGCAACTACGCTCTCGGGCGTGAAGTCCCCGAGCTCCATTTCCAGTACCATCCTCTGTCTTACGAATCTGTAGCACTTGAAAAACTTGAAATAATAATAATAACAATAATAATCAAATTTTCTCACTTAGGCCTAACTCTTGTTATCTATATCTATCTTATTTCAACATAATTTGTGTTCTGATATTATTTGTATAGATTACTACACTATCGACTGTACTATTCTCTTTGTACTATTTGTGCATACAAAGTACTCAACGTATAAAATGCCATGATCGTGTGAGGAGACCGTAAGAAGCTATGCTGGCACTAAAGGGGAGAAGATATAAACACAAAGGAAGGAGCAGATTACGTAGAACGAAGGGAAAGATGGAACTGGTCGTGCGATATGGACAACTATTAGAAGCATACGGTATCGAACTGTGAACCGCGAAATAGACATATACGCGCGTAAAACTTAGCCGACCGATTACGAGTACGATGCCACGACTTGTATTATAATAAACTCAAAAGCTCGAAGTGACTGTCGCGTTGTGCGGAAGTGTTTGCGATCGAGTGTTATATGGATTAACCTCACTCATCAACGTAGAGATGCATCATGGGAGCGACACATCGCGGCAGAACGAGTAAAGTACAAAACTAATCTCTTCTTATAATTAGTAATTTATCAAACACCACTGACCTGACACTTAGAACCAAACCACCTGAGAAAGTTATATAAATATGAGTCAGATAGATACGAATCCATAAGTAGGGAATATTACGTTCTAGAATATTATACATGTCTTCTTGTTAATATATTTTGTACTATGTATGTATTTTGATGTGTCTGTTGCAGGAACAGGATTTTAGCTATGTATATGATTGATATGTGTATTGTTAATTATGATTATTTCATGCATATAAATGTTTAATGTGTTTTAACATAAAATACTAAATACGAATTATGAGCACACCACATTTTAGTTAGTAACGTCATTGCAGACGAAGAAGCGTCTACAATTGATCGCTCACCTAATTATTTAAATTTGTTCATTGAATTATTAAATGTGGCATAGAATTTTATTGTTTTGTTGAAGATTTGTAAGTGCTCTTAAATTCATGTTATGACATAAATAAGAATGAAATATGATTTAATAAACGTAAGTTAGAATGGATTCGTTAGTATTCTATTGATTTATGTAAAAAACCTGACTCACAACTTAACCTTTCATTAAACAATATCTATACTTTATAATTCAAGTTAACAATTATCAAATAAATTACTCAGAAGGATGCACAGAATAGAAGTTTCGAAGACAGTTAAAGTCAGAAGTAATTTCATATGTAGCAAGTTTGAGTGTGAATAATTAATTAACTCTAACTCAAATTCTTACAATTATCTATTATTTAAAGAAATGAATTTGTTAACATTGCATATGGGAGTTCAACACATGACATTAACTACATCGTATATGATTACCCAAGCTCAGAGTTAGATGCACTTTGATCACGACTCCATTAAAGAGATAATTAAATCAATTTACGCAAAAAATTGCATACAGAGATTAATATTGTTGTATATGGTGCTCCAACATCACGGGGCAATATTAAGTAAAGATTTACGTACCTATAAAAGTAATCAATCAATTTTTATATAATTAATGAATAATTAATTTATGCAATTAATTTGCATAAAGATTATATTAACATTGTAATGCTTTGACGACATTTTTACGCCTTTTTTGTCCGACTGTATAGCCTGCTTATTGTGTTGATCTCACATGGGCAAAATTCAGGTAACTTCAAAGGCTCTAGAGAGGTCATAAAATGGAGACCTTTTAAACCAATTCATGAGGAAACCTTTATTAAATGAGAATGATAACAGTAATAATGTACACAATACTCCATCACAGAGGAAGATCAAAGAATACGCCTCCCTTCGTTAGATGTAGAAGAAGTCTATTCTGGGTTAAAGTGTGATGGGTTCTAGCCTCTCTAACAATTTTTCTCCATTTAGCCCTCTCATTACACAGTCTTCTCCATGTTCATATCCCCATATTCTTTAGATCTTTCTCAACATCCACGATCCACTTCTTACTTGGCTTTCCTCTTGATCTTCATCTACTGGTCTCCATTCTAGACGTTTTCTTGTAATTCTGTGTTGATCCATCCTCATGTGTGTCCCAGCCAGGCTATCCTTCTGCACTTTTTAAGCCTTACTATGTCACTTACCTGTATTATTATTTATTTCATGATTCCTTCGTATTCTCTGGAGCCGTCGTTATTTTGCAGTGGTCCAGAAAATGTTCTCAGTATTTTATGTTCGTATATTCTTAGATACTGTTCGTCGTTCTGCCTTAATCCCAGGTTTCACATGCGTATGTTGCGACTGGTCTAATTATACCTCTGTATTTTAACGATTGGTTAAGTGTTTTCGGCTTCATTAATTTTGAGCAGCGTAGTAACATTGGTTACCACTAAGGATTCTCGCATGGACATCATTGCTTAAGGTGTTAGTGTAATTTATTTTGTAAGCCTAGGTAGAAAAATTCACTTTAGCCTTCAAACTCATTATTTTCGCATTATAGAGATTGTCTGTTATATGATGTTATTTTAATTTTAATGTATTTGGTTTTATTATCACTTATTTTAAGTTCTCTCTCCATTGCCCCGCTATCTAGGCCTACATTAATTACAGCTCCTTTCAAAGAGGTTTTGTTTCTACTTATAATGACTACATCATCAGCATAAGCAAGAGTCTGTGCGGTTTCCATTCCTACATATCCTCTAATTTCCATCTTCTTGATTACTGATTCTTAATCTAAGTCAGACAGTGCCGTTATGTTTTCTCAAAACCCATCCACTTTTTATGTGTATTCCTCTACGCAATATAGCTATTATGTCTATATAAAATGTTCGTTAGCAGGGATGTCATCATTCTTGAGGAAGAAGTATCCTAAGTCTAAAAGTGGTCGTCTCGTCAGGCTGGTAGATGTGCGTGCTATTTATGTAAAATTTTGGATCGCTTCACAAATTAGGGTACATTTGCAAGAACATCATTAAACGTCCTAGGAGATTATCTATGATTGTTACCTAAAGGAAAAATTTTTTAGTTTGGAATGAATACGTGGGCGCTTGTTATTAATTACGCCACCCACTGCTGCCAAAATTCAGAAAATATATACTTTTGTATTACAACGTTTCTGGAGTTTTGTCTTGATAACTTTTTTCCTCCTGCTTGAGTTTACACCAGCGCCTGCAGTAAATCGTGCTCTCAACTTACAAAATGCGAGCAGCGAGGGAAGTGAAATAAAAACTGTAACCCAGATTCTGTTTTACAGTTCGCAGTACGGAGAATAAATCAAATAATATATATGGTTGTGACGTTTTACTGTGAAAAACAGTATTCACACAAACACGTGGCGTAGTGTCTTTTTACAACTTGGTACATTTCT
This sequence comes from Magicicada septendecula, assembly GCA_034769895.1. Lineage (NCBI taxonomy): Eukaryota > Metazoa > Arthropoda > Insecta > Hemiptera > Cicadidae > Magicicada > Magicicada septendecula. The sequence goes on from CM068370.1 coordinate 347,838,846, forward strand.
TTTCTTGACTTTTAAATTAATTAATATTTTTTAAAAGTACAGTCGAGGTGTTTTTGATATCTTGAATGTGTATATACAGAGACGTATGAATAGACGTGTATGACACACATATTTACTCACATTTATTGTCGTCGGCAATATCTGTACCACAAACAGCAGGGTGCCAGCCTCTTCCGTCTTCAATCCTGTCTTATTCTTTTGGCCCTACCTATGAGGCGTTTTTCTCAGGGTAATAATTTATTACTGGATTTACTAGATTGTCTGTGCTCGCTTTTTCGATATGACGTTTTCCATATGTGTGAGCTCTGTCGAATCCTATTATTTACAATATATGTCCTCAACTGGGCCCCTATATCTTCGTTACCGATTCTATCTCTTAGGGTGAAGCTATCTCTAATCCTCCTCCCGCCTGTGATCACAACGTTCACGTCCGCTCCCACAGCCGTGTTGCCATTACTTTGTAATACTTCCGTTTCCTTTTATTCCCCTCGTTGTTTGCTACAGAACGCTAGAATGCGTTTCCACACATCAGTTGATATTTAGGGTGTTTATGGGTGATCTCGTTCTCGATCTTATAATTAATCTCGGACCCAGGGAGGTTAAAATGAATATGACCCCTGTCCTACAGATTGACCGCTATCTTGAAACGGACTGACCACTTTGCTTCCAAATCCGTTTTGGCCGCATTTCTATTATTGTTTGTCTGCTTAAAACTTTACATAAATCTTCAGTACTCTTAGAACTTGTTAAGTAATCTAACTCAGTGGAATTATTATTTGCCGGCCCGTTATTAAACACCCGTCTACTGTTGCGATGACGGCCTAACAACCCGGCAATCATTCCAATGCTGACACCCGTCGTGAAAGCTTAAAGAATTCTATAATCTAACTCATTTAACATTCGATAAGTAGAATGACATTAGAATCTATTTTTTATAATAGTAAAATAAAATTATCTATTCAGAATTACAGGTAAAATACTCCAGACCAAATAATATATAACTACTAGTTTGACTACCTGATCGTATGTGTGTGGTTAATATTTCAGTTCCAAAGTCAAGGATCATTTATATACAAAACCTAGTTGGATGACCATAGGTTTCGCTATCCCTGACCCCTTTTTTCCAGACATCATCAACTGGTCACAGATTTTTTTTTTACAAAAACAAATACTAAAAAGTACACAACTTAATAAAGTTTAAATTAATAAGTTACGGTGTAAATTACAGTTCCGATTCATAGAACACCGTAATATGTGGTCAGGCATAACTGTTGAAAAAAATGCGATTTTTGTAACTTCAGAGGTTTTTAATAAAGAAAGTTGTGTTAGTGGTTATAATCAGAAACAGATTTAATACTGTTGCACACCACTATAGAAAAATTATTCCGATTAGCGCTTCCAAGCTTCACAGCTCATCGGAATAATTTTTCTATAGTGGTGTGCAATAGTTATAATTCTGTTTCAGAGGTTTTGTGAGGTTCGATCATTGTAAACGCTCAATTATAAAACATTTATGTTTCACAAAATTTATTCTTATCCTCAAGACAATATCGGGCAATAAAGAAATAATTAAGACACATATAATGAGTAAGTAATACACATATATTACGAAAGTAGTATTATAATTATATCTTTTTAATATGAGAAAACCAATTTATCTGCAAATTTTGCTGTTATTCTTTTTATTGCTGGTATTTCTTTAATGTACACATTCGTGCATAAAGACACTCATTTTTCATGTATACCTATTAATTACTTCTGTATTGCCCGACACAAGTCCAGTTTTTGTCAAAATGTTGACAAAAATGTTTGAAAATTATGTCTAGTTAAAGACCGAATTTCGCAAAATATTGTATCCCTTATTAATTCACGACCATTATTAAACTAAAAATAACTTCTATAACTTGTCCAACTGTCACATCAACCTATGGGCGAGAATTGTACTGGCTAACTTAAAATTTTGTAATTGAAAAATTAACTTTACGATAATCATAAAAGTTTTGTCATACGTTATTAATGATACTACTTTAAGTCTTTTGGGTCATTTTCAAAACTATACGGTTACATATATAATTATAAAAAAATAAAAAATGCTATACTGAAAGAAACAGGCGTTTCAGATATTTTAGAAATTTAATTCGCCAGTACTCAGATGTACTTAAATGAAATAATGTTTTGTATGGTTGCAAGTTGATGTATCCTTGAGACTGTGGTGCCATTAAATTGCACTAATGTGTTAACTCAAGCACAAGAAAAAAATCTTTTTTTACATTTGGCTCAGGTTTTTTTTATTGAGGGTAAAAATTCACTCGGCGAAGATGTTTTTTATTATTGGTGACAGCTGCATGGTGTAAGGTAGGATTTGTAACACTTTGTAACACAGAGTTCAGTGTCGCCGGCAAGATCTTTGGTCCTCACCCGCGAAAGACTGAAGGGGGCCCTTATTCTGATTTTTGATGGGGGCACAGTAGTTTTATAATAAAAACATGCTTTGAAGTGCTTAAATATCTAACCAGAAAACTTCATTGTGTAGTTTCATTATGTTCACATTTGACATCTCCAAACGACATAGTTTATTTATGACGTTCTTTGTTTCTTATCACAGTCAAACAGGCTGCAAAGATCGGTTGGCCAACATAGCAAATTCCTAGGCCTGTAGGAGGAAAAATTTAGTTCTTACTAGAATTTTGACATTATAAGTATCATAAAATAAGTATTATAATTCTAATCAGTGTACATTAACCAATTAATGGGTTCTCTATTGCAACAAACAAGCATAGTCACACAATCACACTTTTTCATGGCCCTTCCCACCCCTCACTTAATATCGTAGAGACAAAGAGATGACTGAAGTGAAGTACGTTACTCCGGTAATGATAACAAATAATATACGGCGGTATTATCTATTTTAATAGGCTTACTTCAATTCTGGGGGCACCCCAAAATTTCTACTGGGCGGGGGCCTTATCGCCGCCTCTGACGTGGTATACTCTGCTATTTACAACTTTATGTATACAAAGTCACGCAGCTTATGGTCCATTCTATAGTAAATAAAGTAAAGCTGCCTTACTTGAAAGTCGACAGTCAAAGCAACTGTTATCAGTGGAGATTATTTTATTTTCTCCATCAGTGTAGTTACGTTGTTGCCATGTTTCTTCGGCTAACTAAAGCAGAAGCTACACCGTCAGAACAATGAAAGTGATAAAGCGACGGTTGATGAATAATAATTGTGGCAAAGCCGTGTCCACGTGGACTCAACACGATAATGTCATAACGGTACAAATTTACTGGACTCGCAACTTTGGCTGAGGCAGATTTGTACAACATAAGAAGTATGCTCCATATTTTTTACTGCTAGATTTCTTTTTAATTTGCAAACGTAATTTATGTTATAGCCACTAATTCATAAAGTGAGATGCCTATGTGTCCATATATGTACTTGCGATTCGCCTGTATCTGAAGTAAGTAGACAGAAATATACACCTGGATATTTTCTTCCAAGAAATCGAATTTTTCCTTCCTAATGCAGACGGTAGGTACTTCAGACAGTACCTACTGCCCTTTACTGTTAGACAAAACCGTTGGCATTAATGGAGTTAAGCAAGAATTATTACTGTTGGAAAAGCAGTATTGTCGGTTAAAATATTGTTAAACAATGTATCTTCGCACAGCTAAACGTTTTTGTCTAATTTATTGTACTAGTTCATTTTTTTCCTTTGCATACCCTTTGAAAATCAGATTACACTAGAAAAATTTTAAATACAGATTTAGTTTATAGTTTTTTGTAGCAAATCAATTAATTCGTAACCGTAAAAGCAGCAATTAATTTTAATTGATACGGGCCTCTTAAAATAAACAATACGGCAAAAATGTTTTTACAAACGGTTCTGTATTCAGACGCGTGTGGTCTCGTTTAATTTGTCTAATTGCCTCAATTTACGTGATTATTTCCACAATTATAACGAGCGATATTTTTATCCTCTGTATCTATGACCTTTGACCTTTGCGATCGCTGAGGAAGTTTTTAAAGTTCCACATAATTTCCCAATGTCAATTGAATCCAGCATACTGCAGCTCTACTGCCTCTCTTCCTCGCGGAAGTCACCAGCAGATGAGCTATCATCCCCTCATCAGACAGTCTCGCATAATCCAATGCCCCATTCAATTTATTTTCCCTTTTCTTAAAGTGTTGAGAATCTCTCTTTTCTTACCAATCCTTTACAATACTTTCTCACATCTTACTTAATCCTCTCATCTGAACCCCTCCATTCCCAGTTATAACCACGTCTTCAGTGCCTTCAGTTGTCTCACAACCTCCCTCCTCAGTGTCCACGTTCAGTATTGTAAACCGCTGTTCTTATCGAACCACACAGAGACGCTTCTCATACTAATACTCATAGAAGCAGTTTGTCAGATTTTCTTAAACTCTTTCTTTAATGGTCTACAGAACAGCATCCCCCTACTGTTAAAGCCTTCATTATATTCTCTAGCTACTATACTTAGGTTAGGTTAGGTTAAGGGTAACGTGTAACGCTCAGCTTCAGTCATAGTGTTTCCGACATACTTCAATTGTTCAATGCAGTATTTAGCCCGTCATCGTTTCCGCCTATTGTCGTACTCTTAGTCATCTTTTTATTTACTTCATTCCCCCTTATACACGTTTCCGGTCTAGATCTGCGAGCGTCTCAAACAGTTTACTTTACTACCGGCTGAATCAACCATATCAACAGCAAATTTAGTATCTGCTCTTTCTACTCCTGTCCGGTTATTAAATGGATTTAGTTAAATACAGGATAGAGGTTATTATTTCTTGAAATACAAGATAAATAAAGCATGTCACAAATACCATTTCTCCCTCACCCCTTGTCACTCCCTACACTACACTCAACACTCCATCTATTCTTACTCTTACCCTATGGTCAGGTATTATTTATCAGTCTTCTTTTCCTTAAAACTATTAAAATTATTCCTCAGTATGTTCACAGCTCTGTCCGTCTGCACCCTATTAGACGTCGTTCCTATCGCAGTCACGTTTGTATTCTTCTCCATGGTGTTCTCTGTCTGTCTGTCTGTCTGTCTCTCTCTCTCTCTCCCCTCTCTCTCTCTCTCTCTCTCTCTCTCTCTCTCTCTCTCTCTCTCTCTCTCTCTCTCTCTCTCTTTCTCTTTCTCTAAATATTACAGTAACAAAATTACTCTATAACGCGGAAATCTCGGCGCACCATCAAATTTTTTACAGGGGATTTAACTTTATTAGCTAGTTACCATCTAACAACGGATAGGTGGAATTTTATTTTTAAAAAGTTTGTTTAACGTGCTCTCGACAAACCAACCATCACATTGTAGTGTATTAGGTGCTTCAGGGAAGTATCTTTAGGACTGATATAGGTGAAAATAAAGATAAATATGACATAGATTTTAGAAAATTAGAGTACATTAGAAAAATAAATAATTATAAATAAAAGAAAAATATCATACACACTTAGATCTTGAAATAGGCTATATCAAAGCTACTGTCTCGGCCTCTAAAATAACAGCACAAATTTTAACGTAAAAGCGAAACGTGGAATCAAAATTTGCACGTGTGTATAAATATTTTTTACGGGATTAACATTGTAACGTCACATAACGTTCCATAAAGGAAATTATTTGCATAGCAATTTATCATAAGAGGAAAGTGAGGTGAACAGTATCGAACCCAAGTAATCCTAAAAATTTTGTAATATTGTCTAATAATTAATACCATTAACATGAAAAACGACCAGACTATGACTAAGACTCAAACCCCATATATATTATTTAAGTGAAGAACAGTGTAAAAACCAATAATATACTATAAGAGAGACAAATAATATCAGAAACTACCGAAATGAGGTCATTAATTATTAAGTTTTGTAACTCTGAATAGGGTATAAAAAACTATTTCTTGTGAATTAATGGACAAGATCCATTATTATACTATGTAATATAAATAAAATAAATGTATTAAATGATTTGAATACATTATTAGAAAGGATCTAAGTTAAAATAAAAAATATATAAATATTATGACAAAAATATATGTTTAGGAGCTGAGTCCAATCACTCAGATTTTGTGAGAAAATTAATTATTATCAAATTGAGATAAAAACTATATGTGATTATCAAGTAGACAAAGATGAACAATTTATCTTAAGTAAAGAAAGCTGTAAAGTGAATAAAAATCAGTTAAAATAGCCAAAAACTGTATTAACTGAAAACATGTAGTAGACCTATAATATTGTAATATTTATGAATTTAATGTTGACAAAATGCAACCAAATTGCATTATAAAGTTGAAATACAATATAATGTGACTATACTAATATATTTAACTAACTTAAACACTTGAATAGTCGAGTTAGGAAACTATTTACCTATACCACATCTGGCTAAAGCCAAGGACCCATCACAAAAAAAACAGTCATTTTTACTTAATGATTGCAAAATGTTAGCAAAAATAAAAGAAAAATGTACAATACTACAGTGTACTATAATAACGAACATACTCAGTTGAAAATAAACTTAATTATTAAAGAATTTGACTTATGAGAGTGAAATTTGTCACACCAAGAAATAGAATCACTTATGCAAACCAATATGATGCTAAGTAAGCTTACAATAAAAATAATATGTATCAGGATAAACCAGGTATCACAAAAGATAGACAATATAATAAACTCTCAGTGTATACTCGAAAAATCCCATATATAATAAGAAAAAAAGACTAATTATTGTATTCTAACAGTGACAACAACTTAGGCCATAGGCATGGACCGTGTAAAACTGAACTTATTTATATATTATATGTGTTAAACTTTATTTATTTTATTATATAAAGACGATAATATTGTGTATTAATGTTGTAGAAGAAACCAAACAGCTTCACAACAATTTTTTAGTTAAAAAATTGAATTTTTATGGAAACATTCCAAGGTAAGAGTTGTACTTTGTGTTATTTTATTATAGTTAATTTATTCAAAAACCAATCGTAATTAGTTTCATTAGATTCAGTTGAAAGCAGAGAATCCAAATATAGTAAGGGCATGCAGATTGTTAAGTAGTTATGTAAAATTGTTTGACAAATACCAGAATAATTTTTGTAATATCCTTAGTGTGAAGAATAAGAAATTTTTGTTCTAAAGCTTCTACGGAAGTCAAATTTGTTCCATGAGGTTCCATTTCATTATTCTCGAACATTCTAGAAAAAATTTTTACACAAATACACCGGAAGTTCATGTCAAAAAGCTAAAACAATGAGCCTTACAGAGTATAAAAGGAAGACCAAATTCGACCGAAAAACACTTCATGCTTTGAATCCAGAAGAGACACATCACCCACGAAACTGATCATCACACCCGAGGCGAAACCGAAGAACGAGAAGTCGACGTGAGAACGCAGAAAGGCTTTTCCCGTGCATTGACAATAGACTGACTTAACCTCTACAAGAGTATACGCCAATGTGTTGCTGAAATAGAGCAGCAACACGGCACATTTAATAGAACACACGCAGCCAGAATATCAGCGGCCCAGGAGGGACCAAAATTTTAATAGAGAATCAATTCTGCTGTATTCGCTAAGACAAACTGACTTTGACAAAAATCCCAATAACGTAACGCACACAAAGCCTTTTCATCAACTACAGGAGGAGAATCAGGGATGTGGCGGCTAATTTACAAACCACGCGGACAACTGATTGTCGGCGGCGGTATTCAAGCGTACATTCACTGCTAAATTTTTTTACAAAAGTGCGGAAGTTTTAAAAACCGTATTTTGACTTTAAAATAAAATCAGTGCACAAGGAACGTCAACAAGAAGAGGCGAGATTGAAAACGTACCCGAGAGAAGTGTCCAGTGCGAGAAATAATTACCCATCGGAACGTGAGTTGTTCAAAGTTAAAGTCATTTTTACCTGGTAACATTTGTCACACAGTTGTACTACACATGCCACACACCTTCAAATCACTTAATTTTTGTAAAGCATCTTATTGATCTGTCTTGGTAGTTCAAAGGAGTCACGTCCTGAGTATAAAGATTTTTCATACATTAAACTCATGCTTTTTCAACTGAGTAAAATAAAATATTTGTTAGCCGATACTTGATTGGAGAAAAAACTTGTCAATAATAATTTATATTTTTTTGTAACTCTGCAATTTTATTTTTTTACGAATGTTAGTCCTTCAGACGATTTTAAGAATCATTAAAACATACGTTATTTTTTCAAACTCAAACTGTCTTGTTCACATTTTTCCATAGAATTAAACTAACTGCTAAGAATTCAAAATTTTAATTTTAATAACAATTTCTTGGAACAAAAGATTCCAAGTGGCCCCCACAAACACATAGTAGCTTAAGTTGTTTTGCAGGACGACATCATCGCAGAGGATCCAGTCATCAGTAAGTAATAAACAGTGAGCGGAGTGTAACGCCCGACATATAACAACACGAACAACACAACACAAACACGACTCCACAACGCTTTCGGTTTATTATAACATAAATATTTAATATTAATGTTTTGGCAAAATTAATTATGTTACACTTAATTTTATTCGTGGTATTGTGAGTATTACAAGCCAGACACTCTCCTAGATGTTATTTACACAGGGAGACGAGTACCTTGCTAAAATAACAATATAGCAATACAATGCAAGCAAGAGAAATTTACCAAAAAAAAAACATCAGTCTTTGAGTAAACAAGATTTAGATTTATCAGATATATCTCCTGTTAAGATTCTTTATGGAGAAGACGTCGAAGACTACGGTGATGACGATGGCTGTATTGATGGTAACTATGATGATATGACAGTAAGGTTGATGACAACCTGATGACGATGGATTTATAAATTATAGTGGCCATAATGAATAGTTTGTTGAACTGATTCATTGGTATTTTTGGTTGAAACCCATCTGTAATTAGCTTTTGATGGAACCGTTTACATAACAATTTGTGTTCCGCCGTCAAACTGTGAGCCCCACACGAGCACGTAACTGAATATACGATGCTACTATTAATGTCATCGGCCTATACGCATCAGTCCCCGTTATAAAGTCGTTGTAGTTTAACTAAAACTAAGTCGTCTCTCTAACACTTTAATAAATTTTCAGTGGAATATTTCCAAAGTACTGGAAACATGCATCGAAAAGTGCTTGACTACGGTTGAGAAGACTTACTAACTTAGAACTCTTGCGAAATCCTGAGGATTTAGAAGAAATCGATAAGGAGGAAAATGAACCAAAGCGGTAGTTAACTATAAAGGGTTTGGCATACGCAGTTTGACTTACTGAGGAGGGGTTTTAGGGTTTTTGGGCAATGAAGACACGGATTGTGAACCCTTCTCGAAAGCTCAACGTAACATGGTAGACAACCTGAGATGCTACCAGGAAATATATGAATAAATAAAAAAAACTTAAAAAACAGTTGATCCTCCTCCATTTTTTAAACTAAGGTACGTGGTGAGACAGCTACCGATAGTACTGATGAAAAGTAATTACGCGTCTGTTTGGATGAATACAAAATAAGAAGAGACTTCCTTCTGCAGTATTATAGAAGAGGAAATAAGAGAAGGGAAGGAAAACGTAGTAAATTATTAAAAAAGACGAGATAAATTATAGTTACTAGACAGTTTACTTAGGTTTTAAATCTACATTGTTATGAGCGACTTCACAAACACACGCGCGCACGGGAAGCACTATGATCTGCACAGAAAATGAAGTGCATAGGGAAGCGAGTATCCACGCACGTACTTGCCGGCGAAGGAGGAAATAAAATGGGTAGTTATAAAAACTACAATAGATACTACCGATTTAAAAGAAAATTAATTGGCGATGTATTGTACATTTGATTGGCCTAGAAGCTGATCATGAGGCAACGATGTGGGCACTTCGCGGGATGGAAGGGAGAGGTCTTTGAGTACAATGAACAAAAATTGTTCAAAAGAGAAATAACTGAAGAGTGATTGAGGGTGCATTCACTCATTAGTAGACATACAAGTGCTAATCGTTATAATGGTGATGATGTAGGAGTATAATAATTTTGATATTGCCCCATCAAATGATGAAGCAGTAAACACCTCATTATGTTGTACCTTAAAGTGGTCAACTTTTTGTGATTTCAAAGGCAAGAAACTTTTCAAAGGTATTAAACTTTTAAATCAATTCATGAGGAAACCTTATAAAAACAGAATCATAACAGTAATACTGTGCACGATACATCGTCAGAGGGCAAGATCAAAGAACGAGTCGCCCCTTGCTTGCTGAGGAAGAAGTCTGGGAGGGGTTGAACAGAGTGGATTAGGGGGCAGCGCTCATTATTTGCGAGAGAAACGGTGCAGTTGATAAGGTTTCTACTTTGTTAAGAAGGAAAACGAGAGGGACTGACAACTCAAGGGGAAGTACAAAAATTAGGGAACGTAAAATGGTTAGAAAAAAAATTGCAGGCGGAAAGAGGGGACAGAGCGATAAAATATAGATAGAGCCAGGAAATAATACAAGGTGAGTAGGTATAAACACGAAGAGGGAGTTTGTTTCAGTTTGTCTCACTCTGTTTTAAGAAGAAATATACTTCTTATATTAGTTATAAAGTCGTTAAAATATAAAAATATATGCATTTGTTAATAAGTTATCAGAATAATATAGGATACTGTGAGAAAGTCTAATATTGCGTTTGCATAGTGATAACTAACAACCTTCACATTACTTACACAAAAATACTAAAACTGTAATCTTTGTTAATAATGATAATGTTCATATACGGTATTATTTATGTAGGTCATGGTGTATAATATTTCGGAGGGGACGTGTCCAAAGAGAGAGTAATCGAAAGTGAAGGAATGTGGAAATAGCAATAAAGGAAACCGTAGCCTAAACGCCTAAACGTGTAATATTCTACCGTCATGTTGAACGTATGCAGGAGAATCGATGGTGAATAAAACAGATTAACTTGATCCTAAACAAATGAAGAAAGAAAGGTACTCAATGAACTTCATAATAATGGCTCCCATGTATACCACCGAAGTAGCTTAAGAGTAGGCAGGGTAGGCTACCTAATGTGAGCCGTACGGCGTACAAGGGAGGCAGTCTGGCAAGCACTACGCTTCAGCCGCCCATTATTATCCCCAGGATGTTATCTCAGGTACTCATTTTCAACTGGCTGAGTCGACCTTGGGGCTGAAAAATGCACCTTGAATTTATGGTGCGGGCCCGGGAATTGAACCCGGGACCTCTAGAGTAGTAGCCAGGCGCCATACCCACTGGTCTACTTAGCCGCCAACTTCATGCTTCATGAACTTTATACAGAACCAATATTATCGATAAAGCGAGTATCGGATGTTTACACCAGCAGAATGGAAAGACAGAAATTTACTTCGACCGGTCAGAGATAAACAGATTACATTCACATTTATGCGTGATAAAGTGAATAAATAGAAAACAGTTGGTTACGAACTTACTCAACTAAACTACAGCTACAATTGCAAAGAAATTATTAAACAGAGTATTCATACAAATAGACATTATAACAATACAATATGTAGACATGATATATTATATTCAGATTTCATATTGATTATTCCTTACATTAAGTGATTCTGACGATTATGAACGCGTTTCTGTCAAACGTATAAGAAGCTTTATAAATATTTGTTTTTGTACAAGACTAATTATTTTTATCACATTATTATTAGACAACAAAAGATATAATATTTATCATTATTATCATACAAATCCAAGAAATTCAGGAGTTACGTTCGACAGCATTTCTTATAGTCCCCTAAACATTGGTGGATATCATTTTTCACAAAACGTGACACAACATGATTCACCTCCACTGCAAGCCGTAAAGAGAATCTGGGACACAATTTGATTTCATCAAATATGATTTACTGCAGGCGGTGCTGTAAGATGAAACTAAATGCAGCAGGGAACCAAATGTTAGAAATGTGATGTAATTTTAGTATCACTGCCAGGTATTACATGTCCAAGAGCAAGAATTACTTTGAAGGAAGTGTGATTCAGTTTATTCACTTATTTAAGTGGCAATCTGCAAGTTTTATTGTAGAGAGAAGATTGAATCAGTATAGAGTTTCAAACTTCTCAGTAATATACTAGCATGGTCCTTGAGCTTCAGAACTCGTTGAGTTTTTTTGAATGAAGTACATTTATTGTTGGGTAAATTTTGATGTTAGTTATTTTTCAGTTATAAGAAAGATACAAAAAGCGATTACCTTCTAAATTTTGTTTAGAAAAATAACAATTGTAGAACAATCATACAATAAACGTTAAAATCTCCAAACAATCGGATTTGTGTTAAAATTCCCTTCAGTCTGACATCCGGCTGAATCTTTAATTTGTGGCCCCATTTATCTGCAATCGTATCAAACATTTGCTTCACGTTTTGGTCAAAGCATCCTAAAATTTTTAAATTTCCAAAAATTAACACTGAATTCAGATTTTAGTTAAAATTCCTTTCATTTTGATAAACCACATGACTTTCAGGACCAAGGTATACCGCACGGCTTTTGTGTTAGTGGGACGGTTGCATGGCTAGTAAACGCGTCGCCAGCAGCTAGTTGCGGTGACATGAATTTTGATATTTTATCATAATTTTCACCTACTTGTGTGTGTGCGCACGCCGTTTGCCTTGGTTTCAAAAATGTATATTTTTCTAAGAATATCTATAAATTACACCTGGCATTGTTATGTCACATGGATATTCATCCTTTTAATAGGTTACGATATATTTTTCAATAAGAGTATTTCCTCGCTGCACAGTTTATATCTAAGCTACTAACCATGACCAATAAAATATAGTCTATTTTTGGTATAGTGCAGAATTATTTAATTGTAGGCTATTGCCTGATGCAGCCAAGAAAATATATATTTAAATTTTCTTAGTCATGGATTATTCTCTCTCTCTCTCTCTCTCTCTCTCTCTCTCTCTCTCTCTCTCTCTCTCTCTCTCTCTCTCTCTCTCTTCTCTCTCTCTCTCTCTCTCTCTCTCTCTCTCTCTCTCTCTCTGTCTCGTTCTCTCTTCCTTTACATACACACACTTGCGGCCACGTGTATAACACATTTTTGGTGTGCATGTATGTGTTATAACTACGAGTGTGTAACATTAATAAAGCCAAGGCAATTCAAAATTGCAATTGGAAATTTAAAATAAAATCAAAATAAAATAGCAAGAAAAGACATATAGGCCACATATATAGTACGATCACAACTCTGTGATCATCAGTTGTTTACGTTTAAGTGGCTATCCTCTTTCTCGCTTTTAAACTTATAAACTTATTATTTAAATCCGCGTTTAATTGTTTTATACTCAGTATTCTGTATAGGTGGTTGCGTCGATGTGGTTTTCTGGGTAAGAGGCGTCATAAACAAGATGGCGGTTCTGAACTAAGAAGATGATCTGGTTACGTTCAGTGCAACTCTGAACTAGATCAGATTCTTTGCGGGGAGAGTAGCTGAACGATAACTTTATGAGGTGTAACCTCTTCGTATTGAGTAGACAAGAGGAGCCATAAAAAAATGATTATGATACAATGTGTGCTCTTGCGTTTGGCACCATGACTCAAAGCAAGGAAAGATTTGCGAGTGTGAGGGCGAGACAGCGAGAGACAAATAGAGAGAGAGAGAGAGAGAGAGAGAGAGAGAGAGAGAGAGAGAGAGAGGCGTAATATTAGGACAAAGTAGCAAGTCACACGATACTTATTGCAGCAAGGAATACAGTCAGGGGGATGAGGAATAGAACTTTGACATGATAGTGGCAGTAAAGTATAACGCAAAAACACACACACGCAGAGCCTTCTGGGCACTAGCGTCTATAGGATCACTGTTGTGAGCAGGATGAGCCCAACAGTGTGATGTGGTGGCGACTGGGTGTGAGTTGGATCACAGCCTTCTGAACCCGGATGTCTCAGGTCCCGGAGGCACGGAGGCTATGAACACCATACCGGTGTCTGAGGAAAAGTCGCATCCTAACCTCAATTGATAACACGTCTTCTCTTTTCAATTACTTTTAGTGAAATTAATTTGGTGATTTTTTTTAAGTGATACTTTTCATACCTTAATGAAAACATTAAATATAGAACGTTATTTTAAAAAGTGAAGGAGTTTTATCGCACGTAACTTGAAAGGTAAAAAATAAACCTTCATCAAACGTGACAAATAAAAGTGACTTAGTATAATTTTACGGTATGTGTAATAAGTAAAGAAAAAACATGTTAAGAATTTAAATGTAAAGTGAAATTTTACAAAATTGTTAATTAGATTTACCACTGTTTATTGAAGCAAATCAATGGCGATTTTCCGCTTTTCTTGTTCTGTCGCTTTCCTTGTTACTTTGTTTATTTTTTGTATTAACAAATTACCTTTGTCTTTTTATGTTTTTGTTTGCAGGCGTTTTATTGAACGTAACCTGGAAAGTCAAAAAAAAAAAAATCATAAAATATTACAAATAAAATGATTTACTACAATTTTGCCTTATGTATAAATTTAAATAATCATGTTAAGAATTTAACTTTAACGTGAAATTAAAAAAAAATTGTTAATACAAGTTACGAAATTTAACAATTTTAAATAGTAGGCCTACAGTTTAAAAAACAATTTATTTCATATTTTTAGATCCCATGTTTCAAGTTTTACTAAAACAAAATAAACAGAATTAACACTGTTACACACCACTATAGAAAATTATTCCGATTAGCGCTTTCAAGCTTCAGAGCTCATCGGAATAATTTTCCTGTAGTGGTGTGCAATAGTGTTAATTCTGTTTGTGATTATAACCACTAACAGAACTTTCTTAATTATAAAACTAAATACCCATTGTGATCAGCGTAATACTGGATTACTTTTTTTTCTAATACCTAGACTTATTCTCCACAAAATGCGACCAATGATTTTGCTCCTTCATTTTGAGGAATTGTGTAAGGTATTACCAAGTTTATTTAATCTCCGACTTGCGGTTGTGTAAGGGTCCACAGGTACAGGGAATAGAATATAAAAATCCTTTTTCAAAACGTCTTAATACTCAACATTTATTGTACAGTACGTAGCTATTAGGTATTGCTATATCTACACAAATTGCAGTAAGTGTCGTAAAAATTTTCAGGTTCTACGAGAAGCTGATCTACATATTTTCAAATTATTGTAATAAGAATAACTTGAAAAATATAAATATGGAGTGGTGTTAGAACTAGTTAAGGTAAAACTAATAGGTTAACTAATTTTTGTGATTAAATTCGGTTTAACGCAAAACCCGAAGTCTTATTGTATTCGATAATTATACCTGTAATTGGCACGTTAAACAAATTTAATGTAATAACACGCACTAATAAAGCAACTTATTCTCGTCTTACTGGTCTACACGTAGCCTAAGACGTTGCTTATTAAAGCAATTAATAATACTGGTCTGCACGCTTTTATCACACGCCAAAGTACTCGAGCGGGAAGTGTCCGGTTATCTTAGTCTGAATGCATAATCACTGTATTCCCCTCTCACACTGTAAGGCTCATCCGACGCACAACAGTGATCCAAAGACTCTTAGCCTTATTGACTGTTCCAATAGTTTATTAAGGCACGATTATTTCATTTGTACCACAATAACGTTGAAGATAGGATACTATTATACAAAACATAAAGAACATAAGTCTTAGTAAGCCAATATCATTTATTGGTCGTTTATTTATGTCTCTAATAAAAGAGGGCAAAAGCAACAGACAATCAGATTGAAATCGCTTCTATTTTCCTAAATTAATGCCATACCAGTTTCTCGTTCCTGGTACAGAATTTCATGTGTGATAAAATGTCCTCTACCTGCCAGATATGGTCTATATGTCTGTCTTTCTGTCTCTGTCTGTCTCTCTCTCTCTCTATACTATACACACAATAATAACATTGCGTCAGACTCGAGTCTGCCGAGTGCTACTGGCACGACAATATTGAAACGTCCCCCAAAATTTTTAAACAGTTTGTTTTTTGGGGTCGTTACTTAATTTTTTAAAACTAGACACTTGGCCTAGATGGAAGAAAAAATGTGCTGAGCCCATAGTGACAGGACTTACAATAAAGCACTTGTGTAACAGTAACAACATTTTTATTAGTGCTCATGTTATTTTCAAGTTATGTTCATTTTACAGACACTAAAAATTTGCAAGTACTAATCAACAAATTTGCAACATCTAACAATATGATCAACGACTGAAGTTACTAAAATTGTATAACAAGTAGATACAAGTTATGTTCCTTTTATAGACATTAAATATTTTCAAGTTATTGTCTCCAAGTTATTTTCAACTTATAGTTTTAAAGTTATTTTCCAATCATTTTCATTTCATGGACACTCGAAATTTTCAACTTGTACTAATAACATCTAATAATATGATTAACAATTAAATTATTAAAACGGTATAACAAACATACACAAGTTATATTCATCTTATAGACACTGGCAATTTTTAAGTTGTACTAATAACATTTAACAATATAATCAACACATGAAATTACTAAAACTGTATAATAAGCAGATCCCTCTCACAGTAATCACATCATGCACAATGTGTCTGCATAGGACATGTTACGACCAATCTTAACCCTTAGATGTAAGAGTCTCCTGTTTCTAACTGAGTCTTTCGTTTGTTGCGCTACAACTAGTGGAGTGCTGTGTCTGTGTGTGTGTATGTGTGTGTGTGGTTAATAAAAGGAATCCTCCCACCTGCTCT
Source organism: Magicicada septendecula (assembly GCA_034769895.1). Classification (NCBI taxonomy): domain Eukaryota; kingdom Metazoa; phylum Arthropoda; class Insecta; order Hemiptera; family Cicadidae; genus Magicicada; species Magicicada septendecula. Next base: position 347,855,580 of record CM068370.1, read on the forward strand.
TAGAAGACACATATGATCGACGTTTCTCCTCCATGATGAGAATGGATGAGAATGACTGTGATGAAGGAAAGGGCGAGCTTCTCCGCGTCGTGTACTTTCTTTTTACAGCGGTTCCGTTGGGTGTTGGTGGGCTTTGGTAGGTCTGACGGCGTCGGGGAACTTGTTGTTCTGCTCAGCGGATGAGGCTAGATGGAATGTCCCCATCCTGGCAACTCCTTACCTCCCGACTATGCGGGGACCCTGGAAAAATTCCATTTGTAAATTGGAGTCAAAAAAGAACACCTTAACCACAAATCTTTCTCGCCCCGTAAACCCAGATCACACACACACACACACACACACACACACACACACACTATATTATAGTCTCATTTCGACTACTGCTTGTCAATAGTAACAGCAAGGCTCACATTTTCAAATTATTAAAACTAACTATTAAATAAACTATTAAATTTCAGCTTATATCACAATTCATTTGCCTTTAGATTCATATTTAATTACAGCCACGTGATTATTTGATTTATTTAATTACATTTAATTCACATTTAATTAGACGGCCACGTGTTCTCGGCCACACCAGAAGTAACATGACGAGTTGAGTCTCACACACACACACACACACACACACACACACACATACACACTGTTATAAACGTAATACACACAAGCCCTTATTAAATTAACATTAATAATATTAATACATCAATACTTTGGCTCACCTGAAGCACTTTATAAAATCACGAAGGCATTTTAAATATGTCTACAAATCTAGGCGTCAAACGAACCGCCCCGTCGGAGTGTTCAAAATGAAAAAACAGGCGTATTCAGCCTGCCAAGCAAGAGTGCAGGAAAAGCTTGCAGAGAATTGTGAACGGTTACAAACAGCTGATAGATCGCAGCCGTCCTGATTACGCTGCCGCGCGCCGTAATGGTATATCAGTCAAGGCCGATATATAGCGAAGCTCTTCCCTTCCAACCGCGCAACCTTTGTCCTGATATTCAGCCGGCATTGTCGGCGCGAAATATGGCCGAGGGATTCAACTTTAAATTTTTGTCTCGGCACAATATGAAACTGCGGGCTGTGATTGCTTCTTTGTGATTGTATCTTTCTCAGCAAGACACATAGTAATTACTTCTGTTAGCTAAAGGAATGATAGGCTACTATACATTCGTGCTGGCGTGAGTCTTTAATATGGTTTTCACAGTAAACTACTGTAGAACGTAACGTAACACTTACAGCAATACATAAATATTGTTCGTCCTGGTTGTGGATATTCTAGAGGTCGGGAACGTGATATCTACGACAATAAAGTACCACATAAAGCCGCACACACGTACACAGCCAGATGTATAGTGAGACGCAGCGCCGTCCTGCTGTAACTATGGCAACGGTACACAGTGATCCGAAATAATGCTTTTATCGAGTCACCGGTCACATTTAACTTAAAAACTCGGACAGATAAGATTCAGCGTTTTAACCGCAATGGAAAAATATGCTTTCTTCTTCTTATCCACCTCTTCTTTCTTTTTCTTCTTTCATCTTTCTTTCGAGCAAAGATCATGCAATTTACCCGGCATCAATTCTTATTTTGCTGATGGTTATGTCACTTGTTTACTTCATTAGAGTGTGCGTAATGACCACTTCTTAGCCGGTAGTTCAAAGCGATAATTTTTTTCATTTATTTCTTCGCGTGTCGAGTCATCATTTCAGTATCTGCTGACCTAAATAGGAATACATTGTCGATACAACGAAACTGTGAAATGCAATACTGTAAAGTCATGGTAAGGCCCTAGTAGACCGTAGGACGCCCCCTGTCAACAGGTTGGGTAGTAGCTTGGTTGCCATGGACACGCTGGTACGCCTATTTCCTCTGTCCCATTATTCCCCGGACTGGCATTCAACCATCGGTGTTCAGTAGACTCATTGGGTAGTAGTAAACTCCTCTGTTGTTCTACAAAAAATGAGACATGGCCGATGATGGGTTTCTCAATTTTTCGATACTGCAAAGCGAATCGACTCGCTGATTGTTAAAATCTGTGAAGTGTTTACAGTGTTGGACATGCATATACTAACTATTACATAGTTGCCACACAGCGGTGCGAAGACGGGTTTTAACGTTAGGAAAGAGAGTCAGTTTACATCATATAAAAATGTCCTCTACTGAAATGAAAGTTTTGGTTTTTTGAGGTAAATAACCTCTCAAATACAAAATTGTTATACTACTTTTATCCATCATCGCCTCTCACACACTCATTCTCTCTCTCTCTCTCTCTCTGTACACACACACGCGCGCGCGCGCGCGCGCGTCAGCACAAATGCCAAGTGGTTAAAGTGATTTACTTGCTTTAGTGTTTGGTTATTTATTACTATTTTGCATATCAACATAAGAACTCGCGACATCACAACTCCGAAGTTCTGCGCCAAGAGTGAGGAACTAGGACAACGTTACACTGTAACAAGTTTATTACATCCAATTACATGGAATAATAACAAGTTTATTACATCCAATTACATGGAATAAGAAGAACAAGTACATCCAATTACATGGAATAATAAATACAATAACATAGAAAGTAAAATAAAATTGGAAAAAACAAAAGACAATTACAATCAACAAAAAACTCAACACATTAAAACAACAAAACGAAAATCAAGAACAAAAAAATAAAAATAAACACACATTTTATCCTAATATTAACCTAAGCAATACAGAATTTAACAAAAAAGAAACGGAATATTTAAAAAATATGTCAAAAACTAACCTAACTCAAAACATAAACAAATACCTAGAAAATTTAATAGTAGAAACTGAATTTGCCATTAACTTAATAGAAGACAATAAGAGTATACAATAAGAAAAACGAACAGAAGCAACACATATAATTAAAAAAATAATCACTAGTGAAATGAAAAACAAATCTAAACAAAATCAGGATAATAAAACAATAAAAGAAATCAAAAATAAAGTAAAGAACAATAATTTAATAATAACTAAAGCAGACAAAAGTCAGTAATTATTGACAAAACAGACTACATCAGAAAAACTGAAGACTTCATCAACAATAATAAATGCATACAACTAAATAAAGACCCAACAGAAAAATATCTTAAACAAACAATAAAACCAATAAAAACAGCTAAAAACATATTCAACAATAAAAATACAGACATGTATATAAATAATAATCCAGAACCAAGTAAAATGAATAGCCTAATAAAAATACACAAATTAAACAACCCAATACGTCAATTAATCAACTTCAAAAAAGCACCTACATACAAAATAGCAAAAATAATAGCACAAAAACTAAAAAATAACCATCTAACAAATAATCATCATAACATAAAAAATACATAGGAATTAATAGACAAACTAAAAATAATAAATATAAATAAAAACACATTTTTCACATCATATGATATCACGAACATGTACACCAACATCCCAGTAGATGAAACAATAGACATAATAATAAACAAACTTAAAGAACAAAATGAAGACACACAATATATAACTTGAAATAAAAAATAGCCTCCAACTAATACTAAAACAAAATTGCTTTGAATTTAATAGCAAAATTTATTAACAACAAGAAGGTTTAGCAATGGGATCTACATTATCTAGCATAATAACAGAAATATTCTTACAACACATAGACACCAAAATACAAAATATTGTTACGACATCAGAGAACACTCTACATGTTTATCGAACGTTCCAGAGAGATCCAGAATGTAAGCGTGTGACGTACGTGCTTCTTGACGCATTTGCTAGAAGGTGCGAGAATTGACGCGGCCGCTCTCACTGTGTCAAAGGTGCAAGCAATTACGTCATAGTTTAGATGCAATACGTAGTATGTGGAATCGTCTAGATTTTCGGCCGTCTATAAATTCCAGTACTCAACGACGTTCAATTCAGTATAGCAGCGATATATTTTCAGTGCGGTTCGAGTTATAATCGGGCAAGATTACTGTGTGCGTTCAAGTGGTTATTAGTGAAGTGTTTTATAATCAGGCGGTATATTATAATACAACTGTATTTTAATATTAGTTGACATTTATTTGCGTGTGAACAATTATTATTTGATTTGTTGCAGAGACTGTGTTGTTAATTACGAACTGTTTAACTGTGAAAATTAAAGCTGGTAATTAGTGACTTAATTGGTGTCTTGTATTTTTGTTTCCACTGTATCTACGATGATCAAATAGACCGTCGTAACAATATTATAAATTAATTTGATCCAAATGGCATATGGATAAGATATGTAGATAATGGGCTATATGTTTCAAATAACAAAAACACAAATGCAGATAACATATTAAAACAAATCAATAACATACATCCAAAAATACAATTCACATAAGAAAAAGAAAACATAACAAAATCAACTATTTAGACATAACCATCACAAGAAACAACAACCACATACAATATGCAATATACAGAAAACCAACATCTACTAACATCATTATACCTAACCATTCTGACCATCCACCACAACATAAAATGGCAGCTTTCTATTCACTATTTAACAGAATGTACAAAATTCCCCTAAACAATCAAGAAACACACAAAGAAAGAAACATAATATACCAAATTTTTTATGAAAATGGATACAATAAAAGTGTTGCGTCTTAGAAGCTCTCGATGAATCTTGAGTTGTTCTTAGGAACGCTATTTGGAGTTAGCTGGTTAGAGATGGAATAATTGAGTGGAGTGTATAGTGTTTCTAGAAATAATTGTTTATTGAGAGTTAAATAGACATAATTGATTGCTGGCGCGTGTAGGGTTTTAACGCGGCATAAGTGCTGGAGAATTAAGATAGAAATAAAATATTAGCGTACATGACAATGTATGAGCCGAACTTGTCTAAGTAAATTGTAGCATGGTGAGCATGCTATTAGTATTAAATATTGAAAAACTTTAAGTAGCCGCGGCTGGCGATTGAAACGAGTGGCCTGCTCGGAGTCTGGAGAAGAACTGATTTAAATTTGACTGCAGTCAGCCTGTCTCAAGACCGGCTGCAGATAGCAAAGAAAAACGTGACGTCACCCACAGGCGCCTCAATGCAGTATTTTATAATACAAAGTTCACATAGGTTCAAAGTTTATATAGATACAAAGATTGTCCATACTGCCCGTACAAAATCGGGGCGATTTTGCAACTTAACTAATTGTGTGAAAAGTACATGGTAATTAATATTACATGATAATAAATTCAATAATAAATAACAATTGCTAATACAATAACAACGACATAAAAAATTGACATGTATAACAGTAGAGCAATGACAACCAGAATTAATAGTAGATAACAATATGATTAACATACCAAATTCATGTAAGGATTACAAAATATATAATGATTTACGTTACATGGTACTAGAACAATAATAATAATATTCCTAGTAATCATAACAATATAAATTATGTGATCGCCCCGGGAATGTCCCGGGCGTCAAGCAAGGTAATGCGATAAAGTTCACATCGCTGCTACGTGTCGCATGATGCTCATGCGGCTAGTCTAATGCCACCGGAAGTGGGCATAACTTATGAATGGGCCGACGTAGGATACCATGTGCGGTGCGAACGTCCGCAACGCGCACTATTGAGTCCTGACCCGAATAAACATTCGTGACTACCCCGCGTTTCCACTGAAGGGGGGGGAGAATTGCCATCTAGAATAAGGACGAGTTGTCCGGGAGTCAAATTTTTTGGCGTAATGCGCCATTTGTTGCGCTGTTGCAACTGGTGCAAGTAATATTTTGACCACCTGTTCCAAATGGATTGGGTGAATCTTTGGAGCAGCTGCCATCTGCCCAAACGACTAATATTCACTTGGCAATAGTCAGGTTCCGGGAGTGCAGTGAGCGGAGAACCAACGAGGAAATGAGCTGGAGTTAAAGGTTCGGGGTCCCTAGAGTCATTGGAGACGGCGAACAAGGGGCGTGAGTTGAGGCAGGCCTCTATCTGAGTTAAGATAGTGTAATACTCCTCGAAAGTAAGAATGGTTCCGCCTACCACGCGCCGTAAATGAAACTTGACGCTCCTGACTCCGCTTTCCCACAGGCCGCCGAAATGCCGTGCTGAGGGGGGAATAAAGGACCAATTATGCCTTGGGCACTGGTAAAATCCTGGACGGACTGCTCAAAACCCTTAGACTGCAAAAGTTTATGCAATTCGTGAAGTGTTCTACTTGCACGACGAAAATTTGTTCCATTGTCGGAAAATATCTGATCAGGGATACCTCTACGCGCAATGAACCGTTTTAAGGCCGCTATAAAGGCATCTGATGTCAGATCTGAGACTAGTTCCAGGTGAATGGCCTTAGTGGTCATGCATATAAATAAAGCAATATAAGCCTTTGACGTTGATCTTGAACGCTACCCGCCATGACGCACAAATACCGGACCGGCATAGTCGACTGCAGACTGGGAAAATGGCTTAGCAGGCGCGACACGGGAGGGGGGTAATTGTCCTAATAATTGGTTTGCGCCCCTAGCACGGAATCTAAAACAGGTGATACATTTATGTATTACCGAACGTATATAATATTTGTCACTAACTATCCAATATTTCCGTCGCAGAGAGAACTGAGTCAATTGTACACCAGCGTGTAATAAACGAAGGTGCTCGCTTAGTATAATTAATTTGCTGAGATGAGAGTGTGGGTGTAGTATGATTTGGTGTCTGCTCTCGTAGTTGAGCTGGGAGTGCTGAAGGCGTCCTCCTACGCGTAATATTCCTGACTTGTCCAGAAAGGGGTTAAGTGAAAGAATTTTACTGTTGTTAGGGATGCAGCTTTTCGCCTCAAGCTCCTTGATTTCGATGCCAAAGTACGACTTCTGGGACTGGCGAATAAAAACCAAAAATGTACCATGTAACTCATGGGAGGTTAAAAGGAAGTGTTCCTATCCTCTGTGGGAAGCCTAGAGTTCCGGCAATACGAAAACACGCGAAGGAGTTTTGAAAGTGATGAGTATTTTTCAAAATAACTAGATGTGGATGATGCGACAATCAATGAGGTTTGGACCTGTTTCCGTTGTTCCTGCTCAAGCTCGGGATGAGTGCAGGGAGAATGGGCATCGAAGGCACAGATAGGCCATGATGATGACTAGTGGGATAACCAGGATGGACCATGCCACCATTGTGGGTGACTGTGTAAAATCCGAGGGAGACAACCACACGATAAAATGACGGCAGGGTTGTCAAGTGACGATACATGATGCCAGGTACCCCTTGTAGTGAGACGCTGTATCTCAGCAACACGGTTGGCGACGAATACCTTCCATCTGGAAGATTGCTGGTGGATCCAGTGTAAGGCTATCATTGAGTCCGAGTAAAAATATAATTTGTCGAATTTGTAATTCACGGCGTCTATAACCTTGGAAGCTAACTGAGCCAACAATAGGCAGGCGCAAAGTTCAAGTCTGTGTAGTGTTATCTGCTTCAATGGAGCGACTCTAGATTTAGAACATAACAGGTTTGATGAGATGGCGTAGTTTGAATAGACCGTACGCACGTAAATACAACACGCGTAACCCTTAGCTGACGCGTCGGGAAAGCCATGGAACTGGAATGTAATGATTTGTGAATTGTTTAAACTCTTTACACACCTCGAAATTTTAAAGTAAGTGTCTGAAACCAGCTGAGAATAAAGTTCTAACCACTGATTAGATAATGAATCTGATAAGGGTTCGTCCCAACTTGTACCCGTTAACCACAATTGCTGCATAAAATGCTTACACCAGAATGTAACAGGGCCAATGAGTCCCAAAGGGTCGTAAATTCCTGCGATGACTGATAATACACTTCTCTTGTTGACAACTTCGGCATTGACATGTCTCTGGACACTATATAAGAAACTATCTTCGTCCACGTTCCATTGAATGCCCGTACGCACCGTTTGATTTTTACTAAAGTCGTGTGAAGAATGAGCGTGCGAGGCTATAACGGTCTGATCGTTGGAGAACCATTTGTGCAACGTAAAACCGTATTGGCTTAATAAATCTGTGATGTCGGATTTCATTTTGGATAGGATGTGCGGGTTGTCTGAACCGGTCATAAGATCGTCCACATAAAAATCGTTCGCGATAGCTGCACAAGCTATAGGGTGCTTAGTTTTATTTTCCTGGGCTATTTGAACCAGACATCTTGTAGCAAGAAATGACGCACTTGTAGTCCCATAAGTGACTGTCCTCAAGGCGTAATGTTGGAGTTCCCTATGGGGGGGGGCGTCGCGCCAGACAATATACTGCAAATTGGAATCCTTCGGATTAACTAAAATTTGCCGATACATCTTCTCAATGTCCGAAATGAGGGCATATCGGTGAGTACGAAATCGAGCCATAATAGAGAACAGATCCTGCTGGACCGTGGGACCAACCATCAGGGTGTCGTTTAAGGACAAATTATTTGTCGTCTTGGCGGAGCCGTCGAACGCAACTCGCAATTTTGTAGTTATGCTAGAGACTTATGCTAAAAACTGAATGGTGCGGCAAGTAAAAGGTGTCTGACTGGTCTACCGACAAATCGTACGCATCAAGGAAAGACATGTGGCCAAGAGTTAAATAATCATGCATGAATGCGCTATAGTCTTTGTGAAGGGCAGGGTTCTGCTTGAACTTGAGTTCCAGTGATTGGAACCTGCGGATAGCCCCGCAGAGAGAATCGCCTAAATGACAATTATGTAACCTGCGTGGTAAGGATACCACAAATCTGCCATCATTATTACGGACAGTATTAGATACAAAATGATTTTCGCATTCCGAGTCCTCAGCGGAGGGAGCACGAATAGCAACGTCCTCTAACTTCCAAAAGTCCTTTAGTTGCGAGGAAATGGCATTATCATCTTCACATACCATGAATGATGAAACCGGTTTTGTCATATCGACATTAAATAGCAAGTTACCTGCGAGAATGAATCCCAATTTCGTCTCCTGTATTATGGGGAAATGTGGGCTACGGATAAATTTGACAGGTTCAATTAATTGTAAGTAATACTGAGCACCGAGCAATATGTCGATTTGCGAAGAAAAGTTCAGCTGCGGGTCAGCTAGAAATATGCCTTTTGGTAAGTTTAGGGAGGAGATGTCAAATGATTCCGCAGGGAGATTATTTGTGATACTGGGAAGCACAGCGCAATGTATGTTCAAATTAAAATTCTTATAGCGTGAATGCAACCTTACCCTAGTACTGAAATCAGCTTTAAAATAATGAATTATTTATACCCGTGATGGGTAATTGAGATTTAATCAGTTTTAGACCCATTCGGCGGGCGAAACTCATGGTGCAGAAATTAGCTTGCGATCCTGAGTCCAATAAAATCCTAACTGGGTGCTTCCTACCTGCATGGTCAGTTGTCATGCAGACCGCGGTGGATAATAATATAGACTTGTTTTTTTTGCAATTTTAACGAACACTGATTGTTCCTGGACGAAGCGTTATTGCTAGATGTATGGATCATTGTGGTAGCGTTTAGCACAAGTTCTGCAAGAAAATTTGGAGGGACAGTGTGCAAAGTCATGGCCTGGGCGTAGGCAATTTAAGCAAAGTTTATTTTTAATTAGAATATTTTTTCACTCCAGGGGAGTAATCGCTACAAACTGCGGACACTCAGCTTGGCGGTGTTTACCTTTGCACAACTGACATATGTTATATCCGATATGAGCATGGAATGTCGTCCTGGAAATATTAACCGGTTTAATTGCTTTGCGATATGGACTCTTATCGCTAACGTGTATCTTGTTTACGGAGCTGGTCGCGCCGTCCAAGTTTTGTAATAACTGCCTTCGGTTATTTAAAAATTTTATAAAATTACTAAAATCAGGAAATCGTTCGTCCGACAAGCTTTCTTTCCAGAGCCGACACGTATGATTATCGAGTTTCTGCGTTAAGTATTGAACTAAAATCATTTCAAATGTATTTACGGGTAGATTTATTAAATTTAAGGCATTTATATTCGCAGTGATCTCGTCAATGCACCTGGAAATGCTAACCCTGTACTTTTGTTGTACGGACTTGACGCCCAAGACATTCCCTATGTGATGGGCTGATACAATTAGTTTGCTGTCGTACCTGTTTTTTAATAAATCAATGGCTACCGCATAATTTTCATGGGTGATTGGAAGAGATTTTATTACATTTAACGCCTCGTCACTCAATGAAGAGTGCAAGTAGTGTAATTTTTGAATATCCGTCAGGTCAGTTCTGACGTATATTAATTCCACAAGTATATTATAATAGTGTTGCCAATCAATGATGCTACCTGAGAAGGAAGGCAATTTAATCGGTTCTAACTGTATCGGGAGCGTTTTAATTGGCGTAATTTCGATTTGAACAACGGTTTCTGGTTCACCTCCTCTACTTGTTTTAATAAATGGTGTAACTTGCATTCGATATTGCAGAGATCATCCTCTGTTTGAACTCTGTCACTGACTGATGCGAAATCTAATCGTCAGCCTCAATTTGAGTCTGAATATCGTCATATTTAGCGGACAATTCCATCAAATGGCGAAGCTTAATTTTTAATGCATGATGATCGCTTATGTCTGGATCGAAATTATCAGCGAAAGTATTCACGCGAGATATGGACGCCTTAATTGTGCCCCGTTTCTTTATTAACGCCTTCACATCAGCCATGACCGAGATTTTAAAATGTGATTTGAAACCAAAAATTAGATATAGAGAAGGTGAACAGTTGTTGTAATGTTGAATAATTTGCTACAATCTGATACAATGCGGGAGCCAGTGATCAGTGTAAACACCTTAATATATGACTGACTATAATAGGTACTTAATTTTCTTAAAACTAGTTATGAAAGTTATCGAAAATATAAATCATTCGACACGACAATATACCTATAGCCTTATCACATCACTTAAATTTCTTAATGCATAATTGCACAACTGCGTAAAGGAGAATTTATGTACATATGAAAAAATAAATAAAAATATAAGCTTATGGCCACTTGACAATAATATCTGTTTCTGTGAAAATTCTTAATAATGTTGTATTAAATGTTATTAAATCTGTCCAAAAATATTACTTAGATTGCCATAATTATATATGAAAAGATCATAAAAAATGAAAGTTTATAATCACGTGGATGTTGAATCCCGGCGTGCTGAAGCTGGCCTCGATCCCGCTGCTCGATCCTGTTAGAAGTTGTTGCACCTCTTGTCTCTACCGGTCAGATGACGCCTGATGTTGTAGCTCTCCATAATTTTAAAGTTGTGGAACCTTTTCGTTGTAGAATAAATGATGCTGTCCTGCCGTATCCCGTTGTCTCTGGTTTGCCGCTCTGCAGAATCTTGCAGTGTTGATTGTGAAGTTTTGTTTAGAATAATAGAGGCAGCAACTGCCAGCAATCTGAAGTTGAAAATGTTGGGGCTTGAACCAAACGCCGTTTGGGCCCATTAAATGAAATGTTAATGCGGTCGCAGTGGACCAAAATGTGAAATCCGTCCCGTGAGGACCAAAATGTTGCGTCTTAGAAGCTCTCGATGAATCTTGAGTTGTTCTTAGGAACGCTATTTTGAGTTAGCTGGTCAGAGATGAAATAATTGAGTGAACTGTATAATGTTTCTAGAAATAATTGCTTATTGAGAGTTAAAGAGACATAATTGATTGCTGGCGCGTGTAGGGTTTTAACGCGGCATAAGTGCCGGAGAATTAAGATAGAAATAAAATATTGGCGTACATGACAATGTATGAGCCGAACTCGTCTAAGTAAATTGTAGCATGGTGAGCATGCTATTGTGCCGAAACTGGTCGTTACGGAAACATACGAATTTTGATTAAATCGAATATGGGCAATAGAAGCGTTCATGAGGCCGTGAAATTGTGTTGCGGGATATTGGACGCTCACGCTATCTATCAGAGACTTGAGACAACTTGACTTTTCTGGCCCGCGGCGTGGAGCAGTAGTTGTCGTTGAGTAGAGAGATAGCGGGTGGTAGACTCGTGGTGGTGGTGAGCTGTTCATGCCTCGAGCTGTCTTATAGGTCAGCGTTTGGAAAAGTATTGTTGTTTATTTTTTTAATGCCGGGGTTTTTTAAATTAATTATGGAAGGCTAAGTAAAAAGTGTGCCAAAGGGGTCTCGGGCCTGGCAACTGTGACCGTGTGGTGAGACCAAGATGTAATGCGTAAGTAGATTGAGGAACGCGGCCTTAGCATGTGCTATTGCAAAATTGAACAGGTATGCAAAAATGAAAATTATTAAATTTTTCCTAGGAGGTGCCCTACTTGTGATTCGGGTCAAGTGTGGGCCTGGCTAGTCTTAACAAAAAAAAAAAAAGAAAAACAGTTGCTTAATTCCTGATGTGTTTTTTTACTTCACTGAGTAACTGGATATTCAGGTTACCGTAGTCATTGCAATTTCATTCCAGAACGCAAGTTTTTTTTTTAAAGAAAAGGTCTGTTGAACGTGACTGGCTTTTGATATTTCTTTCAAATGGTGAGCCCAGCTTGTCATGCGGCTAGTAGTGACAGTAATATTTGATGTGCAAAACCTTTTTTTTTACATACAAAAAAAAATTTTTAAAAACACAAAAAAAAACTTAAGAAAATGTGTTAGAATTCAGCCGTGTGCCCATGTGCCTAGTGAAGCGAAATCTAGCCGAGTTCCTTAATCTCTCTCAGTATTATTCAGTGTTGTTCATATAAATGTCTTGTGTTTGAATTGTGAAAAGCATGGAATGTCCAGTATACATTTTGTCTATAATCTGTGTTGAACTTATATTGTGTCTGCCTTTTATTAGAACGTATAAATTTGTTTATGAAAAGAGCTGCAGATCACATACAATTGCCATAATATGTACTAGAACTGTAATTCAGAAGTATTCATCCTGTTAATAGAAATGACTGAACTTTTGTACAAGATGAAATTTCCACTTTGGGATTTAGTATTTATTTTAATTCTCTATCAATGTACAGTCACTGTTAAAAGTCTTTTGTATATGTATATACTCATAATTCTATGCACAAAACATGTTTACATTTTTGAGAGATATATACCTGATTATTTGATAGTGTTTTTTTAATAATGGTGCACTCTGAAATCAGCAAGCCATTGTGCTACACAAGTTTATACAAGTTTAAGGAAAAGTGAGCACACACACTTGTGAATTCCACACAAAGTATATAATTACCTACCTTATGTTTACCTTATACTTTACTAATTATATGATTCTCCTTCCTAGCTTGATTGAGATTTCAGAGGGCGCATGTTGTTGTGTGATATAATTGTTTAAATTGTTGTGGCTGTAATAATTGTTGTAGGATAAAATTGTTCGTTAAATGGTTTATAAAATTGTTTATAGTACAACCAGAGGGGGACTGAAAAGAAAAAAAAGACTTATTGTTATGAAATGTATTAGCTTTCGAAAACCTCTGGAATTGCTCTTTGTATTTATTAATGTTAATATAATTATTTCCAAATAGGGAACTTCTATTTGGTAAAAAAAAAAAAAAAAAAAAAAAAAAAAAAAAGTACTGTCGAGGCTCGTTGCATGTCACGGTTATTTTGAATACCATGTAATATATTTTAAATATCTTACATATTGTATATATTTCTAATAGAATACTTTCACAGCCTGGATACTATGAAATCTCTCATTGTAAGAAAAACAAAATTTTATAGAATCAATAAATTTGTTATTTGCGGAATTTTAAAATTGAGGTCACCTCATTGGTCCAATTACCTAATGGTTTCCCAGCATGTGGCCATTCTTCCACTAGGAGGCCTCTCCTGGTTAAAGTGAACAAGTGAGCCAGTCATCCAGGTAAGTTGTAGATTTTTTTATATTTCTTTTTAGGATGTCAAACTTGAAAAATGTGTTAAATTCGGAAAGTTGAAAATTGTGTTGTGATGTCATTGGTGATGAGCGGCTCACTATTAGTATTAAATATTGAAAAACTTTAAGTAGCCGCGGCTGGCGATTGAAACGAGTGGCCTGCTCGGAGTCTGGAGAAGAACTGATTTAAATTTGACTGCAGTCAGCCTGTCTCAAGACCGGCTGCAGATAGCAAAGAAAAACGTGACGTCACCCACAGGCGCCGCAATGCAGTATTTTATAATACAAAGTTCACATAGGTTCAAAGTTTATATAGATACAAAGTTTGTCCAAAACGATAGAATAAAATTACTGTAAACAAAATAGAAAATAAAATCAAATATAAAATAAAAACTGAACAATTAAGATTTAATCAAAATGAACAACACATAAATAATAACAACAATAAAAAATGGGCCACATTAACATACATAAATAATAAAATGACAAAACTAACAAACCTATTTAAAAAGACAGATATCAAAATAGCATACAAAACTAATAAAAATAATTTACAAAAACTAAGTAACCCACACAACAAAGGTAATACAACAACCAATGGTATATACTAAATTGAATGCCAAGATTGCAATGAATGTTACATAGGACAAACAAAAAACAGCTGAAAAAACTTTATTTTGAACACCTAAATGCATACAAAACCCAGAAATATACAAATCTAATTTGGCCACACATGCAATAAACACTGGACATGAATTCCCAGACATAACCAATATGACACTAATAAAATATATACCACACAAAGGGACCATAATGAACATTTGAGAAAATTTACAGATGTACAAACATAAAACACAAAACAAACTAATACCTGAACAAATACAAATCAATACAAAACATGACACAATTTTCAAAGCATTCAACATAGAAAATACACAAAATACTAATATATATACCACAATCACACCCAATAATACTAATTTAAAGCACCAGAGACCAACAGGAAGCCAAAGCAACAACCAGCCAACACATAAATACCTCACAAGGCTCAAAATTCGGAAGGCTGAAGATGGGAACACAAGGCTTCCCGAAACATGTTCCAAATAGGGAGAAAACATCTTGAGGTAAAGTCATTATAAAATATATATTATATACATCAAGAAACGAACTGTAGTAGAAAGTGTTTGAATATGTGTGTGTGTGTGTGTGTGTGTGTGTGACTTTGGTTTATGCGTCCAAACTGTAATCTTCACCGCCATACTATAATTATTTATTGCTCCAGTAACTCTCATGTGACTTGCTACTTTGTAATAATATTACGCAACTCTCTCTCTCTCTCTCTTTCTCTCTCTCTCTCTCTCTCTCTCTCTCTCTCTCTCTCTCTTCTCGCTATCTGCCATACATGACATTCCATTGTGTCAGCATGTGAAACGCAAGAACGCACACATTACATCATTATTTTATTAGTACTTTAACTGAAAGGAACTGAGACAACGTATTTTAGAATACTAGCAGCTCTTGAACTGACTGTACTTTATGCCTCGCTTTATTAGAGATAAATAAGCAACCCATAATTAATATTACCTCAACTGGGTCTTTAAGTTGTTACAGTAATTTTGATTGTGACATTATAGTAACCAGCGATTTCATAAACCATTGGAGCAGTCGTTATGGTGGTGGTGGTGGTGGTGGTGGTATCCGTGCGCGCGAGTGTGTGTGTGTGTGTGTGTGTGTGTGTGTGTGCGCGCTTAATTTTCCTGATATCGAATCCAAGCTGTGATCCTCACCCCAATATTTGTAAGTAGGCCTATTTATTGCTGCTATATATATGATATAAGTATCGTGTGGCTTGCTACTTTGTCGTATTATTACGCAACTCACTCCCCTCTCTCTCTCTCTCTACCCGTCATACATCCGTCGCTTTCTGCCCGAGTGTCATACACAAGGACGTACAGTACATTTAGTACTTGTGTACTGAGTGTACCAGAAATGTTGTTCAGTATTTCTCCTTTCTTTCCATAAGGAATGTGTTCTAGTTCGGATTTCCGCTGAATCAAGTAATTTCTTCGCCTTTAAAAAAGTTTGTAGAAAGCAACATTAAAAAAAAAAAATGTTTTGTATAGTTTTAAACTCTATGTAGTAGCCGAGCTATTGAAAAAATACTAATGAAAAAACAATGAATGTCTACATTTCTTAAAAATTAAAAAAGAGAGGTCAGTTGAACCACACTGAGGGATAAAACTCGGTAGGAAACACAGGGACAAAGTTTCAGTGACGCTCGTATGTTTATATTTTTTTTTTTATTTTAGAGAACTATATTTTCCCGAAATTCTCTGGCAAGCGTACTCGAATGTAAACATTCCCTCATATTTGGAATTTCAATTTTGTTTTCAAGTGTCCGACATAAACACTTGTAAATATACTATTAATAAATTTCGTTAATTCGGATAACAATGCTGTACAAAGTTTAGTTCGAAATAGCGAGAATTCCAAATTAGTCGAGTCCGATTTACTGAGGGTTTGCGATAGTTGGATCTCTCTCTCTCTCTCTCTCTCTCTCTCTCTCTCTCTCTCTCCTTCCCTCTCTCTCTCACACACACGCACACGCACACACAAATTCCAAGTTTAGTTCTGCCTGTTTCAGCTTATATCCGACATGTTGCCTGTTTTAAGGCGTAACGTCGGACAGCACACGACTAATGAAGTGTTCTATGAATGGCAGGGAGTGGAGATCGTTTACTGTAAACAGCAGATATATATATCTCTCTGTCTCTGACTCTCTCTCTCGCTCGCTCACTCTCGCTCTCTCACTCTCTCACTCTCTCTCTCTCTCTCTCTCTCTCTCTCTCTCTCTCTCTCTCTCTGTAACACAGTATATTCAACGCCGTACTGAACTGGACAGACGACAATAAAAGCAAACAGCACCACTTGTTTATCGCTAGCCGTCGTCTGCCAGGAATCTTTCAGACTTCACTGATCAATTATACCTTACACACACACACACACACACACACGACAGAGGCGCACTGACAGTTTTTTTTGGTACACTAACGAATCACACTGTAGAGGTATGTTATATACAATACTACGAACAGATTTTATTAACTGTACGTAGATTACTATTTAAGTTTTTTATTTTGTAACAAATGCTTTGTTGGTTTTCGCATCCCGTTATAATTTCTCTATTGGTCGCTTTATTTTCTTCTTACCCTTCTTTATATTCGTTCCTTTATGTGGTTTGAACATTTTATCTTTTCTGTAATTTATAGAAAAGAAGTCTTCAAAATTTCGTCTGCACAGATAATGGAGCATACGAGGTCATGTACATCTCCTATATACCCAAAACAAAATCAAGATGAACACAGTTACAACCCGGACAGCGAACATCGAAAACACGCGCACACACACACGCACTAACTCGAGCGCTAGATACGCAATACAAAATTTCTCTCTCAGCCATTGCGTATATGTTTTACCTTGGTTAGACACGTTTCTCGTTTTACGACATGTAACGATTGTCTATCGTCACTGTTTTCACAGGATTTTCTTTTGTTGTATGTGCGTTGTCCTCTGTCTGTAGAATTGAATGATCTACTCGCTTTACCAAAATAAGCAAAGGGAAATTCTAGTACCGGTGTTCTGATATGTCTTTTGGTTTCTTGCACTTATGGACTATACGCTAATTCTTGAGATATATTGGTACATCAGTACCAACAGTCATCGTGTGAATATAGTTACCCCATTTCTTTTTACGACTTACTAAATTTTAAAATCAGAACAAAAGGACTACATCTTGCATAAAATCAGCTAATTATAACAGGACTTGCATACATAGCGGAAACATGAAATCAAGTTTAGTAGGAGTTTTACATATCCATATCGATATTTTCCAGTGAATGGCGTTAACCCCATGTCCTCACTTGAGATTGCTGTTCATTTTATAAAACAATCGTGTATGCCTACTAAATTTTAACGAGATCGCATGAAACTTTTAACTGGTTTTTAAAAGCGCTGTATTTATTCTTGTTAATTATGAACATGTGCCCAACAATAAAAAAATCACCTGTTAATAGTCCGTATTATATCCTCCGCTCAACAGTCCGTTAAGCGAAAGGACTAAGGCAAGACGTACCGCGCGGCTTTTGTGTTAGTGTGACGGTGTATGGCTATTACTACGCGCCACCAGCCGCTAGTTGCGGTAGTCACACCCAGGAGGCGGCGCTGGTATCTCAGCGCCTACTCAGTTCTGCCTTACGACGCTGAGTGCACGCCGTACGGAGCCTCCGCCGGGAATTGAACCCGGGACCACGAACGCATCAATCGCCCGCGTTAGCCACTAGACCACCTGGAGGTCCGTATTAATGGGGTGAACATTTTTACGGCCAGCAGCGTTTTGTTCAGTAGATATTCGGTATTTTAATAACTTCGTTGTTCACAATGTTGTGTTGACTTATCGGATCAGTATCGTTGGATTCATTTATCGACTACAAATTAAACTGGTCTTGGTAAGTAATTTGTAGAACTGGTTCGTCGATAGTTTGGGTTCGATCCTATATGTAATAAGCTTTTAATGTAATCCGTTTGTACTACATTCCGTCATCGAAATGTGAGACATCCATTGCTAAGGTAAAAATAATCTGTGCTGTATTTTCAAGGGTCTAATCGCATAGAGACGTTCAAGCCAATTTCAGTTCTCCGCAAGAATATAGCAGACTGGAAAAAGAAGAAAAGGAGAAAGAGGAGGAGACTACTTATAAATTAAAAGAAAAATGAGCAAAAAGATTACCGAACAGTGTGCATGTGGCTTTGGGTGTGCTGTACTGCCGTCGATATCGCTCCGAAGCTGTGATCCTCGCCCCCCTATTATAATATTTATTGCTACAATAAGGGTAATGTGGCTTGCTACTTTGTCATAATACTACGCTACTGTCTCTCTCTCTGTCTCTCTCTCTCCCTCTCTCTCTCTCTCTCTCTCTCTCTCTCTCTCTCTCTCTCTCTCTCTCTCTCTCTCTCTCTCTCTCTCTCTCTCTCTCTCTCTCTCTCTCTCTCTCAGCGATTATGTAGCCATCGCTTTGTGTCAGAGTGACAAACGCCAGAACCTACAGTATATCATTTTGTTGATTAGACTGGTGTAGTCAATGTCAAGAGTGTATAAGTGACAGAATTGTTGTTCAGCCTTTCTTTCCACAACAAATCTCTTCTAGTTCATCTATTCTACCCTCTTCATCTTTGAAAGGGACGGCGTCTGTAGTTTATTGATGTCTCTTGGACTCAAGACTAGCAACCTTCCTGTATTTACTGAATAGAATATACAAATTAACTCACGTATTAGATTATAAGATTATAAGACTATAAAATTAAAACTCAGAACCGAGGCAGCATTATTTAATAAATTTAATCAATGTCTTAAACAGGATATGTTATATAAATAAATAATAAAGTCGAAGATTATTAGAAAAATATTAGGCCCACGAAAAACTTCAGAAGGTTGGAAATTAAGAAGTAATGATGAAATATATCAAAGTATAGAAAGTGTAACAGAAACAATGGGAAAAAGAAGACTTCGGAAATTTATTTTTTGGACATTTATATAGAACGGACGACAATAGATTGACAAACCAAATCTTCAAATACCTGTGGGGGAAGAAGTCAACATCAAGTTGGATTAAAGAAGTCCAAAAGGATTCAGAAAAAAATAATATACACGCAGAAGAAGTAATTGAAAGAATAGTTTTTCGGGCGAAAGTGTTGAAATGGAAGGAGTCCAGTCTAGGAGAGAGAAAAACGTAGGTTCAAAGTGGACTGAAGACAGGAAGAAGGACACAGTGAAAAGATGAAAGAATATTGGAGAAAAAGAAAAGAACAATGAGTAAAGAATTGAAATTGGCATGTGGTCCTTAGATGGCCGATACCAAAAAAAATTCGAAGATTTAACTACTTAAAAGTGACTTAATTAAAGCGGTTTAAAGTGACCTACTTGCTCCAACGTTCGGTTTTTAATACTTGTTTTGGAAGTCAATACAATAACTTGTAGCGTCACATCACTTTATCTCAGCATTAAATGCCAGGAACTGGAACAGTGTTACTTTATGAATCTCTATGACCTGTGCTCTATGCCCTGCTTTATTAGATACATAAATAGGCTACCGCAAAGTCATGTTACTTCTCCAAGGCGAAGGATTTATTTTTACGCTTCTACAGTAACTGTATTTGCAACAAGGCAAATAATAATACCTCAATAAAATATTAGATTAGCGTGAGTTGTGCGTGGTGTAGGTGTGTGGTTTGGGATTAGACGTTCACGCTGTAATCCTCACCCCGGTACGTTCGGGCTAGCTTGCTACATTGTCATAATATTATGAAACTCTCTCTCTCTCTCTCTCTCTCTCTCTCTCTCTCTCTCTCTCTCTCTCTCTCTCTCTCTCTCTCTCTCTCTCTCCCTCCCTCCCATCAATCCCCTCGGGAGTGAGGGTGGCAAACGCAAGTGCGTAAACTGTGCACAACATGATTGTCATCTTTATCAACAGTTCTGTACTCAATGTTTAGAGACCACATCTCCCAGAGTAAGGTCTAGCCTTCCTCCCCAAAAGGAATCTAGTCTAGTTCACACTTTCACTGGACACAACCAGGTCATTTCATTACTTTAAAAGGCCGCCGCTTTGGTTCCTTGTTGTTACCTTGCTTAAAGATTGACAACTACTTACCATCTATATAGAATACAGAAGATGGGATAATTAAATACAGGTATAAACTATTAGATTACAAAGTAAAATAAAATTAAATGAGCGTCAAATGTAGAATTAAGCGAATACTCAAATAATAAAGTTGAAGAATTACAGGCATACTCTGAACGCCTTAGGAGGTGCATGAGTAATCTTAACTTTTGCGGCTCAGTTTTTCAGCTCGCTGATTAACCTGAGGGTTTCTGAAGAACCAACAAATTCTGGGCGTTTTTCCGCTAGACAGATTCGTTGTTCTGAAGAAAGAACACATTTTTCCCGTTAACAGTAGAGAATCTCAATCCCATATACATATTGCGAAGAATATTGAAACCTATTCAATATGTTGAAATAGGTTCAGCATAAAACTTACTTCAAAAATTTAGCCATCGCATTCGTTAACATTTTATAAATTGCACCGTTTTGTATAGACAGTTAAACATCGTTTTGTACAGACAGTTAAACATCGTTTTGTTTCTTTTGTAATAAGCAAAAAAAAAAAAAAAAAACATTAAATTTCCTTTCATATATTGTACCTAACAAAAACCTACCATGTGTAAAGTAAACATTCCCCTTCCCAGACTACTCGCCCTTTTATACGCGCATAGATCGGTGACTACGACCTAAAAATTGAGTTACTACAACTTTTATACTACCTACCCTTCGGAAAAAGCTTCTACCTCCTGCAGTCTTCACAGCGGAGAGTGAATGTTTTTTTCTTAAAATTACACAATTTCATCTTTCTTTCTTCTGTCTTCTCACATCTTAGAGTAGTTGCAGAGAATATTAGTGGAAAATTGATATCAATAAACAAAAGTAGTTTGGTAAATCCAGTTAATCGCCTTTGTTAAAACACGGTTGTCTTAGAGTAACTATCCCTTGGTACCAAGAAAATTTGTTCTATATTTAGCAGTTCTTAAGAAATAACATTAATTGTTCGCTCAACTGGAAGATACCTTTCATATTTTACTTAATTTTAATTCATTTATACCATGTATGTCGCTTATTATACTGAATGACTTGTTGCTTCCTGAACCCTGTCTACCAGTGTCGCTGATCCCTTCATTTTATTTATCTTCTACGATAATACATTCCGTTTCTTCTGACTGTATCCACAGTGTTGCTTAGGTTTCCGTTATTAACCTGTTTTTGTGTCCTACGTGCTAGAGAGCACCGAGCACATATATCAGTACCCAAGAGAACACAGCCACATTTCATCCGCTTGCCCCACTGCTGAGTTTGGTCTTCTGTCGACTCTTAAGTTACACAACTAAATCATATTTGTTTAGAAACCGTTAGAAATCGTTACAAATGTGGAATCAGATTTATCAAGGTGGTGGCTGAGTAACAGTTACAGTCAAACCGTCGCAAATCCGTTGCTGTAGTTTTTAATACTGCGGATCCGAATAAATAAACGAAGTAAATGGGAGTTGTATGCTACCGCGTCAGAACATTACAGAAACACACACACACACACATACAAAGAAAAGAGTAACTTGGGACAACACTAGAAAAAAGGAACTGCCGGATAGCTCGCAAAATAGTTTTAATTGAAAGAAACGTAGAACAAGGTTGAGAAGAAGAAGAAGAGATTGTTTTCATGTGATCACGATGCTTAAAGTTTTCTGTGAGATCTTTTAAACTGAATCAGACGAGCGATTCAATAAGACCTGGATTACTGTCGGAGTACTGTGTAACGATGCTGTAGTTACCTGAGCGTGGTATTGCGGAACTAAACGCTGCGTTTCACTAAACAGCTGACAGTGTACGCGTGTGCTGGTTTATGTGGTACTTTACTGTCGCAGATATCACGTTCCAGGTGTAATCTTCCTCAGCCTCTAGAATATCCGTACTCTAAATAAAAGATAATATTTATTTTTGCTATAAGTATTACCTTACGTATAAAGTAGTGACTTGGAAAAACAATAATACAGACGCACGCCAGCACGAATATATAATAATATTTTGTATGTAATAATATATTAAATAAAATATAATAATATTTCCAGTGCACTAAAAAACGGGTAATAAACAAATTACATAGACAAATCCTATACAATAACAACAAAAAATACAAACAACACACAACAAAACAAATACATCACACTCACATACTACAACTCTAACACACACAAAATTGCCAACACATTCAGAAAACACAATTACAAAATAGCATACAGAACTAACAATACCATCAAGAGACACATTAACTGCACAAACAAAGACAAAGACATAGACATATACAACAAAACAGGCGTATATAAATTAAACTGTATCGATTGCAATAAATTCTATATAGGTCAGACAGGAAGATCTTTTTCCTTCAGATTTTCTGAAACACAAAAGCATTATCCAATAACAACTTACAATCCACATTTGCCACACACATCCAGACAGAAAGCCACAGTTACACCAATATAAAAAACAATCTTGAAATTTTACACTACATACCCAAAAGTCGCAAACTCAACACCGCAGAACAATACGAAATATACAAACACAACAAAACACAACCAAACAACATACTCAATGAACATTTACAATTTAAATCCAACACACTATTCGACACAATAATACACAACGCATACGATTCAGAATCCCGCGCCAACCCCCTTCCATCTCCACACCCCCACACACAACCAGTCACCTAAAAAACCGTTACAGATTACCAGCGACTTGACGCATTCCGCATTTAAACCTCACTGACGAAGGAGAACACCACTCCGAAACGACGTTTGAGGAAATAACAACAAGTAAGTTTTTCACAAGTGAATGTGCCTTAAATAATAATAATATTTCGTTTCGCTGACACAAGTAGTCTCAACGTAACTCTTGATCGAAAAGATAACAGAAACTCTCTTTTTCTTCGTCTTTCATCTTGTTCATTAACCAATGTGAAAGCTTTCTTTCTGCCTTTTCCTGCGTCTACCGACTATTGACCTGCTTCCTTGAGTCTTGTACCCGGTTTTACTATTCTGTCTTTCTCCACTCTTCTCTTCCCCTCACTATCATGTTCCCAATGTTCTCCATTTTGCATCTATCTCTAATATCTCAATTTCTTTTGTGATCTCCGATGATCTTGCCATATATTTTCCTTAATCCACTCGTATATGATCCCTCTATTGTTTTCACTGTCTCATTTCAATAACTATACATATGTTGACGACAAGTAACCGCCAGTTATCAGCAGATTGTCATTTGGTAGTAGTAATGATTTCTGTGGTTAAAAACAAACGCTGTTGTCTACGACTTTCTCGTTTCCTTAATAGTGAGAAAGAAATCGACCTACAGAATGTTAACATCTAGTTGTATTTTATGTACAAGGTATTTTCAATGTTGCCCATACAAATTACATTAAAAAATAAATTATTCTTTACTGATAAGTAAATATTATGATGATTATACGGTTACCTCACAGAGTTGCGAAGATGACATCCACTGGACGATGTATACGAGGTGTGTTCATAAAAAAACCGGCCTGCTTGTATAGCTACTGTATAGCACGTAGAGCCAGCTGCATAAGCTAGCGATACCCGTTACCCCGTCCCGTCATGATCATCAGTTTTCGAGCTACAGACATACAAAGTGCAAACGTCGTCGTCGGTTTTGCAACAAAGTGAGAATGAAGAGTTTAACATGGCTAGCGCGTGCATGTGTAAAACTTTCCTGCAAATTTGGTAAAATCTTTACAGAGAAATTCCATAGCAATCCATAGTTGTCGTTATCATTTGGATTAGTAGGCTGTTATTGACTGATTTCAAAATGGGTTTATTTCTGTTCGTCAGTCAACAAACACGGAGTTTTCACACGTTTCGTTTTCAGTGATACGACATATTCAAATTTTTCTATAGAAATTTAATTTTACTCTCTTATATCGATACCCGCTTTCTCAGAAATTCTCTGTAGTTATCCGATGATTTACAATTACCCCATGACGAGCTCTGTTGCCACGGTCTTTGACATCGCTTTCCTTCGAACAATGTTTTGCCCTCTTTAAAACTCTTAAAATAATCGTTTGGTAAATCCTGGCCCATTCGTGTGCTTAGATGAACTACCAGAATACCTCTGTAAAGTTTTAACCTAGTTCTGCAGCTAAGTTTCATACCTACACGTTGTCTTTCCTAAGTCACTTTGTCATTAATCCGACGGACAGCGTGCGCATATCCCCATGCACTCTGATGCGTCTAAAAGACTTATGCTTATAGCGTAAAGAATAAATGGCAGTTTGTTGTCAAAAACTGGCGCTAGGCGCAGCGTATTGTCTGTGCAGGTTAGTGTATTAATAGCACTTACCGAGTACAACAAACTACAGCACATACGACTTCGCAAGTAACAAACACCTTTGCTTAAAGAATGTTTTTCAGGAGATTAGAGGTTTTTCTTTAATGCACCGTAAAGAACAAATTTAATGTTTTACCCCGTTTTTCAAATAAAGTATTAAGAAATAACCGGCATGGTTCATCAGGAGCAGCAATCTCCACAGGGGCCTGAAATTGAATAGTTTGCGAAGAAAAACGTGTAAAGACCAGATAAAAAAAACGAGTAAACGTTGAAGATCACTAGACACGCAGACATTATGTAAATAATCGAAAGAAGAAAACACACACTTCTAATTAGTCAAAAGGAATAACTTTTTGTGTATCAAATGTTAAAGCAGAGCAATGCTGAGTAGTAGAAAAGATAAAAGCGCATGCACTAGTCACAAATGAAGCTATGATAAGAGACACAAAGCAGAAACTTGTATGTAAAATGTTAGTTATGATTAAATCAAAATTACTCATTCGTCATACGACTAGCCTGATCATATACTTTACGAAAAAGAGCAAAATGTATAGCTGATAATAATTTTTTTTTTTGTACTTTTTATTTTTTGTATTTTTTTGTTTGTAGTTTAATTTGGGAATATCCATATATGCTGCTTCCTTTTCCCTCTCTTCTTCTGCTTCTTCTTCTTCATCTTATTCTTCTACGTCATAATCATTATCGTCGTCGTCGTCGTCGTCATCATCATCATCATCATCATCATCATCATCATCATTATCATCATCACCACCTTCTTCATCTTTTTCGTATTCATTTTCAACTCCTCCTCCACCTCCTCCTGTTCTGCTTTGTATTTTCGTTATTCTCACTACACAAGTTAATTAGAAACTATGACCATTGCAATGCCCATTTTTCCATACCTTTTACCTTTAGATGTAGGTAAACTTAGACTTCCACTTAAGGAAACGAGGTCTAAGGGAAGCGAAGCGAACCCTGAGGTCACACGTGAACCATCTATGACACAGAGTTTTAACACGTAAGCATAAACATCTTTTATTATACTCTAAATCAATATATAACGTAGGGAAATCAACGTAGGGCGTTATTAAAGTAACTAAACATAATTGACACTAATAAATTCTTAAGTAAATCAATTTCTGAACATACTGAATGTTTAACTTTTTCCAACCTAAGAGATAGCATAAAATAATCCAAATTAATCATAATATGAAAGGTATCTTCCAGTTAGTCATTGTATGTGGAGCGAAGAATTAATATTATTTCATAAGAACTGCTAAATTTAGATGAATGTTTCTTGGTATCAAGAGATAGTTACTCCCAGGCAACCGTTTCTTAACAAAGGCAACTAACTGGATTCACCAAACCACTTTTGTTTATTGATATCAATTTTCCACCAATATTCTCTGCGACTACTCTAAGATGTGAGACGATAGATGAAGGAAAGATTAAATTATGTAATTTTCTTTCCAAATAAACTATTGTTTTATTGGGGAAGATAAAGCACTCACTCTCTGCTGTGAGGACTTTTTATAAAGTAGAAGCTTTTTATAAGGGTTGGTAGGATAAAAGTTGTAGTAACTCAATTATTAGGTCATAGTCACAGATCTTTCCCGGCGTGCGCGTAACAAAAAGGGGTGAGACAGTCTGTGAAGGGGAATGTTTATTTTACATAGAGTAGGTCTTAGGTTGGTAGAATATAAAAGGAAATTTCTTGTTTTCTTTGCCTATTATAAAAGAAACAATACAAGGTTTCACTGTCTATACAAAATGATGTCATTTATAAAATGTTAACAAATGCGATGCTTAAATTTTTGATGTAAGCTTTGTGGTACTGAATAGGTTTCAATATTCTTCGCAATATGTTTATGCGATTGAGATTCTCTACTGTTACCGGAAAAATATGTTCTGTATTCAGGCCAACAAATCTGTCTAGCGAGAAAACAACCAGAATTTTTTTGTTTTTTTTCCGATGAGGGTCACTCAGCAGACTGAACACCTGGCCCTTAAAACTTAAGTTTACTCATGAACCTCATAAGCCGTTTGGAAGACAACTGGTTGAATTTCCTACGAGATTTAGGCCTACGTGATAATAAAAAAACGATATCTTTCTATGTGGATTTAATACTTTCCAGTGACATAGTGATACCAAAAATTTCTCGTCGTGTTTCTAACATTTGGCACCGTGATGCATTTGTTTTCATCTTACAACAGCGCCTGCAGTAAATATTTTTTATGGTCAGTGGGGCGGGGGAGGAAATAAAATTGTGACCCAGATTCTGTTCCCAGCTTGCAGTGGAAGTGAATCACACTAGAGATATGAAAGCATGTAACGTCTTGAGAAAAAATAATATCCACCTACGTTTGGCGTGCTATACGAAATGCTGTCAAATCTAACTCGTGACTTTACTCCATATTTATAAACTAGTGATACAAATAATAATTGTTGTTGTTGAAATTTGAGGGACATTAGGCCGTGTTTTCCAGGATATGTATAAATAGTGTCAGACGTTTCCACCATATCCATGGTTTCATTAAAAGTTAATTACATACCGGATAGAAACCAAACTACCAAAGAATCAGATCAACAAATAACTCATCATGGTCAGTCTAATTTGTAACCGATAACTGATTCCAATGATGGCGAACCAATAACTGTACCCAGCATTGTAAACAACGAATTTAATAAAATACCGAATAGCTACTTATCAAAATGTTGCTGACCGTAAAAAAGATTATCACATTAATACGGCATTAAAACTACATGAAGGAATGTGTATAAAGAAGAGGAAGAAAAAAATAAAACAGCAACAGCCGAAATTGTAACGGGCTGCGAAAACTCTCAAAATATTTGTAACAAAATAATAAATTTCAATACTAATCAATTGCTTGTTAATATAATCTACCCCCTCTACAGTAGCCTACATAACACATCTCTAAAGTTAGATCCTTTCGTATACCAGAGAAAACTAAATTTCAATCCGCCTTAATGTGGGGGGGGGGTCATTGTAATTGACCAGTGACAACTGAAATATTCTGGTAGCTGATGATCAGAGATAAACAAGTTGTGCGGTTTGCTTTTATTGTCGTCTGTCCAGTTCAGTCCGGCATTGAATACTGTGTGTCATGGAGAGAGAGAGAGAGAGAGAGATGTCTGCTATTCCCTTTACTGAAAATGTTCATTCCGTGTCTTTCACAGAACGCTTCACTAGTCGTGTGGTGCCAGACGTTACGCCATAAAATTTGCGACATATCAGATAGAAACTGAAACAGATAGACTAAAACTTCTACTGTGTATGTGAGCGTGTGTGTGAGTGGAGGGGAGTGTAATTTACGTCAAAATATCATAAAACCTCACTAAATCGGACTGAGTTAATTCGGAATTGTCGCTACTTCGAACTAAAATTTTGTAATGCACTGTTGTCCGAATTAGCGAAATTTCTTAATAAAATGTTAAAAATATTTATGTCAAGCAGTGGAAAACAAAATTTTAATACCAAATAGGTAAGAATGATAACAGCGGAATACGCTATTTAGAAAATTCCAAAAAAATATAAGGTTTTTTTAACATACAACTGTTGCATGTGCTCTGAGTATCCCAGAAACTTCGCCCCTGTGTTTTCTTACTAAGATATTTTTACCCCTGTGTGTGGCTCACCGAAACTCCATTGTTTAATATTTTTAATTCCTATTTCAATTGGTTTATCATTAGTATTTTTTCAATACCTTGGCTTCTACAATGAGTTCAAAATAAACAAAAAAACATTTCTTTTTCTGTTTATTTCTATAAATTTCTATAGTTTAGAACATTTTAGAATGCGTAAACCCAATCACTTAACAGAAAAAAAGAAAAATAAGAGTACAGGAGAAATTATCAAATAGGCCAATCTGTAATAATTCAAAATGTACTGCATGGATGTTTATGAAATTTAAAGGAAATATATCATTGATACCTAAAACGTTTACCAAATTTCAGACTAAAACTTTACACAGAACAGCAACAAAATTGTATTTCTTTTGAAAGTTGATTAGTCGATTACTCGTGTTTTATTCATACTGCAGAGAATTTTTTATATATATGTCTTTTATATATTTTATGACGGTGGGGACAGACTTTACAACAGCTTTCTCTAAAACTCGGTTTTTGAGCTTCTTTCTAAGTGCGCGTCGGTCTTGAATTGAGTGGTGACAATACACACCAGCTGTCGTATGTAGAAATAGTATGTATAATCAAGCAGTGTGTTTGTGATTGAAAGTGTCTCAGATTCATCAGAAGCAGTATAAAGATTTATCTATCTTGTTTAGAACGCACACACATCCAAACAACTTCTAATTTTTGCAATGACTTCCAATCATTCTAAACTGTATACCCAGGAACGATGTTAAAGTGTTCGTAAATGAAAGTTGTTCTAAGCGTGGTAGAAGTGGATTGTAGTGCCTACGATAAGAATGAGAGACTTCCAGTCACATCACATCCAAGCAGTGCTTATTATTATAGTGATATTAACGAGTTCGCTATTATTACTATCATACTACATGTAAACAGCGTGAATCTGTCGCCTAGACCTCACCTCAGTCATATAGTACATGTGACACAAAATTATAATACACATAATATTCCATATAATCTATTTTTACTTAATGCTACTTTATGATGGCACATTATAAAAGTAATGAAAAACTGTAGTCTATGTACATATATGTAGAAATCTACTCTCCATCCACATTTAATGGCACTAAATTAATATTGGCATTAATACGCACACACGTACGGGTGTGTGTGTGTGTGTGTGTGTTCTTAAAGATTCGCAAACAGATAGCTTATATATATTTTTTTAATGAACAGTTTGTATCCTAAAATATTTTAGCCTTTTGAAGACGTTTCTTGTTTACGTTTAACGCAATAGATCAACTCCACTTAACACAGGGAAAATCATATTTAATAATCAAGGATCCAAGATGGGGGCCGTTTTAAAGTGAGGAGGTAACCTGGTTAAGTTCAGAGAAGCTCAGTTAACCAGACCAGATTCCTTGTGGAGACAACGGCCAGACAGTACTGTGGGACTGTAGGTGTGTTCTCTTAACATTGAGTACACACAACTGCTAATAAATATGACAATGATGTGTGTGGTTAACCTTAACACCCGCTCTTGGGTTTGACATCGTAACACAAAGCAAGAGTAGAGTTGTGATGGGGCGGAGAGAGAGAGAGAGAGAGAGAGAGAGAGAGAGAGAGAGAGAGAGAGAGATGGGGTTGCGTAATATAATGACAAAGTAGCAAACTACACTTTACTTATTACAGAAATAATGACTTACATTAGGGTTGAGGTTACATCTTGGTCTTACAATCCAAAGCCACACACACACACACACACACACATACATACTGCTCCAGTAGTTTACTTACTACTCCAACAGTAAATTCGTTTGTTGCAAATAAAATTACTGTAGAAGTGTAATATACCAGTTGCCTTAGTGAACATCATTTTTGGTAGCTTATTTATGTACCTAATAAAGCAGGACATAGAGCTACAGACAGCAAACATGAGCTGTAACGCAGTACTGTTCTAGTTCCTTTCACTTAGTGCTATGATAAAATGATATGCAATTTATTATGTCGATTTTGAAAACAATTACAGTATTAACGATGGAGCAAGTAAATCACTTTAACCTCTATAATTAAGTCACATATTATTTGTCACATTTTAATTAAGTCACAATTAATTCGTATTTAATTCTTCGACTTTTTAATTTACGTAAAAATATATCCTGTTTTAAGACATTACATAAATACTAATAATATTTAATTTTATATCCTGCTGCTCCAATTCTGTTTTTTTAATTTTCATCTTATTGCCTATACGCGAGATAATTCTTTTACATTGTATACAATAAATACAGGAAGGTTGCCAGTCTTGCGACCAAGAGACATCAATAAACTACGACGCTGTGCTTTCAGAGATGGAGAGATGAAGTGACTTCTAGTTCAGTGGAACTCTGAACTAGAAGAGATTCTTCGTGAAAACTGGCTGAACAACAATTCTAATAGGTATATTCTCTCGACATCGAGTTCCCAAGTACTGATCTAGAAAATGATGTACTGTACGCCCTTCTGAGAGAGAAAGGGAGGGAGTTGCGTAATATTATGACAAAGTAGCAAGCCACATGATACTTATTGTAGCAATAAATACGTACAATATGGGGGTGAGGATCAAGGCTTCAACGCAGTAACAAGGCAGTAAAGCACAACCCAAAGCCGCACACACCACCTTAACGGCTGCTCCAATAGTTTATTAAGCCACGGATTATTTCTTTCCCTTCTTAATAATGTCACAGTAAAATTACGGCCACTTTATTAACTGGCAAGGGATTCGAATCCGTGACGTTTTCCATCGAAGGACAAAACTTTAGGCACTGACGACAATGTTCTTAAAAATGTAGATTGCTCGATAATATTTTTTCCTTATTTTTCATTTAATTTGTAAGTAGACTCCTCCTATTTTAACATTGTAATGTTTTTAGGCTGGGGGTCATTCCACAAAAATCGTCATCGAAAAACGTAACGCTTCCACACTTTCGATTCCCCACAGTCTAGAAATTTGATATGTAAACGCATCAAGACAGAAATAATCGCTGCTGACATTGAGTTTAGCAAACGTTTTAGTGAGAATAAATTTGGTTTTACATGGTCTGTTTGTGATCGTCTGTGGTTTGGAAATGATTTACGTAATCCACCAAACGTAATACACATCGTTTCAAAAGCCTAAAAACATTATCATGCTTCGATGTTTCGGTTTCGTCGTAATTCTTTGAATGCTTAGGTGCATAAATATATATATATATATAGAGAGAGAGAGAGAGAGAGAGAGATTTTATTGGCAAAAATGTAAATTTTCTTCTTTTTCCACCATTTTTATAGTCCAGAAGAAAGTCTATTTTCTTGCGATAGCAGAAAATCGAAATTGGTTTGAACGTCTCTATGTGATTAGACCCTTGACTCTAACACATAATTTC
The DNA here is from genome assembly GCA_034769895.1 of Magicicada septendecula. Lineage (NCBI taxonomy): Eukaryota > Metazoa > Arthropoda > Insecta > Hemiptera > Cicadidae > Magicicada > Magicicada septendecula. The sequence continues at coordinate 347,887,393 of CM068370.1, forward strand.
GTGTACACAGATTATTGTTACTTTGATAATGTGGACTTACGATTCTACGACCGAATGTAGTACGAACAGAGTCCATTAAAAGCAATTATATATCGGATCGAACCATGGCCGTAGTATTAAACGTGGCAACCGTCTGAGGCCTATAAGCATAGTGTAATAAAATAGCTAAAGTGAACATCTTATATTGTAATTTAATTTCATAGCGTTACTAAAATCATGAGTAGGCCTATTTATAGCTGAACATAAATTATAGGTCTGTGCGCACTTAGTAGGCCTACTATACATTTAAGTTAAAGAAATTAGTGAATTAGTGTTAGGCCTAATGAATTAATTTTGTTCGAATTATTGAACCCGTATCATATTAATGAGTTAATTGGTATATTTCTTACATAATACGACAGTATTTTACTTAATAAACTTTTAATTTGCAAGAAATGAGGAATTATAAAACTGCTGTTAACCAGCAATTAAAAATGACTCGATTTGATTATTGAAATACATAAATTAAGAGATCGTCTCGTCGGCCCAAATATCAGCTGGTTCCAGTGTTGCCACGTTTAATATTCCGGCCTTCTACTAGAGCCGGCCATGGTCGAACCCAAACTGCTAACGAACCAGTTCAACAAATTACTCACAACTAAATTTATAGTCGATAACTGAATCCAACCATGCTGAACCGACAAAGTCAACACAACATTGTGAACAACGAAGCTATTAAAATCCCGAATAGCTACTGAATAAAATGTTGCTGACCGTAAAAAAAGTTTATCACATTAACACGGGCTAATAAACAGGTGATTATATTTATTGCGCACCTCATCACAATTATCAAAAATAAACACAGCGCTTTTAAAAACCAATTAAAAGTTTCATGCACGCCCAATTAAAATTTAGTACACGATTGTTTTTATAAAATGAACAGCAATCTCAAGTGGAGTCATGGGGTCAGCACCATACACTGAAAAATATCGATGTGGGTATGTGAAACTGCCACTAAACTTTATTTCACGTTTCCGGTAGTTATACAAGTCTGTTTTTTAAGCTGATTTTGTGCAAAGGATGGCATTATTTGTGTCGAATTTTTAAAGTTTAGTAAGTTGTAAAAACAGATGTTGTAACAACAGATGATGGGATAGCTGTTGGTTTTTATGATTTTTTCAATATCTCGTTTCTATGTAGAGGTCAAAACACACAAAAATAATTTTTCTTTATCGTTCTTTTTAGAAACTAAACGGCGTCTCTTTTAAATGCGAAGAAATTAGTTGATTCAATGAAACTGTGGAGTAGAACGTATTCCTTGTGAAAAGAAGAGAGAAACAGAAATACTGAACAACAATTCTTGTACGTATATTCCCTTGACACTGAGTATACAAGTACTAATCAAGAAAATTATGAAAATGAGGAACTGTACGTTCTTGCGTTTGGCACCCCAACACAAAGCGATAGAGTTATGACGGGTAGAAAAAGAGGTAGAGCGAGAGAGAGTGAGAGAGAGAGTGAGAGAGAGAAAGAGAGAGAGAGTGAGAGAGAGTGATAGACAGATATATAGACAGACAGACTGAGACAAAGTGTTGCGTAATATTATGACAAAGGAGCAAGCCACATAATACTTATTGGAGCAATAAATACTTATAATATGAAGGTGAGGATCACAACTTGGATGCGATATCATGGACAGTAATGCACAACCCAAAGTCTCACACATACACCGCCTTAACAGCTGCTCCAAAGGTTTATTAAAGTGAGGGTTATTTTTTTTGGTTCCTTAATAATATAACAATTAAAGTTACTGTAAAAGCATAACGAAGTCATCGAGAAAATATTAATTATCGGTTGCTGGTTTGTTTCTAATACAGTTAACTAATACATAAACTACACACAGTTCAAGCACTGCTACTATCCTAAACCACATTGTGTCAGTTCCTTACGCCTACGCTAAAATAATGTAACGTCGCATTACTTACTGTGACAATGAAGCAAGTGAATCAATTTAACGACTTGGCCATTAAGATCTGAATGCGAGAAAGAGACATAAATAATACAACAATTTTGTAAATGACAGGATAATTACCTAAAAAAACCCATTACTTTCGTCTTGTTAACAAAAATCGTTGTATTATATATAATTTGGCAAGTTTCTCAAAAGATAGGAAGAAAGTGTGAGCAATAATTCTGAGCTGTGTATTCTCTTGACATTGTATACAGAACTACTAATAAAACAATGACGTCATGTGGGCTCTTGCGTTTCACACCCTGACACAGTGCGACTGGATATAAAGGTACAGAGAGAGAGAAAGAGAGAGAGAGAGAGAGAGAGAGAAAACCAGGATAACAACTACTGGTAATGGATAAAACCAGTATAACAATTTTTTATCTGATACGATATTTACCTCCGAAATCCATAACTTTCATCTCATTAAAGGAAATTTTCATATTATGTAGATTGGCAATTACAGCGTCATACGGAGCTCGTGTTCACACCACTGTATGTAATCGTTAACATATAAATACAGACAACATTGAAAATACTTCGTACGTATAACTAATAGTTTTTAACAACCAGTGAGTCGATTCCCTTTTCAGTATCGAGAAAGCCAGAAAGCTATGGACGGCAACACTTTCTGTTTTGTAGAATATTTGACATCTTATTTAGATAATTGTAATAATATTAATAATAATAATAACAGAGGAGTTTACTTCAGCCTAATAAATATACTGAACATTGACAGAACAGTATTGAGTGACAGTGAGTAACAATGATAAACAATTTCATACCAGAAACCAGTACTTTCCTATTTAGGTCAGCAGATACTGAAGTGATGGCTGGGTAGGGAGAATACCTGACACTAAAAGCACACCATTTACTAAAAGCAACCACGTAGCCTATGAATCAAATCTTCTCATCCCAATAACATGTAAACATAACTATAGTTACCTATCTGACGAGAATTACATTATAACTGCTTCTGTTACCAAAAGAAATAGTATTATACATTCGTGCTGGCGTGCGTCTTTCACAGTAAACCACTGTTGAACGTAGCGTAACACTTACAGCAAGGATAAATATTATTCGTCCTGGTTACGGATATTCTAGAGGTCCACAACGTGATATTTGCGACAATAAAGTGCCACATAAAACCACACACACGTATACCGCCAGCTGTTTAGTGAGACGCACCGCCCTCCTGCCGTAACTATGGCAACGGTACACAGTGATCCGATATATTGCTTTTATGGAGTCACTGGTCACACTTAATTTAAAAACTCTCACAAATATAATTAATCGTTTTAACCGAAATGGAAAATATTTCTTCTTCTTCTTCTTCTTCTTCTTCTTCTTCTTCTTCTTCTTCTTCTTCTTCTTCTTCTTCTTCTTCTTCTTCTTCTTCTTCTTCTTCTCCTTATCCTTATCCTCCTCCTCCTCCTCCTCCTCCTCCTCCTCCTCCTCCTCCTCCTTCTTCTTTTTCTTCTTTTTCTTCTTCCACCTTTCTTTTGAGCAAAAATTTTGCAAGTCACCAGGAGTCAGTTATTTTTTTGTTGATGGTTGTTCAATAAAGTATTGTCGCAAATAGCACGTTGCCGACCTCTAGAATATCCGTAACCAGGACGAACAATATTTATCGTTACTCTAAGTGTTACGCTACGTTCAATAGTTTACTTTGAAAGACGTACACCACCACGAATGTATAATACTATTTCTTTTGCTAACAGAAGCAGTTATAATGTATTTCTGGTCAGATAGGTAACTATAGTTATGTTAATATGTTATTCGGACGAGAATACTTGATTGATAGGCTAAGTGGTTGCTTTTAGTAAATGGTGTGCTTTAGTGTCAGATAATCTCCCTGCCCAGCCATCACTTCAGTATCTGCTGACATAATATATAGGAAAATACTCGTTCTGCTCTTGTGACGCCATTGTAAGTATTCACACTAACATTAAAGTATAACACTAACTATAAATACATACACACACATAATATAATATATATATTGCAACGTTACAAGTATTATAAAACATTAACAAATACATTACCATGTACTCAACGCAACTATGAAGTGTATCACACCGGCCAGGTCGCAGGATTATTTTTTTATTCTCGTTGCGTCAAGTATATGTACTTGCACAATAATAAAATAATTTTCAAAGAGGAGTGAGATGTTGATGACATAAAATATTAATTAAAACAATTTCAAAATAACCATTCTATGATTTATTAATATTAATCGAAAATATGCAAATATTAAAATTTTGAATTATAAAAAAAAATATTCTCTTTTATAAGTTTACAAAAAATACAATATAACCATCTATGCTGTTCATGACATATAAAAATAAACAACTATATAGTCTTACTAAACAGACATGTTAAACAAATTATCTAAACACTTTTGATTTCAGTGTGTCTGACTTTGACTCCAATTATAAATAATATTAGCAACTCATTTACAATCAAAAATAATATTAAATCTCATGAATAAACTAATTGTTGCTATAAACAAAACAAAAATATAACATTTACTTCCAACCTATTATTTATTTCTACTGACACACCCAAATTTTAACATACAACAGAAGATTAGTATTTTTAAATTTTCTTGTTAAATTAAATTATTTTCTTTAACTACCATTTAAATTTATGTACAGTGATTATATTTAAAACTTTAAGTCTTTACTGTTCATATATATAAGTTTCTTTTTAAGAGTTCTTTTCACACAAAAAAAATATAATTGTTTATTCATCACCTGCGTACTGCCGACGTTACCGTTGCGTGTGTGTATGTCCTGATCCTGAGAATTTGATGATGATGATTATGCTGATGCTGTGTTCTCTTTCTCTACGGTTTGTTGTTTGTGATGGTCCAGAGTTCCTCCATAAGTCTTGGTGTGTGTGGTAAAGATGTTCTATCGATCGGCAGACCAGCAGCGTGAGTTGTGTGAAGATATCTTGAGTTTGAGACCGCCCCAAAATTGCCGGTGGTATTTATACTGGACGGCGATTTGACAAGTCCAGGACTGTTTTCGACCTGTTAGATATTGTCAGTTCGTGCAAAGTGTCGTTTTAATTACAAATCACTTTTTGGTTCATTTTCACGATTTCGTAAACATCCTCGTAGCACGAGCGATATCATCGTTTGCGTAATTTTTTTCTGGGCACACACATATAACACACTTATTAATTACTATTTAGTTACACTAGTAATTAACATTAAATTACCTAGCGTCTTTATTATTGCAAATTTCTGCAGTACTTTTACATCACTATATTTGTTAAAAATTCATTAATGTAATGGTGTTTTTATAATTGGAGTAAGTCTTTTGTTCACAGGTTTAAAATGTATTAATTAGTTTATTTTTATACGGTCAAAACCTGATTACAGACAAACCAACAATTTGTACTCATCATCCCATCGTAGACTTTGCCTGTCGTAGCTTGCGTTCACACAAACACACAAGCGCTGTAATCACTCGCGGGGCAGGTGTACGCTTTCTGACAATTCTTAGCCTGCATAATATTGTTAAAAACTGTTCATCATATATTTTCTATGCTAAATATTTACAAACCTACCGCCCTGGGTAAATATGCAAATACATGTACTGTTGCAATATATATATATATATATATATATATATATACACCAAATAATTTGTACACTAAATATATAGGCTACACTAAAAACATCCTGGAGACGCATACAAAAGCACGCGATCAATGTTACAAACAATAGATTATACTGAAAAACATCAGCACAAACTAACAGCTGTAATCTGAATGCTCGGGTTGCAACACTTCAGCAACCTGATGGTTTATTTTCTTTAGCAAGTTATTTTTGCCTTGTTGTAGGATATAATAGAACATGTAAAAAGGGATTCTTACATATTTATTGACCTTTTGGCAAAAGAAAATCATTCTCCCACTGTCCCTAATTGCCGACTTTCCAGTGACAGTAGGTAGAAACTAAAGTCCCCACTTTTTTTGTTCAGAATTCGGTAGGGTCGCCCTCACCCTACGTTACGCTAACTTTCGCTCTGTGTATCACGACTTTCAAAATTAGAATATTATTACGTTATGTATTTTTATATGCAGAATACAGTTTCTGTAAGCTATTTGGTACAGACCACAATGATTTTATAAATTTTCGTGTAAACATCTAATGTTGCTGTAACATTTGTGTTACATTCGCTTAATTAAAAAATCGAATCATAGCACTTATTATTCAAAGTGGTATTACGGTGTGTATTATTCGTTATGAAATTCATTTATCATTATCATCCTCAACAAAAGATGTTCTCGTTTTTCATGAGTTAAAAGCTCTCCTTCAAGTAATAGTTATTTGTATTTATTAAATAAACTATTTCAATTTACGATTTCCTAAATGCTGCGGACGAGATTTACTGTTTAAGTCTTAAATTACAACAAATGTATTTCTAACGATTTCTGTAACAGCACAATGCGTTAGTCGAAACGGGTCACGTTTAACACGTCATGATAAACACGGGAACGAACGTGCGGTAGTACGGAGTGCGACCGCTGAAGTATATTTGTAAGATTCGCTCAATAATTTGAAAACCAATAAAATAGAACATTCAAAGTTAAACCAAAACTAAATTTGAATCTTTCTGTACAATTCACTCGTTTAATATATTAGTCTATCTTGAACAGGAAAAAAGTTTTTTGCAGGACACTTTTTATGCCTCAAGACTGAAAAAAAATTAAAATTTGACATTAAATTTTATGAGAAGGATATTATTAAATTTCATCATCAGGCATGTACATCATCAGGAGCTCGGAGGAGAAAGGGCGAAAAAAAATCGATTTTCTACAGATTTTTTTTTACAGAATCCTATTTTCTGACATGTTAAGAACACGGTAATACCACTATCACTTATATATTCGCCCTTAGTATTTTGTAAATAGCCTTGAAATGTATGGACTGCATAAAACCAGCTGAGAGCTTAGTGCTGAAATATTGGAGGAGTAAGGGCGAATATATTTTATATTATTATTTTTTTATTTTACTTAACATTAATTATTTAAAAATAAAAGTGTAAACTAATCAGAAACTATGTTTTTTAATACTGAAATACATATTCGCCCTTTTTGTCCTGAGAGTATTTACAAACTTTAAACGCGATTTCCCAACACCATGATTTTCATATTCGCCCTTTCTACTCCCAGCTCCTGTAATGTACGTGATCTGGATTACATGTAAAAAAAATTATTGTTAAGGTACAAGAGCATCTGGCGTAAGGACAGTGATAGTTCATATTTCAATACGCACTAAATCGAGTGTGCGATGATTTTATTAGCTTTTATATTTTTACCGACTTAGTTTTTGGGATACATTTATTTTAAATATACCAAAATGCGAAGAATTAAAATACTTTACTTCTGTGTACATTTTGTAGACTTATCTAGTACTTTATTTTTATCGGTCCTGGTTTTCAAGTCGCGTAATATTAGCGAACGTAAAACTCATAAGCGCAATGTATTCCGCTATCTCGCCCATTGCCTCCTCATCCCACTGTGGAACCAAGAATAGGGGGTCACATTATTTTTGATCAGTGAAACTTGAAAGATTCTGGTAGACGACGGCAGCGATAAACAAGTGCTGCGGTTGTCTTTTATGCTGTCTGTCCTGTCTGGCGCTAAATATACTGTGTGACGGAAAGAAAGAGAGTGAGTGAGTGAGAGAGATGTCTGCTATTCTGCTTTACAGAAAACAATGTCCATTCTCTGACTTTCACAGAACACTAAACTAGTGGCGTGGTGCCCAACGTTACGCTATGGAATATGCAACATGTCATATAAAATCTGAAAAAGCCAGAACTAACCTTGGACTGTGCGCGCGCGCGCGTGTGTTTGTGTGTGTGTGTGTGTGAGAGAGAGAGAGAGAGAGTTTTAGTTATCATAAAACTTTAATAACTCTGAATTCTCGATATTTAGAACTAAGTGTTCGTACCTGACTCTTACCATTTGGGAATGGTCATTTGGGAATCAAAAAAACAATCTAGTTTTTTTTAAAGTTTCTTAAGAACGTAAAAATATACATTTCTCTTTTAAAAATTTTCAAAAAAGCGGCTGAATGATATTTTTATTCTAAATTTGAAAACATAATCTCGTGTATGTTTTGAAACATTCACAAACATTTAGCCGACATTCTTGTAATAACCAGATTGAATCCTAAAATATTTTAGTCTTTTGAAGACTATTATTGTTTACATTTAACGCAATAGATCGAACCCCACTTAACATAAGGAAAATCATATTTAAGTAATAAGTAGGGATTTACTTCAGTCTTACGTAGCATGTATTACCATCTAGTTCTTCAGTTTTGTTACTCGAGTATTCTTTTAATTCTTCATACCGCTCCTTCAGTTCTGTTTAACTTTATAATATTATTATTTATATTTGTTTTTTAACTTTTTCATATTCTGTATTCTATGGTTGTTAAGAATTAGTGTTGAAAATTTAATATTGTAGTGGAATCAAATTGACCAGGATGGAGAAAATAATGATGAGTAAGCGGACTGTAATTTAATACATTTATTGTGCATAAATGTTACTAGTTAATTTAGAATTTGAAAGGTTAGCTAAGCCTTGTACGCAACATGAAGTCTGGGAAATCACATTAGGTCAAAAAATGTTATACATTATAGAAGTGAGGCACAATTACGCAACACTTGAAGCTAGATAAATGAAATGATTTAGGGCCTAAGGCCTACATAATAAGTCGCGACATTAAAGAATTAAGATGACAGCCGAAGCAACAAGCGTAAATCACGTCTGCTGCGTTCGGACGCTCGGAGCACTGTGTCGTCATGTTTGCCGTTGCAAGCATGGTTGGATTATGAACAAATTAGCCAACCTTTCATTTATACAATTCCCACATTAAATACCAACATTATCGTCCATAACTGCCCGCAAAAATAGAAAGATTTTTTGTAATACATTTTTAACAATTTATATTATAAAGAAAAGACAAACATGTACGTTCTTACTAATAGATATATCAACCATCAGTAGCTTGTTTTGATTATCGACATTGAAATGTTAGATAACAATATTATAACATTAAGCTGCTCAGAGATGAAACCTTAATGATAATGATAAGGTTAAACAGGCCACAGTTGGCCTGCAAACTGATTTATACATGAGTATAAACGTGCATGAATTAGCAGAGATGTATACAATACAAAACATGAATAATGAATAATCTGATAATGCTTGATAATGAATAATCGGTGACTCATCCCTTGATGGGTCAGATACAAATTGCAAATATATTATGCAAGTCATGATTAACAGTCCAAGCCAGTCAAGGCCAGCCGATTTATACATAATAGTATTGAATATAAAATGAATAGACAAGATTATTACAAAAAGTTATATGCATATAAAAACATAGATTTGGCATAACGCTGTAGTATAATAATTAAATAGTGCATGCTATACCAAACAATTGCAAGAATGCACAAATAAATTGACATGCGAAAATAGATTACACATTGTTGAATAGTTACAAGTATATAAACGTAATAACATGTATGTCATAATCACAAATACATGAATAATAATATGTGCGATACATGATCGTAAAATACAAATACAAAATATGTGTAAAAATATATGCGTGGTGCATAATCATAGACAATAGATGCGGGTACAATAATATGTTTTACATAGATACAAAATACATGATAAAATACAATAGAAATATGTCTGTTGCATAATTACAAAATACACGAATACAAGGCATAAAATACAATACAATAGTATAAGTGACAAATACAGTAAATGTGTTCATACAAAAATGTAATGCATGTGTTGAGCAATTACAAGTAACACATAAAATTCATAGAATAGTGATCATAAAATTCATAGCAATGCACAAATATCAATTAAAAATGTGCAGCAAATATGCATACATGGTTTGTATAGCTCCAAATCCATGTGAATATTATATAACAAAATATGTAACATAAGAACCAATAACACCAATAGACATGACATATAAATCAAATGTTGTATACAAGAAACTACATAAAATAATTGAAGCTTTACACATTAAATAAATTGACTCTTGCTTAAGTAAAACAAAGCAATTTCTGAATTGAAAAGATACAAACTAAAGCTTATGGTAAAAATAAAAGTGCTTATATAACTAACATAATCTTCTTGAAACATTAACATATGTTTGATAAATACATACATTGAATTTTAAAAGAAATTAAACGACATCCTTTAATTTATATAAAGAAAATATCCTCTAAAACTGACTAAATATAGTAATACAATGATAGAGACATAATAGTAAATACAATAAAGAAAGAACATAATAATATACATGTATAGTATTGATATGATGACTTAACACAACACTTAATACTTGTGTTAAGTAGCTATACTGATGTAATGTTTACTGTTCGTCCCTCGCTGGCACCAAACATAACTTGTGAATTGGTCTGCGAAAGGTGCCAACAGGCGTACGAACGTCAACTACTCTGATTAAATTGTCTGGTCCGGGAAATGTGGCTGTGATTACCCCAAATTTCCATGCTAATGGAGGCAAGTTATCCTCGATTAGCAGGACCAGGTCACCAATGGAAACGTTTTCTTTAGCGAACTTCCATTTGTGACGCTGTTGCAATTGATGTAGGTAGTCGCGCGACCATGCTTTCCAAATAGCTTGGACAAACTTCTGGAGAAGTTGCCAACGGCCGAGACGAGAGATGGGAACGTGTGACAAGTCAGGATCAGGTATTGCCGTTAATGGTGCACAGATTAAAAAATGGCCAGGAGTAAGTGGCACTGGATCGTTTACATCCGATGAAACGGCAAATAATGGACGTGAGTTTAGACAGGGCTCTACCTGTGACAAAACAGTAGTAAACTCCTCAAACGTGAGTATGGACTTGCCGACAACGCGGCGCAAATGATACTTCAAACTTTTTATACCGCTATCCCATAGACCACCAAAATGAGGTGACGATAGAGGAATGAATGACCACTTAATACCATGAGAAGTTGCAAATGATTGAATTGTTGAGGTGGCATCCTTGTTATGCCAGAGATTGTAAAGGTCATGCAAGACGTTGCGGGCCTTCCTAAAGTTCGTGACATTGTCAGAATATAACTGGCTAGGTATGCCCCTACGGGCCATGAAGCGATGTAAGGCAGCTATAAACGCATTGGCCGTGAGGTCGGAAACCAATTCCAAATGAATGGCCCTAGTGGCTAAGCAAATGAATAGAGACACATACGACTTGGACAGAGTCCTAGATCTCTGCCCGCCATGACGGATCATGAAGGGACCACCATAATCCACCGCGCAGAATAAAAACGGCCTGGAAGGAGTAACCCTGGGAGATGGCAAAGCACCAAGCCTTTGAGCTTGATATTTGGTATTAAATCTGAGACATTTGACGCATCTACGAATGATGGAACGAATCACTATCTTGGCGTTAATTATCCACCAGCGTTGACGAAGTGAATGATGAACAAGTTGAGCACCAGCGTGGAGAAGTCGAATATGCTCACTCTCGATTATAAGGCGAGTGATGTGAGCCGAAGGATGCAAGACAGTAGGATGCTTATTATCATAGGGTAGTTGCGACTGCTATCAAGAAATGGGTCCAGAGAAGACAGTTTACTCCTAATAGAGACAGAAGCCCCATTTCGAAGGCAATTAAGCTCAGTAGCGAAATGGATCGACTGGGATTGCTTTATGAAAAAGTTAAGAGTAGAATGAATTTCGGTAGGGGTAAGAACTCCCGAAATTTTCTCTGCCTTTGAGGGTCTAGCATTTTTAATAAATCGAAAGCAATAAGTGTACACGCGGGTCAGTCGGTGCAACGAGGAAAATTCCTTAGAGAGATCAATAGGTAGGGTAGAAATTAGAGAAAGTTTGGGGGTTTGTTCCTCCTCAACGGAGCATTCAGGAAGCGGCACATTAGAAGGTGAAAAAGGTGAAAAAACATTGGGTTCAGAAGATTGAGACAGACAAGCAGGACCATGCCACCAAAGCGAACAATCGCGCAAAACGTCAGGGTGACATCCTCTAGAAATAATGTCAGCAGGACTATGTTGCGAATCAATTTGATGCCATGTGTGGGTTTCAGTGAGACGCTGAATCTCAGCAACACGATTAGCGACGTAAGTCGTCCACCTAGAAGACTGAGCATGAATCCAATAGAGAGATACCATGGAGTCGGAGTATAGGTGTACGCTATTGACAAAGGAATGGAGAGCAGGGGTGACCTTGAATAGAAGCCGCGATAACAACATACAAGCACAGAGCTCATTGCGGGGTAATGACACCTGTCGTAGTGGAGCCACACGCGATTTAGAACACAAAAGGTGACAAGAGGCCATTAAATCTTGATAAATAACTCTAATGTAAATGCAACATCCATAACCCTTTTCAGAGGCATCCGCGAAACCATGTAATTCAACTAGCTTGGTCTCAGACTTGCTGCGTATAGAGCGTGGAACAATAATTTCACCAATTAATTACAACTTATCGCATAATGAACGCCAATACGAATATAATTGCTCAGAAATTGGCTCATCCCAACCAAGATTGCACAACCACAGTTGCTGCATAAACTGTTTATAAAGGAAAACAATTGGACCAATGAGTCCCAATGGGTCGTAGATACCCGCTATAATTGACAGGATTCTCCTCTTAGAAATACTTGACTCAACTGGAAATGACTTGATGTCAAACAAGAATGAATCTGCAGAGTTGTTCCAAAGAATACCCAACGTACGCACATTGCCTTGTTTGTTTAATGGAAGTGATAAATTACTATGCTCAGTGACCACATTTGGTTCATTTGATGCCCATTTATGTAGAGTAAAGCCATATTGACTCAACAACGTACTTACGTCAGAGTTTAACTTGATCAGATTAGAAATGGTGTCTGCACCGGTCAACAAATCATCGACAGAAAAATCATTAATTATAGCTGAAGCAGCGTCAGGAAAGGAAGCTTCATTATCCTTACCAATCTGAATAAGGCAGCGAGTTGCCAAGAATGAAGCGCTAGCAGTACCGTATGTTACAGTTCGCAGCACGAAATGTTTAAATTGTTCAAGCGAAAAATCACGCCATAGAATACGTTGGTAATGACAATCGTTATCAGACACTAGAATTTGCCGATACATCTTCTCGATGTCAGCGATTTGAACATAATTGTGTATACGAAATCGCAAAAGAATGGAGAAAAGATCTTGTTGGACATTTGGGCCCACTAACAAAATATCATTGAGATATAGACCATTGGTAGTTTTAGCCGAACCATCAAAAACGACGCGAAGCTTCGTCGTGGAACTAGAATGTTTAAAAACGGCATGATGAGGCAAATAGTAGGTATTTGAAACCTTGGAATTAACAGAACAATCGTCAACCAGCGTCATGTGGCCAAGATCCCTATATTCCTGAATAAAATTTGCATATTCACGCGCAAGCTCAGAATCACGCTTGAACCTGCGTTCTAAATTTAAAAATCTCGCTTCAGCGGTAACATAGGACTCACCCAGCTGGGCATTATCTTCTAAGCTCTTCAACCTCGACTCTGTCCTCTTGGGCAGCATTTATGTCTTTAGAAATTAATTCGATCTCAGACTGGACCTCATCATATTTTATTGATAAACTCTTTAAACTTTCTAGTCTCACAGTTAAAAAATGTTTGGTATTACTGTTTTTATCAAAATTAAGTACTGCGGAATTGATTCTCACTATGGCAGACTTTAAGCCGCCTCTCTTTTTAACCAACACTCTTAAGCCTTCTTCCGTCATTTTACGCACCTTTTACTGATGGTGTTGATGTCGTACCTTCGGTAAGATGTCTTGAAGCGTTGAGGCCGTGGAGCAGATGGTAGACACGCAGGGACTGGATGGATGACTGCTCTCAACTTGGAACTGCTCAAAACCTGGCGTGTAGGCGTTAACACGTGGATTTTTATCTACTGGTGCTGTCTATGAAGATCAATGACGACGACGAAAGAAATGTTGAATAAAACCCGACACGGTCGGATCAGTTAGCATACTGAATCGCCCGTGATGGCCAGAAATTGAAGTAAAAAAAATGATGAGAAGCCGCTCGGTAAGGTATAAGTTGTGAAAGAAGGTTAAAATGATGAATCAAGACGCGGAGTGACCAAAAAAATGTTAATAATTAGTGTTGAAAATTTAATATTGTAGTGGAATCAAATTTACCAGGATGGAGAAAATAATGATGAGTAAGCGGACTGTAATTTAATACATTTATTGTGCATAAATGTTACAAGTTAATTTAGAATTTGAAAGGTTAGCTAAGCCTTGTACGCAACATGAAGTCTGGGAAATCACATTAGGTCAAAAAATGTTATACATTATAGAAGTGAGGCACAATTACGCAACACTTGAAGCTAGATAAATGAAATGATTTAGGGCCTAAGGCCTACATAATAAGTCGCGACATTAAAGAATTAAGATGACAGCCGAAGCAACAAGCGTAAATCACGTCTGCTGCGTTCGGACGCTCGGAGCACTGTGTCGTCATGTTTGCCGTTGCAAGCATGGTTGGACTATGATCAGATTAGCCAAACTTTCATTTATGCAATTCCCACATTAAATACCAACATTATCGTCCAATGGTTAATAAAGTTATAAGTCTGTAGCGAAAGAGGGTCCAAGGAAGCGGCTCTTTAAAAGTGACGAGATGACCTGGTTAAGAGTTAAACTCTGACTTAAACAAGATCCCTTCTGGAGAGAAAGGCTACACATTCTGGGAGGTGTGTTCTCTTAACATTTAGTACATAATTGCTAATAAAAGTGACAATTGTGTGCATAGCTTACGCTGTTGCGTTTGACTCTTTAACGAGAAATGGAGGAGGTATAGAGAGAGAGAGAGAGAGAGAGAGAGAGAGAGTGTTGCGTAATATTATGAAGGCAAATGATGCTTACTACAGAATTGTAAGTACTTACAGTGTGGGACTGAGGATTACAGCTTGGACATAGAATACAAAGCCACACACACACACACACACACACACACACACACACACACACACACACACACACACACACACACACACATAGTGTAACGTACGATATATCCCCATATAACAAACAAACAAACAAACAAAAAAATTTCGAAAAGTTTTATTTTATAATTTGCAGTAAGGAATGTCGCTGAAAGCAATAACGAAGGGTGTATGTGTGGAAAACATATTTTGTAAGGGACAAAAGGGGAACGAGCAGGCAAGCTGTAGTGACGGACACGTCATAAATTTCGTAGACAGCTGCGACGCGTACCCTGTTAACAGAGTTCACTGCTCCGGGTACGTAGAACACCAGTTTTTTGTGAAAACACATTGATTCCATAGAAAACTACATACAATGTGTACAGAGCCATTAAAGGAGAAAAGGCTTAACTATGGTCAAGCATACATGCGTACGCCAGCTGTCAGGAGAAAGCGACGAAGGGTGGATTGATTTGAAGGACTCCAGCGGTCGATGACAGGGTTTTGACCTTACTTGGAAACGAAAGCGCAGAGAGTACGTCCAAACTCAAGGATGGGGTGTTGCCTGGCAATTAAAAGAAAAAACCAACTTTCAAAGAAGGGTAGGCGAGGCCCTTGAACAACAATAGATAATAACGGCAGAGCGACGAAGTCAAGAAACAATGAAAATGGAAGAGAAACTCAGAGTTGTCACTGAAGATTTTAGAAAAAACGACAGATAAAATTTATTGCTGCGTTGTCTGGAAATGACAACGACCTCAAAATATGAAGCAAGGGAAGAATCTGGTGGGGAACCAGAAGCCCTATCAGAGAACGCCTTTGAAAAGATGGGTAGTATTTGGACTTGGAGGGAAAAACATGAAACCAATAAGGAAACGGCGTCGTTGGAATCAGAAGTCTGGTGGGAGATTTGTTAAGGAAAATATAGGAAGGAGACAGGAACGCGCTCAAGGAGTTCTAACTAAAATACGGACGCGAGAGGAGTGAAGTCCGTGACGGAAGAAATTAGCATTTTATCGAACTTAGAATAATTCGATACACAGTGTGAGAAGGTAGTTTTCGAACTTATAACAAATTAATACAGTCATTACAAGCAAACGAACTATGAAGTAGAGTCACACTATTAGCCTACCAGTGAACATTAACTGAAACAAATAGAAATCAGACAATAATGTAATTTCAGTGTATAAAAAAAACACTTTACAACAATAACTTTTAAGAACGATTAACAACACAAACTACATTCTTGAACACTTAATAACCAGACATACCGCAACAATGGTGCGTGATATTAATTCAGATCTGATGTACAACAGAGAACGCTAACTTTTATTCATAAATTATAATCCGAATGCGTGGAGTTGGTGAGTGAAGTGTCTGTGAGTGACATCGTGGAATTCATCCAGTGCCATCTATCATCTGGAGGAGTTATCTGCACGATTCTAGAACGATCGACATGGGGGAATCATCACCGCAACTACCGAGTGATTGGATATTCGAATACCAAGTATAGTAAAACATGTCTTAATTAATTTAGATCCACTGTCTGTCATCTCAAAGAATCCACACACAATAAAATTCAATAAAGTAATCGTAAAGGAATTAAAGAAATCAATTCTAAAGTTTGTGTAGAAGTAAAATTATCATTGTTTATCAGTTTGGAGTAATGTTTATTTCCAAGTTCTAAATGAATCCGTAATTACAAAATATAGTAACAGCTTAAGAGATATTCATATTAAGAATTCATAAGATGACGCTAAACATTATAATTTACTTAATGTACTAAACGCAATTGATGAATGATCATTAATATGCAACTATTAGATTGAGAGTTTGGATAACTAATTTTATTACTGTATTATTTTGGTATGTACAATTTAATGAGTATTCAATTTTATTACTGTATTATTTTGATAGGTACAATTTAATGAGTATTCAAGTTATTAATGTATTATTGTTTGATATTTACGATTCAGCCATGAGTATTAAAATTTTGGTAATGTGTTAATTTTATATATTTACAAGTACTAATGAGTACGTAGAATTTTGTGCTATCTTAATATTTACAAGTAATAGCAAACTAATGTGAATAAATTTAAGAGTTATCAGTAGCAATGAGCATTTATTATTTTTTAACCCTGAGATAAAGAGAATAAACAGTAATTAATGTTAAATTGGCGCCCAACGTGGGGCGTAAACGGGTACAACTCGTTATATTGTTAAATTGGCGTCCACACGCGGGACATTAAATAGATAATAACAAAATTTATTGTTAAATTGGCGCCCAACGTGGGGCTTGATAAAATAGTAAGCTAGGGCAGTGACAGACAGTGGCTAGCAATAAGTTTAAAATAAGTACATGTAAGTAGCTTAAGCTATATTATTGTTGTCATATATCGGTCTCTAAGTCTCTGAATGATAACCCGAAGTCAAGCTAAAATGGCATCTAGTGGAGAGAATTCAAATGAGTTTGATGTCAATAACCAGATGGGCTATGAGCAGCCTGAGGTCGAAAACGCAATGAACGAAGAAAGCTCCACAACCGGTGCAGGAACTAGGGCCGGGGGACCGCAATCACAGTCGCAGTCATCTGAAGCAAATTTTCAAATGTTAATGGCATTGATGAAACAACAATTTGAAGAATCGAAAAAACAATTTGAAGAATCGAAAATGCAACATGAAGAAACAAGAAAACAAATAGATGAAAGAATTAAAGAATCGGAGAAGAAGAACGAAGAAATGCACAAGAGAACGGAAGAAAGAATCGCCGAGAAATTAGACGAAAAGATAGAATTAATGAGAAGAGATTTACGAGGACAAAACCACCAGGTGGGTACTGATTTACAAAAACAATCAGAAAAATTGGAAGAAAACAAGTTAGATGGAAATACTATGGATCAAATTGACACCGAGTATCAATCTTTAACAACTAAAGCATTGTCTGCACAACACGCTTCAAGGTCAAAAGAAAGCTCTACAATTATTAATGGTAGATATGAAGGTGATAAAGACACTTGTACTGTGTTTGTTAGCAACTTACCAAACACAACTACAAAAAAGAAAATAATCAAATATTTCAGGAAGTTTGGTACGGTTGTAAATACGAGATTGCGATATGCTGCAGTATCTGATCCACGATTTCCCAAAAGACGTACTGTTATTAAGAAAGAGTTTCATAAAGACAGAACAAATATCCATGCATATGTACGTTTTACTGATGAAAATAGTGCATATCGTGCTTTGGAAGCAAATGGTAATGTGTATGAGGGTTACCACCTGAGAATTGAGTCAGCTAACACGAAGGCTGAAGAAAAGCAGAGAAATAAAAAGAAAAAATTGAGTACTACAATTAATATTACCAGTACTGATAGAAAAATTAGAAGTAGGACTGGGGAAGTACGTAAAAATTTTGAAACCAAACCTGAGATTAAGAAGATGAAAAACCGTTGTGATGAGTATCAAGGGCGAACTGCGTTAGCACGAAAGAAGAAAAGGATGAAATTTGCTGGACTATTCAAGAATATTGTGAAGATTGGTATGAGAACGAAAGGAAGATTTCAAGCGATGGAGATGAGATGTCTTAGAAGTCTTGAAAACAAAACATCATTATGTGAGTACGCGGACAAGAAAACGAAAATAATTAAAACGCCACCAGCTGTCAAAAAACGTATTTGTAAGAGGGTTGAAAAGAAGAAACGACAAAAAAAACCCAGCACGTACATAAATAATGGTAATATGACCGGGGAAAGTTGTCGAAAAAAAGGAGGGAGAGAACCACTTTCAACACTGTCATAAAAGAGAGAGAGAGAGAGAGATGTCATAAATTCCTTAGCTGTCAACGACCCACTGCAGGGTAAGTGTGAAACGAAACTCACGCATTCAATACCCTTACTACCCTTACTAATTACCAACAAAATGTGTTGTAACGGAACTCACTTAACAAAACGTACAACTATGCCTCCACAAATAGAAAATTAAAAGTAATTAAATGTAAAGGATTAAAGAAAACAATCTTAAGAATGTCCGAAAATTTAATAATTAAGTTAGATAATATTGGGTAAAATACCTTAGATAAGACTGGTTGTGTAAGATTACATTAACCGAAGAAAATAAATAGATATGAATATAATATGAATAAAATTAAATAAATGGTAAATAAAAACATTGCCGTGAAAGTACGGAATATTAATGAAGAAAATTAATAGCGAATTAAATAGTAAGATGAGTTATACGAAGGAGCAGAAGGAAATTGATCATTAAGGAATGAAGGTCACGAATGGATAAACAAATGAGAGTTATGCATACCCAGGAAATAAGTGATATGGATTGAAACAAAAGCACCACCACCACCGCATGACAACATGAAGAACCCGAGAAAAAAAAAAAGGGATTTCCTCGACCAAAAGGCACCAGAAGGCTGAAGTAGCTGTGATTAAGGAATGCTTGGAATGGGATTATTAAGAATATACCCAAAGCACCGATATCCAATCTCTGGGAACTGCAAGTAAAGGGGTACGGGGTTATATAATAATGTCCAGATGCCTGGTAGGTAGATCGTTTGCAATTGCGTTGTTTAAAATAGAAATATCATTCAGCGTCTTAGGAGGGCCTATCAAAAATGTAAAAGAATTATTATAATTTGCTAGAACAATTAATGAAATGTCTTAGTAATAACACGAGATAAAAGAAAATAGAAATAAGAAAGCAAGTGTATAAAATGAATTATATTTTAATGATTAGTTGTCATAGTCAATAAATGTCGTGTTAATGATTATGAATAAAAAAATTAATGATAATAGATGTCAATAAGAGTGAAGAAGATAGAAGGGTAAATGTTTAAATGATATATATGTGAAGACAATTAATAGAATTGTGAGAGAAATATTCAAGTTGTAGGTATTTAAGATCATGTTTAAGTAAGGACAACTTACAAGCTTAGTATAAAATTGTATAATATAATTGTGTTCCAAAATGTTAGTAAATAGAAAAGAAAAAAAGTTTTTTTTAGTGAAAATGCTAGCGAGACATCAGAAAATATGGAATAACCAGAGACAGTAATAATGAAATAGGTTAGAAAACTATAGTGAATTAGGATATAGAAATACGTATTATTATTATTAATACCAATGTGCTGTTTATAATTTAGTGATGATAGAAAGTATGATGGTCACTAAGAATTCTATATATATGTGGTAAGTTTTTTTTTAAAGCCAATTAATTTGGAGATATTGATGCAAATTTTAGTAAGTTGTGACATAAAAATTAGATGTATTAAAGGATACAAAGAAAATTAATCCTAAAGGCAAGAAAAATTAATACCAGTATCGAATAATTTGTGTAATTGAATTGTGTAGATATTGAAATATTATATGAAGAATAGTTAAGGAGAATTACAAATTTAGTTTAAGATTTTGACTAAATATAAATTTGTAAATATAATAACATGTTAATTAGAGTGAAAGAAAAACGGATTCACTTAGAATGTTGAAAGTGAAAGTACTTTAGGGGGCTGGGGTGTGTTTACCATTATGTAACGAACCTTTTTCTGTTACGCTGAGAATATAGGTCAACGAGTAAATGTAAACAACACTATACTAGGTCCAATGAAGAACGAGCCACTACAAGGCAACACAAAGTACACATATTGGGAAGCAGATTTTGGCATTTAAACCTTACTGAAAGGGCGCAAAATTTTGGATCAATTTTGGATGTACAGAGTCCATCCAAACTGACAAAATTTGGGGACAATATAACAAAAAAAAAAAAAAAAAAAAAATTTTCGAAAAGTTTTATTTTATAATTTGCAGTAAGGAATGTCGCTGAAAGCAATAACGAAGGGTGTATGTGTGGAAAACATATTTTGTAAGGGACAAAAGGGGAACGAGCAGGCAAGCTGTAGTGACGGACACGTCATAAATTTCGTAGACAGCTGCGACGCGTACCCTGTTAACAGAGTTCACTGCTCCGGGTACGTAGAACACCAGTTTTTTGTGAAAACACATTGATTCCATAGAAAACTACATACAATGTGTACAGAGCCATTAAAGGAGAAAAGGCTTAACTATGGTCAAGCATACATGCGTACGCCAGCTGTCAGGAGAAAGCGACGAAGGGTGGATTGATTTGAAGGACTCCAGCGGTCGATGACAGGGTTTTGACCTTACTTGGAAACGAAAGCGCAGAGAGTACGTCCAAACTCAAGGATGGGGTGTTGCCTGGCAATTAAAAGAAAAAACCAACTTTCAAAGAAGGGTAGGCGAGGCCCTTGAACAACAATAGATAATAACGGCAGAGCGACGAAGTCAAGAAACAATGAAAATGGAAGAGAAACTCAGAGTTGTCACTGAAGATTTTAGAAAAAACGACAGATAAAATTTATTGCTGCGTTGTCTGGAAATGACAACGACCTCAAAATATGAAGCAAGGGAAGAATCTGGTGGGGAACCAGAAGCCCTATCAGAGAACGCCTTTGAAAAGATGGGTAGTATTTGGACTTGGAGGGAAAAACATGAAACCAATAAGGAAACGGCGTCGTTGGAATCAGAAGTCTGGTGGGAGATTTGTTAAGGAAAATATAGGAAGGAGACAGGAACGCGCTCAAGGAGTTCTAACTAAAATACGGACGCGAGAGGAGTGAAGTCCGTGACGGAAGAAATTAGCATTTTATCGAACTTAGAATAATTCGATACACAGTGTGAGAAGGTAGTTTTCGAACTTATAACAAATTAATACAGTCATTACAAGCAAACGAACTATGAAGTAGAGTCACACTATTAGCCTACCAGTGAACATTAACTGAAACAAATAGAAATCAGACAATAATGTAATTTCAGTGTATAAAAAAAACACTTTACAACAATAACTTTTAAGAACGATTAACAACACAAACTACATTCTTGAACACTTAATAACCAGACATACCGCAACAATGGTGCGTGATATTAATTCAGATCTGATGTACAACAGAGAACGCTAACTTTTATTCATAAATTATAATCCGAATGCGTGGAGTTGGTGAGTGAAGTGTCTGTGAGTGACATCGTGGAATTCATCCAGTGCCATCTATCATCTGGAGGAGTTATCTGCACGATTCTAGAACGATCGACATGGGGGAATCATCACCGCAACTACCGAGTGATTGGATATTCGAATACCAAGTATAGTAAAACATGTCTTAATTAATTTAGATCCACTGTCTGTCATCTCAAAGAATCCACACACAATAAAATTCAATAAAGTAATCGTAAAGGAATTAAAGAAATCAATTCTAAAGTTTGTGTAGAAGTAAAATTATCATTGTTTATCAGTTTGGAGTAATGTTTATTTCCAAGTTCTAAATGAATCCGTAATTACAAAATATAGTAACAGCTTAAGAGATATTCATATTAAGAATTCATAAGATGACGCTAAACATTATAATTTACTTAATGTACTAAACGCAATTGATGAATGATCATTAATATGCAACTATTAGATTGAGAGTTTGGATAACTAATTTTATTACTGTATTATTTTGGTATGTACAATTTAATGAGTATTCAATTTTATTACTGTATTATTTTGATAGGTACAATTTAATGAGTATTCAAGTTATTAATGTATTATTGTTTGATATTTACGATTCAGCCATGAGTATTAAAATTTTGGTAATGTGTTAATTTTATATATTTACAAGTACTAATGAGTACGTAGAATTTTGTGCTATCTTAATATTTACAAGTAATAGCAAACTAATGTGAATAAATTTAAGAGTTATCAGTAGCAATGAGCATTTATTATTTTTTAACCCTGAGATAAAGAGAATAAACAGTAATTAATGTTAAACCCACTATACATATTGTAACGGTACATATAACACTACATCCACCAACGTACCAAAAATTAATTTGAAAGCCATTATTATTAAGAATACATAAAAGGTCAAGAATACCACCCTGGATACAGAAGGAGAAAGTATCATATGTTAAACTAAGTGAAGTATCATGAAGGAGTAATTACTAGTAAATATACCAATAAAGAAGAAAAGAAGACTAAAGACGAGACGACTGACATACCTTACCCAATAGGTCAGTGAGAAGAACGCAACGGAAACAAAAGAAGAAAGAACAATCAGTGAGAAGAACACAACGATAACGACCTCAAGAAAGAAGAAAGAAGAAACAATGCGTAGGAGACAAGTGAAACCAACATCATGTATAAAATAAATAAGAGTGAGAAAGAGATCAGTGAAGAAAAGAAGAAGGAAGATATCCAGACCAGACACAAGAAAAAAGGGAAAGGAACTGAAGTATAAACAACAAACTACAAACTAACATAAACCTATGAAGGAATAATTGTACCAAGAAGAAAGAAGAAATGTTAATTAATTACATGATATAAATCCCTAAGCTGTATGGTAAAGTCAACACTGACCACAACTCATTTGATGAATACATTCCTTGTCCATGTAAAATAAACTGTAATCAATAAGGACTAAGTATTGTAAATAAAGAATCACCAAGAAACTGAATAAGAATAGGATAAGTTTATTTTAGCTAAATTATGTGTAGACATAAAAAGAAGACTAGGTTCCAAAATATAAATGACCAGTTGTACAGTGGGATTGATGTTAGTAAAAACCCACTAATTAACAATAATTAAGACAATAAAAGAGTAAACCAAAAGTACAATAATAATAACCAACAACCAATGTACCAACATTGAATGAAAGCCAAACAACCAGATTAATGCAGAAATACACAGCCAGCAGCAACACATTACTGCTTATTCAATATGCAACATAACCTAATCTGGGCAACCAGTTTTCACTAAAACTTAAGAAAAACAGAGTCAAAATAATATCAAACCAAAATGTATTAAGCTGGGAAGTAACTAGATGATATAAGGAACGTTTTGTACACAATAGATGATATGATAAATGAATATAAAAGCTATATTAATGTAATCCAATATAACTATATGCTTGTAATAACAAAGATGCATGATGCAACCAAATTATGTTATAAACTTATTATACAAAAGTAGTAACTCAACTAACAACTTGAAGTGGGACAAAATACTGTTCAAATGAATAAATTCAACCAAGATAACTATCTAAATAATCAAAATAACAATAATAACAACAAAACTATAGTAACAACTAGCTGCAAACAATTTTGATAACTACTAAACCAAGGTGATAACCAGTACAAATGCAGAATTAACTGCAGCACATTGATAACAATGTCATTGAAACCATTATAATTGTCATTTCAATAACAATAAGAATAATATGTATAGAGTACCAAGCATACAATAAGATAATTCCATGAAGTATGGCAAACCTACCTGACAAACTATAATTAAGGCAATAAACCCATAATATAGGGAAAAAGAACGCTATCAATAG
Source organism: Magicicada septendecula (assembly GCA_034769895.1). NCBI lineage: Eukaryota > Metazoa > Arthropoda > Insecta > Hemiptera > Cicadidae > Magicicada > Magicicada septendecula. Next base: position 347,911,794 of record CM068370.1, read on the forward strand.
TGACTAAAACCAATAATGTGTAAATAGGCCCTATTAGAAATTAGTTAAATGTTAGTATTATTAAAATATAAGTAAAAACCAATATGTATAGCCATAGACCTAGGATTGAACCTATGAAAACAGACATAGTGTTAATATTAAGGCATAGTTTTAAGGGAAAAGTGTATAGTAAGATAAGAATACGTTATTACCATCAAATATGGAATAAAAACAATGTATTAAAAATAATTAATAGCTTAATGGACACCAAGTGTATATACCAAGTGCGATTTCAGCAACCCCGAATCCGAAATAGGAGGGGATTCAAAATAATTGTCATTAAAATTTAGAAACGATAAGGGTAATTAAAATGACATCAGTGCAGTTATAAGTAAGATATTTGACTTATAAAAATAATTGTGTGATGCTTAGCCCTTGCGCGTGGGTATGTAGACCACAGATTCATAATCTCAAAACCAGCGAGTGACGCGGTTGTAAGCGTCTATTTTAACGAAGCCCGCCGAGAATAGACGAATTAAAAAATATTGACCAATCAGATCCTATAAAAAATACGAAATGCATCATTCCAGAAGAAGTGACAACAGTCTTTTACCAGCAACGAGACGACCTACATGCACGCCGTTCATACAGAAAAACGTGCGTTTGACAGCGGTCAGCTGTAAACATACGATAACCTCAAACAATGAGTGGAGGTTATGACTACTGAAGAAAATAGTGCAGTATATTTTTAAGTGAAATAATTCGGAGTATATGCGCATAGGAGTGAGTGTAGTGCAGTTATAAAAGTGTAATTAATTAATTAAAGAATTTTAATTAATTGAAAAATTTGCGAAAAAGTGTAAAACCTACGAACGACCAGTTACGCAAGTATCAAATACCCACAACTATTATATTATGATTGTCTAGTAATATAAGTAACAGAACGCTAATAGCGAATTGAATTAACATCAGTTAATCGATTAAATGCCCAATTCCAAAAGGAAGGGAACTGTGTAATATAGACAAACAATGGCAAAATTGAACGCTTTCATTAACGACAATTTTAACTATTTATATGATTCTAATGTATTAGTATAAGCAAAGACATTGTATAACCAATGAAGGGAGTACGTGCCCTAACCATTAGGAAGATAAGAATGTTCTATATTTTATTTCCAATAATTAACTAAGAGTTACACCAGAGGGTGACATAAATATATCAAATGAATTACAAATACCTGTGTTATGTACATCCAGTCTAGGAGATGATAATAATCCATGACACTGAATTCTAATAATTATTATCACTTGTTAACTAATTAATGCATAAATGAAAAAAATAATTAATAAATTTTAAACAAACAAGGTTACACGAACCTGTATTAATTTCAATGAGTAACCATGAACAGTTGTTCATATTTTATATTATTCCAAATTAATAATCAATGAGTTTATGTTTTATCTACTTATTATAACAGTAGCAATTTTATTAGATATGTGTATTTTGCAGAACCTACTACTACTACTACTACTATCACTAACATTACAAGTTTAATAACACATTATAACCTATTTGTTTACCCACAAAAATTATTCGACTAGCCAAATGCAGTCATACCAACCTGAAATTTTTAAATGTTTTAGAGTACATGTTCGAATTTAACTGTTAACCAAAAGGAAAGTAAATTATATTATTGTACCAAATTTTATTGTTCTAGAGTTGAATAAATTATTATTGTCATATGAACCTTTAAAAGAGTTGGCTTTTATTGTAATCAGTAGATACAGCTTAGTGAGAAAACCGAGACGGTTGGTACCAGATTTCCAGAGCGAACATTCAAACGGAGTGGTTTTTTCCAACCGCACTGTCCTATATATATTATTACACAGTATAAATTATAGTAAATATCATGTTTGTGTATGTTTATGTTAGTGTATAGGCAGGACATTACTGATCATCTCACCACAGCTGATATTCGAAGAGCCAACGGAACTTCAAGCGAATCAACTCGAAGAAGTGAATTAAAAACGTTTTTTAAACCAAATAAACTGATAATTAAAACGACGATAAAAAGTGTAAGTAACCGATTTATTCACTACCGGATTCAACAATAGGTCGAATTGGGTGGAATAAATCACTAACCCACAACTTAATAATAAAGAACGAGCTTTTGAATAATAATAATAAACAAATTACAAGACCCCATATTAAATAAATAACCCTGAGAATAATAATTAGAATCGAGAGAGTCTCGTCTAATAACAGATTGACGCATCCAACGTTTGGCAAAATAACACGGGAGCCTGACATTCGTCTTTTAACAATATTCGAATTTTATGCATGAGTATAAGAAAAAAGTTCGCATACACATAGGTCCGGAAACGGTTTATTTTCCTTCTGGTCGCCTTTTGTGTTTTTAAAGAAAGGTTTATATCTCAAAAAGCGAAAGAGACATCTCACTGAAATTTGCTGAAACTTGGATGTATCTTACTGGAAATACGTTTATATTAATGTTATTTAATAAATTAAGAATGCATGGTTACTTTATGATGTCAAATTTCAAAGTGGTGATGACTGCTTTAGTTTCCTTTGTCCACGTATATTTCTGTAAATTTTAAATTTCACTTAAATCGCTATCATCAAGTCACGTACTGTAAACATTTCATCAGCTAATTCTTTGACTTTATCATTTATGTAAACAACTTAACCTGTTATAAGACATAATTTAAATTTTCAAAATATTTAATTTTATATCCTGATGCTCCAGTTCTGTTTTTAATTTTACAGTCTTATTACCTACACATGGGTTAATTTTTAATTGCATTTTATACAATGAATGCAGGAAGGTTGTTAGACTTGCGGCCAACAGACATCAATAAAAAACGACGGCGCCCCTTTTAAAGGTGAAGAGATGACTTGATTCAGTGGAACTCTGGAACTGTGAACTAGACCACATTCCTTGTGGAAAGAAAGGCTAACACAATTCTAGAAGGTAGGCTATATTCTCTTGACATAGTAGGCACAAGACGATGTCAAGAAAGTGATGTCGGGCCTACTACACGCCTACGGTTTGACACCATGACATAAAGAAACGGAGATATGACGGGTGGATGTAGATATTTTTTAGGTATTTAAGAGATAGATGGATAGACAAAGAGAGGGGGGAGAGACAGGGAAGGTGGATGGATAGAGAGAGAGAGAGAGAGAGAGAGAGAGAGCGAGAGAGAGGGAGGAGAGAGACAGACAGGCAGAGACAGAGTTGCGTAATATTATGACAAAGTAGCAAGCCACACGATACTTATTGCAGCAATAAATACCTACAATATGGAGGTGAGGATCACAGTTTGGATGCCACATCATCCGCACTTAACACTGCTCCACTGGTTCGTTAAGGTGCGGGTTATTTCTTTGGTTCCTTAATAACGACACAATTAAAATTACTGCAAAAGCATATAGAACCCTTTGAGGTAACATTAATTACCGGTTGCTTATTTGTCTCTAATAAAGCAATGCATAAACTACAGACAGTCTCTAAACCACGTGGTGTGGTTTCTAAACCACATTGTCTCTGTTCCTTCCACGTATGCTGTGATCAAGTGATGTGACGTCACATTATTAAGTTTACTTTCAAAACAATTACTAACAAACAAACATTGCAGCAAGTAAATCATTTTAACGACTTGCCCATTAAGATCTGGGCATGAGAAAGAGACATAAATAATGCAATAATTTCATATCTGACAGGATATTTACCTAAAAAACCTATTACTTTCGACTTGCTAACAGAAATTGTCATATTATATAATTTAGTAAGTTTTTGAAAAGAAAGGATGAAAGACTGATCAACGGTGATTCCTAAGATTTCTGCGACGTATATTCTCTCGACATTGAATACACAACTTCTATACAAATAATGACGTCATGGTCACTCGCTCTTACACCCTAACATAAAGCCAGGGCTACATGCCGGGATACATGAACAACGGCATTAGGATGCAGAAGGCAACGGGAAACCACTGCATTAAGGATCCCTTGGATTTCCAAGTAGTGTTAAGAACTGCACTACAGTTATCTGTTAAAATGGAAAAAGGCCTTGGTGTAAAATTTTTCGGAGTAATACCCCCTCAATCGGATCTCCGGGAGGGGGAAACAAAGAGGCAAAACCTTGAAAGCAGAAAGGGAAGGAAATGGAGGATGAAGAAGAAGAGTAAATTGAGAATTGGAACGTGGAATGTCCTGACATTGCTACAGTCAGGAAAACTAGAAAATGTGAAAAGAGAAATGACCACTAACAATATTGACATATTGCGAATGAGTGAAGTTAGGTGGGGCGGAAATGGAGAGATTGAAAGTGGAGAGTACAAATTATTCTATTCAGGAGAAGATAAAAATGGAAGAAACGGTGTAGGACTGATGATGAAAAACAGTATAGGAAAAAGAGTTATCAAGATAGAATATACCAATGAGAGAATAATATGGATTAGTCTGAAGGGTGTGAATAAGGATTTGGTTATAATACAGGTATACATGCCTACAAGCCAATACCAGGAAGAAGAATTAGAACAGTATTATGAGAAAATAGAAGACATAATAGAAAGGGAAAAGAGAAATGCTTGTATAATAGTGATGGGAGACTGGAATGCAGTAGTAGGAGAGGGAGAAGAAAATAAGGAAGTAGGCAAATATGGATTGGGAAAGAGAAATGAAAGAAGAGAAAGACTAGTAAACTTTTGTAAAGAAAACAGCATGACAATTGGAAATACTTTATGCGAGTCACACAAAAGAAGGAGATATACGTGGACATCCAGAATAAATGGTGATAGATACCAGATTGACTATATACTGATACAACAAAGATATAGAAACAGTATTTTAAGTGCTAAGAGCTACCCGGTAGCAGATGTAAACTCTGATCATAATCTCGTGGTAGCGGAAATATATCTGAAATTGAAAAAGACTAAGAAAAGTCAGAAAATAGAAGAGTTCAATTTGGAAAAAATAAAAGAACAGGGAATAAAGCTTGAATTTGAAAGAAAATTTGTGTCAGTGACAACAGATAAACCTGAGAAAACAAATATAAATGAAAGATGGGAAAACATGAAGACTAGTTTAAAGGAAACAGCTAAAGAGGTCTTAGGAACTAAAGTGCGACAAAAAATACGAAAGGATTGGGTAACAGCAGAAATGGTCGACAGAATGGAAGAGAGAAGAAAGTGGAATAGTATTAATACGGAAGAAGGGAAGAAAGCTTACAGAAGACTTAATAATGAGCTACGAAGGGAAACTGAAAGAACAAAATAAAACTGGATCAGAGGAAAGTGCGAGGAAATAGAAAAACTGGAAAAAGAAGGGAGATATGAGATACTATATAAAACAGCCATGGAATTGGTATACGAAGACAAAAATACCAATAATAGCAGAGAGATAGAAGCAGCTGATGGAAGAAAGTTGTGTGAGACCAGTGAAGTTTTTGAAAAGACTATCTGTACGACTTAGAACACAAACCTCAAGAAGAAGACATGAATGTTGAAGAAGAAATTGAAGTAGAGGAAGACAGTAAGGGATGTAGTATTCTGGAGAGTGAAGTAATAAAATTTATGAAGGAAATGAAAGATAGGAAAGCAATGGGAAGCGATAATATACCAATAGAGCTACTGAAAGCATTAGAAGGAGAAGGAAGGAAAATGTTTACTGAACTTTCCAATGAAATATATAAAAATGGTAAGTGGCCAAAGGATTTTAGAGAAATAATCATGATACCAATTGGAAAGAAGAAAAACACTAAAAAGTGTGAAGAACACAGGACCTTAAGTTTAATTTCCCATGCAGCTAAGGTACTATTAAGGACACTAAACAGAAAATTATGTACAAAAATGAATGAAATTGTGGGAGAAGAACAGTTTGGATTCAGACGAGGAGTTGGGACAAGGGACGCAATAGGATTGTTAAGGATAATATGTGAAAGATATATAGAAAAAAAGTAGGAAAGTATATGGAATATTTATAGATCTGGAAAAGGCATTTGATAGAGTTAAATGGGATAAAGTAATGGAAATACTTAAAAGACATGGAGTGAACTGGAGAGAAAGAAGACTTATTAAAGATTTATATCTAAATCAAACAGTAAACGTAAGGATAAAAAAAGAATTAACAGAAGATATAGAAATAGGGAGAGGAGTGAGACAGGGATGCTGCCTGTCACCAACCTTGTTTAACATGTACATAGAGGACATTATACCCGAATGCTTTAAAGGAACGAGAGGAGTTTGCTTAGGAGGAAAGAGGATAGAATGTACAAGATTTGCTGACGATATGGTAATATTGGGTGAAAGTGCGGAAGAAGTACGGGATGAGGATTAATGAGAAAAAGACAAATGTATGGTAGTTGGTGGAAAATGGGAAAGAATAAATATTAGAATGAATAACGAAAAAATAGAACAAGTAAACAGTTTCAAATACTTGGGAAGCATAGTTACAGATAACATAAAAACCACGAAAGAAATAAAAACTAGGATTGCAATACCAAAAGAAACATTCAATAAAAAGAAAAATTTGTTAAATGGGCCATTAAACAAAGAACTAAGGAAAAGGTTAGCAAAGTGTTATATATGGAGTGTGGCATTGTATGGAGGGGAGACGTGGACTTTAAGGAAGGAAGATGAAAAAAGGATTGAAGCTTTTGAAATGTGGATATGGAGAAGAATGGAAGGAGTTAAATGGGAAGACAGAGTACGGAATGAGGAAGTGTTGAGAAGAGTGGGAGAGAAAGGAGAAATATTAAAAACAATAAGGAAGAGAAAGAAGAACTGGATAGGACACTGTTTAAGAAGAAATTCTATTATAAAAGACAGTCTAGAAGGCATGGTTAGCGGAAGGAGAAAAAGAGGAAGAAAGAGGCGACAGTTGATGGACAACATCAAGGTAGAAAACTACATTACCACGAAAAGGTTGGCAGAAGACAGAGGACAGTGGAGGAGTTCCTAAAGAAAACCTGCTATACAGCAGAAGAACCGATGATGATGATGATATGACGGGGGAGAGAGAGAGAGAGAGAGAGAGACTGACAGAGACAAAACGTTGCGTAAAATTATGACAAACTAGCAAGCCAAGTGATACTTAATTCACCAATAAACAGGCCTACTTATAATATGGGGGGGGGGGATCACAGCTTTTGCATGATAGCAGCGGCAGGTAAGTGCAACCCGAAGCCACGCACACATACACATAGCCTTCAAGTTAACTGCTATAGTTTATTAAGTGACGGGTTATTCCATTGGTTTCTTAATAATGTAACAAATAAAATTACTATGAAAGCTTGAAGAACCCACCGTTACAATGAAGCAATATGATTTATTGATGGCTTATTAATGTCTATAAAATAAAGCAGAGCATTGAGTACAAACAGACTACATGCGCTGGGAGTTATCTAACGCAACATTGTCCTAGTTTCTCGCTCTTCATGGAGAACTTTGGTGTTGTCATAAAATAGTGTAGAGTCGCAGGTTATTATGATTATATCCAAAATAATTATAAATAACCAAACACTAGAGCAAGAAAATCAGTTTAACCACTTGGCATTTAGCTCTTATATGTGTGTGTGTATAGAAAGGGGTGAAAGTGAGAGGCGTGTGGGATAAAAAGAATATAACGTTTTCTCTGACAGGTTACTGACCCCCAAAAACCATAACATTCGTTTTATTTGTAGACATTTCATATTGTTGAACGAGTGAAGCGAGTTCCCAATTTTGACGCGACCATTTGGCATTTGTCTGCCTGTCTATCTGTCTGTTTGTCTCTCTCTGTATGTCTATCTATCTTTTTGGGTACGTCTCACGATAAAGAGACATAGAACATCACGATAAAGAGATTTGGGGAATGCACCAAAGGATTTTCATATAACTTGGGACGCAAGTCCAAATTTTACCTTATAGAACCCTATTGTTTTGGAGGGATCGCCAAAAATAGAGGTTCGGTAGCAAAATGTGGGACATAAAAATTCACAAAAGCCAAAATAGCGTATCACATTAAAGGCAATTTAAACCACAATCTGAATATAGTGTTCATTTTTGAAATTTTCTAAATTTGTGGACGTCAGAGCGCCAAAAGAGGGTGCAAATTTTCATAAAATCGCAAGAATAGAATCTTAAATAATATCTGGATGTAGTGCTACGTTTTGGAGTCCCACAGTCGGAAAAAGTAATCAAAAATTTGATAAAAATGTGAAAATCCAGCAGGATGTCAGACTAAAAGGAATTATAACTCACAGCCGAATGTTTCGAATTTTTAGTGCGTTGTACAATTGCGCGTTCTACAATTGTTATATTACTAAAGAAATTGTAGAGAAATAGGGATTTCTGTAATTTTTCCAAAAATTGAAAAGTTATCTAACATTGAATTTGTATAAGTATAAATATACTTCGATCAAAATAGTGAGCTAGTTCTACAGCTCAGGGAGCATTCCATTGTAAACTGGCAGTCTGGCATAACATTACATTGCCATGTGAAGTTCATCTACACATCGCTCTGCGGTATGTAATAGTTAACTGCTTGATTTTTAACAATCTGCAAGTCGATTCCCATTCCAGTATTAACATGCGACATATCTTATTTTTTTTAACAATAGAAGCTGTTACTACTACCTAATGAGTCTACTGACGTGAATGCCAGTACGGAGATCAGTAGGACAGGGGGAAAACCATACCAGCGTTTGCATGGCAACCAAGCTGCTACCCAACCTATTGGCATGCGGCATTCTACAGTTTTGCTCGAACATTTGACGCCTTTCCATGTTTTTTACAGTATTGCGATTCACAGTTCTGTTGTACCGAGTAACACAGACAGACTGTTTACAATGAAATCGACTAGTAAAATGGATAAGCAATTTATACCATAGACGAATTTATTCCTATTTCAGCAGATATTGAAGTGATGACACGAAACGCGAAGAAATAAATGAAAAAAAAATTGTAGCTTTGTGCCACCTGTTAGAAGCGGTCATTATGCACACTCTAGGGAAATAAACACTTGGGACAACCATCAACAAAAAAGGAACTGACGCCGGGTGACTTGCAAGATCTTTGCCCGAAAGAAAGATGGAAGGGGGAGCTGAAGAAGAGGAAGAAATTATATTTTTTCATGGCGCTTAAAAAGCTTAATCTTATTTGTGAGAGTTTTAAATTAAATGTGACCGGTGACCCGATAAAAGCATTATGTCGGATCACTGTGTACCGTTGCTACAGTTACGGCAGGACGGCGCTGCATCTCACTAAACAGCTGGCGGTATACGTGTGTGGCACTTTATTGTCGCAGATATTTCGTTGCCGACCTCTAGAATATCCGCAACCAGGACGAACAATATTTATCGTTGCTGTAAGTGTTACATTACATTCAACGGCAGTTTACTGTGAAAACAATATTAAAACGCACGCCAGGACGAAAGTATAATAATATTTCTTTTGCTAACAGATGTAGTTACAGTGTATCTTGGTCAGAAAGATAACTGTACCTATGTTTACACTTTATTGAGGGGAGATGATGTGATTGCTAGGCTAATGAATGGCGTGCTTTTAGTGATAAGTAATCTTGGTTCGCGGTTTGATACTGCCGTGCCAGTAGCACGCGACAGACTCAACCTGGTGTAGTGTTTGCCATAACGGGTAGGCAGCGACATCACATTTTATCACACACGAAATTCTCCATCAGGAGGGATGAACTGGTAAAGCATGAACTTCAGAAAACTAGAACCATTGTAATCTGATTGTCTGTAGCTTTTGCCCTTCTTTATTAGAGGTATAAATATGCCACCTCTAAGCTTGCTAAGACCTGAACAGTGCTGTACGTTTTGTCGAGACCAACGTTTCTATCTCAGAAATAACAAACAGTTACTTTAGTTCCATTATTTTACGGACTTTCAACAGCGTATTTTGTAAATATTCTTTCAAAAGGTGTCTGTAATACTACCGAAAAGGAACTGAAACTTTGGCTCAAACAGGCGTCTTAGTCAGCGTCAAACTGTTAGAAATATCAAAGTTTAAACAACAGAAATGAGACACCCGTGCTAAAACATAACTGTGTACAAGAGTTTTTTTATTTAACGGACGTGTTCTAAACACGTACTGAACTAAAGACTGTCTGGTAACAGGGATCGCAGTAGCCCATGAAAATGATGTCGGAGACTCTGGAAAGTCGTGACAAGATGAAACACATATTACGAAGTCACGAAGTCACAAGGAAGAAGTTTTTATCTTACAGCATCAGATATCAGGGTAAATGTCAAAAAACTAAAGCCACAAACTACACACTTATCTGATTTCCTGTGACGGCCCCCAGACTAGTATCTTGAAACTTGAGTAATTTTCTCTGTATAAGACAAAACACGCTACAAACAAGACGATGAAAAGAATTAAGATGAAAAGAGAAAGATAGGTTCCCAAGCAGAGAGGTTTTCGATATCTAAGACGGCAATATACAATGTCTACATATACGTCGGTCCTCCGGGCAGGATTTGAACCAGCGATCTATGGATTACTTCTCGTAACACACCATCTACAGTCCACCGCTCCACCAACTGAGCTACCAGAGGTGATTGTGAATGTTGCTATCTCGATTTCTTTACAGAATTCAGAAACCATTATATAATTTCTTCTTTTTATGTTCACGTTATTACTTTCCTGTTTAGTTTCTTCCTTTGCATACTTTTTCTCTCTCATTCCTCCCTCTCACTGAATCCAAGTGTTTATTTAGGAATGTTTATACGTAGTTCATGAAGTCCATGCAACGACTTTACTCCAACAGAATCGTTGACTGTAATAAATAAATATTGTAAGTGAGGTACCATATATTTATCGTCACTATAAGTGTCACGTTTCGTTCAATAGTAAACTACTGTGAAAGACTCATGCCAGCACGAATGTATAATAATATTTCTTTGCTAACAGAAGCAGTTACAATGTAATTCTTGGTCAAAAAGATATATTTACATATTACTGAGGGCAGATAACTTGATTGCTAAGCTAAGTAAAGGTGTGCTTTAAGTAACAAGTAATCTCGGTCCCAGTGTGATCATGTAGTGGCAGTAGCATTGCGGTAAACTCGAGTAATCTTATTATTGTGTGTATACTATAGACCAGAGGTTCCCAACCGGTGGTACGCAAAAGACCTAGCTAGGAAAAAAGTATTTACTTAAAAAAATAAATAAATAAAAATGTATGTTCAAAACAACAATAAATTTTCATCGAACATGATTTAAATTGATTACCCTCATAAAAACACAACCCAAACAACGATTTTATACTTCATTTTAGCATAGAACCAGCCTGAAATTAATTTTAAAAATCAGTTCCCGTTTTGTAAATCATATGTATTAGATTTATACATGACTAGGAATAATAAGATGTTGTATCAAGTTTTGTATTGAGAACACCCCGATAACATTTCTTTAAGCTTCGGTGGTACTCGAAATGAACTTGGAAGACCAAAGTAGTACACGGGTCCGGAAAGGGTGGGAGCCATGCTATAGACCATAACGAGCAAGTGGTGACATGATAAAGCTTTATCGCACACGAAGTTCTGCACCAGGAGCTGGAAATTGGTACAGCGTTACTTTAGCAAAATAGAAAGATTGTAATCTGAGAGTCTGTAGCTTTTACCCTCCTTTATTAGAGACATAAATAAGCGACCAATAAATGATATTGACTTACTAAGACCACGTGCTCTTTATGTTTTTTACAAAATATCTTATTTTCAGAGTTATTAAGGTACCAATGAAATAATCGTGTCTTAATAAAATATTAGATCAGCCATTAGCTGTGTGTGTGTGTGTGTGTGTGTGTGTGTGTGTGTGGGTGGGCGCGCGCGCGCGCGTACGTGTGTGTGTTTGTGGTTTTTCGTTGTACTTTACTGCCGCTGATATCACGTCCAAGCTGTACTCATCATCCCCTGAATGTAACAATTTATTGCTGCAATAAGTATCGTGTGGCTTGCTAGTTTGTTATAATATTACACCCTCTCTCTCTCTCTCTCTCTCTCTCTCTCTCTCTCTCTCTCTCTCTCTCTCTCTCTCTCTCTCTCTCTAATTCCCCCTTCCATCAACTCTTTCCCTGCTTTGTGTCATGGTGCCAAACGCAAGAGCACACATTGTATCATAATTATCTTTACTACTCCTCTTGTCTACTCAACACAAAGAGTTACACCTCCTAAAGCTGTTCTCCTCGCAGAGAATCTGAACTATTGGGAGCTGCACTGAACTTAAATAGGTCGTCTCCTCGCTAAAGGACCGCCGTCTTGTTTATGACGCTTCTTGCCTTCAAAACTGACAACCACGTAACCATCTATACAGAATACAGAATATAACAAAATTAAACGCGGATTTAAATAATAAGTTTGTAAAATTAAAAACTGAGAAAGAGAAGATCTATGTAAACGTAAACGAATAAATAATCATAAAATTGTGTTGTTACTGTATACACGTATAATTACAACGATATGTCTTTTCTTGATATTATATTTCTGTTTTATTATAAATTTTCTGTTGCAAGAATTTGCAATGTCTATGTGAATGTTTCACACTCGTGGTTATAACAAATATATTCACACCAAAAATTTATTAGCGGGCCGCGCGCAAATGTATGCGTGTAAAGAAAGAGAGAGAGCTAGAGAGAGGGAGGGGAGGGAAAGATAGAGAGGTAGAGAGAGAGCAATATAGAAGAAAATGTAAATACATTGTTTTTGGCTCCATCAGGCAATAAAAGTAATTAATTCTGCTCTATAATAATAATAAACTGGATTTTCTATGCCACTGTTAGTAGTTTAGATATAAACTGCACAGCATGGAAAATATTCTTATTAAAAAATATATTGCAGCCTATTAAAAGGACGAATATGTATTTGACATAACAATGCCAACAATGCCAACAATGCCAACAATGCTCTCTCTCTCTCTCTCTCTCTCTCTCTCTCTCTCTCTCTCACGCGCGCACACACACACACACGCACGCACGCACACAGTTAGGTGATAACTTCGCAAAACTTCATTGACGTATCAGATTTAAAAGAAATTTTATTCAAAATCTGAATGTAGTGATAATTTTTTGAAATTCCAAAATCTTGGGACGTCCGGGCCCAACAAAGGTGGGGAAAATTGTAAATTTCCAGTGTGGTATAAAATTATAGAAAATTTTAACCAAAATCTAAATGTAGTGTAGAGTTTTAGAAATGTAAACAATTTTTTGACACCAGGCCCCAAAAATGGAATCACAAATTTGAAAAAAAAAGTAAAAATCCAGCCGTGTGTCTTACCAAAATATAAATTTTAACACCAATCTGATTGTTTGGAGTTTTTAAAGTTTATTATATGACTACTCTACAATTGTTACTTTCCTAAACACAAAATATATTTTGTAATCGGTAATCGGTATTCGTAATCGGTTTTCTTAAAACTGATAAATTACTGATATCAAAATTTATCCAATAATAAAATTTTTTCGTTCAAAAAATTGAGTGAGTTCTGCATTTCAAAGACAACCCTAGTATATTACTGAGATGTATGAAACTCTGTACCGACTCAATCTTTTTCTACAATAACTTACAGATTGACAATTAAATAAGTTATTAAATTGATTCACTCTTCCTTACAAATAATTTTTTCTGTGTTCAGAAGATCGTGTGGAAAAGCATGAGAAAAATATTTCTGTTCCGGAAACAGTGTAAACAAAATTAACCTTGAAACAGTGAAAGAATAATTTGTTGTCTCTTCTCACACTGGAGTCATTATTTGTCTTGTAAGCAATAACTGTGAAAATAGTTCCTGTTGTTACAGGTGAGTGGATAATAACTACCTCCTTAATTGTCACCGTAATTGGATAACATGTCGTTTACCGTGTTACGAACGTCATAGTAAGCTCAAGGGCTGTTACAGCGTCTCTCTCTCTCTGTCTTTAACATATCGCACTCATGTACAGCATAATCTGTGCCATAAGTCATTATTCCGTTCCAGCTAACATCTGACTAGAGTTGAAAGGAAAGTTCAAAGTTCAGAGTCGTTCTGACCTACCACCTAGCATCTTCAGCTAACAAACTCTTAGATAGAAGATTCCTTGCGAAAATGCCTACTCCTGAGGATTAATTGTTACCACGGCAAATATGGAAGTGACGTTCATTATCAAGTAAGCTAGATGATCTGAGTTTACACTATTATGACAATGTGAAACATTGTCGAAAACTGGATACCCGAGGAAGTGTTCCCTAACAAAGGCTAAACTAGTAATATCCTCCATTCTCTTATTGTGTTATGAAAACATGTACGAAAGACGTATACTATTTATTTTCTTATTTCGTTTCACTCTTTATGTGGAGCTCTGGGCCGCAACCAAGTATCGCCATCTTGCCTTGTTACAAGCCAGAGCTTTGATTTCACACGCGCTGTTTTCCTGCATCTACCATGTCTCCTCCTTCATTGCAGGTTCTAGTCGAATGCCTCCTTTGCAACGTGTTCATCCCACCACAGCGTGTGTCCAAGCCAACACTGTCTTTTCTTTGTTATTTCCAATTCAGTGGGATTCTGGTTGAACCTTTCCAAGAGCGTAGCGTTCAAGATGACGTTTGGCCACCATATTCCAAGATTTTTTTCTCACCGATTAATGAATGTCTGTAAATTGTGGGTCAGCTGTTTAGCCACCTTCCATATACCACATCCGTAGAACAGAATAGCTTCGCTTTACTTTCGAATATCCGCAACTTTGTCTTCATCCTCCTTGAACCTCCAGATAGAACGAAGAGCCATAAAGGTTTCTTTGGCTTTGTTGATGTCTCTGCTGATCAGCTCGTGTTTTGTAGAGATTTCTATCCTTTCTTTTACCTGGATTGGTGTCCATGAAGGTTTCGTTTTATCTTCTAGTGATGTTATGTAAGGTCTTAATATTAACTCTGCTTGCTGCTAACTCGGCCTCTGTTGTCAGGTTGCTCTCTGTTGCCAGGAGAAAATCTACCAAAAAACTTTAATTGAAGTTTGTTGAACAGGCCAAGGCTTACAGAAGACTCATAGTTAACCTGAAAGAGAAAATATGATAAAAATAAAACCAAACCTTCAACTATATTTCATTATTATTCATGTGTCAGAATAAAATAAAACGGAGGAATATAGTTAGGGAAAAGCGGCCCACTTCAGGTCTTTTCCTCGAGGTGCCAATTGCTGAAATAAACTATGTATACTTACAGGTAATTTATTTTCTTCCTAACGTACATTTTACCTTACTGTTAGACGTTGTTGTCCATATTTTGTTTCTGCTGTTTTGTTTTTACTATTCCCGTTTTACTAGCTTCACACGAAATTCAACAAATGTTAATTAAATAAATAGTTGACACGTTGGTGATTGCTGATGACCGGGCTGTACTCGGAAACCGGTTGCAGATGGCTGTACACTCACTGGATCGAGTCTGCAAGAATTTTTGGTTACAGATCACCACATTGAAAACCAAGATGACTGCTTTTCATGGAGCTGATGGATCAACTCTAGTCTATCTGCTTGGAACCGGAATAAACCATTTTTGGTATAATCCTTGTAGGTATGATGATGATTATTAAAAAGAAACACTTTTATTTAATTCATATTATTGAATTATTAAAGTTACTTTGTTCTTACTGACATTAGCTGAATGTATAGAAATATGTGTATAACGGACTTGTAAAACTCCCATCTAATATATTTTTTAACTCATGGTATACACCTTAACTCTTGCAATACACCTTTTAGCAAGATAACATTATAGAAACAAATGCTTATTCTAGGATGATATCATATAAATTTGTGTGTGTGTGTGTGTGTGTGTGTGTGTGTGTGTGTGTGTGTGTGTGTGTGTGTGTGTGTGTGTGTGTGTGTGTGTGTGTGTGTGTGTGTGTGTGTGTGTGTGTGTGTGTGTGTGTGTGTGAGAGAGCTTGAACTCTGAAAGATTCTGGTAGACGACGCGTCAAACAAAAGATGCGGTTTGTATTGTTTTGTCGCCTGTCTAGCCCGGTCCTGCCTGAATAGTACTATGAGTCACAAAATGTAACTTAGCAAAGAGAAGTCAGTTAGTGTGTGAGGTAGGAGAAAGAGAGAGAGAGAGAGAGAGAGAGAGAGGGAGAGAGAGAGAGAGAGAGAGAGAGAGAGAGAGAGAGAGAGAGAGAGAGAGATTCTGAATATCTCTGGTTGTTTGTCCAAACGTGCTATCGTACAGGTGACCTGTACAGTGTGAATTACATTTGAAAACATTGCATCGTGAACTTTGTGTGCGACTTGTGTCACCATCATTTCGGTGAAAATAAAAAATATTTTATTCGTTGGCAGGAAGAAATTCGTCTCCATCAGCTTGAAATAAAAGTCCGTTGTATAAACATGCTTATACCCCATACTGCCATAAGGAATCCAACGTTGAAGTTGCACCATATATACGGCAAACCTAAATGCACCATCCATAAAGACCTTTGTCTTTAGGCTGTAGCCACATATTTCTCCAGTCCCCTTTGTCACACATCACAACCACACATCTCGTCTCATTAATCCCACTTCCCAAGTACGTCAAAATAGACCCCCACACACCTTTACCCCATACCTTTACTTCAAGAATGTTTTTCAGAAGGTTGAGAGGTAAAGAGTAATATTAATGTTGTACAGCGTTTTGCAAATACAGTATTACGGATTAACCGCCCTGGTTCATTAGGAGCAGCAATCTGCACAAGGATCTAGAATTGTAATTCATGACCAGCAAAAGGCGAAGGTTTGCGAAGAAACGCGAGAAAATACCACATAGCCGTAAAAATCGTTGATGATATCGAATAACTAGAGATCGCAGACATAAAGTAAACACTCGAATGAAGAAAACGCAGACTCCTAATTGATGGAAAGTAGTAACGTTTTGTGTGCCAAAGTTCAGCAAAGGAGAGCAATACTCACTAGTACATAAGTAACGTTTTGTGTGCCAAAGTTCAGCAAAGGAGAGCAATACTGACTAGTACATGAGATAAAAATGCATTTAAAATTTACATAAGTAGCTAACAGACAGTAACCAGAAATCATTTATGTAAGTTAAATATTGGTTGAGATTAAATCAAACCGATCATTAGTACTACGAGTCGGATTTAATGCTTTACGAAAAAAATTCCATAAGGTATGGCTGATTATAATTTTTGGAACTCATTTACCCTTCACTTTTTGTATTTTTTTTGTAGTTAAATTCAGGAACATTCTTTCGTGCTCCTTCCTCCTATTTTTCTCCTCCTCTTCCTCTTCCTCCTCCTCCTCCTTTCTTCTTCTTTTTCTTCTTCTTCTTTTCGTTTTCCTTCTCCTCCTCATTCTCCTCCTCCTCTTCCTTTAATTTTAATTCATCTTTACTACACAAGTTAAGTAAAAACTATGACTATTACAGTACACACTTTTCCATATGACTATCCCACGCTTTTCCGTTTCATCTATTTATAATCGTTTTACTTTTATAGGTAGTCGAACTTAGACATCTACTGAGGAAGACAGGTTTTAGTGATGATCATGATAATGACAATAAAGTGTTTTGAAAAAGGTAAGCGAACACTGAGGTCACACGTGAACAATCTATGCTACAAATGTTTTACACAAAAACTTAACATCTTTTACTTAATTCTGCATTAGCATGATTAAAGTAATTAAACCTAAGAAGTCTTTAAGTAAATGTATTTCTGAGCATTTAAAAACACCTTATTCCAAGACAAGAGATAGCATAAAATATTTAAAATTAAGCAAAACACGAATGTGGAATTACCTTTCAGTTGGTAATTGTATGTGGAGCAATAAATTAATATTATTTCTTAAGCACTTCTAAGAGAAATGTAGAATAGCGTTTCTTTGTGTCCAGAGTTAATTACTCTAAGGTCACTTTTTTTGGCAAATACAATTAACTGGAATCCGCTTTTGTTTATTGATACTAATTTTCCATCACTATTCTCTGCAACTACTCTAAGATGAGAAAATACAGAAGAAAGGAAGGATCAAATTATGTAATTTTCTTTTAACATAAATTATTGTTTTGTTCGTGAGGAAAAAGCACTTACTTTCCGCTGTGATGATTACAAGAGGTAGGAGATTTTTAAAAGGGTTCGTCGGATAAAAGTTTTAATAACTCAATTATTGGGCCGTAGTCACCGATCTTTCCCGGCATGCGCGTAATAAAAAGGGTAAGTCAGTTGGTGGAGAGGGGAATGTTTGTTTATTCAAGGTAGGTGTTGGTTAGGTAAAATTTAAAAAAAATAATTTTTTTTAATATTATATAATAAACAATACAAGGTCAATAAACATTTCATTGTCTGTACAAGTTTGTGTAATTAATAATATGCTAACAAATGATATGCATAAATTTTGTAAATAGTGTTATAATTCAACCCTTATGCAATTACGTTTATGTCTAACCCACTAATATGAGACAAAGACAACAAGTGGAAGCACTCATAATAATGACATGTTTATGAGGAAGAGTATGCGAGTTGTTCGGAATAAGATGTAGGTAGTGTAGCCGGCACTACGCTTCACCCTCCTCCACTTATTACGCCAGGATGTACTCATTTCAACAGATAAAGTCGATCAAGGGTTGAAAAACACAGTTTGATTTTACAGGCGCGCCTGGGAACCTGGAAGCTCTATGTTAGTAGTCAGGTAACTACTACGGAACCATTCGTTAAACTAGAGTATCCACTAAACCGAATAATGACATCATACAAAGAACATGTAATACTCAACCGCAGTGTTACCAATACATACACATAAACTACACCAAACGAGTGAGCACGGTTGACAATTATATATTGTATAATGTCAACAATGTATCTCACACAAATTGAACGCACAACATTATAATAATGATATAATACTATAATAAATGGGATTATATGAATGGTCTTACGCATGTTCGTGGTGTGTGTGTGTGAGCGCGCGCGAAAGAGAGAGAGAAAGAGAGAAAGCGGAGAGAGTGGGAAAGAGGAAAGAGGGATGGAAATAGTGAGGCAACTGTGCGTGTAGGTCAGGTAATAATAAATCTTTGCTACTTGTGTTACGGAATGTATTGTATAGTAAATTATTATGTAACAACGCTGTATATAACTCAGCAACACTATAAGAATAATGTTATACAAATATCCATTGTTTTCTAATAACAAAACAAAACGCACATGCGTGCGCCCACACACACACACACACACACACACACACACACACACACACACACACACACACACACACAGTTTACTTATGATAGGCTAAAAAATTACTTTCAACGTTTTACCGGTACATTAGTTACCTATATGGCCAAATATCTCCCGTTAAGTTATCCGACGATTTTAACGGCCGATATCTTTAACAGTGCTTCGTGACACTGGTTATCTCCCGTTAAATCCTTAAAGGTAATTTACCGGCCGTTAAACTCTTAACGGAAGTCGATGAAACGGGGCATTAGTGAGCTACAAATTTTTTGAAACATATTAAATAAATTCCTTACGAGACTTGGTTAAAGGTATTAATCAGCTAAAAGTAAAGTGCTTAAAAATTTAATAACTTTTCAAGATTTTTTGTAGACGTTTTCTTAAATACCGGTTATTCATTTTAAGAGTAGTTTTTAGTTAACTTTACAAAATGGTAATATATTTAAGTTTAATTTAGTTAGCGAGTTTAACATTGTTAAAGTAAGATATGTATAAAAAGTAAAATAGGCCTATGTCTTAAACTAAGATAAGACATACAAGTGTAAAGTGTTGCGCTTACAAATAAATTATTAAAAAAAAATTGATTATTTTACATTGCTTTTAAAAGTGTTGCATATTTATTTGGTTCCATGTGACGAACAAAAAAGAATGTTGAAGCGTAACGTTCGAAAACAGTTTTTGATAAGCTAAAGATAATAATTTTAAAGTTGTTTTTGAAACTGCGTTTTAACAAAGGTTGTAACGTCATTTTATGAAACTGCTGCTTTTGTTTTTTGTGCTTTTGAACAGAAAGGCAAATTTCATATACAACAAAAATGCTCGGGTTGGTGTCTGGCGTGTGCGTTGTGTATTGAGTGCTATTAAATATGTATACAGGTATTGTGTGCGTGTGAGTGTGTGTTTGCGCGCTATGGTGCGGGTGTATTTTATGCATGTGTATGTATTACATGTTGTTTTTGCAATACTTCTTTACCTGCTGTGTTATTTGATAAATAAATTTAACATTTGCTACTCACGTCAAGTGTTTTTACTTTTACGTTTAGCAGCATTTACTTAAACGCCAAGGTCACCTACTTCCACAGTGGCAGGTAGTCACTGTTCCATAGTTAAATTCACTACTTCCACAAACTGTGAATATATCTTTTAAATAATATAGCTACTTACAAAATTTTGGGTTAGTTGTATTTATAATTTTTTATTACAACTTTATTTATTCCTTTCACTGTCAGTTTCATTTACTTAAAAAAAAATTTTTTTTTAATAATTTACGAAATATTAGCTGATTTTGACTTCACTCTACAACCGACCAGCTCTCGCTCAGTTTGTCAAATTTACATTCGGAAGAAGCTTTCAGACAGGCTCTTCGAAGTTTTACAGTCAATATAATAATCAACGGAGGACCTGTTAACTGCGTGATACGTATATACCAATACAACAGCAGTAATTGCTACTAAAATAATTATTTTATAACTAATGTTGAAAAGAGTTGTCAGTAAAGTCTGTCGTCTTAATTTGAAACTTACAAAGACAAAATACACAGAGCTTATATAACAATGAACAGAGCGTTGTCCAGTGAACAGCAACCGTTAGTAACACACATATTGAGCGAGTAAATGTCAGTAATTAGGGATAACCTTGAATGAACATCATAATCATACTATTGAAGCGTGTAACCAAATAGAAATGGTTAAATTCGTTTATAAAAATGAAGACTATGCTCACAGATCATCGTCATCATCATCACTGTCTTCAATAAAGAGTAAACCAAAAGTGGATTATCCGATCCTAAGTAGGTACTAGAGCTGGTCACGCCTGCACTTCTACGGTCGTCCCGCACCTCTCCGTTTTTCGGCTTATAATTCCGTAGTCGTTTCGGGGTTCGGCAGTCATCCATTCGTTTAAGATGGTTTAGCCGATGTATCATCCATCCGTTTTAGCTGATATATTCACACTAGTAAAAATCTGAATCTATGCTTTAGAATTCGTGTGGTTTTTAGTTAGTTCTGGGACGCAGAAGCTTAACACACACAATCTACATAGCTTGTTCTTCTTTTCCAAACATGTCTGCTGTCAAGCGTCGGAGCCCTTCAATCACTTCCGATAATCTTTTCTATCCTGGACGAGGCGTTTGTCGTCCTTCTAATAAACATCTTACCAATGTTGTTGATCCACCTCGATCTTAGTCTTCTTCTTCTTCTCCCTCAGTCCAGGAACGCTTCCGGTGATGAGCTTCACCTTCATTTTTCGCCCATCCTCATTATGTGACAAGATGATTGGAGTACTCTTCTCTCTACTGTCTCAACAAGTGAATCCTGCTGCATAGATTTCTGATTGTCATATTTCTAATTCGTTTGATCCAGTTGCTCGTCTCAAAAATCTCATTTCACGGGTTTGCAGCCTGCTTTTGTGTTTCTCTAGCAGGGCGAAGTTTTATGACCCGTAGAGTAATGTCGGGAGAGAAACTGGCTTGTATACTCTTACCTTGACATCTTTCATAGTTTCCTGATTACTTCCAATAACATTAGAAATTTGCATAGTTTCCTGATTACCTCCAATAACATTAGAAATCTGCAAGTATCTTTGATTTCCTTTTTGCACACGGGAAATATTTTATTACCTGACCAGCCTTCCCATCGGAAGTGATTACTGTACCAAGAGGTTAAAACCTCTTGATTTGGCAGATCCTTCCCAGTTGATATTTAGGCACTCCTCTTCCTCTTGGTATCACTTTGCTTCTTTCCACCGAAGCGGCCAGATTATTAATCTGCTGCCGTCGTGACATGTAATTAAGGTCACGACTCTGCCTGCCTGCAAACCTTTTCGCTTGGGACTATAATACAGTGGTCTAGTCAGGAATTAATGGGGTAGATAAGTAACAAATGCAGACCGACACACGTGTGCTTGCGCACACACGCAAACTTAGAATCGACTGTTTTTCACTAAATTGTTTAAAGTTGTTACGTAAGAGATGGACTTTAAGGGTGAAAGAGAATCTCAATCTGTTGCGTAGAATTATTGCTTTAATGAAAAAAATGTAGGCGTTAAAATCCGTGAATGCTATGTCATTAATGACACTTACACATTTAGCTGCTTCATTCGAAAGCACTTCCTTGCAAATACGATTAACGCTTTTGAATTCTGAATTTACCGTACTGCCGTACTATTATATTCCTTTCTTATTTCACTTGGTCAACCACAGCTTCCTAAACAAACATGCGATGGCTTACAATTCTTATAAACGTGTCTAACAAGGCTTACAACTAAATAATAAGAAAATAACAAAACAGAAGTTAGCTATTTGGTTTGTTTAAAGTGAATTAATGATTAAATGTGATTAATGTTTAAAGTGAACGGTTTCGACAGAGCATCTATTCCTTTTTGTACTTGCCTGCACATAATAGTTGGCCTTCAGTTATGCGTACAGAGAGCTTACTACCAGATATTATTTATTTAATTCACACGTTATGCATATTAAGCCTACATATGCGCGATAATTTAAATACAAGTTTACGAGCGAGCGAGCGAGCGCGCGCGCGCGCGCGTGTGTGTGTGTGTGTGTGTGTGTGTGAGGGGGGGAGAGGGAAAGAGTGAGAAAAGCAGGGGGTGAGACTGTCCCTGCTTCCATTGCGTTGGAAAATGCATATTTGTATAACACGATTATTTGTATAAGTTTCATGCATCGCTGTGTATATCCGTGATGCATATTTCTGTTGTGAAGCGTTTATATGTATTTTTAATATTATCCCACAATTTCATACGAAATATTTTTCTTGGCGCTTTACATGCAGTAACCATGACACAATAACATTTTATAAAAATTTATTTGTAACAGCGAAAACGCTAGTAAAGTGTGGAAAATATATGTACAGTAGAGATAGAGCCAAGGAAACGTTCACACTCCCCCCTCTCTTTCTCTCTCTCTCTCTCTCTCTCTCTCACTCTCTCTCTCTCTCTCTCTCTCTCTCTCTCTCTCTCTCAACATATATATATCTCGGATATACATCCCTTCACATGTAAATGACACACACACACACACGCGCGCGCGCGCGCACACACGCACGCACGCACACACATCAATACCAAAACAATATAATTATTTACTTACTTTAGATTGTTATAAAGATAATAGTATCGCGAGCCGTTACAATGGTTTCGTTTACGAATCACTATCGCAACGGCTGTGCTGCGGTCGTGAGATCTAATTAAGGTCACGACTCTCCCTGTCTCCCAACCCTTTACGCTTGGGACAATAATACAACGGTTTTATCAGGTATCCATCCGCTATATACGAAAAAAAGGCGCAATATAAGTAACGCGCTCGTGCGCGCGCAAACACATACACACACCATGGGAAACGACTTCTTTTTTACAAAATTGTTTAACGTTGTCACGTAAGAGATGGACCTTTAAGAGAATAGGAATCTGTTGGGTAGAATTGTAGCTTATTATGAAAAACATTTGTTAGCGATAAAATCCGAACTATAAAACAGGACTGAACGGGAAATTGTGCCTGATGGTTATTCGTGAGGATGAGTTGTGGGCGAAGAAAATACGGTAAGGTTGAAAGTAACACTTTCCATAACCAGCACATTAGACCACAGTGATATGGCCACGTTAAACGAGTCGCAGAATATGAATGACAAAATTGATATTGGTGTAGCCTTCAGGACGAACTGGATGAGATGCTGTCTGTGTACGTCTCGTATGTAATTTATTATCAAACAAAAGTTGAATTACATCGCTAAATTCGAACATGTATATGTGTACGTTACTCATGTATATATTCAGCTGTTTGAAATGTACACACACTTTTAACGTTTACAATGTAAATTAACATTAAAAACGAGTTGGTATACTGGTAACTATATTATCGTCGGTCTAATAATAACTCTCCATGAAAAACTCAAATGAATAAACGAATCTAGTCCATAATTTTATATTGTCTTTATACTTAATATAAGAATATAATATAATATAATATAATATAATATAATATAATATAATATAATATAATATAATATAATATAATATAATATAATATAATATATATTATAATATAAGAGTATATAATAATATAATTTATATAATATAATATATATAATATAATAATATAATATAATATAAGATTAAACGAATGTTCAGATAATACTATCAACATGATGGTAAGAAAAATAACTCCCTTATGGTGGCTATACTGACTGTTTAGAGTTGCTCTTCCTATTGTATGCCATTAATTAAAAAAACATTTCCTCCGGGCCGGATTTGAACCAGCGACCTATGGATTATTGTTTGTTATACACACCGACTACAGTCCACCGCTCTACCAACTGAGCTACCAGAGGTTGGTGTGAAAGCTGATACCGTTCAAGTTGATTCAACTTGAACACGTTTAATCTTGATTTCACTATAGATTTCAGATTATTTTACCCTTTTGTACATGCAGTTACTACATTACCTGTCCGCCCCCCTCACTCGCTCTCACTCACACCACTCAATCACTCTCCCCCCTCTCACTCTCTCTCTCTGTTTACCTCACTTTCTCATTTTTCAAAGATTTATTTAGTTATACGTGTACGTATTTTGCAAGGTATTAGGAAGGAAAGTGGCCAATATTTTAAATAAAGTAAAGCGTAATTGTTGCAAGAAGACTGTTAAAACTAATCAATTAATGTAGCCTATGTCCTTTTATTTTTTTCACACGAACATTAATCCTGCCCGCCGCCTGCTTAGAAACGTACAGTACAAGCGCGCGCACATACATTCACACACACATTAATGAAAACATTTTAACGGACAGCCTATCATAAAGTCGAGATCAATGGTCATTAACAAGTGATGAAGAAAAAAATCTTGATCTGACAACATCGATCATCAGCATAAATGCCAAAAAAATTAAAACGACAAATTACACACTTGTCCGATTTCCTGTGACGATCCGTAGCCTATATCTTGAAACTCGAGTACTGTACTGATACTTTTCACTGTATCTAAGAGAAACTCGAACCAATAACATAGAAGACGCTAGCTACAAAGAAGTCGATTAAAAGAATTACACGTTACAAATAATTCAGATGAAAAGAAAGATAGGTGCCCAAGCAGAGACGTTTTCGATATCTAGGACGGCAATACACAATGCTACAAGTTTCTCTACATGTATGTCGGTATTCGCAAAAAAACTTCCTCCGGGCCGGATTTGAACCGGCGACCTATGGATAACTGCTCGTTACACACCGTCTACAGTCTACCGCTCAACCAACTGAGCTACAAGAGGTGACTGTGAATGCTGCTATCTCGATTTCTTTACTGAATTCATAAACCATTTTGTCTTTCCTTCTTTTAGGTTCACGTTATCACTTTCCTGGTTACTTTCATCCTTTGACTGTTTTTTCTCTCCTTCCTCCCTCTCTCTGAATCCAAGTATCTATTTAGATATGTTTATACGCAGTTCATGAAGTCCGTACAACTACTTTACCGACAAAGTACATCCAGTGAACATATTTAAGATAGGAAAAGTTATTGAGGTCCCTGTACAATACTGCCGTGAACAGAGTTTTCATGCGAGGTAGAGGGCAAAACTGGTGCGATCTAAATGAAATACTCCGCGACCTACAAACCTTAGTTTGCCCAGTATTGCTGCATAGCGGTGCCGTAATATGAGATTACATTTACGGCTGCTAATTTTTCTTTTCATATAAATAATGTGAACTGTGCGCGTGTATCTATGGAAGAGAGGTATATGAGTTAGTCAGAAAATGTTTTTCAGCCTTTGTGGGGTTATTCACTGAAAATTTTTCCTTTTGCAATAACAACTGGAGCATGCGAACAGACTGTTTAAGATTTCTAGCCGAGTGGAATCTCTTTTCATAGCAGTGGTGTTATTAGAGGAGATAATTGTAAACGAACCTTAATAAATTTCGTGTTTCGTTTACAAAAAAAAATTGTGTTGTTATTTAAAATTTGAACAAAAATTAAAGTTTGTTTTAATGTTTAATAATTTAGTAAATAATTCTTGTAATGGTGTGGTGTTAAAATTTTAAGTTCCTTTGATTCAATTTTGTTAATAATATCGTTTAGGGTTCACTGTAATTCAATTCAGCGTTAACAGGATTGTCTACTTCACTGATCGATTAGCGGTATTTCTTCTTCTCCGTATGTAACACTTCCACTTGAGTAATGGCCGCCTTTCTTGTAGTCCTGTTGTTCACTAATTATCGATTTACTAAATTTATAAATAAATTTTAAACCAAATTGTAGAATTACTAACTTTTATTGACAAATGTTTAAAAGGATCGATTTAAAATCGATTATAATATAATGCTCGACTCGTTCACAGGGCGATCGATTGTTGGTACATCTGTTATTTAATATAAATTTTTCTTAGGTTCTTTTAACGGTTATAGTTAATAGTCAGAGAAGGGGTAATGTCAGAAAGTGTAACATTTACAATTAAAATGCTTAATAGTTAATAATTACAACGTTATTTAATAATATATAACGTTTATACAATGAAAAGTTTATACCAATGAAGAGTTGACGAACACTAGTCGTCGTGTGCACTTTGCATGCTGGGAGTCAAAATGGCCGCTTCGTAGCTGCTGATGTAAAACTGAACTCGGCTGGTTGAAATTTTCTTCCAATAAAGCTGCCTTCTCAATGCTTCCTCGTCTCCACAGTAGTGATTAATAATTCTGGTGTTATTGTAGTATCTCTCGTTCAATGTTCTGTTGTTCACTCGAGTAAAATGTGTGTGATAATATTAAGTTACTGGTGTCGTAAAGTTCATTTTTTGTTATTCGGAATTATTAGTGTTAGAGGTTCAAATTGTTAATTCACTAGTTTAGGTTGTGTATTCACTTAATTCAATGTTTGTAGTGGTTAATTTTCACTGAATTTAAAGTTTAAAAGTGTTCTGCCTAAATTCTCAAAATTTTACTGTAGGCTAGGTTCAACCTTTATACGCCATTAATGGTTTCGATATAGGTTGTTGTATAGCGAGAGCTTATTCAACCGTACACTACGAACGTTAATATAGAACTGTCTTACTTCCTTCGTTTTCTGAAATATCTTAGCCAATTTAATATTAGAAAAGTATTGTTTCACTTTTTAATCGCTTCCGATACATGTAAAAAAAGTACATTATATCACAGAATATATTTTGGTTATTATTTAATTTCATGAAATAATAAGTACATAATCGGTTTCTTTAATTCCTTCTGCTTAATTTGATACCCAATAATCTATTTTTACAAAGTTTTTTATCAAAAATGCTATATTCCTTTCATTTTGGAAAATCAGGCTCAACCTTTTATTTCCTGTTCTTCTCCAAATATTAGCCATTTATATGTTATAATTATGACTATAATAAATCTCAGATTGACATAAATGTTTATCTTTCCTTAATTTCTTACAATTTTATCAATTGATTATCTTTTTAAATATAATTCATGAATCTATGACTCCCCACTCTGAAATTCTAGTTATTACAGTTGCAATTTTTTCAATAATTTTATACATCTTTTTACACTATCCTTTTAAAGTATAGTTTTAGTCATAGTATTTGGTGACTGATTCACCTTATATAAATTCCATCAGTTTAACTGTTTTGTTTTAACTTAATTAACAATTATAAGGGTGTTGGAGGCCTAGATTTTTCTGGTTTTACATATAATGTTTTTGAATAATACTGTTTTTATACCCCTTCTGACTTTCTTATTTTAATACAATATTAATTAAAATCTCCTCAATTAACTAATAGAACATGTAGTATCGTATTCCTACTCATAATACCTAAACAATATTTGAAATTAACAATATGGTCTTCAAATTCAGACATTTTAGTTTCAACTACTACTAGTAACATATAATAAACATTTTATAAAAAGAGTATGGTATCCATACTTAGATATTTTAGTCTGGATTAATACTGTTAGACATATTAAACATTTTTATAATAATAACAAAATCTTATATTCTACAACTCCACATTGAATTATGGAGTTCATGGGCTTTAACATAAACATAACAAACCCTTTATTTTTATTTACTTCTTAAACTTATTTTGGTTGTAGTCTTATCTGTTTTTATTTTGGTATTTAAAGATTTATCCCCTGTCACTTTATTTATTCACCACCTGCTCTCACTTTATCCTTTACATTTTAATGAAGGTTTTTTGATAAAAAGTGGCACCTTCTTAGAAACATTAGTAATTGTTTTCATAAGCATATTTTATAAAATTTTATTCTGTAGTTATAAAAACTTTAAAGTTGTTTTATGGTACACATGTACTTAGTTGAAGTATTAGTCACACTTCTACTTGAAGTTTATATAATACACTGAAATAACTTGCACCTGTTCACTTATTTTTGGATCTTATCTCTAATTGAGTTTTACAATATTCCAAGACCAAAATCTTAGTTATAAGGGATTATGAAGATTTGTTTATTCCGTTATACAATAACTTTAGTGGGTGCACTTCTACTTACAACACTAAACACTTTTGTTTACAACTATTTTACATTAATATCAGGTTTTGGGTGTTATACTTTCTTTTGTGACATTTAATCTCTTTCGGGGTTTGTTATATTCTTCTTAATAGGTTTTCCTTGGGTATATCTTGTAGTCCTCCCATCCTACAATTTTGTTTCTTCAAAATTCTTCTTTCTTGGTTTCTTCAAGGTAATATTGTTTTTTCATGTCCGTTGGTTTGTTCGGGGTATCTTCCTTACCTACTCCTATCCTACCTGGGTATTATCCTTATTTTATTTTAGTTTTTTGGGGTTTATTTTTCTTTATACATTTTTGTTGCATTGTGGTTCTTTACTTTTACCTTTTCCCTTGATGGTGGTATTTCATTTTGATATTTATTTGTTTTCATTTGAATTTTTCTTGATATTTAATGTAATTGATATTTAATTATGATCATATTGTAATCTTTATTAAGTGGATTATCTGTCATGCTACAGATTGCTCTCCTCCAGAAGTGATTAGTTCAGACCATACTTTGTTTGTCTGAAATAATTGCTTATGATATTTATTATATTTTTTATAATTCTTGACTTCCTTTCCATTTCTATTTTTGCTTCTTCATATTCGAGCTTACATATATTTTTATTTTTAATTGATTTTCCTTGATAGTAATAGTCATCTGAGGTTTATTATTTTATTTTCATTTTTTCTTAACTTGGTGTTTTATCCCTGGGATATTTATTCCCTAACATTCCCTAACACGTGAGCTGGGGCAGTTCAGAGGGGCACTGTAGGCTACATACTCTGCTGGCCATGCTACACTTCTCATTGAGTACAGAGGCAAATCATCTCTGCTCAAAAACATAATAATACTGCTGGACTTATCTACAGACAGTTATTAATAAAAATTATATAAGACTAGTCTATTTTACGACTATTAAAAAATATCTTTGGATACCTCACTTCGTATTTGCTCAGATCTGTTAATATTTCTATCTCAGTTATTTTTCTTCTCAGTTATTCTTCTGACTTGTTAGCTCTACTGTTATCTTATTTCTTATTATGGTGCGAAGCTCTTTTATTAATATAATTATCACTATTTATTAAGTATAAAGTTTTTTGTGTTAATTCTCTATTCTTCTTTTGTTGTTATTGCAATCTGCTTCTGGTCATTGGTAGCATATATTTTATGATATTTTTGTTTGTTTCTTAGTTCTCATGAATTGTTCCACTAGTTCCATGTTCTAGCACTTTCTTCTAATTGTCTTTATTATATTCGACATTTATTTTATGATCATATTCATTTTATTGATTTATTTATATTTATAAATATATATTTTTTTCTTTTTCAAAAAAAATCATTTCGCTCTTGTTTCTTATCCAAATGAATTCCTTAATTATCATATTTATGTGGTCATTGTTTCTCTTTGTATTGCGTCAAGTTTTTATTATTTTTATTTCAACACAAGTTTATTCATTTAATTGTATCAGTGGTTCTTACTTCCTTTTCTTTCTCTTTAAAATTATTTCATAAATTGTTTGTGGTAAGTTGCTCTTGTTATATTTTATAATTTGTTTGTTTTATTTAACTTCCAAATTCTTTTCTTTAATTTCATAATTAGTTCATAACTTATTGTTGGTAAGATGATCTTACTACGTTTTAGAAATTTGATGACTTTTATTCTACATTACAAATTTTTTTCTTTTATTTTCCTTAAATAGTTTTCATAAATTCTTTGTTGTAAGGTGATCTTACGTAGTTTTAGAATTTATTTAATATTTTACTCCTCATAATATTTTTTCATGGAAGCCTGGTTATATACGCCATGTTATGCTACAATATTAACTAAAAAGCAAATGTACATGACAATTAACAAAACAAGAAAGTAAAATATAGTCCTTGAAAAATGAATTTTTAAGAGGAGTTGATACATGCAATAAAACTGTACCACATAAAAATAAAGATTTTATGTGAACGAGGATTATGAACGAGAGTTACAGTTGAAATTTCCATTGTTAAGAGCTGAGAATTAGGAGTTAACATTTAAAAGTTAAGAGTTAAAAGTTAGGAGTTTTAACCTCAATGATGCTATGTAGGATCGTCAACGACAATGGAAAGAAGCGCTGCTATTTTTCTAACTTACATTGTCTCAGTTCTTTGCACTTATGCTGTGATAAAATAATGTGACGTGCCAAGTTATTATGTTTTCTTCAAAAAACTTTATCAACAACCAAACATTGTAACAAGTAAATCACTTAAACGACTTGGCAATTAAGATTTGAAAGAGAGAAAAGATAAAAATAAAGCAAGTTTCAAGTCTGATGGATATGCACATACAGGATCCATTACTATCGTCTTTTTAACAGAAATTATCATATATGTAATTTGACAAGTTTTTTTTTAATTAAGGAAGAAACCTCGAATAGCGGTGATTCCGATCAACAATTCTGAGACGTGTATTCTCCGACATTTAATACATAACTACTAATAAAATAATGACGTAATGGGCGTTCCTAAACACCCTAACAAAACAAAGCGAGGGTAATATGACAGAGGGAGGGGGAGAGAGAGAGAGAGAGAGAGAGAGAGGGAGAGAGAGAGAGAGTTACGTAACATTATGACAAACTAGCAAGCAACGCGATACTTATTGCAACAATATCCTAAATATATAAAGTATGGGGGTGAGAATCACAGCTTGGTCGTGATATCAGGCGGGAGCAAGGCACAACCCAAAGCCTTATACGTACACCGCTCCAATGGTTTATTAAACCAAGGGTTACTTCTTTGGTTTCTTAATAATATTACAGATAAAATTACTGTAAAATTTTAAAGAACCCACCGTCATATTGAGGCAATATCACTTATCGATCGTTTATTTAGAACTCTAATAAAGCTGGGCATAATGTACAAGCAGGTTATATGGGCTGCCATTTTTCTAAAGTAACATGTCCTAGTACCTCACTCTTCATGCAGAACTTTGGTGTTGTGATAAAATGTTGTGATGGTGAAACTTATTATGTTTGTATCCAAAATAACTAGTATGCTCCCTGAGCTGAATAACTTGTTCACTATTTTGAACTAAGTACATTTGCTAGTCCATATTAGATACATTTTTGGTTACGGAAAGAATTACAAAACTCCCGATGACTCTATTATTTCTTTAGTAATATAACACTTGTAGAGCATACAATTATATAATAAACAATACATTTTGAAACACTCGGATTTGGGTTATAATTCTAGTCTAGTCTAGTCTAGTTACAATTTTCGCCTGACGCCCTGCTAGACTATAGCCTATATTATCTCTTCCAAGTTGTTATTTCATCCAACTTTACCATATATTAGCTTTATATAAACTGACTTCAAAAATTACTAGCTTTTGGTATTCAAGTATTTTGAATATTATAATCCCTTTTTGAACTTTAAAGTAATAGTTATTACGTTGTATTAACTATGGCCTTCAAAAATCGTGTAATGCTAAAGAAATTTGAGGGATTTTTTGAGATCTCAATGCAAAAGAATGCAATTCAAAAGGAAACCTAAATGCAAAAGAATGCAATTCAAAAGGAAACCTCAATGCTAATTTTACCACAATTTTATTCAGATTTCTCTGTAATCATCTGATCTGCTGTATTTCCATTTTCTTATTTTGTATGTATGCTTATTGTTCTACATCAAATGTTAACGTCTTGATGTAATGAACTGCATTTGAAAAAATTACGTTTGTTTTATCTAACTGGTGTACTGTCTGAACTAAGTAAATATAACAAAAAATAAGCCAACTATTGCTTCTTTCGGAGGTTATACCGTACCGTCGCAGTTGTAGACATAATCAACACTCAGTATGACAATGAATACCCTACAGCGTTGATGTTTCTATGCTCGTATCGCGTAATCAGTCTTCTCTGATGATAATTTTCTCTTAATATAGAAAGCATATCGTTTTAACATATTAAATTTTTGTAGAATATAATACATGTACATGTAAAATTGAGTGAAATTTAGATGAGAAAATTAGTAAACCGAACATGAGATTTCCAAGTGTAGACACGACATGATGGATTGAACTACAAGCGTTTATTCTCTATCTGTAGCCTATATATATTGTAACGTATCTTTTTCTACCGTCGTTACTATTTTTTCAAGTATTGTTATACTATTTTCTTGTTTGTTTAGATTCTGTTTATTCTGAATCTCCGTTGACGAATATTCCGCAGTTCACTTACCAAGTACCTTGTCAGATAGTCTTGCAGGTGTTGATGATCACTGATGTTACTTACTGTTGGAGTCAGTCACTTTCAACTGTAATGTCACCTATAATTTATTAACTGAGTATCTGAAAAGTTTTATTATTTCTGATAAATGATGCTCGTCAACTAAGTTTTTGTAAACAAATAAAAGAATGGTTTATTCACAATTAGATTTTTGTTTTATAATATCCACAATTATTTTAAATAATCGGCTGATGGCCTTGCATTTACATTAAATTCCTAGATTTGCAATGAGCAATCTCAATCTCAGGGTATTTGGTTATAATTAAAATTAAATCAACATCATTTAGTCCTTAATTAACATTAACAGGTTATGGGTTCTTGTAGTCTGCAAGATACAAGAAAACAGGTACAAACAAAGGTTACAATCTATAAACACAACATGGTTATGGTTGAACAAAAAATAATTGATAATTAATTAGTCTGTAGACAAATAATATGTTCGGATATTATCAAAATTCATTCCACCTGAAAAGTGTGGTAAACATGAAGCATATAATGGTTAAAGTATGTTCCATTTATATATGCACTTAATTCGGCATGGGTAGTTCAATCCCATATAAATAAAAAATATTAAATGTATTTTAACAATTTGGACTATGTCCATTAATACCATAATTCTTATTAATCATATTAAAAAATGTGAACTTCAGTCCTGTTATGACTAGGACATTTAAATAGATTAGATTGACCTTGATGTCATTACATATGATAATTGTTCTTGAATTACAGAACCAAAATATTTAAAAGGAAATTAAATCTGATTATTCATCATTAAAATTTGTATACAAGGTTCGAAATCCCTTGTTGTTACTTGTTATTAGTTAATTAGCAACATTAGAAAGCGTACATGCTTCCATAACAAACGTCGTTTATATATTATGTAAACAAGATTTAATTATCATCCTTAAAATTTACGAAAAGAATAAATTAAATGTCTCGAGGTTCTTGCCTCTATTGTTTATTGTGATAATGTGCAAAATTAATCATGACGATATTAGTCATCATCGTTCATGTCATTAACTAAAATGTCAAGCACCATACTCCCTTGTAATTCACTTTTTCCAGTAAAATTCATAAATTCACTTCGCGAGATTATACTGGATTATACACTGTATAATCAATGTCGCATTGTTATTATTTGGTTAATTCTTCTGATATTACAACTAATTCGCACTGATAAAAAAAGATTATCTTACATAACCTTACTGGTTTGTTTATACCCGCACAGGTGATATCGCGGGTTCGACGTACTTATCTGTCTTCTGGCTGGCGACGCGCAGTCTATCAGAGTTACAACAATAATAATTCCTTCATACTTCACGGCTTGGGATGATCTGTAAATCGTACACACTCCCCAATGATTTATTCGATTCTTATTGGCCCAAAAATTACGTAATCCATTCTAATGATTACGTAACACCCCGTTTTTGGTGTTGAGAGTATATCGTTAAGGCGTCTTTTTTCACAATTTACACATGATTTCTTAAAACTATTTTTAACAATCTTATACTACTATTTACAAAAGATATGACCCGACCATGCATTAGCATTTACATTACAGATTATTTTAAGTCCTTACAAGGCATGTCTGTGTGTTACATTAACGAATCTACAGTTTTTCGTTATTATTTTTACTTATTTTATTTACAATAACCATTTATTTGTCATTATTCTGTTTGTATATGCTGTACATTGATCATCTTTAACCTTAGATGTACTTGCATTACAATTATAATTGTTATTTTTGTCTTAATACAATGATTTGTCAGTTTTAGGTTTAAGCTCTTATGGCCTAGGTTTGGGATTGTTTTAATTACATATTTATTCCTACCATTCGTCCACTCTGATTATTTCTTATGTTAAATAAATCTTATGACATGTCTTTTATATGTTTGTACACTGTATATATTTCTTATTTTGAATGTTTTTAATTAAGTAGGTCATTGGCCTAGATATAGGTCCTTCTCAAAAATTGCAAATAATTAATTTAATTTTATGTTTTAATGCCTCATACTTGATAGTTATCATGATTGGATAAGACTGATTGTTTTTTTATGTTGGAATTTTCATAATATACAGGTTTTACCTTGATTGAAGTGTTTTTACTTCTTACAGTTAGTGTGATCAGACACTTGCATGAATTTATATTTATTCTGACTTGCTTGTCATCTTATATCATTAGTATCACCCATTAATAGTAGTAACAGGAGTTATTTGATCTTTCTATACAATAGGTTTTCCCTGGTTAATTAAATTAAAGTGGTTTTGTGTGTGTACACTTTTGCTGTCTCTGTCAGTCCCATGTATTTACACTTTATATGCACTAATAACACTCTTAATCTAATTACATTTAGTATTGGGATTACCTCTATAATGTCTTTTCTCATTATGGTAATTTACTTACTAAACTTCAGGCTTTTACTACCACTTATTAGTATTTGGACATGGTTCTGTACCATATGTAAGGTTAGTTGGAACCCCTGTATGTTGACAACAATGCATTCATGCAAATTTACTGTTATTTCTATATTTTGCTATAGTTATCAAGTTTCACCCACAGGTATTTGCACATTAGTCTTATCTGATCATTATTTATTATCTTACTCATTCTTATCTTGTTTATTTATAGAATAATCAGCTATTAATGCTGGTCTACTTAGCATGTCATTTGGGGTATTATGCATTGAGTTTATTTTGACTCTATTACCCTACTGTTTTAGTTAGGTTTTATACAATCATTATGTCTTTCTCTTCTTTCATTATTATTGAGCATCTTTTTGTATTTACAGGTCAGTGTCAAGTCACTAGTCATAGTTTGTTATGTGTTTCACTATGTTTTAAACTTTGTAAACACTATTCTTGATTTATATACACTTATTGTTCTGGCACTACTGGTTCTTCTTTCTTCATTTTCTTCTATCCTCTTCTTCTGTTTTCTTAGTCCATGTGGGATCATAATAATTGGTGTTCTTGGGTCATTGTTGGGATTATAGTATTTGGTGTTTGTATCCTCTCACTTACCATCTATTGGGTCATTGGAGTTAAATCGTATTGTATACTGTGATTTTATAAGTTTTGCTCTCTAGGTCTCTTGTTCTACTTTCAACTGTTGCTTTTATTATTACTTTTCTTTAGTTGACCGGATAATCATATTAAAATGCACTTTTCTTTATACCACTTTCATCCTTTCTTCTCTTCAGTGTTAGTTCTTTATTTTAAATACATCTTATGTGGGTATTTACCTGTATGGTGATTATATGTACCTTTACAATATATATATATATATATATAGCGTTTATTCTCTTTTTGTGTGTGTGTGTGTGTGTGTGTGTGTGTGTGTGTGTGTGTGTGTGTGTGTATATATATATAGTAATAGTTCTTAATTGTGTGTTATTCGTTA
Organism: Magicicada septendecula; assembly: GCA_034769895.1. Taxonomy (NCBI): domain Eukaryota; kingdom Metazoa; phylum Arthropoda; class Insecta; order Hemiptera; family Cicadidae; genus Magicicada; species Magicicada septendecula. The sequence continues at coordinate 347,948,112 of CM068370.1, forward strand.
GCCCCAAGTTGTTGGGCCAATTCTGTAGTAATACCGTTTCGCCCTCTTATTTTCGAAGTACGGTTTGGGTTATATTAGGTATTTATAATTTATTATTATGAATTATGTTCAGCTGTTAATTATTTTAATGTTTACTCGCCTCATTTATGGACTAAATTGATTAAACGGCTCTAATGGCTTGAGTTGCATTAAGTTCAATTGTCTTATGGACTAACACCGCCCGCAGTAATCGTCACTCAATGTTGTTGTGATAAATAAATCTGTTGTGGTTATAAATAATTATGTTGTTGATGATTAATTGTATGTTTGAAATACTTCAATTCGGCGGGCCATGGGTGCTACCAACTGACCCAGACGTAAACATAACCTTAACTCAAAACCACTAATACCTCGTTAACTGAATAAAATAAATTCGTGCTTCATTAATTTTGTTCAAAAGCTTTTTATTCATCGTAAGATGTAATACTAAATCCTTTTTGAAAACAATTAATAAGTTAATTTTTACTGAAAACAATCGGTTATTTGGTTCGAAATTCATATCTCAGGGTTGGTCACAATGTTGTACAAATCGTCTTTGTTGACAAAATTGTATAAGTTATTTATATACAATAGAGTTCTTTTAACTGCAACATACGTAACTAAAATGCTGATTACAATTATTAAAACATCGTAAAAGGAGAGTGATTACAATATAAGTTGATTAAATACTTAACCTAGTACAATAAAGTTCGTCTGAACACTGACGTCTAATTTGGAGGTTAATAGGTGATGGTGAGGTTACGTTACTCTCAATTCACAATTAAATTACGTTTAATAAGTTGAAAGTGCTAGAATAATAATCTTTTGTTGGTTGTGTAGTGTTACTAAATAGTTACAAGTGTTTAACAACTTCGAATGGCATTATCATATAATGTACTAAATTCATTAAGTATTTTTTATAAATGTCACTATACTTCCTTAATTCATTTTTATATATTTTTTTTATTCACTATTAATACTTTAATTAGCGTTCATTGCTGTATTAATACACCACTTCACTACACTTGTACTCGAAGTCGATTCACTTTACGTCTTGAAGGTTAGGTTGCCCGTGTTTACATTCGTTACCGCACTGCATTATGGGTTAATCGCGAATTACTTTAGCGCAGAGGCTGTCATCTGTACTGCCTTAAAGCTCATGAAGAACTGTCCAAAATTTGCGCGTCTCTCTTGCTGTTCCTACCTATGTCCACGGCGGAATTCTCGATATAGGTGTTTTGATTGGTGGGAATGTCGAGCATTATCAACTCATCACCCCCGCGTTATCAAAATAATTTAATTCTGTTTAAAGCGTGGGTTTTTGGGTACGAGAGTACAAAACTGACGCCAAACGTTTTACCTAAAACTATTAAAATACTTTACAATTGATAACAATTCTTTATGCTACTTGTGAGCTTCAATCTAGCTTTACCATCATCTGGCATCTGTCCTGCTAAGCATTTAGACTTAGACATCTCATAAGGCATAATTCTGTTCATGATTAACAAAGCTAACAATTCTAACTTATATCCTATTACAATTCTTTTATAAACTTATGCCCTATATTTATTTAGTTAACATTTGGTTATCACCTATATTGGATACAATGCATTCCAAGTCCTTTGCTGTAATTATTTGACATTATTAACACTCAATTGTGAATAAAACACAAAGTCTGGTTCTAAGCTTCATTAGGCCTTCAATAGCACTATGAGTTAGATTTACTTCTTACAGTATCATGGTTGCACCTTAATAGCTTATAACATTTTATACTTAATTCTAAAGAACCATATCAACTTTTGGCCAACTTTGTTTTCATTAAGAGATGCCTTTTTTCTTGTATATTATCATTAAAATCACATGAGTTCTTGTACAACTAGGCATCTTGTTATTTATACTTATTTCTATATAATACATCTGTTACTATGTTAATATCTTATTCCTAATTGAACCTCTTAGTTCCTAGTAAGTTTTACAATATGTTGTTTCAGCTTAACGTTCTTATTTTTTTATTATTTCAACTAATGAAATTTGCATCTTGTTGCAACAGGTCATGTGCATTATAGGTATATTATTAATGGTTAATTTAGTGACAATTATTAATTGGTTTATACATCATTAGTTAGTTTACATATCACTGTTTATTTTGATAGTATTTACTCTCTCTTTTATTGGTATTTCTATGGGTTTTTAATGTACAATATGAGTCCTTTATACTCTGTCATTTTCATACTGTTAATTTACATTAATTACAACCTTATAACATCTTAGGGATCTAATCTCTGTCTTAGAATAGTCTTTATGTCATCCAGTTTCATCTAACTATAATATATAATAGTTTTATTTCATTTTTAATACCTATTTTTGTATTTACCAGTGTAATTTCACAGCTGTTTAGGTTAGGTTGTCTACTTTTACTTTCACTGACTAAAATAAGTTCACATGTTTTTGTTTTTACTAGTTATTTTACTCCCTTATTATTATTTATTAATAGTACTATCTATTATTCATCATTCTGATTGCCATTGTCCAGTTTGTTTTATATTCTAACCAAAGGCTGTAATGCGCATACATAATATATTGTAAATATTTTAGTTAATTTCAATAATATATAATAGACGAGCAGGCGTGAGATTGGAAGCTGGTTTTCAAGCAGGAACCAACAGGCAAACATCACGCGATTACCACTGCATGTGTGTATACAAGTAAATAATGTGTGTGCGTGAAGCCTGTCTGATCCTGAAAGTTGCACTCTCACCCCTCAAGTCAATGACAAATTAAGAAAATAATTATTTTTAAGAAAACCATAAATGTTAGTGAGAAGGTAAAAACTTCTAAAAATATGTAAAAATCGGACACGAGTGCAGTGCGAATTGTACGTAATTCGGACAATCAATGCGAGTACAGTGCGATTTTTAATGCATCATAATTATACTAGTAGTGTGAGCATCATGATAATTGCACATCTCATAAGTCATTAAATGAGACACTATTTCATCGACGTGAAATCCGCGTTAAACAGTGCGATTGGCAAAAAAGTGCAATTATGTGAAATGAGACGAGAGTGGGGACTGTCACACCATGTTTCAAATGTCGACAGGCTGATTCCTGAATCGACAGGTGAGTTTTCTGTGTGGATATAAATAGAAGCCCAGGAGAGCTAATCTCTCTCTCATAACAAATCATAGTCGCGGCGGTACGCTATGCCGGTCCGTGACGCGAATTTTTTAAACTATTTTGGACGAAGTTAGATTTAAAATCTAACATCAGTACGATTTTGTAACTGAACTTATAAAGTATCACGGTAATGTTTTTTTTTATTTGAAGTAATAAAAACAATAATAAAAAAGAATAATAAAAAAATACCGTAACGAAGAAATCGTCGGACGTCAACAAGCAGTCGACAGCTAAGAACATCAACTCCTGACAGAGTACGAGAGCACGACTAGCAGAGGAAGGAGATGCAGAGGACTGGAAACGTTTCTATAATAACGGCTACAGATCCAGAGTAACATGTCATCATAGTCTACAGCAGTCAATTTACCGTGGAGGACGAGAGACGAGAGGACGAGCAGTGAGGACAAGAGGACATCCAGGAGGAGAAGACCGAAGGAATCACTGGAGGACATGGGACAACTCTACGATAATTAAGGTGACGAAAAACCAATACACAATTTTCAAAGAGAAAGACATTGAGAGACTCTAAAAGTCAAAACAATTTTTGTAAACATAAATAATAAGTATGTAGATATAAATAAAATTCAATGTAATTAATATGTTATCAAAAAGGTTATTTAATTATTTTTCGTAATGAACATAACGTAGAGTCATTGAAATTAGTAAAGGCCATAAAGAGTAATGGCCACCAGACGGACAAGAAAAAGGTAAAACTATTTTACTATTTATATGAAATTAGTAATTGAATTATTTTACTTTTCTTGATAAAAGCACATAACATAGAGTCATTTATAGTAATAAATCAAATGTGTTAAAATGATTTTTTTAAAGCCATACAAAGGTATTAAGAAAGATAGAATAAGAATGCAGTAATAACTTTTAAATAAGCACACATTTAGATTGAGCAACCAAGAAACATTATCATATTGACGAAAAGTCTATATACGATAAGTAATGTAATATTTAGAATTTAAGATATGTTTGTAATGTTGACACGAATAGTAAAGACACTTTGAAACCATAGATAATGAAGATCACATGGCGTATTAATCATAATTTTCATATTATTACAATATTTTTGTTTGTTTGTTTCAAATAATAAATGAAGCATATTACAATTCGTAAAAAGAGTTACTCTTATTATAATCACACCTACACCCCAATTATTCATACACGTTGTTAGTAATGGTATATAGAGTGTATGAGTTAAATTAATGACAAATTAAATTGCACAGTAGGGTTAAAGTGTTACATTTTGGCGTCCCAAAGAACGTGGGGCTCCTCAAATAAAAATTGCATTCTTAAATTTTGTCGCTTCCAACATGGGGCTATTCAAACACAAAATAGATTTGTAAATGTATTATATAATTTGTTACAATATATATATGTATATATATATGTATATATATATATATATATATATATATATAGACTATAGACTATTTTATCTCTTTCAAGTTTTTATATTTTTTTAAAAATTAACACTATACTTAGATTGCTGTTAAAATTCCCTTTAATTTGATACCCACACGAGTTTTGCGATTTTATCAAAATGTTTACCAATTTTTTGAGCTCTGACATCCCAACATGTCTCGGATGTTTGGCGTCTTCTCATGTTTTTATAATATTGCAACTCACAGTTTTGTGGTGTCGAGTGATTAAGTGTGTATTCATACTCAAATCGACGAGTAAAATGGATAAGCAATTCATACCAGAAACCAGGTTTCTCCTATTCAGGTCAGCTGAAGTGATAAATTGACAAAATTGTCGCTTTGAGCTACCAGCAAAGAAGTGGTCATTACACAAACTCTAAGGAAATAAACAATTTGGACAACCATCAACAAAAAAGAACTGACGCCGGTTGACTTGTAAAAGGACGACTGACACGCTCGCAAGAATGATGGAAGAAGGAAAAGAAAGAGCAAAAGGAGACGCAGAAGTACGATATTTTTTCATTACAATTCACTGTTTTCTTGTACCGACATTTTATTCTTATTTAGGTAAGCAGATACTGATGTGATAAAATCGAGGCCAGAAGAAATAAAAGAAAAAATTGTAGTTTTGTGCGACCAGAAAACAAGTGGTCATTACACATACACTAAGGAAGCAAACACTTGGTATAACCATCAACAAAACAAGAACTTACGCCGGGTAACTTGCAAGATATTTGTTCGAACGAAAGATGGAAGAAGAAAAAGAAATAGGAAGAAGATAAGATGAAGAAAAGATATTTTTCCATTGCGGATAAAACGTTTAATCTTATCTATGGGAGTTTTTAAATTACGTGTGACCGGTGACTCGATAAAAGCATTATGTCGGATTACTGTGTACAGTACCGTTACCATAGTTACGGCAGGACGGCGCTGCGTCTCACTAAACAGCTGGCGGTATACGTGTGTGGTACTTTATTGTCGCAGGTGTCACGTTCCCGACCTCTACAATACCAGTAACCAGGACCAACAGTATTTATCGTTGCTATAAGTGTTACGTTGCGCTCAGCAGTAGTTTACTGTGAAACACTTACGCCAGCAGGAATGTATAATAACTTTTCTTTTGCTGACAAACGTATTTACAGTGTAATTCTGTGAGAAAGATGACTATACCTATGTTGCTCGGCTAAGGAAGGGTGTGCTTTCATTGACAAGTAATCATGGTCTGCAGTTTGATATTGCCATGCCAGTAGCGATGCTGCAGACTCCAGTCTGACGCATTGCGTATATAGGTTACTACAGACCATACCGAGCAGGTAGCGACATCACATTTTATCACACACGAAATTCTACACCATGAGAGAGGAACTGGTAGAGTATTATTTTAGGAAAACAGAAGCGATTGTAATCTGATTATCTGTTGCTTTATGCCCCGCTCTATTAGAAACGTAAACAACCGACCAATAAATGATATTGACTTACCAAGACCACGGGATCATCGTGTTTTTTACAAACTATCTTATTTTCAGTGTTATTAAGTTACCAATGAAATAATCGTGCCTTAATAAACTATTTATGCAGCCAATAAGGCCGCGCGCTCGCGTGTGTGTGTTCGTGGCTTTGGGTTATACTTTTTACTGCCGCTGATATCATGTCAAAGCTGTAATCTTCATCCCATGAATATAAATATTTATTGCTGCAATGTTAAGTATCGCATGGCTTGCTACTTTGTCATAATATTGCGCAAAAAGGTTAGGCAACGTACGGTAATAAAGTTAAATAATTCTGCACTATACTAAAAATAAACTGTATTTTCTACGTCGTGGTTAGTTGTTTAGATATTAACTGCCCTACGTAGAAAATACTCTTCTTGAAAAATGTATCGCAGTCCATCAAAGGACGAATAAGTGCCTGACATAACAATGCCAATGTTTTGTCTGTAATTTATAGACAAAACGACTTATACAAATATGCATTTTTTTAAACACACACACTCGTGGGTGAATATTTCTATAAAATTTCAAAAGTTCATTTGGGGTATCAGATTTAAAAGAAATTTAACTACAGTCTGAATATAGTTTATGGTTTTGGAAATTAAAAATTTTGTGATCCCAGGGCCTAAAATGGAATTGCAAATTTAAAAAAATATAAAAACTCAGCGGGGTGTCAGACTGAAGACAATTTAACATAAAGCCGATTATTTGGCGTCTTTAAAGTCCATTGTATTATTTCTCTATAACTGTTACTTTATTAAATAAAGAAATCTAAATAAAAAATAGTAGGGTGATGGGGTTTCGTTTTTTTTTAACAGAAAAATTATCTAATATGAAAATTTATGGAATAATAAATGTACTTGGTTCAAAAATTGTGTGATTTCTACAACTCAGGGAGCATACTAATGTATTACTGAGTCGTATGAACCCCTAAATTGATTCAAATTTTTTCTACAATAAAACTTACACCTAGACATTTAAATAAATTAATAAACTGATTCTCGCTTCCTTCCTTATAATTTTTGCTGTATTCAGAAGAACGTGTGAGAAAAGCGTGAAAACATTGTCCAGTTCCAGAAACACTGTCAAGAAGACAGTGAAATTCTTCAAATTGTGACAGAATAATATTTTGTCTCTTCTCACACCGGAGTCATTATTTGTTTTTCTCTTACGCTATAAATGTAGGTGGGTGAAAATAGTTCCTGTTGTTACAGGTGAGTGGATAATAACTGCCTCCATGAATGCACCGTAATTGGATGACTTGACATTTACCGAACTACGAACGTCATAGTAAGCTTAAAGGTAGGTTTACACTGGCGAGAAATCGCGAAACTTTTTCTGTCAGACAGAACAAATTGCTAAAGTCGTTCCCGCAAGCGCTGTCGGGACCGAAGTAGCGAGTAGCTGAGAAGCCCTATCCAACAGTTCAACTTACATGTCTAAACATGTGATTGGGATTTCAAACAGCAAACAGTGCGACATAAATAATATTGCGACTTTAGCGTCTCTTGTGAGCAGTGCTGAAAGTTTTGTTTCTATATTAAATCTGTACTGCATGTGTTACAGAACTGAATTAAGTCTATCATACCGCAAGTGAAAAAAACACGTTTAGTGATTCTGCTAATGACAAAGTGACAGTGCCAGAAAATATTTATTTAATGATTTTTAGGCCTGTAAACGGTTTAAGTTATAATTTTTAAAATTATCAAAATTACAACTTGCCACTTTCACACACGTAATACAATAAAAACCTTGCTAAGACCTTGCGTTCTATTTTACTGGATAGACTGAGTGAACAAATAACTCACGTAGCGAAACATTGTAAAACATGGCACATCTCAGAACTCGTCTGACGAACTAGGCGATAAACGGAATGAGAGATAAAAGACACACGAACCAACACCAACATTCATTTATAACCAATACCACTTACAACAGCTAACACTGTACTTCAAAAAGAAGAGAACGCTTTATCAAACCTTCAATAAATGGACAAAAAGTTACATCCATTAAAAGCTTAGGTTGTTTCTTCGTTGTTGTCAGATTAGTAAGGACTCCTTTCCTCTTCCGTTTACGCCTTACAATGGACATAGCTGAAACATTCAGCAGAGGATTTGCAGACCGACTATGGCCTGTAAGCCTGTAATGTTCGCGTCTACTGACTCCGGTTATGATACTCGTATCTCATTATTGCCCAAATTTTGTATCCAGAATTTTCGAATCCAGTCTCTAACCTACATTCTCCTCTTCCTTTTCGTTTATTTTTCTCTCATCCAATAATCTATAACGATTAGCGCAACAGCAGTTTTCACATTTCTGGATCGTGACATGGCTGGCAACTTCCTGAAGAGAAAAGTTGCGACAGAACTACTTGCCCAAACTTTCTATCTAGCGTAAATTGATTTTCATACACCTGTCGGAACAAATTGCGACATTAGCTCGCGCTTTGTCGAGGCTAAGGCAAGAATACTTGCACTTCCTCTCGCGGTAAATAATGCGTCTCAGTGTAAACATGGGTATACTCGTCAGTGCTTGCACATTTACTGTTGAAATTTTCTCGCCGGTGTAAACGTACCTTGAAAGCTGTTACAACCTCGCTCTCACTCTCACTCTCTCTCTCCCTCCCTCTCTCTCTCTCTCTCTCTCTCTCTCTCTCTCTCTCTCTCTCTCTCTCTCTCTCTCTCTCTCTCTCTTTTACATACTACACACGCGTACAGCATAAACTGTGCAATACGAGCGTCAGTTGAAAAGTTCGCGGAGCGACAACTGTAGGTTAGCTTTAAAACTACAATTTTTCGTGTGCTGCAAAATTTGTATTTTATGTGAACTCCTGTTAATTTCGAAGTCTATCTATCAATTTATTCATTGTGTTAAGAGCTGTTTAAAATTGACGTGTCATGCGTGTGTTGAAAAACGGACAAAATCAAACTTCGTGGTGTGATTCTTTGTTAAAATTTTTTAGCGCAAGTGGAAATTCAAAACGAAATTGTGAATGTGTCAGGAAATGCTGCGACTTCAAAACCAACGGTTTTTAAATAGGTACTTGAGTTTAAACATAGTCGTACGGGCACTGAAAACGTGGTCGGACTGGACTCCCAAAAAATGCAACAACTCCAGATGCGGCAGCCATCTTGCTTTTTCACACCAAGTTCTTGAGTTAAAGTATGATGCACACGCTCATATGAGATGCCTATGATTTCAGCAATGTCATCCACTCCTCAATCTGCGGTCTTCCAACACCCTATGAAATTTTTTCAATAATGCTATTTTTTATTGCACTTTATGGACGTCTACTGCTGGAATAGTCTTCAGTGCTTGTACGACCACGTTTAAACTCGAGTGTGCCCCATTTACCGTTGTTTCTGAAGGCACATTGCATCTCCTAACACATTTACAATTTCGTGTTTGAGCTATGATTAACATTTGACAACAGCGATGTATTTTATCGTATTTAACTCCTCACGGAAATCATTTTCATCAAGACCAAACGTTAGTAATCTGTGAATTTAATTATTATAAGCTGCCATTTTTTGTGAGAAGGTGTGATGGGAGTCGGCGTATATGTTTGTATCAGCGGCTGTTAGCTTCAACCATTCAATTGGCTAATAATAGTTAAATCTAAATTGTTTAACTTCTTCCGTTATCAATATAACTTCTCAAAAACATGAAGAAGTGCTTGTGTAGGTGAGTACAGAAACTTGGCCTCACCAACGACTGCCGGGAAAAACAAGAAGTAAGACTACATATAAGGATGTGTACAGTTCTCGTCGTTCTTAAGCAAGTACATGTAGAAGATGGGTTCGTCGAGATACATTCTGAAGTTCCGGATAATGAGAAACTCTCTGGTTTTTCGATTATTTTGTCAAACAATGGCTGAAAAGTGAAGAAATCCCTTTATCGCTCTGGACTAGGTACCAAAGACAACTGAGGGATGGTATCATAAAAATCAACAGTATTCTTCTGAATCCCAAACCCAAGATGAAAGATGTCGTCAGTGGCGTAGTTAGGCTTTTTGGCGCCCGTGGCAAAGAGATTGTCGGCCGCCTCGCCTTTAAAACTAAAAGGGGACAAAAGAGAAAATATGAAGGCCCATTCAGTAAGCAAAGTATTTAGTAAATGTAAATGTGTAGATTTTTTATGAAAGCGCGTCCAGCAAACGTCTTAAGAATATTTGTTAAGTCAAAATTAAGAAATTACATGTTATAATACTACCGGTATTCAGTTTGTATGCATTTATTAGTAACTAATGTAGACTATAAAAAATGTAGTAATATAAAAAGTTCATAACATAAAAAAGTACTAATAAACAAGCAAAATTCCTTGTAGGTGTAAAGCGCATCGTCAAAAGAATATCCTAAAGCAACACAAAGTTAAACGAAGAACTATATTAAAAGTAATAAAATAAATCACTTACAATTACAAGTTAACGGTTCCGTCTTCTATTAATAAACACTTAATATTTATTTTTAATATTTAATAAATATTTAAAACAAGCCATATTAAAATGTAACTTTTCTGGTCTTAATTGCTGCAAAGTCGATTATTAAAACACTATAATCTAAAGACGAAGCAATGTCGTTTTCCATTGAAAGTGTCGCTAGATTTTATACACTGTCCTGAGATACTGTTGATCGTAGGTACAATTTAATCAATTCAAATTTACTAAACGATCTTTCACAAGAAGACACAGACACTGATAAAGTAAGAAAAATTGTTAATACCGATGCTAGTGTTTTGTTGGCTTCTAATCCCATTGAAGAAATGTATTGTAGCAGTCATTGAGGTGTAAAGTCCATTTGTTCTCCAGTTAACTTTTGCCGTTTTTATTAAAAGTATGACGTCTTTCAAGTCACTGAACTGTTTAGGTCATGTGGATACAGTTTTGCAAGCACTGTGCACTTAGTATTGATTTGGGAAAGCTGTTCCTTAAAATATATATCCCCATCATTTACGAACGCCTCAAATTTACAGAGGTACCCCAGCGTTTTTGTAACTCTTTTATGTTAGAGAAACGGCTTGAAATTTCAACTGACAGTTTGTCCAAAATTTTTATTAGACAATGTTGCATTTCTTGCCAGACGGTTAATACAGAATCGTCTGCATACTCCCCTGGCATCGTGCGCTTTCTCCTTATATTTCTGTAATAGGATCTGCTTTAGAAATGACATTGTCACACAGCTAATTCCTCCAAACGTTTAATTTGTCCGTTAGCTTCTCCAGAAGTGTCACTGCTTGAATAAAGCTTATCCCTTTGGTCCGAAAGATTTTCTAGATTTTGTCCATAGAAGGAAGAATATCTGTCCAGAAAAAGAGCCAGGCACAAAATTAAAGTATTCTGTCGCATTAATTATTAATACTGCATCTTACCTTGTACCAATAATTGTTTCAGTTGGTGTATCCCTCAGTTTCTCCAGTCCAGCGATCACTTCATCCAGCTGAGTGGATATTACTTTCACCGCATCTGCTTTTGAACTCCACCCGGTATAACAATGTCCTTTTAGAGTAATATTTAGAGTAGTATTTAAAAACACTGCATCTATAAGTGGAACAGAAAAAGAAACTGAATAGACGTTCTACTGTCCCAAAAATGTCACTGCCAGAACATGAGCTTCATGAACTCCAACCAAGTTAAGTGAATGGGAACAAACACAGCTAGTGGATTAAAATCGAATATTCTCTTCTGAACTCTATAATGGATGCCAGCCATTGTTGCCTGATTTTCATACGACTGACCTCTGCAATCGCTAATATTCAATCCCTCTCTCTCAAATTTACTTGTGTGATCCCCTCCGCTGTTTTCACTTCTAAAGGAATAAAATCTATGAAGGCTTCCTCAGAATTGCATTTAATTTCAACAAATCTTATAATCTGAGACATTTGTTCTACATGTGCAGCATCTGGTATTGTGTCAAATATAATACTATAGTACCTCGCCTTCTTACATGCAGTAATAATATATTTGCGCACTCTTTCTCCTAAGAGGCTTATGATTTTATTTTGATTAGTTGGCGAAAGATATGATACACACTCAGATTTACGAGAGATTAAATCCAAATGAGATCTTATGATAGGGTCAAATTTAGCAAAGTATTTTAACAAAGCCAGAAAGTTTCCAGGACTTTGATCGTTAGTAATTGACTCTCGATGTTGTCTCAGTGCCAGATTTTGTTGTTCAAGAGTTTGTACTGTAGCAATGACGCGTTCGAGGAATTCTTTCCATATCTTATCTGCTTTACTCATTTGTTCCTGAAGTAGATCATCAATAAGTCTCCTTTGTTTAATGAACGTTCAAATTCCTTCCATTCCAAAAACGCGGAGCTATGAGCAAGGCTATTTTCATGATCTTGAAGATGGGGATTTAACTTTCGCCACGATGAAAACCCATGTTTGCTATTGAAATGGCTTCTTTGATAGTTTTTGTGGAAATAAAGTGCAACAAAAGCAAAATAGAGATTTTTTAGTTGGAGAGAAACACACCAAAGTGCAATTTACCTTTTCGCCGTTTTGCAAGGTTTTATCAAACCAATACTTGTTTAAGGATCGTCCAGCTTCATCTTCAGGAAAATGGCTTGTTCTGCAACTGACATGTTCCTGTATTCACCGTTATATATCGGAATGATTGAGATATCTCGCTTGGCCATATCTTGTAGAGCAGCACCGGGAACACGGTCTACATTGGTTACTACTAATGTTCTGTCCTTCATCGCCTGTAATTTCAATACTGCACGAACAACATCATCCATGGTAATAGAACCAACTGAATCTTGTAACTGTCCTTTGACACTTTCCCAGTTTGACGTATTCACTTCGTTAACCTTACTGTATTTATCAACAGCCTCGTCGCTAACAACATAAATATAATGATGGCAAGTTGATTCCTTGTTAATTGTAATATCCTGACCCTCAGGATTCGATTTTCCTTGAAAAAAAGACGTCATAAGCTCTTCGTAAATTGTTGTAGTTTTTAATCTTTCTTCCCTCGTCTTACCGAAACTGCGAGCCACTGAGTTTACTTCGTTTCATATCAGCTTCAAATAAAATTAAGACAAAATCGATTTTCAATAATAGTGTTAGTATGATGACATATACGATAGATATACCCATAAGACGCACAAACCAAAAATAAACCGCACCTTCAAGACACTCATCAGTAACTGATAATCAACACGTTCACTGCGTCGAACCGGGAAGAAATGCAAATACGAAGCCCACGTAACGTTTCTTTATACGTTTGCAAATAATATATTCGTCTGTATACGAATAGCAGTTAAGATTATCTACACAGAGCCAATAATCTATGATTATCAGTTCTCCTTTCCACCAAAACACACTACAAAGTCACTACAAATTTGTTCTCATAATGAACCGTAATTACGATGCTCGAGCATAAATAGACTAATACGGTTTATCAGGCATGATTTATGACAATATAAATGCTGGATGGTTACGCTTCTTTTATGAAAGGAAAAGTCATATCAAAGAAACAAGTTGTTTGTAGTTTTATAAACTGGAAACGATTTTTTCAAGTCTATGTTCTCTTTGCCACACTCCTGGCTATTCCGCCCGGGGTGGTTGCCTCCTTGGCTCCCCTAGCTACGCCTCTGTATATTGTACAATGTTTCAGAAAAGAACTGGTGGCCACCATTATGTATGTGAGAATATAATTGAGCATGTAAAGAAAGAAGAGGAAAAGAAAGTCGGCTACGTAAAGATGGAATAAAGGATAGAAAATAGAAAGAGCAGTTGAAAAGTATGCTGAAACACACAATATTAAATCAATATTAAATGTATTTTATATATTCTACATCTGGACTAGATCGATGACTTTCATATACATATTTGTGTGTGTGTGTGTGTGTGTGTGTGTGTGTGTGTATGCGCGCGCGCTTGTATGTTTATATACGTAAAAATGTAACTGATACAAATATACAAAATTTTAAAATACAAATAAAAGGTCAAAAACACAAAAATCTATTTAAAAACAAATGCTGAAAACTGATTTTAAACAGGCTAAAACGATTGGTGATAACATTATATTTGCCAGTCCAAACCCTGGAAAACGATGATGGGAATCAGTTTGCATAAACATAAAGAGCTTCAATATAATGGATATGATATGGGCTAAAAAAAAATATTCATTCACTGTCTCTCCCATCTATGGTGTTGTCTGTACTATTCTTTCTCGTGTCAAATATTTGCGCCATCGCAGTCTACGTTCCTCAGGTATCAGAGTGTCCACTGTCCGCACTCTTCATATATCCTTCATATGTGCTGCGTCCTTTTCCTTTTCTTCTTCTGCTTCTTCATCATCTTCTCCTCTTTTCTGTATGCATCTTTATCTCCTTCTCTCCTCCTCCCCATCCCCCACCTACTATTACTATATCTACTCCACCACCTCTTCCTCCTTCCTCCTATTCTTCCTTCTTATTTTTGCTCTTCTTCAATAGACAAGTAAAATAAAAACTATGCTTATTACAGTGCCAATTTTTCCATATAATTGTCCCACGCTTTCCCAACTCAACTATTTATTATCTTTTTAGTTTTCGATATAGGAAAACATCGACTTACACTGAAGAAAACGGGGTCTACTGGTGACCATGATAATGACGACACAGTAAACTGTAAAAGGAAAGCGAACCCTGAGGTCACACGTGTACCATCTATGTCACAGACGTTTTAAAATACATTCGTAAACACATTATAGTAAATTATAAATTAGCATGATGTAAATAATTAAACTTACTTAACCGTAGGCCTAATACGTTTGTTTAACTAAACATATTTCTGAACATTTAAAAAATTAGCATCTTATTCCAAGCTAAGAGACAGGAAAAATAATTAAAATAAAGAAAAACACGAAAGTTAAATTACCCAGTTGGTCATTTTACATGGAGCGAAGATTGGAATTATTTCTAAAGAGCTGCTAAATTTAAAATAACGCTTCTTTATATCATGGGTTAGTTACGCTAAGTCCATACTTTATAATAAAAGCAATTAAATGGAACTCAACAAACCACTTTTGTTTATTGATATCAGTTTTCCACTAATATTCTCTAAACCTACTCTAAGATGTGAAAAGACAGAAGAAGGAAAATATCAAACTATGTAATTTTCTTTCAAAATAAATTGTTTTATTCTTGAAGAAAAAGGACTCCCTCTCCGCTGTGAGATTACAGGAGGTAGAAGCTTTTAAAAAAGGTTCGTCGGATAAAAGTTGTAATAACTCAATTATTGAGTTGTAGTCATCGATCTTTGCCGGCATGCGCGTAATAAAAAGGGTGAGTCAGTCTGGGGAGAGAAACGTTTGCTTTATTTAGGGTAAAATTTAGGTTAAGTAAAATTAAAAAGAAAATTTTCATATTTTATTGTCTATGAAAATATGATACACTGTTTTTTCACTGTCTAAAAGAAATTATGTAAATTATAAAATGTTAACAAATGAGTAGTTTAAACTTTTAAATTGCTTTTATGGTGAACCTTTTCAATGTGTTGAACAGGTTTTAATATTCTTCGCAATATGTACAAAATCGTGTTTACGAAGACTTCAACCAAATGATATATTTGTAATGTTAATTATAATAATTATTACCAATAGCTATCATTTTTGCTGTCGTGTTGTGTATGGTAAATTTTAAGTCAATACAGAGCATAATGCAGTTTTTAAAGCACTATATTCTGTATCAGATAAGTTGATGCAAAGATACAAACTCTTGTAATAGCTTAGGGCTACCCGCTACAGAAAAAAATGCTCTTAAGACACAAAATATAAATAAGCTTCTTCTTTTCCAAATAAGTCTGCTGTGAAACGTCGGAGTCCTTAAGTCACTTCCGATATTTTCTTCTATCCTGGGTGAGGCGTTTGTCCTCTTTGTGATAATCAACTTACCAATGTAGTTGATCCAACTCAACCTTAGTTTTCTTGCTGCTCTCCCTCCGTTTGGGCACGCTTCCATGATGAACCTCACCTTCATTTATCGCCCATCCTCATTATGTGACCATCACTGCAATGCTCTTCTCTGTACTGTCTCAACAACTGAATCCTGCTGGAACATATTTCTGATTGTCATATTCCTAATTCCTTTGGTCCAGTTGCTCGCCTTAAAAATCTCATTTCACTGGTCTGCAGTCTGCTTTTGTGTCTCTTTAGCGGGGTGACGTTATATGGCCCACAGAGTAATGTTTGGAGAGAAACTGACTTGTATACTCATACCTTGACATCTTCCATGATTTCCTGGTTAACTCCAATAATATTAGAAATCTGCAAGTAGGCCTATATTTGATTTCCTTTTGCACGCGGGGAGTACTTCATTACCTCACCAGCCTTTCCATCGGAAGTGATTTCTGTACCAAGAGATTGAAACCTCTTGATTTGGCAGATCTTTCCCAGTTAATATTCAGGCACTCTATCACTTTGCTTCTGTACACCGAAGCGTCCAGATTATTAATCTTCTGCGGTAGTGAGATCTAATTACGGTCACGGCTCTGCCTGCCTGTCAACCTTTTTGTCTTGGGAATAATACAGCGGTCTTGTTAGGTATTCATGGACTAGATAAGTAACAAAGGCAGACATTCACGAGCGCGCATGCGCATACACATAAAGTCATAAATGACTTCTTTAACGTTGTTACGTAAGAGTTGGAATTTTAGGATAAAAGAGGATTGCAATCTGTTGGGTAGAATCATTGCTTTTTATGCAAAAAATCCGAGAAAGCTTTGTCACTAATGATACTTACACATTCAGCTGCTTCATTCGAAGGCATTTATTTCCTTACAAATACAACTACCGCTTTTGAATTCTGAATTTATCGTTAACATTACTACCGTACTCCCCGTACTATTATATTCCTTTATTATTTCACTTGGTCAATCCACAGCTTCCTAAACAACCGTGCGATGGTTTACAGAGGCTATTTTATAAACGTGTCTAACAAGGCTTACAACTAAATAATAAAAAAATAACAAAACAGAAGCTAGCTATTTGGTTTGTTTAAAGTTAATTAATGACTAAAAGTGATTAATGATTAAAGCGAACAGTTTCGCCAGAGCCTCTGTGCTATGTTTTGTACTTGCCTGCATATAATAGTTAGCCTCCAGTCGTGTATATATAGACAGCTTACTGCCAGACGTTATTATTTATTTAATACCCACGTTATGCATATTAGGCCTACATATGCGTGATAATTTAAATACTAGTTTATGAGCGCATGTGCGCGCGTGAGTACGTGCGTGCGTGCGGGAGAGAGAGAGAGAGAGAGAGAGAGAGAGAGAGAGAGAGAGAGAGAGAGAGAGAGAGAGAGAGAGAGAGAGAGAGAGAGAGAGAGAGAGAGAGGAGACTGTCCGTGCTTGTGTTGCCTTGGAAAATGCATATTTGTGTAACACGATTATTTGTATAAATTTCATGTATCCCTTTAAAGCGTTTATATTACGTATTTTTAATATTATGCCATAATGTCATACGAAATATTTTTCTTGGCGGTTTACATGCAATAACCATGACACAGTAATCACAGTTTATAACAATTTATTTGTTACAGCGAAAACGCTAGTAAAGTGTGGAAAATTTATGTACAGTAGAGATAGAGCCAAGAAAACGTTCACGCTGGACTCTCTTGCTCTCTCTCACCCACTCTCTCTCTCTCTCTCTCTTTACGGGTATATATATATATTTAATACTTATAAAGAAATTACCTCAAGATATAAATATTAAATATATTATATACATCAAGAAACGGACTGTAGCAAAAAGTGTTTGAATATATATATATATATATACATATATATATATATACAGTATATATATATATATATACACGCGAATATACATCCTTTCACATGTCAAAGGACTACACACACACACACACACACAAATCAATATCCGGACAATATAATTATTTACTTACTTTAGATTGTTATAAAGATAATAATATCGTGGGCCGTCACAATGGTTACGTTTACGACTCACTATCGCAACGGCTGTGCTGCGGTCGTGAGATCTAATTAAGTTCACGACTCTGCCTGCCTGCCAACCGTTTACGTTTGGGAGAATAATACAGCGGTTTTGTCACGTATGCATGCGCTAGATAAGCAACAAAGGCGCAATATAAGTAACGCGCGCGGACGCACACACACACACACACACACCATGGGAAACGACTTCTTTTTTACAAAATTGTTTAACGATGTTACGTTAGAGATGGACGTTTAGGATAAAAGGGAATAGGAATCTGTTGGGTACAATTGTAGCTTATTATGAAAAAAATTTGTTAGCGATAAAATCCGAACTAGAAAACTGGATTGAACGAGGTTCAATCCTGACGTCCCCTGACGGTTATTCGTGGGGATGAATTGTGGGCGAAGGAAATACGGTAGACCTAATGTTGAAAGTAACACTTTCCATAACCAGCACATTAGACCACAGTCATACAGTCACGTTAAATGAGTCGCATAATATGAATGACAAAATTAACATTGGTGTCCCTTCAGGATGAACTGGATGAGATTCTGTCTGTGTACGTCTCGAATGTAATTTATTATCAAACAAAAGTTGAATTACATCGCTAAACTCGAACGTGTACAGTATATCTGTACGTTATTCGTGTATGTATTCAACTTTTTAAAATGTACACACACTTTTAACGTTTACAATGTAAAGTAATATTAAAAACGATTTTGTATACTGGTAAGTGTATTACCGTCGGTAACTCTCCATGAACAACTCAAACGAATAAATGAATGTTCAGATAATGGTATCAACATGATGGTAAGAAAAATAATCCCTCATAGGAAGAGTTTTTACAGTTCTCTTCCTATATAAGCCAGTAATTTAAAAAACATTTCCTCCGGGCCGGATTTGAACCAGCGACCTATGGATTACTACTCGTTACACACCGTCTACAGTCCACCGCTCTACCAACTGAGCTACCAGAGGTGATTGTGAATGTTGCTATCTCTATTTCCTTATAGAATTCAGAAACCATTATGTTCTTTCTTCTTTTTATGTTCACGTTATTACTTTCATGTTTATTTTCATCCTTTGACTGCTTTTTTCTCTCCTTCCTCCCTCTCTCTGAATTCAGGTATTTAGGCTATTTAGAAATTATTATACGTAAATCATGAACTCCGTACAACTACTTTACGAACTAAGTAAATCCAGTGAAAATATATAAGTTTGAAAAGTTATTGAGGTCCCTGTACGATACTGCCGTGAAGAGTGTTTCATGCGTCGGAGGGGGATAAACTGGTGCGATGTAAGTTAACTACTCCCCGACATACAAAAGTTTAGTTTGCCCAGTACTGCCGCATAGCGGTGCCGTAATATGAAATTACATTTACGGCTGCTAATTTTTCTTTCCATAGAAATAATATGATGTGTGAACGTTTATCTCAAAGGCAGGAATATGATATAGTCAGAAAATGTGGTTTTCACTCTGTGTGGGATTATTCACTGAACATTTTTCCTTTTTTCAATAACAACTGTAGTATGCGCAAACCTGTTTAAGTATTCTTGCCGAGTGGTAACTCTTTTCACAGCAGTACGGTAGTGTTCTTAGAGGATAACACTAACTAGAAAACAAGTGTAGCTGCCAACTAACAAGACAAGAAAGTAAAATACATTCCCTGAGGAAATGAATTTTTGAGAGAAGTTAATAGGAACAATAGAACTGAACAACATAAAAATGAAATAAATAAATACCTTTTTCTTTATCCGTGCTGCGACTACGTCTTTGATGTCTTACGACATGTTTCGGGAACACGTTCCCATCATCAGGTAAAATTGTTTTTTCTTCTAGTTCATAACGAACGTGTCAAGAATATAATAATTAAAACACATCAACACATAAACACATAACACAATGAGTATGATAGAACTCAGTCCACGCAACAGTGCGCACTGCCGTACTGTAACTCAGTTACAGTACGGCAGTGCGCACTGTTGCGTGGACTGAGTTCTATCATACTCATTGTGTTATGTGTTTATGTGTTGATGTGTTTTAATTATTATATTCTTGACACGTTCGTTATGAACTAGAAGAAAAAACAATTTTACCTGATGATGGGAACGTGTTCCCGAAACATGTCGTAAGACATCAAAGACGTAGTCGCAGCACGGATAAAGAAAAAGGTATTTATTTATTTCAATTTCACTGCGACTGGAGACCAAATATAATGAAACATAAAAATGATTGTCAACTTAACGGTTGAGATTTTCATTATTAAGAGTTGGTAATTAGGAGTTAAGATTTGAAAATTAAAAGGTGAAAGATAAGAGTTTTAATATCAATGATACTATGAAGGATCGTCGACGACAATGGAAAGAAGCGCTGCTATTTTTCTAACGTACGTAGTCTCAGTTGCTTGCACTTATACTGTGATAAAATAAGGTGACGTCCCAAGTTATTATGTTTTCTTCGAAACAATTTATCAATGACCAAACATTGGAACAAGTAAACGACTTAAATGACTTGGTCATTAAGATCTGGAGGAAAGAAAGAGATAAAAATAATGCAAATTTCAAGTCTTAATAATGCATTACTTTCGTCTTGTTAACAGAAATTATCATATACAGTATGTAATTTGGCATGTTTTTTTTTTTTAATTAAGGAAGAAAGCTCGCTCGTTGCTGTGATTCCGATCAACAATTCTGAGAGGTATATTCTCTCGACATTGAAACATAACTACTAATAAAATAATGGCGTAGTGGGCGTTCCTAAACGCCCTAACAAAACAAAGCGAGGGGAATATGACGAAGAGAGGCAGAGAGGGAGAGAGACAGACAGACAGAGACAGAGAGAGTTACGTAACATTATGATAAATTAGCAAGCAACGCGATACTTATTGGAACAATAAATATTGTTACATCACAGAACAATCTACGTGTCTATCGAATGTTCCAGTTGAATCCAGCGGAATCTGTGTGGTGTACGTGATTCTCGACGCTTTCGCGAGATTTTTCTGGAAGCCGCCAGCCGCGCGGACTGTCTCAAGCCCGCAATTAATTACGTCGTACACACTGGCGCTAACACGCAGTTTGGAATCTTCTGGTCTGTGAGAGCTGTATAAATACTAGGCGGCAGCGGCCTTAGTCTTCAGTTATAGTCGTCATAAATTACAGTGCGGTTCTAGAGTTATTATCGGGCGATATTACTGTGTGCGTTCAAGTAGTTATTATTGAAGTGTTGCGTTTTATAATCGGGTGGTATAATTGTAATACAATGGTGTTTAAATTAGTTGACATTTATTTGCGTGTGAACAATTTTTATTTGATTTGTTGTAAGAGACTATGTTGTTAATTACGAACTGTTTAACTGTGAAAATTAAAGCTGGTGATTAGTGACTTAATTGGTGTCTTGTATTTTGTTTCCACTGTACCTACGGCTATCAAGTAGACCGTCGTAACAATATATGAAGTATGGGGGTGAGAATCACAGCTTGCTCGTGATATCAGGCGGGAGTAAGGCACAACCCAAAGCCTTACACCTACACCGCCTTAACAGCCGCTCCAATGATTTATTATGCCACGGGTTACTTCTTTGGTTTCTTAATAATGTTACAGAAAACGTGTTTTTAGGTTAGAAGTACAATAACTTTGTTAAATGATTAATAAATGCATAAAAGTTAAAAACAAAACTTGTAAAGAATTTAATTCTGAGAAAAATGGTGTAAATAAAGTCAATAAAAATCAACAAAAAATTCCAATTTTGGTTAAAAACAATACAATACGTTTTTGGGCAACCATAAGAAACAACAGAATTTGCCCCTTAATTTACCTTCCCAGAATTTCAGAAAGTCTTCATTTACCAGGGGGAACCGAAACCCGGGCGAAATCTTTCGCTAGCCGTAACTCGCTTACAAAGCGTTTCCGGACATATGTTTATATGAACTTTTTTTCTTCTTTTACACTATAGAACCATTTCTCAAATTATTTCCCTCTCCTCCCGGGACACCCTGTATATAAACCGGATATATCATATGTGAATAACTTGAACTTTATTAGTCTATCAACATGTCCTTTGTTTGGTAACTGTTGAAGTGTAGTTGTGATTGCTGGATTGATTATATGGAATTTTTTCACCTGTATTTCCGAAGAATGTGGATTTCAGTGGTGACCTGTGGTGCTGGCATTGAAGAAGTGTAGATGATGCTGTT
The DNA here is from genome assembly GCA_034769895.1 of Magicicada septendecula. Taxonomy (NCBI): domain Eukaryota; kingdom Metazoa; phylum Arthropoda; class Insecta; order Hemiptera; family Cicadidae; genus Magicicada; species Magicicada septendecula. Next base: position 347,970,376 of record CM068370.1, read on the forward strand.
TCTAGGTGTTGGTCCATCTAGTTTTTCAGGGTAGGAGCACGTGTGGCTGACGGAATTGGGTGTGGAAGCTCTCTAGTTGTCCTCTCCGCCGATGGTGTTCCATGTTCTTGACACCATCTAAGACCTGCGTTTCTCCCGACTAGTCGGGAACCCTAAAACAGTTTGTTATTTGTAATGGGCCGTCACATAATATAACCACCCCGACTATCACACTTCTATTCGCACCACCCGTTAGCACTGGCAAAACTCCCAACATTTACTTTATTTATTTTACATTTATTCATACATCATCTCTTCACGATTTTCTTTGTACATAGACTAAAAACTTAACATTCTTTTAAATATTAGACTTACTTTTCTGCAAATTAGTTCAGTGCAAGATGGGCACGTGGTCTCCCAGATACGGGACAAAACATGTGAGACAAAGCATACACGCGCTTATTAACATACATTCTCGTTTTCTTTCCATTTTCTTTTACATTAAGACACATAACCCTTTATTAATATAATATGAACCCAGTAATAGAGGTTACCTGAGACCTTTACGAGATTAGTAACACATAGTAAATCACAGCGAAGCCAAGACCCGGCCGCCAGACCACGAAAAGCACTGTCAGAGGGCAAAAGAGCAAATGAGGAAGACTCACAGTTTTCGTTAACCCAGCATGGTTCGAGAAAAACCAGCAGGAAATCGTTAAACAGCTGGGCTGCCGGCCTACTTTATCTCGTCACCGTTCCCAAGCGGCAACCTTGATTTAGTCATCGCTGCTGTATACCTTGACCCAGCGCGGCGCGGCCTATTGAATAACGTCGCTGTTCAAGGTCACTGCGACCATTTGACCAAATAACATCGTCGCTGACAGCCTTAGCCTATCGTTCCAACCCGGCAGCATAGAGCGGAGAGATTCACTTTAAAACTTGCCGCGGCAATTTAATATTGCCACGGCACATACTTAGTTGCTACTCTCTCCCTCATTCCTTGATATTTCTCTTCGTTACACTTTGGATATCTGACTGACGACCAGAATGTCATTTTCCAAGTTACAAAACACCTCTTCTTTGCCTGATTGTGTTCCTGATTAACAATTTTATTTGCAGCAGCTTTGAGTTTTACACATATGTTTGATACATCTGCTGCCTCTCATAAGTGTTTTTTCGCGGGATTTACATTAGAAAAGTAATGAGTGACAATTTACTTGTACGTTATTGTGAGATCCCTGCTTGATCGTCGGGAGGGAGGCCCCCCGTGGTTATATGATTGCCGACTACTGCCAATGTATGTAGATATTGTAGTAGTAGATATTCTTCCATGGACCGAAGGGACCATCCTAGCCTGTACTGCTTTTGAGCGTGAGGGGACATCATCCCTGAATGTCGGGAAAAATATATTCCACTGCGCAGAAGATGACGCGAGGTGATCTGAGATCCTAATAACTCGGGTGAAAGTGAGGCAGAGTTGGCGAGTCCGTGGTAAGTAGCTATGTGTGTCTCTCACGCCAGTTTCATAAAGTCTGTTTCACGAAGATGGAAACCTATTATGCGAAAACTTATGTACTCTAGACTTGTCACGATTGTATTCCTCTCTTAGATGGACTGATATCCAGGGAGTTGATGGAGTTACGTAGCGTAGCGATAGTACAGGTGATACTGGAGGCTGCAGGGGTGATAATACAGGTTTAGATAACCTCGGTATGCTACTGTCGGGTCCGTTCGGCTCACCGCAACTACATACACTTCTTCGTCTATATATTCTTAAACTGTAGGGTATTGTGCGTCCGGTTAAAAAAGAAACAGTACTCCGTTTGAAAGGACAGGCAAGAAGGTCAAATTCTTTGGAAGTATCCTTGGTCGTTGGAAATGTAATACATGTAGACTAACAAAAATTGAGTGGGCATAAAGGTAATGGAAAAAGGAAAACGGTACAGAAGAGATACAGCGATACTCTTTAGATTGTCTGTACAGAACTCGTGTCACCCCGTTCTACACTAATCACTGACCGTTCATGAGGGATCAGAAAGTTGAAATATGCAAACTTCAGCCACATTTTTGCACATTATGTGTATAATTATGGTAGACCAACAAACAATAGACGTCCAAACACAAAACTTTGAATGCCTGGGATCATAGTCAAAGAGAGACATGCGGAAAAGAATACCTATAAAGATCCGAGAATACCTCAAAGGATCGGGGTCACAACATTCGATACCTACATAAATAAAGATGAGTTGAAAACATTTCACGACTCCAGCGAGGAATTACTTTTTGATATAATGAAGCCAATTAAAAAAGCGTTATCTCTCCTAATTAATAATTATCATTATTATTAATAATTATTAATCTCCTATTTATCCTTAACGATTACAAAATAATGAAACTTATAAATGTATTCAAATGTTAAAATTAAATAACAGACGTGAGATGACATTCACCTGTAATATGACTATCCAAGGTAGTATGCGTGTTTGTTTAATCATTCCTTGTATTCGTATAGACTACACATCCATACTTGTGTAATCTGTTTGTGGAAATGTAACAGTACAACAAAAACTTAAAGAGACGCGCTTTGGGTGCAGTCGCAGAAGGACCTGCCGTGCTAACTTAATGGGAATAAACGGAAAATAAATATATGGACAGAGAAAGGGAGATACAAAAAATGGACAGAGAAAGAGTGAGAGAGAGAGAGAGAGAGAGAGAGAGAGAGAGAGAGAGAGAGAGAGAGAGAGAGAGAGAGAGAGGATATTGGCCGCCTTACGAATAACAAATTTTGTTTTTATTTGTTTTAATTTATTATTCAGAATTAACCGTATTTTACACTTTACATTTTCTGTTGCTGTTTTGTTAATACATGTTATATTCTTTATATTAAATTTACTCTGTTATACGCATTATATAGGCTATAGGCCTACACATTAAACGCTATATATTTCCTAACCATGGCTTTTATTCTTTTAAACGATAAACTAAAAATCCAAATAACATTATTACCTAACTTGTAAATGAAAATGTATGTATTTGCACTCTACATTACGAAATAGAATAGTTTATAGTTAGTGCGCTTCTCCTTCACATTGTAGTATATAGATACTAACGCATATTCAAAACATCGAAAATGTAGTATTGGTACGGATATTGGGAAAGTACTCAAAAATGTATACAACATTGTTGAAACTGTTATATTCCAAGCTGTTCGGCCGTGGTTGATTGCATATATCCTCGTGTCTAAACGTTTAGACGCGAGAACATAAAGAATGAACCACGGCCCGGCAGCCCAGAATACGATAGTTTTAACAATGTTGATCCCGGACGTAGTAGCCTTTGTAACAAATTTACATAACAGTTACAGTGTGTTATAACATTACATTAATTATATTTTTGTTTCTGTTGTATCACAGTGAGCAGTAAACTAATTTTTTTTAAACAATACGTTAAGTCTTATATAATAAGAACTAATTTTATTTTTTGTATAGCTTAAGTAACCTGCTTATACAGGAGTGAAGTATCGAAAAGGAAAGTTACTTATTTTAATAGCAACTTACAAAAATTCCTCATGCTCTATTGTATTAACTTTCTTCAAACCGGACCACTTCTTAATTGTGGATAAACTTTTGAACCTAATAATCGTTATCATAACGTTAACTTAATAATCGTTTCACCAAAGACCGTTTGGATCGTGTTAATAAAACTCTTAAATCTGTTACACTTAGGCCTACTCCTCGCATTTTGTTCATGTTTCTTTAACTGTCTACATTACAATATGTACAACTATTTTCAAGGTTATAAGTAGCTATCTGCAGTAAACATCCTGTATTTTGACCTTCTCTCTCTCTCCCTCTCTCTCTCTCTCTCTCTCTCTCTCTCTCTCTCTCTCTCTCTCTCTCTCTCTCTCTCTCTCTCTCTCGCTCTCACTCTCTCTCTTTTACTCTTGCTCTTCTCATTAATTGTATCTCAGGAAGTCTGAATGTAACAGGTTCTTAAGTACAATTTCATATATCATGTAACATGCAAAATCTTAAACATCAGTTATGCTTCAGTTATGTTATAATTTTGTAAGAAACCGTTAAAAAATACTTTTTACACTGCTTTTGTATACGAAGCTGGGTACAGGTATGTAATCAACATTTACAGTAACTATTGCAATCATAGTACAGTAATTATAGTACTGTTTATCGTGTGTAATATTATCTTGCGTGTTTTAGATAGTGCAGCACGCACTTTTTTATGTTGAGCAAATTTACTTCATATTTTTAATATTAATTTACTGGGGCTCCTCCATAGTAAGAAATGTAAGATGCTATAAAATCTTATCAAAGATTAAAGCAATTTTACTGTTGTTGAAGCAACAGTATTAACACTGACCCGTAAAGACTCATTTATGTACGAATAAATATTAAGCACAGGCGGGTCTCCTAACCATTGCGTTCTAATAACTTATACCACTGTGAAGGCACACGTCAGTATCCTGCGTGGCGCCGTTGATAAAGATTTGCGGCGCTCCCCGGAGCTGCGGCGCACACTTTGGGAACCCCTGCTATATGGTAACCTATAATTTGTGATTAAATGCTGAGTGACGATAGCTTCTGGTATAGAAAATACGTCGGAAGGGAAACTATCCCTCTGTCGGGTCTACAAGAAAGAGCGTACTAGACGAAATTGTCAAAGAAAACGTCAGTAAGAAACAAAGAAGAAATAATATGGTCCAGTGGAGGCGAAAGCTCGTCGTGGGCTGCAGCGCCGGGGGGGGGGGGGGAATGGTATATGCGTATGATAGCCATTAGAATGCAATAAGTGTCACAGGAATCTTCGTAAACAAATTATAATATAATCCAGTTTTCACCTGGAGCCCGCGTAGTCTCAGGAGTTATTCACAGACATTACACCGAATTCAGCTTCATGTAAAATCGTTAAAAATGTATTTGGTCAACGTGTGGTAATCAGCGTTAAAACATACTGACAAACCGTAACGACTGATTTCCTCTTTTCGCAGAATTGAAACGCTAGAGTATTTTTATTTTTTTTTTTTTAGAACAAATAATGTCGCTTGAAATAGACTATATACACGGGTGTACTTATTTACTGTTCAATAAAACGGTATAACAATTTGAACACTAACGAATTATGACAGCTACCGCGGAATTTAATGTGATAAAATTATAGTTTTTCAGAATTGCAAACAATCAACAAACGTTTTCGTGGAAAAGCACTCGCCAGAAGACTGGTGGCGTAATATTTTGTGTTAAGTTTGCCAAAACACGAAAGAAAAACCAGTGCTGATGTGACAACTCTATCATGTAAATATAAAATGTTATATAGGCCCTATATAAATGTTAAGGAAAAGGAAACTCGAATTAAAAAAATGTGTGTGTCTGTACGTTTCAGCGAAGATTCCAGCTATTCTAAGCTTTTCGGTGAAAGTAAATGTCAAAATATAGAACTTGACAATGCCTGTAAGTGTTATCCAAATGGTCCCAGTTTTTTGTGGTGTCGAAATGTTTGCTCCCAAAGTCGACTCGTCCACGTAATTTCACTTTATTTTGTTTAACAAAGTTTGCTTGTTTAACTATTATCAATTATCATAATCTAATACACCCTCGGTCAAAAGGATGAAAGTCGTTATCAGTGGTAACTAATTTATCAGTTTACTTACATTGTTGTCATGTTACTATACATCATTAAACAACGACTATACCGACAGAAAAATGACGACGACACGATATGCCGATTCACTTTAAACTGCGATTCATGAATATAGCCTAATACTAATACTATTGTGACCACACAGCGTCAACATGGACTCAAAACGGTAATATTATCTTACTAAAGGTCTAATCTGATTAGTGCACAGATATAGCCTAGTGTCAGAAAGTACTGCACCTTATTACATCAGAGGCTTTCGATTGTCATCCTTCTGCTCAATCCAGCATTATAGACACATCTACTGAATACACAGTATTGATGTTGAAAAGTACTCGAACTGTTTTAACAAAATTCCCTCGCGTGTTCTTGTTTTAAAGGAATTAAATACAAAACCCTAGCGAATGTTTTTAACTTGATTATAAATAGAATGAAATCAATGACTAATGACAATGAACCTATAAATTGTATAAAACATTTTGATTATTTAGCCTACTTACCATCTAGCAATATCAATTCTAAAAAGCTTCATTATTTGTGATAAGAATTATGTTTCTCCTTTAATAGTGGCACATCGAGAACGGGACTGGATTACTACCTAATTTGACCTGAATTGTAAGTTTTAAAATATGAATTTTCGTTATGTAAAGTGAACGCATGAAAATAAATTCTTGTGAATCAATGGCACTTTTAATCTTAATTTAAATTAGAACTTTGTAAACGTAATTTAGAACATAACAAAATCCAATCGAATTTAAGTATCTTTTTTTAACAGCTGAGTAAATTAAACAAATTTCTTTCAATGTTACAGTATTCTATACAATATGTTTCCCACAATAAGCAAAGTCTAAAAAACGTTGTATCTATAAAATATCCACGATTGAAGTCTTCAACATCAGATGTATCAAAAATCTCATTAGTTTGTAATTGTGCATGCGCGCGCGCACGTGTGTCTGTGTATTCGCGCGTTTATGTCAGTTCATAAACGTAATAGCAATAATACAATATTGGTAACGGAATATTTCTAATGATAATAATAACACTAATAATAATAATGTGTTTAATATTAATAACTAGGCCTATAGCTAAAGTAAAGCGTTTAATAGGCTATAAGTGCTGACAAATATTTTCTAAAGAATATTAATTCTCTAAAAGTGTCCTGAACTTTGGTTCAGCTAATTTGGTCGTATTATTCAAGAAGCTTAATTAAGAAGGTTTACAAATCTTAATAAAAATTGTTCTACTGGTTGAAATAACCTCTACTGCCAAATTTGAGGTTTCGGGGTTTTGTGCTTTTCTGTACCAGGCGTCAATCCTTCAAGGCATAAAATAGGTGTTGGTGAAGCCTGTCTTCTGATATGGCTTCATTGTTTTAGATTTTCATAAGTTACAAATAATAGAACAAAATAATAACAACATATTCTGAAATGAGACTTAAAATGAGATCTATAAAGACAAAAATTGAAAGAAAGGTTGATTAATCTTTCTTCTCTTAATAAAAAAATTTGTGGAAGGAAGATGTGTAGTCTCACTGCAGACAGTTACTCGAGGTAAAACGAAGCATGTAAGGAAACACTGCTCAAATTAATTGTTATGTTAAGAATATTAACCAACTCCATGTTTCCAGTATTTAGATAAATATTAACACTAAATTTATATAATTACGGAATTCACTTAGAAAGAAACGTCGATTACTTGGCGAGCTGATATTACCAGATTTCCTTATTAATAATTATTAATATTTAGGAGAATAACTATTCCTCCATAACATCCAGTTAACTAGCCCTGTGGTCGATTCACGATCGGATAATCGGTTAGTTCGAATTGCTTACCACAGTTGTCATGTGTACAAGTTCTCGTACTGATGACTACAAATTGTTTCAAGAAGGTATGTAGCAATGTTGTCGTCAGATGTTGTACTATCAAGGAGAACTATTTAATAACATACACAAGCTGTGTATACAATTGAAGACGAAGACATAATATTCAATGCTGTTCTGGCTTCCGCTTAATAAACAAACACGTTTTCATTCAGTGTGTGACCTTGAATACGTAGTCACAACTGTTTAGTGGTGATTTATACAGTAGTCAGGTTGATTAACGAAAGAACTTGTGCTTTACATCCGCGTAACAACGAGTGATGGTTTAAAATAATAATGTACATTTTAGATAATTCATTACGTTTGCTGATAAACCTAATTTTGTTCAGTATATAATACGTAACTGTCTAACAAGTATTTACATTAGTACTCCGACTTTATTACATATTTACACAAATACTCCAGAAATATTTCAGTTTTCAAGTAAATTTTATTAGAACAAAATTAATGGTCTCTTAGTTTAGTGTTTATCAGTTTAATCTGCTTAAAGCTTTGGCATTCAATTCACAACAATTATAAATTAAAAAGGAAATTACTTCTTAATTGAATGCAAAGTCCCTATTTCTTAATTGTGCGCTTTAATAGTTGCAATGTAGCATTAATGTACAGAATTTATAATTTAAAGAGAAAATGGGTAAAACTAAATAAACAAAAACAGGTTAGATATTTGTTCCAACGAAAGATGGAAGAAGAAAAAGAAAGAGGAAGAGGATAAAATGAAGAAAAGATATTTTTCATTGCGGATAAAACGTTTAGTCTTATCTGTGGGAGTTTTAAAAATTACGTGTGACCGGTGACTCGATAAAAGCATTATGTCGGATTACTGTGTACGGTTACCATAGATACGGGAGGACGGCGCTGCGTCTCACTAAACAGGTGGCGGTATACTTGTGTGGTACTTTATTGTCGCAGGTGTCACATTCCCGACCTCTACAATACCCGTAACCAGGACGAACAGTTTTTATCGTTGCTGTAAGTGTTACGTTACGCTCAGCAGTAGTTTACTGTGAAACAGTTAACGCCAGCAGGAATGTATAATAACTTTTCTTTTGCTAACAGACGTATTTACTGTGTAATTCTGTGAGAAAGATGACTATACCTATGTTTACATGTTACTAAGGGGAGTTGATTTGTTTGCTGGGCTAAGGAAGGGTGTGCTTTCATTGACAAGTAATCATGGTCTGCAGTTTGATATTGCCATGCCAGTAGCGATGCTGCAGACTCCAGTCTGACGCAGTGTTATTACTGCGTGTATAGGTTACTACAGACCATACCGGGCAGGTAGCGACATCACATTTTATCACACACGAAATTCTGCACCATGAGAGAGGAGCTAGTAGAGTATTATTATAGGAAAACAGAAGCGATTGTAATCTGATTATCTGTTGCTGTATGCCCCGCTTTATTAGAAACATAAACAACCGACCAATAAATGATATTGACTTACCAAGACCACGGGATCTTCGTGTTTTTTACAATCTATCTTATTTTCAGTGTTATTAAGTTACGTGTTATAAAATAATCGTGCCTTAATAAACTATTTATGCAGCCAATAAGGCCGCGCGTTCGCGTGTGTGTGTTCGTGGCTTTGTGTTATACTTTTTACTGCCGCTGATATCATGTCAAAGCTGTAATCTTCATCCCATGAATATAAATATTTATTGCTGCAATGTTAAGTATCGCATGGCTTGCTATTTTGTCATAATATTGCTCAAGAAAGTTAGGCAATATAAGGTAATAAAATTAAATAATTCTGCACTATACTAAAAATAAACTGTATTTTCTAGGTCATGGTTAGTTGTTTAGATATTAACTGCCCTACGTAGAAAATACTCTCCTTGAAAAATGTATCGCAGTCCATCAAAGGACGAATAGTAAGTGCCTGACATAACAATGCCAGCTGTAATGTATAGACAAAACGGCTTATACAAATATGCATTTTATAAAACACACACACACACTCGTGGTTGAATATTTCGATAAAATCCCAATTTAGTGCTGTATCAGACTAAAAGGATATTTAACTAAAGTCTGAATGTAGTGTACAATTATGGAAATTAAAATTTTGTAACAGCAGGGCCCAAAAATGGAATCGTTTGTTAAAAAAATTGTAATAATCCAGTGGGGTGTCAGACTTAAGGTTCTTTGTAACATAAATCAGATTGTCTGGAGTCTTTAAAGTTCCTTCTGTGATCACTTTATAACTGTTATACTAAACAGTTAAGTAAACTTTATACTTTATTTTACTAAACAAAAAATAGTAGGGTTATGGTACTTTTCATTTTTTTAAACATAAAAATAATCTGATATGAAAATTTATTTAATAATTAATGTACTTGGTTAAAAACAAATTGTGCAAGTTTTACAACTCAGGGAGCATACTGGTGTATTACTCAGACGTATGAACTCCTAAACTGATTCGAACTTCTTTATACAATAAAACTTACACCTAGACATTTAAATAAATTAATAAACTGATACACGCTTTCTTCTTTATAATTTTTTCTGTGTTTAGAAGATCGTGTGAGAAAAGTATGAGAAAAATAGTTCTGTTCCAGAAACAGTGTAAATAAGATTAACCTTGAAAAAGTGGAAGAAAAATTTGTTGTCTCTTCTCACACCGGAGTCATTCCCCTAAGCAATAACTGTAGATGGGTGAAAACAGTTTCTAAGTTACAGGTGAGTGGACAATAACTACCCCCTTAATTGGATTAATTGGATGACTTGACGTTTATCGTATACGAACATCTTAGTAAGCTTAAAGGTATGTTTACACTGGCGAAATTTTCCTGTCAGACAAAACAAATTGCTAAAGTCTTTCCGGCTTGCTGGATGCAGCTGTTAGTAAACAGCTTACCAAAGGTTATGATCGGCAAATCGAAACAAGTCTATTTTATGTAGCAGAGTGGGACCAAAGAATTCAGGCATCACTCTCATTTCTTCGCCAACCTTCCAATAGAGTGTTCGATGGTCTAACGGCCCAGGGTTAAGTACTTCGTAAATCTTTCGATATGACTTCGTAAGCCAGTAAAGAGTTTTCAGGTGAGGTCAACTATATTATTCTATGTTCATTTAATGATGGGTTATGTGTTATGTTTGTGTGTGTGTGTGTGTGTGTGTGTGTGTGTGTGTGTGTGTGTGTGTGTGTGTGTGTGTGTGTGTGTGTGTGTGTGTGTGTGTGTGTGTGTGTGTGTGTGTGTGTGTGTGTGTGTGTGTGTGTGTGTGTGTGTGTGTGTGTGTGTGTGTGTGTGTGTGTGTGTGTGTCGACATCTGTATGTAGGAGTGTATGAGGTGGATGTATTGGCTGACGGCTGATCTACAAATAAAAATGTTATAGGGTCCCCGCACCAGCCGGGAGAAAGGGAGAGTAGAGGTAGTAACATCATCATCGGTCACTATCCGCAGAGCAGTGCACCAGGATGCTTCCCGAAGCAGGCCCATAAATACTCCTGTTACAGTACACCGGAGGACATCTGCCCGGAATGAGACTCGCTGGAAATTCCCACACTGTAAGGATAATCTGCAGCACTCATGGCACATTGGTCAACATGGTACCATTTGAGTTCTTCAACAATAGTACAGGTGGGAGCGTTCTAATTATTACACTTCAGTCAACAACAACTCAATAGACTGGCCCCCTGGTATTCAGGTTAAACATCTTTTTAATACTCTTAAAGAAAATGGTACAAGAAATCCAGCTGTTTTAAATAAAACTGTAACTGAATTTTTGTAATAACATAAAGTAATGCTCTTAAAGAAAATTGTACCAGAACTCCAGCTGTTTCAAATAAAATTGTAACTAAATATTTTTTGGTAACTTAAATTGATGTTCTTAAAGAAAATGATACTAGAATCCAACTGTTTAAAAAACTTATAACTACATAGTTTGTGGTAACTTAAATTGATGTACTTAAAGAAAATGATACTAAAATCGAACTGTTTAAAAGACTTGTAACTAAATATTCTGTGGCAACTTAAATTGATGTTCTTAAAGAAAATGGCACTAATAAAAAATTGTTACTGGCCTCTAGGCCAAGTAGTCTAGTTATTAAATTTTGCGTAACGGCCTAAGCGGCCGTTACAGATATTATATTGCCACAGTTCAGTGCGAGTTTAGCGTCTCTGGTGAACGTTTTCTATATTAAATCTGTATTGAATAAGAGAACTGAATTAAATCTGTAATATCGCAAGTGAAAGAACACGTTAAATGATTCTGCTAATGACAAAGTAACAGTTCTATAAAATGGTTATTTAATGGTTTCAGGCCTGTAAATGGTTTAAAAAACAATTTAAAATTTTATCAAAATTATAACTCGCTACTTTCACACACGTAATACCAAAAAAAAAACAGCTTGCTAAAAACTTATGTTCCATTTTAGTGGATTGACTGAGTGAACAAATAACTCACGTAGCGACTTGTAGAAATAACTCTAAAAAGTCTTGTAGAAGTGCCTCGTTGGCACGCTCTATAAATTGTTGCAAAAAACTGGGTTGTTTTCACCTAATGGCTTAATGTAACCTTCAAGCTCTCATAAACTACAACGTCATCAAAACATTAGTACAGTGGAACCTCGATATAAAGCAACCCTTGGTGTAACGCTCATTTTGCACGGTTCCGGCAAATTCCCCATATAAACAATGCAAAACCTTGATATTGCACCCCAGTGTCGGAACCCATCCTTGTTATAGCGCTCTTTTTGCCAGCGGACGGATAGGAATTTCTGGAAGTCCAAATCATTTGTTCCAAAGTCCAAGGCCGTCATAAATAGGGGTGCAAGGTATGCACTGCAACACGGACGGCACAATCAGTTGCGGCAAATCACAGGAATGTATGTTTTACGTTTCACATCAAGTCACGTATGTTTTTTTACCCATCCAATCTTAACTTTTTAAAGTATCTCAAAACCTTCCTCTTCTACAGTCTGTGGAAAAAAGCTCAAGGCACTTTTGTTATTCTCTGTACACTGTTTATTTATAGTAATTAAAATATACTGAATAAATTTTGACAAATTTTTTTTTCATTTTTCATATTTTCATTCCTAAATTTAGTTCTCAAAGGTTTTAGAATAACAAATTCTCTATGATTTACAACATATATTGTAATGGTACATATAACACATCCAACACCAACGTGTCACAAATGAATTGAAAGCCACTACAAATAAAATTATCTACAAAGTTGAACCTACAATCATGAATAAAGGAAGTATTATAAGCCAAAATAGGGGAATAAAGTAAATAATGAATTACCAGTAAATGTACAACTGAAGAAAATAAAACAAGAATAACGACGAGACAACATACTTAATTACCCAATAGATCAAACAGTGAGAAAAAAACTAGTGACAACAACATCAAGAAGAAACTTATTAAGAGTGAGGAAGGAATCAGTGCAGATAAGAAGAAAACATAATCAGGTCAAACACCAAAGGGAGATAATATAAACTAGAATGAATTAACATATGCAAATAAAATTATTATTATAGAAAAAGAAAGTATAAGTGAAACAAGCAACATGATTTAAATCCGTAAGCTGTAAATTGACACTGACCTAAACTTATTAATCAAATACCTTCCTTAACAATACAATACAAACAGAACTCAATAAAAGTTAATTATTAAAAACAGAAGTTAATAAAGAGAATGAGTAACAGTATGATAATTTCATAGCTAAATGATGTGTAAACATTACAAAAAGGACTATGTCCAAAACACTAATAACAGATTGTAAAGTGGAATTGAAATTGTAAATAACCACTAATTATCAATGATAAAGATTGTGAAAATAAACAAGTTGAAATCTAGTGATAAACAATAATATACCAGTGCTATATAAAGTTAAATAAATCAGGTGTATTGTAGAAATTCAAAACTGACAATCAACCATTGTTGAATGACTAAATTATAACATAACCTGATCTGGCCAAATAGTTTTCAACAAAACCATAGAAAAATAAGACTAAAGCAGTGTTGTAGTATACCATAAATAGATAACATAAGGAACGTTTAATGTACAACAAATAATGTGTTAATGAAACATAAAGGATGAATTGATGTAATTTAATATAACCATATACATAACATAGGATGGTTGCATGAGACAACAAAATTATCTAGTAAACTTGTAATAAAAGAGTAGGAACTCGACCAATAAACTGAATAAGTCAGAATAACGTTTAAATAAGTAAATTCAAGGATTATATCTACCTGATTAACAATAATAACACAAATAATAAGTAAACCCTAGTAATAGCTAGATGCAAGTAGTCAGAGTAACTTCAAACCAAAGTAATTGTCAATGTAAATGCAGAATTAACTACTGCACACTACTGACAGTGTTATCAGAACACTGATAATAGATAATAAAACAATAATGAGATTAATGTGAAAGAATTACAACTCACGAAAAAATGTAACTTTCAAGAGTATTGAAAACTCACCTAAAAGACTATAATTAAGGTAATAAAACCCAATGATAAATAAAAAGGACACTATCAGAAGTGACAATGACCAATGCATTATGCATAGGCCATAATAAAATGGTATTATCAACAACTATTATGGTATTATTATTAATAAACAATGTATGTGATAATAGGCCTAGAATTTGGACCTAGGAAAATGGATATTTTATAACTATTAGTACATGACCAGGCGTAAAAAGTGCATAATACAGTAATAATATGTTATCACCATGAACACACGGGATAAAAACAATATATTTAATGTATTAGGTAACTTAAGAAGTAATATCAATTTGTACCAAGTGCGGTTTTATCAACCCCATATCAGAACTATATGATGAGGGTACGCAAATTACTCGTAATCAAAAGATATGAACGATGGGATTTATAAGTCAGTGTAATTATAGATAAGATATATGACTTATAAGAAAAATTAATAAATGACAAGCCCTTGCGCGTGGTTGTGTAACCAGTAAATCATAGCCTTGGACCCAGCCACTGACGCTAGTTTAAGCTTCTATTTTGACGAACCTCGCCGAGAGTACACGACATAAAGACAATTAGCCAATCAGAGCTTATTAAAACCTACGACGTGCCGAATACCGACCAGGTAACATCAATCAGTTCATCACCGGTAATCGAGAGATACTCCACGTTAGCAGAGCGGCCATCATAACATTGAATTGACAGCCGACAGCTGATAATGCACAACTAACCTCGAAACTTTGAGTTGAGGTTAGGTCGGACCAAAAGGACAGTGAAGTCTATTTTCAGAGTGTTCATGCGTATAGGCAGTGTGTGATGTGAATTAATAAACATTATTAAAATATTAATTAATTATTAAGAAATTAAAAAGTGTTAATTCTTCGACTCAACAGAATACGCAAGTATCAGTGCAAATGATCGATCATTATATTATATAATAAATCATTAATCAATTAAAGAATCGCCAATAGCGGATTTAATTTGTTTAAATTAAATAACAAATAACCCGATTTCCACAAGGAAGGGGACTTTCAAAAAATAGCATAAACAATAATCAAATGAAAGATTTTGCTAATGACAATTTTAACTTTCTAGATTGAAATTAATTGCATAAGTTTAAGAAGAGACGTTGAATAATCAATGAGGGAACAATGAACCGTAACAATTAATAATTTTAAGATATTATTGTATTTAATTGTAGTACATTAACTCAAGGTCACACTTGAGTGAACCCTAGTAGTAGTGAATTAATTTGGATTACCTGTTTTGTTTATATCCAATTTTGGAAATCATTCAGAAAAATAACACTGAATTTAATACATAATAATGATGTACAAAATAAGTAATGCCTTCAAAGAAGCATCCATTATTTAATTTCAAATAAGTAAAGTTACCATGAACCGTAGTTAACCACAATTGTAAACAATGAACAATCGTTCATATTTTGTGTTATGTTAAAGCAACAATTAATATTTTTATTCTCTGCCTATTCATTATCACAGTAGTGCATTTTATTGTTGAAGTGTATCTTGCAGACTCAAAGAACCTGCTAATTTTATAAAGCATAATAACCAAATTATTTACAAACAGACATAATCGATTTTCAAAATGCAGTTTTACCACCCTGAGAATTTAATAATTTTAAGAGTCGATACTCAACTTTAATTATTTTTTTTAAAGAAAATAAATAATAGAATTGTAACAACAATCTTTCAAATTGAGTTAAATAAATATCTATTATTTCACGAACAGTGTTGACAATTTATTGTTGTTAAAGTGTTGACATTTATTGAAAAGAATAGAATTACAGCTTAGGTGAGCAACAAGAGACGGTTGGTACCAGGAGCCAGAGCGAGAATTTAAATCTAATGATTCTCGCCAGCAATATTATCTCATATCATTAGCATACTACAACTGCTAGTAAGTATTATATCAATGTTGTGCTTATGTTAATTTCAGTACAGGAATGCACCGATCGACTCACCTCAGCTAATGGCAGAAAAGTCAACGCAAACTATTCAAATACGAACTCAAGACATTGAACAAAAATTATAAAAAAAAATCTAAACATATTTAATAAACAACTTCAAGAGTAAGTGAACAGATTTATTTATATTGGATTCACTAAAAACAAAAAAGTTGAATTGGATTGAATAAATCACTAAACCAAAAAACTAATAATAATACTAAAACTAATACTAATACTTTATAAAAATTTAATGAGAGATATTACAAAATGGTGAACAGCTTTTGAAACAATTAATTAGGTTCAATCTCAATCTCATTAACAGATATAAATACACCGTACACATTTCGTCTCGTTACAATATTACCTTTTTTTATATAACATGGTTTACTAGGAGCTCAGCTTTATAGGAATTCTTAGAAGAAATCATCCCAGACTATCTCTAATAATTATTAAGTTTAGGTTGCCAAGTGTCACCAAGACACTACATATGACGTAAACGATTTTTTTTTAAAGAAATTTCTTTACATTTCTCAAGTTAAACTTGAAACCTTTATATAAAGCAACCCTCGATATAAACCGCTTTTTGGTCGGTCCGCAGGAGAGCGTTATATCAAGGTTTCACTGTACTTCCATGCAGTGCTGTCACAATAAATGGCAAACTGTCCTTGTGAACACACAAAAGGGTACATCAATAAAAACGCATACGTTGTTATCTTTATAGTGTTACTTATTACTTTTCATAATTTCATTCATCATTATACATAATAAGACTAAATACTTAACTTCAAATATAATACGATTTATTTTTACCTTTTCACTTATTTAATCATTTACGTAGATCACAATTCTTTTATTTTATTTTTATTTTTTATTATTATTATTAATCAGACAACAATCAAACAATATGCATCTGAATGCCTTTCAATCACATATAAAAACAACAATAATAATAAACCTGCTGCTGGTGTGTGTGTGTGTGTGTGTGTGTGTGTGTGTGTGTGTGTGTGTGTGTGTGTGTGTGTGTGTGTGTGTGTGTGTGTGTGTGTGTGTGTGTGTGTGTGTGTGTGTGTGTGTGTGTGTGTGTGTGTGTGTGTGTGTGTGTGTGTGTGTGTGTGTGTGTGTGTGTGTGTGTGTGTGTGTGTGTGTGTGTGTGTGTGTGTGTGTGTGTGTGTGTGTGTGTGTGTGTGTGTGTGTGTGTGTGTGTGTGTGTGTGTGTGTGTGTGTGTGTGAAATATAATATTAAAATCTACCAAATACTTTTGATTTCTAGGCCTACCATATGACTCACCAACACTGTTCAATGGGAGGGGGGTGTGGTTTGTTTTATCTTTTACAAGTTCCAATATTTTTATTATTTTCCTGTCACAACATAACCTAATATCAATTACACATCTGCTCTCCCTCCCTCTCCCCCTCACACTCTCTCTCTTTTTACATACCACACCCGCGTACAGTATAAACTGTGCAATAAGTCATTATTCCACTTCAACAAGCACCTTACGAGTGTATAAAAGAAAGTTCAAAGTTCACAGTCGTTCTTCCCTGCCACTTAACATCTTCAGATAATGAAGTCTTTGATGCTAGATTTCTTGATGCCTACTCGTGAGGATTAATTGTTAACATCACAAGTACAGAGAACAATAGAAGTAACGTTCATTGTCAAATAGGACCGGAGTTCACACTGATATGACATTTGACGCGTTTCAAAGCATATACTTCATCAACAAATCTTAAAAATCTCTCGTAGGAGATAGTCTCGGTTAAAATACCAATTCCACTGTTCACGTTAGTAGGCGCCCACCTATTCACGTTTGGTCGACCGCTGAGCGATAGTTCGTCTCTATCTGAAAAACAGGTGCAAGACGGTATTGTATAGCGTATTGGATTTAACATTCTGCGACTCCTTCAATACGAAACCGCGAGTGCAAATGTTTCTGTATGGTATATAATATATATATATATATTTCAAAATTCTCAAAGGCGTTCATGATTCGGCCCTTTTCACAAATGTTTAGTGGTTCCAAGCTAGACTTGAAATCCTTGTAATTATCGTCGTGTGAGACCAAATGGCGGAGAATAATTAGACTTTTTGTTGATGCAGTTACAATTTGTTAGTTGCTTAGGTGTATGTTAAAGAAAAAGTTTAATAAAATTCCTCCCCGTTTGACCGATATAAAAACAATTACAGCCATTACATGATAGTTTGTTGTTTTATTTTCAAAATCGTAAGTTTGTTATGCCTAAGTGTTTAGTTCCAAATGTTATGGAAAATCTATTATTGTTTAATACTGAAGTGACAAAAGTCTTTGCCATGGGGTTTGTGTATGTTATTGTTATAAAGGTTTTTACTTGGGGATTAGGTTTTTTTATTTTTATGTTTCTTCAACAGACTATCTGTGTTTGAATTCTGGTTAACCTTTGAGAGCAGCAATATATTTTATCGTATTTAACTCCTCATCGTATTGGAAATTATTTTCATCAAGAGTAACCGTTAGTAATCTCTGAACTAAACTATTATAAGCTGCCATTTTTTGTGAGAAGGAATGATGGGAGTCACCATTTGTATCAGCGGTTGTTGGCTTCAACCATTCAATTCGCTAGTAATAGTTAAATCTAAATAGTTTACCTTTTTCCGTTATCAACATAACTCCTCAAAAACATGAAGAAGTGTTTGTGGAGGGAAGTACAGATACTTGGTCTTACCAGTGACTGCCGTGAAAAACAAGAAGTAAGACTACACATAAGGTTGTGTATAGTTCCCGCCTTTCTTAAGCCATTAAAGATGGTTTCGTCGAGATCCATTCTGAAGTTCTGGATAATGAGAAACTCTCTAGGTTTTTCGATTATTTTGTCAAATGATGGTTGGAAAGTGAAGAAATTCCTTTATCGCTCTGGACCAGCTACCAATGACGACAGAAGGATGGCACCATTAAAATCAACAGCATTCTTCTGAATCCCAAACCCAAGGTGAAAGAAGTCGTACAATGTTTGAGGAAAGAAGGAGAGACCACCATTATTTATATGAGAATAGAATTGAGCATGAAAGAAAGAAGAGGAAAAGAAAGTAGGCTACGTTAAGATGGACGACAGAATAGAAAGAGCAGTTTAAAAGTATGAAGAAACAGACAATATCAAATCATTATTAAATGTTATTTCTTTAATTCTAGAACTGGAGTTGATCGATGACTTATATATACATACTTGTGTGTGTGTGTGTGTGTGTGTGTGTGTGTGTGTGTGTGTGTGTGTGTGTGTGTGTGTGTGTGTGTGTGTGTGTGTGTGTGTGTGTGTGTGTGTGTGTGTGTGTGTGTGTGTGTGTGTGTGTGTGTGTGTGTGTGTGTGTGTGTGTGTGTGTGTGTGTGTGTGTGTGTGTGTGTGTGTGTGTGTGTGTGTGTGTGCTTATATGTTTATATACGTAAAAATGTAACTGATAAAAATTATTAAAAATTGAAAAATAAAAGTACATAAAAAGATCAAAAACACAAAACACAAAAATCTATTAAAGTGACGCTGAAAACTGATTTTATAACCCAAAATACGACACCAAAATGATTGGTAATAACATCATATTTGCACGTCCAAACCCTGGAAAAAGGTGATGGTAATCAGTTAGCATAAAGGTAAAGAGCTGCAATACAATGGATATGATATGGGCTAAAAAAAGAAAATACATTCACTGTCTCTCCCCTATTCACCCCACCATCCTAGTCAGCACATTTCTCATGTCAAATATTTGCGCCGTCGCAATCTATTCTCCTCAGGAATCAGATGAGAGTCCGCACTCATCGCAACAGTCCTGTTGTCCACACTTTTCATATATCCCTCATATGTGCTGCTTCCTTTTCCTTTTCCTTTTCTTATTCTGCTTCTACATCTTCATCATCATCTTCTTCTTCTCCCCTTTTCCATATTCATTTTCATCTTCTTCTCTGCTCCTCCCCCTCTTCCTCCTCCTACTACTCCTACACCTACTCCACCACCTCTTCCTCCTTCGTATTTTTGATCTTTTTCACTAGACAAGTTAAGTAAAAACTATTACTATTACAGTACCCATTTTTCCATATAATTGTTCCACGCTTTCCCAACTCAACTATTTATTATCTTTTTACTTTACACGTAGGCAACGTGGACTTCCACTGAAGAAAACGTGGTTTACTGATGACCATGATAATGACGACACAGTAGACTGTAAAAGGAAAGCGCACCCTAAGGTCACACGTGTACCAACTATATCACAGAATTTTTAACATATAAGCTTAAACACGTTATAGTAAATTCTAAATTAGCATTATGAAAGTAATTAAACTTACTTAACCGTAATATGTTTTTTAAGAAAATGTATTTCTGAAAATTTAAAGAATCTTATTCCAAACTAAGAGATGGTATAAATTAATTAAAATTAAGCAAAACACGAAAGTTAAATTATCCAGTTGGTCATTTTATGTGGAGCGAAGAATTGGAATTATTTCTAAAGAACTGCTAAATTTAGTATAACGCTTCTTTATATCATGGGTTAGTTACGCTAAGTCCACACTGTATAACAAAGGCAATTCAGTGGAACTTACCAAACCAATTTTGTTTATTGATATCAATTTTCCACCAATATTCTCTGAAACTACTCTAAGATGCGAAAAAACATAAGAAGGAAAATATCAAATTATGTAATTTTCTTTCAAAATAAATTGTTTTATTGGTGAAGAAAAAGTACTCACTCTCCGCTGTGAGAATTACAGGAGGTGAAAGCTTTTTAAAAAGGGTTCGTCGGATAAAAGTTGTAATAACTCAATTATTGAGTTGTAGTCATCGATCTTTGCCGGCATTCGCGTAATAAAAAGGGTGAATCAGTCTGGCGTGGGGAATGTTTGCTTTATTTAGTGTAGGTCTTGGTTAGGTAAAATTTAAAAGGAAAATTTCATGTTTTATTGTCTACGAAACAAAATATAAGAGATTGTTTTTTCATTGTCTAAAAGAAATGGTGTAAAATGTTAACCAGCTAATGTCTAAAAATAATGGTGTAAAATGTTAACCAGCTTAAATTTTTAAATTGGTTTTATGGTGAACCTTTTCAATGTGTTTAATATTCAGATTTTAATATTCTTCGCAATAGGTACAAACTGGGGCTTACGAAGACTTGAACCAAATGGTAGACATATCTGTAATGTTAATTATAATAATTATTGCCAATGGCTATAATTTTTCTATCGTGTTTTGTATGGTGAATTCAAATCAATACAGAACAGAATGCAGCTTTTAAAACATTATGTCAGTTTTATTGTGTGTCAGATAAGTTGATGCAAAGATACAAACTCTGGGGATAACTTAGGACTACCGGCAAAGAATAAAATGCTCTAATTATTTTCAAGACATTTTACAAAGTCTGTAGCATAGCATTTCTACAATAATCTGCAGTTTAAATTAATTATATTACTAAATGTGTACCTTAGTACATATGTTACCACTGCGTATGTTTTAAAAATTATTAGATACAACAAGATAGCCTTAATTCAACCCTTAAACAATTACGTTTATGTCTGCTACCGGTTAATATGAGACATGGAGTATAAGTGGAAGCAATCATAATAGTGACTTCTTTTTTATCACCGAAACACTTTAGGAGAGGAAGGATATGCGAGTCGTTCGGCATACGAGGTAGGCAGTGTGGCCGGCATTGCGCCTCAGCCTCCTCCACTTATTACGCCAGGATGTACTCATTTCAACAGGCTGAGTCTATCAGGGGTTGTAAAACGCGCCTGGGAACCTGGGTCTCTAGGTTAGTAACTACTACGGAAACATTCGTTTAACAAAAGTATCCTCTAAACCGACTGATGACGCCATAAAAACAACATGTAATGCTCAACCGCAGTCTACCAATCGATCTACGCATCAGCTTCACCAAACGAGTGTGCATGGTTGACGATGGTATATTGTATAGTGTCAGTACTATATATCTCATACAATTAAACGCACAACATTATAAATAATGATATAATACCATAATAAATTGAAATTATAGCATTGCACGCGCGGAAGAGAGAACACGAAGAGAGTTTAAAAGGGGAAAGAGAGACGGAAATAGTAAGAGGCAAGCGTGCGTCTACGTCAAGCAAGAACTGAATAATTCTTTGCTCTGAGTCAAGGTTGCACGGAATGTATTGTATAGTAAATTACGACATGACATTAGCCAAAGCTTCACAACAGTGCCATATGTAACACAGTAATGATACACTGTAATGATAATGTTATACAAATATAAATATGCATTGTTTTGTAATACAAGACAACAAACACACACACACACACACACACACACACACACACACACAATCGTACAACGATATGTAATTACATAAATCAGCCTTCATATTGAACATTAAATAACTTGCTATAAGAGCGTAAAAAATTTACAAGAATGAAAGAATCACGTAGTGCATGAGGTGGTATTAGGCACAAAATGTTTTTGCTATACAATAAATATTAAAATATAACAAGAGAATGTTTTTGAGTCTTATTACGTTTGGCTTCCGAGGAACGTTATGTTATTCTTAAAGAAGCCTGAGTTTAATTGCAATTATACTGTAGGCCTACGTCAGTTTATATAAGTTAAGGCTCTGAGAAAGAATGTTAGTTCAGTATTCAATAAAGTTTCATAATTTTAAAAAGGCTTATTTTAATTTTGATCAATAATTGACTACATACTCCAACTTAGTTACTAAATTGGCACATTGTGTAATATTATACAGGAGAATATCCCAGTTTTTATTTTAATTTAAATGGCTGAACAACCTTTCTTGAATTTTGTAGGTGTACATGTTATTATAGCACCCCTACATCTTTCGTGCACCTACCATATCTTGTAATTCTCTCTCTCTCTCTCTCTCTCTCTCTCTCTCTCTCTCTCTCTCTCTCTCTCTCTCTCTCTCTCTCTCTCTCTCTTCTATCTATCTATCTATCTACGTTGACTTAATACGTAGCTTACGAAGACAAAATACGCACTTATGACAATCAGTGAAGCATTGTCCAATATACGTCAACTGCTTTTAACAATACATTGGGTTAGTAAATGACAATAATTATGACTAACCTTGGTTCAAAAACAATCATACTGTTGAAGCGTATGAGGGAATAGAAATGGTAAATCTTAAATTATAAAAATGATAACGATTTTCATCGCGTAGCGGCTCGTGAAACACATGGAGGACTCTTTAATGACTTACAGAGTAGTAAGATTTGCAAAACATTTACTTACCTTCTGTGTTTGGGAGACGTTTTAATCCAAATTTATCAATGACGTTTGATAATACAAAACGTACTTTTTTGTACGTTTGCATACAAAACGTATGTAAGATTTTAGGCATATTATTTTAACACGTACACAGACTTTAGATATTTATCTTGCATATACATATTATCTTTATTTTTGATTGGAAAAGAGACAGTTACGTCAATGTGTCCAGAACAATATTAGCACACAACATCAGAAACACACATAAGTCTAAAGTGAAATTAACAAGGCGTATTAAATATTTTATGATGAAAGTTATTTTGAATATTCATCCTCTTCTTTCACAGCACTTAATGAATATTAATTACTACACTTTCACATGTGAAAATTACTTTGTTTATTTTCCTCGTACGACGTTTCAACGTGATGTTCGCCTTCCTCAGCGAGGTGTGATTCTGAATGTCCGCGCCAACCCCCTTCCACCTCCGCACCCCCCCACACAACCTACCAACTAGAAAAAACCGTTACAAACTCCGGACATTCAGTATCACACCTCGCTGAGGAAGGCGAACATCACGCTGAAACGTCGTACGAGGAAAATAAACAAAGTAAGTTTCACATGTGAAAGTGTAGTAATTAATATTCATGAAAGTTATTGTTTTGTGTACAAAATCAAGTCGTTTGACTTTCTGCAAAATAAAGTTTTCATAAAATTACTTGTATCGTGGATTAAGTCATTTTTTACTGATATCATTGCTAGATCAATTAGATCTCCATTTCTTGAGTTCTTTAGAAATATTTTAATTCTCTTAAGAGTAGATAAACATTGTTCTGATTCAGCGGTTAACACAGGAATTGCCACAATAATTTTCAATAATTTGACGGTTCTGCTGAATATTTAAATTATTGCTTGACAGTCTTGAAAGCATGTTTAGGCTACCTACAATATTTTTAAGATGTTCCCTTGAATAGATTACTTCCAATTCAGTTCGTAAGATGTCTTGTTATAATGAAAGTCGATTACGGAAACTTCTGGTAATAATAGGAAAATTGTTCTGTATTAATTAAAGTTACAGCTTCCAAGTGACCCCTGTCTAAAATCCTTTGAGTTGGCAAACTATCGTGTGTCACTTACTTCCTTAGAAATTACAGAATTTTTATTTTCAGGGTTTATTTTCTTTGTTTATTCTGATGACCGTTCAGTTGTTGCTCTAGTTCATCCATAGAATTTCTAATGAACAATATATTTTTCGAATTCCTCCAGATTTTTACAGTCAGAAATTCTGACTACCTTTCTGGCAGGCTTAAAACTGATTGAACAGTATATCTACATGTGGAAAGATTTTGTGGAATAAACCCAAAATACAAAAACAGGCTGTTATAGAAGCTTGTACACGTATGACAGTTTTTTCCAGTTCTTCAAAACACTCGAATAATTAATCTAGATTCTCAAAAACGATGTTTACTGTACGGATGTTGTAATTCCAACCGGATGAGTTAACTGTTTGCAATATCCGTTTTACAGTTTCTCTTAATACAGTTTCCTCTACGAATAGAACTTGAAAAAAAATATTAGCGATTGGAGATAAATCTGAGAAAAATTTTCACTTTCACATTTTGGCTTCTACATAATTAAATTTAATTGATGTGCATAGCAATGAGCGAAATAAGCATAGTTATATATTTGCATTACGTTTGTTTATCACTCATTACCGCCGTAAGTTTGAACGATTGGTTTAGAAGGCAAACATGAAATCAGATTAACTTGCTCACTGTGTTAAACCGTCGGCTGATTTATCAGTGATTCTTAAGAAAAACCAGAGTGTGGAGTTTCCATTGTAGAAATATATGTTTCCATTATGTTTTCAATGTGAAATATCTAACTATAACAACCATTTTACGCTGATTTGAAATATCTGTAGTCCCATCGTTAAAAACGCAGTTTTCTTTAATTGGTCTTAAATTTCTTGTCAACTTACCTGAAGCATACTCTCTACAATTTCATTTTCTCTCAGATGTACCTCAAAAAACAGTTGAATTGTTTAAGTGTGATTTTAAAATTGTATCCAGTTCTGATGAAAAATCAATTAATTCCAGAAAACCCCCACAGTTGTGAGACCGAGCAATTCATTTTCATTGTGCCCCCTTAAAGTTAATTTCAGCTTTCCAGAAAACTTTACACAATTAATTATTCTCTTTAACATATACCTTTTTTTATTACCGGCTCGTTAAGCTTCATAATATTTTTCTTCTACATTGAATCTAACTGAACTGCTATAAGCTATTTGTTGAGCCTAATGAAGCTAATTCACTACAGCAATTTAAATTACGCACAGAAGCTTCGTGCTTACTTGCCCTCTGATTTAAATGTCTTATGTCCGGAAAGCTTATCACTGATTGTGTTTTGTCCATACCGTCACAATTAAAAGGAACAGACGAAAAATAAAACACACGGTCAACCGAATCACATCCAGAAATCCACTTGATTGTACTGTAAATTTCTTTGCCCAGTAAAAGTTCGTGTTCCTACCCTATCTTGCTCGGTTAAATTTGTGTAGGCCTTCCTAATTTCTTAATTTTTGTTCTAAAAGAAAATTAATTTTTTGAATATCATCCACACTCTTCTGCGTCATTTTTGGCTCTAAATATTATTAAAATATTTCGAAAATATAGAAATATAAACAACACAAATGAAATAAAGAGAAAAATTGACAACTCTTAGCCACACTTCAACCGTATGTGTTGAATGCACACTGCCTCTACCAATGAGTGGCTCAACCTTCGTGTCGCATTAGTTAATACGAAGAAACGATTCGGCTTGGTTCATTTTTACTAATGTAACTTAAATGGGAGAAGTCGGCCACAACGTCTCAGCCTTCCAGCAATATTTTGTGCTCAGTAGACGGAATTAAATATGGAAGGAGCGTGCTATTATTAGAATAGTTGTAGGCCTAAGCCCACAAATATCTTACACTGTCCAGTCATACATAGTTATACAGTATAATACTATAAAAAAACGTTAATTTGAGAAAGTATATGACTTAATAGTTATTGTTTCTAAATGAAAGTGACAGGGAGGCTCGAAGCCTTGAGTGCTCTATGGGTGAGGTTTTCAGTCCCATAGAGTAATGTGGGGAGCAACAGTGTCTTGTGTACTCATACCTTGACATCATCCATGATTTCCTTGTTACCCACAGTAACACTAGAAATCTGGCAGTATATTTGATTTGTTTTGTTTTATTTCCTCTCAGCCTTCCCATCGGAGGTAATTACTGTTCCCAGACGTTCAAATCTCTTGATTTGACAGATACCCATGCTGTCTTCCTTCCCGGTTAATATTCAGCACTATTCTTCTACCTGCCTAGCTATCCACATATCTTACGTAGTCCTCTACTCTCATGGCTTTTGTCCACGTTTATCCTCATCCCTCTGTCTCTAATGACACACTTACACATTTAGTAGCTGCAGTCGGAAGCACTTCCTTGCAAATACGATTAGGGCTTTTACATTCTGAATTTATCATATGGTTCTCAAAGTATGTTGTATGAGGGGAAGAGTATACCGAATAATTAAGTCTTACCTTGATAAAGTAAAGAACCTTATTCATATAAATATAGGTCCGCAAACGCTTCGTTAGCGAGTTATGGCTAGCCAAATATTTTACCCTGATTTCAGCTCCTCTGGTCATATTAGGCCGTACTGAAGTTCTAGGAACCCAAATTAAGGGACAAACCTGATGGTTTCATATAGTTTGTGACCTGAAAAATGGAATAAAATAAGTCCCAGAACTGTAACTTCAATAGTTTTTAGAAAAACTGGTGAAAAACGCAAAAAATCGTAGTCGAAAAACACACTTTTTATTTAATTCAATTTTATTAAGTCCTCTCCTTAAGCCTGTTCGTCCCGAACTCGCAAACCGTCTCTGAAGTAATACTTAGCCAGGCGATCTAGGTGGACGACCTTGAACTTTCGCTTTCCTTCCTGTTGAATCCTATAAACAACATCGTTGATTCTTTTTTCAATGTTTAGGGTCCTTCCCAATTAGACTGAAGCTTAGGTGAGCGACCACGACGGTGCTTTGGGTTGAACAACCAGGCTTGATCTCCTTCTTGAAAACCCACACTATTGCTGCGAATGTCATACCGAGTTTTCATTTTATCACTGGCAATCTTCAGCTGTCCTCTTATCAAGCGATTCATTTCTCGCAGTTGGTTTTCTAATTGCGAGGAATAGTTCTGTGGCTCTTGGGACTGAGTCTCAGGTGATCCAAACATTAAGTCCCCAGGAAGACGAATCTCCCGCCCAAACACCAATTTTGCTGGAGTCATGCCGGTTCTATCGTGTACTGATGACCTATACGCCATAAGGAATAGTGGTATACGTTGGTCCTAGTCTGTTTCGTTCTCGTCAACAACCTTTGAAAGATACTGCTCAAGTGTCCTATTGAATTTCTCAACCATCCCGTCCGACTGAGAATGGTGAAGTGTTGTCCTGGTCTTTCGAATTCCGAGTAGACGGCATAATTCTTTAAACACTCCTGATTCGAAATTTCTCCCTTGATCCGTATAGATTTCCATAGGGGCTCCATAACGACTTATTTTATTCAAATTTTCAGGTCAAAAACTATATGAAACCATAAAGTTTGTCCCTTAATTTGGGTTCCTAGAACTTAAGTACGACCTAATATTTCCAGAGGAGCTGAAATCAGGGTTAAATATTTGGGTAGCCATAACTCGCTAAAGAAGCGTTTGCGGACCTATATTTATGTGAACTTTTTTCTTTATTTTTACATGTTGAATGAGCTCCTAAAGTCTCTGCATATCTTCGTGAATCACCCTGTATATGGGCAATAATTTAAATACTAGGTTATGTGCGTGTCTGTGTGTGTCCATGCTTGTGTTGCGTTGGAAAATGCATATTTGTAAAACATTATTATTTGTATATATTTCATGCATCTCTGTGTATCTCTGTGATGCATATTTTCTGTTATGAAGCGTTTAATGTATTTTTAATATAATGCCATAATTTCATATGATATATTTTGTGTTGGCGGTTTGCATGCAATAACCAGAACACAGTAATCAAAAGTTACCAACAATTTATTTGTAGCAGCGAAATACGCTAGTAAAGTGTTTAAAATTTATGTATGGTAGTGACGGAGCCAAGAAAACATTCATGCTGTGTCTCCTTACAGTCTCTCTCTCCCCCCTCTCCCTGTTTCTCACCCTGCGAATATATTCCCTTTCACATGCTCAGCGACCACACACACACACACAAAACAATATAATTATTTGTTTACTTTAGATTATTACAATAATAGTAGCGCAGGCCGGCACAGTGGTTTCGTTTGAGACTCGCTATGGCAACGGCTGTGCTGCCGTAATATCCAGTCACTGAATAAACTCGATCTACCTGACAGCTTATATTGCTTAGGGCAACAATATAGCGATCTCGTCAATCATGTATGAGCTAGACAAGTAACGAAGGAAGCCTTACGTATACGCGCGCGCGTACACACACACACCATCTGCACCGAGCAGCTCGCCACCGTACGTAGTTACTAGATGGTTGATTCCTTTCTGGGGTAGTGGTACCACGGCAAGGGGCGCACAACAGGCCGAAGTCCTAATCCTTAAGAGTAGGAGAAGAAGACAGAAACAATAATTTTCTTCTGCAAATGTAAAATTAGACATTCTGTGTAATGTTTGCAGAGGTTTTAGTAGTAATTAGAAAATAATTGTATGAAATTGAGTAATGTCAGCTTAATGTGAACAACTAACAAAAGGCTAAGACAATAGTGCGGAATGCATAGAAAAGTGTGGAAAGACTTACATTAGGAATAGCAAGGCTGGCCAGTTTTTACTAGACGATACATAATTTATAAAAATCGTAATATTCAGTGCAGCCGGATGTTTGCCTAGGGAAAACGACAAAGTATGGTTACGCAGTCTGCTACATCGGAGGACGGAGGACACGTAGATACCACGATGATGGTTATACGCAAGATGAAATAATGATCTGTTTCAGCATTGTGATGAATAGGACAAGGATAGTTTATGAATAGTGGGAACACAATTGCTGTTCATGATGATGGTGGTGGTGGTGATGTTAAAGTTCACGGTAAAATATAGGCCTAAGTCAAAGCAAATTCTAAACATAACGTTATAGAGATACAGAAACCTCTTGCTACTAAATTGTCTTACTGGGCTTACATCTTTTCTCAGTCTTTGTGACGCAGCTACTAGCTGACTGAAGTTTAGTGCACGACAAGGAAAATCCGCTTGTGTTCAAGATTGTCTGAAGTGGACTTGCACTGCAACGGCTGTGTAAATGCACAGCCCTTGGACTTGTGAGAAAACAGTTCCAGTCGCAAACTCTACACTCTTTGTCGGGAACTACTTCGTTTACCACAAAAATACGAAGACTGGGAGTTACAATCCTCACTGACTTCGTCTGGTTCTGGCCGTTTCAGTCGACAATGCGGTTTCCACTTTATCATTCTAGGCTACTACATTTTCAGTCTCTTTACGGATGAAACATGTACTACCTTTATTATACAGTGTGCTATCTTTATTTGATTGGCTCAATCCTCTTCTGTTCCCTCATGTCCATTGTTCGAATCTTGTGTTCGAGATATGCAAACAAACACACACACCAGGTTTATAACGTACTAGTTATTATTTGTGTCCAAGACCAATGCAAGAGTAACGCAAAATACATATCGGCAACATGAGAAACGACTGCTGTTTCACTAAATTGTTTAGCGTTGTTACGTAAGAGATGGGCCTTTAGGTTAAAAGAGAATAGGAATCTGTAAGGTAGAATTGTAGCTTACTATAAAAAAAATTAAGTGAAAAATCCGAACTGTAAAACTAGACTCAACGAAAGAATACTGCTTATTCGTGGAGATGAACTATAGATAAAGGAAATGTGGGCGGAATGAAAGTGACGCATTAGCCAGCACATTAGACCACTGTGATATGATCTATAAATTGCAAAAATGAAATTAGTGTAGGCTTCCGTGTGTCTTGGATAGTATCCA
This sequence comes from Magicicada septendecula, assembly GCA_034769895.1. Classification (NCBI taxonomy): domain Eukaryota; kingdom Metazoa; phylum Arthropoda; class Insecta; order Hemiptera; family Cicadidae; genus Magicicada; species Magicicada septendecula. The sequence goes on from CM068370.1 coordinate 348,000,569, forward strand.
GCAGATGTTGACTTACATCGCTAACATCAAACATGTTTATGTGTACTTTATTCATTCGCATGTTCAACCTTTTAAAAAGTACACGCGCATTTAACGTTTATAATGTAAATCCATATTAACAACAACTTGTATACTTACGGGTAAATTATCGTTAGTGAAATAACAACTCAAACGAATACTATTCAACTGAACTCGGTGTTCAGACAATATTATCAACAAAACGGTAGAAAAAATAACACTTACGGTGGATATTTTAACTGTTACTTGTTTATCTTCTCACAAAAACCAGTAATTTAAAAAAACATGTCCTCCGGGCCGGATTTGAACCAGCGACCTATGGATTACTACACTTTATACACACCGACTACAGTCCACCGCTCTACCAACTGAGCTACCAGAAAGGTGAAAGGTGAGTTGTTGTGAAAGGTGATACCATTCACTGATTATATTTTTAATCTTGATCTGATCAATTTAATCTTGTTTTACTATATATATAGTAAGCATTTTACGCTTTTTTACATTGTACATGTAGTTAATCCAATGCCTGCCTTCCCGCTCACTCTCTCTCTCTCTCTCTCTCTCTCTCTCTCTCTCTCTCTCTCTCTCTCTCTCTCTCTCTCTCTCGCTCTGTATATCCTATCTATTTGCCTCACTTTTTCCCCTAAATATTTATTTAGTTTCACATGTACGTAAATTGCAAAGTCTTTATAAGCATCTTATAGCCTTTAAATTTTCATACACATATTACAAAGGAAGCGGAAAATAAAATAAAATGAAATAAAATTTAAATAAATTAAAAATAAAATAAAATAAATTAAAGTGCAATTTATGCAAGAAAGGATATTATAACCAATCAATTTATCTAGTCACGTACACACACACACACTTACGAGAAACGCTTAACTCATGACCTACTAGCTGTAATTAGATATCAAATGTCACCAGCTATCCGTATGTACTATTTCCCACAAGGTACATATATGGCGCATCCGTACATCCAACCTTTAAAATTTTGAATTGTCCGTTAGTATTATGGCTGATAGCAAAACGGATCAAGCTCCCTGCAAAAGATTTATATTTCAAGTAATGATTTTCCATTAGTAATTAGCCACCGTCTTAAACTACTTCTGAGCACCTTAGATTAGAAGGATAGCAGTGTTTCAGGAAACGTAGTTTTTGTAAATACACGTAGTGATTTTATTATCACACGAATTACTGAGAAGCATTGAGTTCAATGAAGACAGCAAGCAGCTATTATTGACTGAAAAAAAGTTTCGATTGTGTCGACAGAAATATATTGTGGGGAGTATTTGAAGGTCGAGGATATACACAGCCTCTTATAGGAACTGTACAAGGATTACATAGCCAAACAAAATAAATGTAAGAATAATAGTAGAACCACTCACAGAATATTCAAAGTTTTTCATACAAACATTTCTAGTGTTTATACTAAGTATCTACGAGAATCTGGAAACAATTAGTGAAGCCGGGCTTTAAAATGTCGAGAGACATGTATTTCAGCAGTCACAACGTGCATATTATATAGATTAAGCAATCAATTTTTTCAATAATTGATTTTCAATTTTAATCAGACTTTTGAGCAATTTAATATGAAAATTCCCGCTACAAAAGACAAGCAACGAGATTTCGAAGAAAAAATTTGAAAGAGGGAAAACAGTAATTATTGATCAAACCACAGGCCAAAGGACCCATTGTAGTAGCCATTGTAGCTGTTTGGCCATTGGCTGTTTGAGAAAACAGTCAGTTGTGAAATTATTTCGGAAATCATTGGGGCGATTGTAGTTATTTGGAAAATGGGATTGTCTATGACAAGGATTATGATTATGACACAGATGTTAAGTACCGGTCGATACGTAGAGTAATTAATCGTATTTTTAGAAACAACGTACGTCCAGTGAAAATATTTAAATTTTAAAAAGTTATTATGGTTCCTGTACAATACTGTGGTGAAGAGAGTTTCATGCAATGGAGAGGGCAAAACTGGTGCGATGTACGCGAACTACTTCCCAACCTACAAACCTTAGTTTGCACAGTGTTGTCGCATAGCGGTGCCGTAGTATGAAATTACATTTACGGCTGCTAATTTTTATTTTCACAGAAATAATGTGACCTGTGCATGTTTATCTATAGGAGGGAGGAATATGAATTAGTGAGAAAATGGTTTTCCCTCTACGTGGGATTCACTAAGCTTTTTTGTTTTTGGAATGACAACTGGGGCATGTGCAGACGTGTTTAAGCTTTCTTCCCGATTGGAAACTCTTTCTCCACAACAGTACAGTAGTGTTCTTGGAGGAGAACATTAACTAAAAAACAAGTGTAGTTGGAAACTGAGAAAACAAGAAAGTAAAATGCATTCTCCTCGGAAATGACACTCTTAACAGGAGTTGCAAGTGCACTCAATATCTATCACATAAAATATGAAGATACAGAAGAAGTATGAAAGCGAGTTAAGATTTAAGATTTTTACAGTTAAGAGGTAAGAGTCAAAGTCAAGAGTTTTTAACCTGACTGATACACTGAACGAAGTAACGGAAGGAATCGTAAACGGTAATGGCCAGACAAATATGAAAGTATAACCTACAGGACATAGAACTGTTCCTTGATTCAGGAAGATACGGCTGGAAGACCTTTAAAGGTGGAAGAAACAGTTTCTTGCCTACGCCTTCGGTAAAGAAAAAGAGGAACAAGCGACTTACTGTGTTGATTAAAGGCAGCCAAAAGACACAAACCTATTTATAAAATTTAAGGATATTGATAGTTAGTAAGTAACTTACTGTACTCGTCACAGACAGCACTGTCTGATCTCACGACAGGCAGTGAAAGATAAAAATTTTACTTTTAAAATATAATTTGTCTCGGCAAGCCATATTCTCAGTAAAGTAAAAGTTCCCCATTCCAAAGAATCACTCACCCTTTTAGTATGCACAGATTGTCAAAGATCGATGACTGCTCCCAAATAATTGTGCTTTTACATATGATTAACCCTTTTTAAAAGCGTGATTCTCACGCATCCACTAGAATTTTTTATATCTTTGTTTTTCGCTAATAAAAGAGATAACATTATTTTTTTAAAATAGATAATATTATCTTCTTTCTTCTATTATCTTAATTACTGGGACTAGCGTGCTGGGCAATCAAAGAGGTTACATTCACTATAGGTTAATTTGAATCTGGAGCTCGACGAATGAATAAGCTGTATGTAAAGCGAGATCTCTTCCACTGATAACAACGTGTATCAGATACAATTGAATTCTTTATAATATCTCTCATAATGTCCTCGCTATATTTGTCTTTTATTTCTTCTTTTTCTTCTTCTACTCCTTCTTCTTCAACCATTAAGTATTAGCTGAATTAACTGCCCCAGTTATTAAGATCTAGTCATCTTTCAGATCGTTTTCAAAATATATTTTTCTCTTGGGCAAAATCTTTCCTAGTAAGTCTGCTCCCACTCATTTTCTAATCGCTTGGTACTATTGTGTCAAGCAGTAGACTACAATGTTCGACCAAACAATATTCCAGACTTCCCTGATATCCACGTTTAGAGGACGATTTTACTTATCCGTTGACATAACGATGAAACTTCATTCTTGTAAGCGAATTGTCCTCTAATGTTTCTCGAGAACATTGTTTCTGCCCCACAAACAAAATCCAATTGCTTTAGATTTATTACTTACAGAATTTCAAAAACTTTTTTTAAACATTTCCTCACAAGGTGTTTAACCGAAATGTAACTGACTGTGTGAAATATCAAAGTCTATACAACAGAAATAAGAAATCCGTGCTAAAAAATATCTATGTACAAGAGTTTTTCATTTAACAGACGTGTTCCCAAACAAGCACCGAACTAGACACAATCTGGTAAGAGGAATTGTAGCAGACCTTGAAAACGGTGGTCGAAGACTCTCCGAATACGTAACAGTGTGAAAATCATACCATGAAATGACGAAGATGAAGACGTTTCTGATCTTACAGGATACTTGCCCACAGAATTGTTAAAAGAAATTTTCATATGACATTGGCAATCTGTTCTAACATATACCTACATCGCCATCTACAGATAATCCTGTCACAGCTGTTTGATTAGCAAATCTGCAGCGTGTAACTTACGGTATTTGAAGTACAAAATTATTCAACATGAGTAGAGAATGGCTGGATAGTCCCGTGATATCAGCTGCTGGTCAGATCGTCAGTGTCAGTAATATAAAAAAAAATTGAAAGTCACAGACTACACAATTGTCTGATTTCCTGAGATGCCTTGTAGCCTTTATATTAAAATATTTAAGCGAACCTCGAACCAATAAGACAGAACACGCTACAATGAAAACGATCATTAAAAACATAAGAAGGGCCATTCTGTTGCTCAAACAAGGGCGATTTTGATATCCAGGACATCAGTAAAATCTGTTAAAAGATTCTCTACACGTATTTCAGTATTTATAAAACAAGATTCCTTCGGTCCGGATTTGAACCAGCGACCTATGGATTACTGCTTGTTATGCACACCGACTACAATCCACCGCTCTACCAACTGAGCTACCAGAGGCTGCGTGAAAGCTGCTAATCTCAATTTTTTTTACAGAATTCTGAAATCGTTTTGTTTTTTCATTATTTTATATTTAGGCCTACTTACATGTCTACATTCTTCCTTTACGTGAATTTTATCTCTTCTTCCTACCTCTTTTTGAATTCGATGGTTTATCAAGTAATAAAGTCTTTACAACTACTTTATACCGAGAAAACTGTTGAAGGTAAAATCATTTTATTGTATTGCGTGGAGCAGTACAATATTTTGAAAACAAAATATACGCAAAAAGTGTGTTATGTTTAAGTAGTAAATTTACACATCTCACCGCCCGTCCCCGTCTTTCATACATACACTAAACATTTGCGCACACACTGATGCATAGACAAACATTAATGGATATACACGCATCGAATTCTTTAACACAACAATAATTAACAGTAAGAAGAATCAAAGATCACTAACACAACTTTATTACCAGGACCCTTGAGTTGGCACGGACCCCACTTCATTGTTTAATCATTTAAACAATTGGCACAAACTTTAATCATTTAAAGTTTGAGTTGGCACAAACATTTTAAACCTTCTATTAATTTTAGCATTAAGGCTGTCAGTAAATGGGTCACCCAGTTGAAGAATATTGACGATTTAAGATGTTGTTTTATGTGTTGATTTTGTGCATCTAACAGATTAAAAGTTATTGTGAAACTGTAAGAACTTTGTTAATTAGTAACTTACTGAAATGCTTAAAGACAACATAGTCTCATTTTGTTTCTTTCACAAAAGGCATGAAAAATTGAATTTCTCCTCTTTGAATATAATTTCACTCCTCCAAGACGTACCCTTAGTAAAATAAATTTCCACCACTTTATCGATTGACTCACCCTAAAGTACGCGCACCAGTCAGATATCGATGACTGCTATCCCATAACAGTGTTCTTAGGTCTTTTGTCCGATTAACCTTTTTTCGAAGCCTACATCTCCTATTATACCTCGATATAAATTGTTTTCTTCGCTAATAAAACAATATTTTCTTTTTGATAATGGGATAATCTCGTCTCTTTTTCTTCCCCTACTTAATTACGAGTTCCAGCCCGCTGAAAAAGTTGGTATCAGCAAAAAATCAGCTCCAATTTTCACGAAACGAAATTTTTATGGGGTATAGGAGTAAATTAAATAGAAAGTGGGTAAGAGGAAGAACAATGTTTATTGTATTTATTCCCACTGCACGTACAGAATGGTGACAGTTATTTTATCTGTTGATTAGCAGTGGTTATGAAACAGTGGTTGTATAATGTACACAATTACCAGGACAAGGGTTTTTTAAGTATAAATGTTAAACACGTGGGTGTGACAGGTAGTTTTATATAACTCGTTTTTTAACCGCATCACGAACATGGTCGACAGGTAATTTCAATTTTTTACTCCAACTATCCAAGTTCGGTAGTCTAATTGAGTGCGAAAGTGTGAAATAACAGATCCTCTCACAGGCGTATGGACTCTATAGTTCAACAGCGGTTCTACAGTTTAAATCTCTCTACGATTTAGTTAATGATAAAGCAATTTTTTACATGGCTCCATATTGTAGCTAACTTTTGATTCCCTTTCATGGAACAATAGGTAAATTAAAATTATTTCCGAAATAGAAATAAATCGAAAGTCGCCTGGTTTACAGATCTACCAAACTATCCACTACGCCTAATCACTCCCAGTTTTGTTATCGTTTAACTTAAAATGTGATCTAACTTGAAATTCTTTCTGATTAAAAATAGTTTGGCTGTAAGAAACTGCATGTATGATGTGTGTGTGTGTGTGTGTGTGCTGGAGGGGGAGCTAAACTAAAACCTCTTGAAGGTGTAGAAGATCCTGATCTCAAATCTAGACCTTATTGTTTCTATGAAGAGAACGATTTGTTTTTAAGGAAGTTTTTTAATTCAAGAAATATTAACTTTAAGTAAAAGTGGAGAAACATTTTCTCTTTCTTATTAGAGTGGTAACAGTTATGTAAATAATTAAAAATGAAATAAAAATAAATTTCAGCTTTACTGTTAACTTTGGTTTTGATTCCACAAAATGGAAAATAAATTGAGGCTTGCAGGTGAGTCTTAATTTCTAAATGGTTAAGTAAGATATTGATGGTCAATTGTCATAAAATAACTCGTTTTCTCAATAAGCAACAGAAACCACTCGTCCTTAATAGGATCCTTAATTAGATCCATTAAATTTCTCCATCTAGTTCATGCCTTAAGTATGTTTTTACATATAATCAAAATTAAAGTCTATTTTGTTTTTGTAAACTTACGAGAATGTAATCAAATAACATTTTTACCCGTACTGTATCCGCACTGCACTGCAAAATCTTCCCTTTCACTGCCAATTAACATCATTTGTGACTTAATCTTTTTACAACCTTTCTCTTCTAGTACTGTCCACAACCAAATTTTCTTATAATTCCATTTTTCAAAGTTTCCAGCTGTCAGCATCACATAATCTGCCAAAGTCCCTTCGGAAATACTTACCTTACCATATTTAGGTGACCTAATTTTAATTTCCTACTTCTCGCAAAAATGTTATAATAATCTCATCCTCTTGCCATATCACAACCGTTTATCTCATCCACCTCAAAGAAATTAATTACACTTTAATTTTCCGTAAGTCAATATAAGGTTAATTTTCAGTATTAATTCAGTGGAACAGTTATACCTATAGGCAAATACGCAGAATAGGGAATACTAAGAATTTGAAGTACACTAAGAATCCAGCGTGTAACGTATTTGAAGTACAAAATTATTCAACATGAGTAGGCTATAGAATGGCTGGATAGTCTCGTGAAATCAGCTGCTGATCAGATCGTCAGTGTAAATATAAAAAAATTTGAAAGTGACAGACTACACAATTGTCTGATTTCCTGTGAAGCCTTGTAGCCTATATATTAAAATATTTAAGCGAACCTCAAACCAATAAGAGAAAACACGCACAAAGAAAACGATCATTAAAAACATAAGAAGGGTGATGTTTTTAAGAATATGTTGCTCAAGCAAGGGCGATTTCGATGTCCAGGACATCAGTAAAATCTCTTAATAGATTCTCTACACGTAACTCAATATTTACAACAGAAGATTCCTCCGGGCCGGATTTTGAACCAGCGACCTATGGATTACTGCTTGTTATGTAACCGACTACAGTCCACCGCTCTACCAACTGAGCTACCAGAGGTTGCGTGAAAGTTGCTATCTCAAATTTTTTTACAGAATTCAGAAATCGTTTTGTCCTTTCTTCATTTCATATTTACTTACCTCTCTACTTTATTCCTATGGCTGCATTTTCTCTCTCCTTCCTACCTCTCTCTGAATTCGAGCGTTTATCAAGTAATAAAGTCTTTGTAATTACTTTATACCCCAGACAACTGTTGAAGGTACAATAGTTTTATTGTACTGGGAGGAACAGTATAATATTTTTAAAACAAAATGCACTCAAAAAGTTTATTCTGTTAACTAATAAATTAACATGTCAACTCTGTGTATTTCATGCGTACATTAAACATTTCGCACGCACTCTCAAACATTAGTTCACGCAGACATATCAGATTCTATAACACTATAATTAACAATAAGAAGAATCAAAGGTCACTAACACATAGTAAATACCAGTCCCCATGAGCCGGCACGGAACCCACTTCATTGTTTACACACTTTTTAAAACCTTCTATAACTTTTCGCATTAACGCTGTCAGGAAGTGAGACACCCAGTTGAAGAATAATAACGATTTAAGATGTTGTTTTATATCTTTTATGTACCTAACTGATGTAAACGTTTTCTCAAATTGTAAAGACGTTGTTAATTACTAACTTACTGTAATACTAAAAGACAACATGGTCTCGTTTTGTTTCTTTCATAACAGGCAGGAAAAATTCCATTTCTCCTTTTAAAATATAATTAGCCGTCCCCAAGACCTACCCTCAGTTAAATAAACTTCTCCTTCTCTATTGGTTGACTTACCCTTTCAATACGCGCACCAGTCAAAAATCGATGTCTGCTATGAGATAACTGTATCCTTACGACTTTTGTCCGACTAACCTTATTTTTAGAAAGCTGATATATCTCCCCACAATATAAATTGTTTCCTTCACCAATGAAATAAACATTTTTTCAAGACTGGGATACTGTCGTCCTTTTTTTCTTCTTCTATTAATTTATTGGGATCAAGCTGCTGAAAACGACGGTAGAAAATTGGTAATAGCAAAAAATCAAATTGCTCCAATTTTCACGAAGCGAAATGTTGGTGGGTGTAAAAGTTGCTGGGAAGTTGCTGGGATAAATAAGAACTAAGCAAGTTGAAGGAAAAGATTTATTCTCGCTCCACGTACAGAATGGTGGAGGGAAAATTTGCTGATTAGGAAAAAAATATGACATTTATAGTAACAAGGATTTAAGTATAAAATTTCAATATAAAATTAAACACGTGGGTAAGACAGGTAGTTTTTTATAAAACTTTTATTAAATCCGCTTCACGGAAGTGAATAGAAATATTGGGTGACACGAAATTTCAACGTTTTACTCCAACCATCCCAGTTCCTTAGTCTAATGTGTTCCTTAGCGACCTTCCTGCGTATACCTTGGAGATGTGAAATAACAGATCCTCTCACAGCTGTATAAATCCTACCTTTCACCAGCAGCTAAATCTCTCAACAGTGTAGTTGTATAGCCTATAGAGGAATTTTGTATAAGTCTGCACATTGCAGCTAACTTTTCATTACCTTATAAGAGAGAAAAGTCAAATTTTAATTATTCCCGAAGTAGAAATAAAGTGGACACCCCCTGTTTTACAGACCCTCGATCACTATTCACTAAACCTAATCCCTCCGAACTTTTTTATTAAGATGGCTTAAATGTGTTTAACTTAAAATGTGATAAAACGTTAAGTTAACGTTTAAAGTTAAAATTAAAGTTTAATTTAAAGTTTGTCAGTGAAGAGCACCAGTGTAAAATGTAAGTGTGTACGCGCGCGCGTGTGTGGGGCTATTACTTTTGACAGTGATTACAGTGATATGGCTGTGTTTAATGAATGCTAGAATACAAATGCCAAAGAAGTGATTGGCTTAGGCTTAATGCCAAATAGATGACATTACATCTGTCTGGGATACAATATGTTGTCAACAAACATTGACAATACATTGCCTAAATATTGTTTGAATTACATTGCTAACTTCAAACATGTATATGTGTACTTTATTCATGTACATGTTCGGCCCTTTAGAGTATAACAAAAACATTTGACGTTTACCATGTAAATCCATACGAAAAACAACTTATATACTCAAGTATGTAGGTAAATTATCGTTAGTGAAATAACAGCTCAAACGAACTCTATTCAACTGACCTCAATGTTCAGATAATACTATCAACATTAGGATATGAAAAATAACTCCTTACGGTGGGTATTCTGACTACTAACCGTTTCTCTTCCTACATAAGTAAGTAATTTAAAATTTAAGTACTTTCCTCCGGGCCGGATTTGAACCACCGACCTATGGATTGCTGCTTGTTAAACACACCGACTACAGTCCACCGCTCTACCAACTGAGCTACCAGAGGTTGTTGTGAAAGCTGATACCATTCACTGATTATATCTCAACTTGATTAGTTTAATCTTCTTTTTACTATAAATCTCAGTAATCATTTTATCGTTTTTTACATTGTACGTGTAGTTCCTCCAGTGCCTGCTTGCCCCCCTTCTCACTCTCACTCACTCTCTCTCTCTCTCTCTCTCTCTCTCTCTCTCTCTCTCTCTCTCTCTGTATATTGCAACGAAACAAATTAAAGATGCATAAATTATTTATTAGTTATATATTGTCTTTAAACTCAAATGAATGTTTATTTGAACAATCGTCTATGTTACTTGATTGTTGAATATCTTCTTGGCGTCCGGTTGAAAAACGCTGCGTTAACGTCTCGCTGCTGCTGTCACACGCAATTCACATATGCACACCATTTATCTGCCCGATGTGGTTTTTATGTTTACGATCTCAGGTTCGATAAGTGAATTAGTGGTTATTATTTAATATGCGGTGTATTTAGCTTTCATCTTCCGGCAATCTTGATGTGTCCACGCGTTCATATAGTTGTACCCCAAGTGAGTACAAACTGACCTCACTGGAAAATACAACTGCCCTACGCGAGTTAGCACTAATAGATTCTCAAATACTTTGCTCTACGTTCTAATAACCCTTCGCTTTAGCTTACGGGAAACTCGTAGCTAAAATCTAGGACGGTCGTTACTTATATACCAAACGTGTTGTGTCGCGAAGAACTCCCACAGGCAGTAGGTCCTATTAGGACGAGTTGTAGACGAGAACAGTACGAAATTTCCTCAACCAGCGCACATCGCAAATGAAAATTGAAGCTCCTGATTGGTTAAAATTTAGAACACGTCATAGATTTCTACCTCGATAGCAAGAAATCGTGTATGACTATACCAGAGTCTGCAAAATCTTGTATAGATTTTATCTAAAAGTTTTATGACTCTTCTGCAGATAAGGCTTCTATAGAAAAATTAATTCACTTTAAAAATACATATTAAAATTATATGTTCTGAGTTTATGACATATGAAAAATATAGGGCTATTTATGACGCAAACACTTTCCAAGTTTCATTTCGATACATTTATTATTGTAGGAGTTATTCAGTGAACCACGAATAACACGCGCACACGCACACTCGCGCACAAAACTTGCACTTGACATGACAGATTAATTTTTTGTTAATGGGCATTTTGCCATATAACACATAATTACCCATCTCTTATTTCAAAACTTACAGCTACGCGTACTTTACAAAATCTGAACAAATTAATTTAAAACATGTCTATAACGTCATAAAGTGTGTAATAACGTCTACGCGTATTTAAAATGATTCTTACTGCATTGTTCTATTGCAGGAATATCCCCTCCACGTATAAAAAAAATTTGTCTACATGCCGTAATATGAAGTTACATTTAGTGCTGCTAAGTTTTTCGTTTCATAGAAATTAGGTAAACTGTGCGTGTTTATCTAAAAGAGAGGAATATGAGTTAGTCAGAAAATGGTTTTCACTCTACGTGGGATTATCCTCTGAACCTTTTTTGCTTTTAGAATGACTACTGGGGCATCCGCAGACATGTTTAAGCTTTCTTTCCGAGTGGGAACTCTCTTCACAGCAGTACAGTAGTGTCCTGTGAGGAAAACAACAACTGAATAATAACTGTAGTAGGCAAATAAGAAAACAAGTGAAATATATTTTCCTCGGAAATGAGGAGTTACAAGTGCAATAAAAATCTAACAAAAAATAAAAATACAGGATGACTACGAAACAGAGTTAAGAGTTAAGATTTTTAGAGTTAAGAGTAAAAGTCAAGAGTTTTTAACCTCAATGATACACTGAATGATTGTAAACGGCAATGGGAAGAACAATCAGAAAGAATGTCATATTCAGTACTGGGCAAACAAATATGCAAAATAAACCTACACGAAATACACCTATGGCTTGATCCACGAAGATACGGCTGGAGGACCTTTGAACGTGGAAGAAACAGCTTCTTTGCTTACACCTGGGTTAAAGAAGCAGAAGAAGCGACTTTCTGAGTTGACTAAATACAGCCAGAAGACACGATAGCTATTTATAAAATTTTATGAACTTGATAGTTAGGTAGTGACTGCTCACCGATAATTTGCTCTTACAACTTCCATCCGAATAACCATTTTTTAAAGCGTGTATATACTACAATCGACTAGAGTTGATTTCCCCTAATGAAAGATATAATATTAATTTAAAAAGAGATAATATTACTTTTTTTTTATTCTTAATTACAGGGACTAGCGTGCTGAGGATATTGAAGGAAAAATGATATCAACATTAAACAACCCACTTTTGGCAAAATGTTGTTGAACGTAAAATCGTAAATTAAATACGGAATGAGAAGTGGAAGAGGTGTTGTTGCGTGAATTGTTAGTGATTGAGATCCGCCTATCTAAGCCAGATTATTATATTCCTAAACACAGAAAGTAAACGGGATTACATTCACTCGAGGTTAAGTAGAATTCGCAGCTCCACGAATGAATAAATTTTATGTATAAAGCGAGATCTCTTCCACTGAACCTACCCTGATAAAATTTAATATATTTAAAGCAGACTGATAACAGCCTGTTTGAGGTAAAGGTGAATACTTCATATTATCTCTCATTATATTTTTCTTTTATTTCTTCTTCTTCTTCAACCACTAAGTACTAGATGAATTAACTGTTCCGGTTATTAAGATCTAGTCATCTCTTACATTGCCATATCACGTATTAGCCTCAGTGTAACGTTCTTAACTATGATTTTATTCTCCGAAAACATCAGACAGACAGTACACAACAACCATTACGCCTACACGTTAAGAACGACAAATTGAATTAATGCTATACAGGAACATTTAAATATTATACCTATTAAAAGTTACACTTTAATCCGACGCAACGCTGTAAGTTGTATAAACAATGTACTACGATGATAAATATACATATATAAATTATAACATGCATAAAAAATATTGAACATCCTGTCCTGTTTGAAAACTAACAATCTTAGACAAGTATCACCTGATGTAAAGTCATAAGGGTGGGGAATATGTGCGCGCGTTGTTAAAACTCTGCAAGTTACTAGTATGTGTGATGCCAGTTCAGACAGGCATACTAAACGCGTGCAAAACGATATATTTTCGTTAAATTGTGCGAAACGAATTATTGTACCCAAAACGGTCTATATCATCGGGTTGTGCAAAATAGTGCGATAGTGCGGTAGTGTGTATTCGCGATAGTGCGAATTCGTGCAAGTATTAAGCCACAGTATAAATTATTTGTTTTTTATTTCAATATACAAATAATTATGAAGTAATAAAAAACACTCCCGTGAAGTGAAAAGTGTCGTAAATAAAAACCAATTATCGCATTTGCTAAGAGAGTTCTACAAATGATGACAATCCTCAATATAGACAAATAATTTTGTATATTGCAAAATTGGTGCCAAATAACAATCGTTGACAAGCCCAGTGTTTAATCAATTCTCGACAGGTTTGTAACGCCAGTTAACTCAAGCGATAACTAGTTATAGAGACGTTCCACAACCACACACGCAGATACCCTAGCACACGAAACCATGAACACACACACGAGGGTAAAGTCATTTACAACATCAGGTGACAATGATCAGAATTATTTCAATAAAAAAAGAGAGACAATTAAATAAAGACAATAATGAATCAGTTAAAAGTATAAATATGTAAATATTTGTTTACATTGTAAATAGTAAAGTTTATATAACTTTTTAATTCAAGAATATAAAGTAAGAAATTTGATATAAAAGTTTAATGGACACGATAAGCATTTAAATTCTTGGAATGCCCTCTGTTCTTATTAAAATGATGTTGATCAGAATTTTAAAATGTTAAATTGGTACTTGTTATTTGTCAGTAATCCCTTAATATCTGTAAGGCACCCAAATTAAAAGTAAATTTTGTTGTCACAGTACAGTATTACAGAACGAGATTTGTAATAAGTGTAAATTATTTTAAATTATTGAGGTTATTTTAGTTATTTTTCTCCAATAAAACAATTACTGTATATATTTAAAAAAAAAGATAGAATATTATCTTTTTTCTTCTGTTTCTTAATTACAGAGACTAGCCTGGTAAAAATGTTGGAAGAAATTGATATCACCAAAAAACAACTCCAATTTTCGCCGAAATGTTGCTTGACGTAAAAGTGTAACTTAAATAAGGAAAGAGAAATTTGGGAGGGGAGTTGTTGCGTGCATTGTTACTGATTGAGATCCGCCTATCTCAGGCAGCTTATTGTATATTCCCATAACATAGAAGGTAAACAGGGTTAAATTTAGTGGAGCTTCAGGCGAATCTACACCACGATAAATGAGTGAACTTTACGTAAAGTGACCACTCTTCCACTGAACTATCCCGTGGTTTTGATTAATAAATTGATGTATTAAATTAGATTGATGATAGCGTGTTTGAGGTAAAGTTGAATATTTAATGTTATCCCTCATTATACTTGTCTTTTATTTCACCAAATTCTTCTTCTTCTTCTTCTTCTTCTTCTTCTTCTTCTTCTTCTTCTTCTTCTTCTTCTTCTTCTTCTTCTTCTTCTTCTTCTTCTTCTTCTTCTTCTTCTTCTTCTTCTCCTCTTCAAGGACTAGATTATATAAACCTGTTCCGGCACCCATCTCATCCACGTCTCTTCTACCAATGGCTTTATAGTTCAGCGCCGCTTTCGACAATTGATCCTCTGTCATCCTTTGCAGATGATCCCACCATTGTCTTCTGTAAATTCCAATAATTTCATTTACGTCCTTTACTTCGAGTTCTGCTCTGATATCCCCATTACCTACTCTATCTAGCAATGTATAATTTAAAGTATTTCGAAGGAAATGCATTTCAGCACTCTGAATCTTGCCGCTTTTCTTTTTTGTCATGACCTACGCCTCACAATACTTTAAAATATTTGTAGCATCCAAAGCAGCCTCGGAGTAAGAACTGAAAATTGTGGCAATACTTCCTTCTATTGAGTAAAATCTTTCCTAGTAAATCTGCTTCCACTCATTATCTAAGCAGTTGGTACTATAGTGGCAATCAGTACAATCTTCGACCAAACAAATATTTCAGACTTCCCTGATATCCACACTTACACGACGACTTCACTTACACATCCATTGACTTAACAAAACAATGAACATTCATTTTCGTAATTGTGCTCTAAAGTTCATCGAGACCGACGTTTCTGACCCAGAAAGAAAAGCTAATTGTCTTAGATCCATTATTTTATAGAACTTCAAATGGAACTTCAAAAGGTTTATTTTTGTTTTTAGCATAACTTCACACTATGTTTTTAATACTTCCAAAATTAAACTGAATCTTTGGCACAAATTTGTATCTTAATCGGAGTCAAACCGTTAAAAATATGAAAGTCTAAACAACAGAAATGAGACGTCCGTGCTAAAACTGAACTATGTAAAACAGTTCCGATTTAACAAACGTGTTCCTAAACTAGAGAACTAGAGACCGTCTGGTAACTGGGATCTCAGCAGACCATGATAACGATGGTCGCTGACAGGGAGATGATCATACCATGAAGTGGCGAAGATGAAGAAGTTACTGATCTGACACCAAAATTACCCACAAAATTGTTAAAAGATATTTTCATATCACTTGGCAATCTGATCCAACATATACCTACATCGCCATCTACAGATAATCCTGTCACCGCTGTATGATTAGCAAGTCTGCAGCGTGTAACGTATTTGAAGTACAAAATTATTTAACATTAGTATAGAAGGGATGAATAGTCTTGTGATTTTAGCTCGTGATCAGACCTCAGTGTAAATATGAAAAAAAATTGAAAGTGACAGACTACACATTTGTCTGATTTCCTGTGATGACTCATAGCCTTTATACTAAAATGTTTAAGACAGAAACCAATAAGACAGAGCACGTTACAAAGGGAACGATCATCAAAACTATAAGAAGGGCCATGTCTGTTGTTCATATAAGGGCGATTTCGATATCCAAGACGATAATACAATCTCTTATAAGTTTCGCTACATAAATTATTACAAAAAATGATTCCTCCGGGCCGGATTTGAACCAGCGACCTATGGATTACTGCTTGTCGTGCACACCGACTACAGTCCACCGCTCTACCAACTGAGCTACCAGAGGTGTTTGTGAAAGTACTATGTATATTTATATTCATAAATCATTTTGTCCTTTTGTTCATTTTATGTTTACCTACTTGTCTACTTTCTGCTGTTGTCGGTGTTTCTCTCTCCTTCGTACCTCTGTCTTATTCCGAATATTTATATAAAGTGTGTAGTTCATAAAGTCCTTACAGCTACTTTACTTAGTCAGAACTGTTGACAGTACAACGTTGCGTAGACCAGTGCAATGTTATTAACATAAAGTACACACAAAATGTGAGTTCAGTAACCTTATAAATTTACATACGTCATTGTCTCTGTCTTCCATACGTACGTTAAACTCTTGCACACACTGACGCATAGACAAACATTAATCCGTACATACATATCAATTTCTCTAACACGATAATAATTAACAGTAAGAAGTATCAAAGATCATTAACTTAAGAAATTAAATATGTTTCTCCAATTATTCTTGTCTCTTGTTTCCTTCAAATTATCCTTAAAAACTCTTAATTCTCCTATTCAAAACAATAAGATACACATTTGAGATGAGAATCTTCTAGACCGTCAATAATAATACACTGTCAAAAGATCACCTGCTGTCTTACACCTCCTCCGCATCTTCATCATATTGACAATATCTTCAGTTGTCTATTGCTGAAATATTGTCATGTTCTTTTGCAGAAATCAAGCTTCTGCTGCTTTTGTTATTTCCCCTTCAAATACCTTCCATTTTTCAAGAATGTAATTTTTCTGTCGTGCCTTTACGCTTAATTTCATATGTAATCTTATCGAAAGACTCTTGGGGTCTCACTGACGTTTGTAATTTTTACTGTATTCCATCTTCTCTTTGTCATATAAATTTGTTTCCTCGTCAGCTACAGCTCACTCCTAATCAGCAAAAGGTTATAATCTGAGTCTATATCTGCTCCAGGATGGCCATTTTTATCTGGTTCCTACGCTCCTTACTCGCCAGTATATAGTCTTAACTGATAACGTTCAATATCGCCTGGCGTGGTAGTACATATTCTTCTTTTGGGTTGCTGGAAGAGGACATTATGATGAGGTTGTGAGCTTTACAAAAGTCAATAAACTTAGATCCTCGCACATTACGCTTTGCTAGTCCCCTACAGTACCTCCATCCATTCTCCTTTATCTATTATACTCTCCAACCACTGTATTCCAGTCTCCCAGAATAGTAAGATTAGCCCTGTCTCCAACTTCCAGTAGGACTTGTCAATCTGATCGTATATATCCTCTAACTATTCGCCTGGCTAATCTGTAGTTGGCAAATAAACATGAACTAATACCATACCTCTAGGCATTGGTTAATTTTTATTATTATAATTATCTCACTTCAAGCCCAAATGCTAATCAATGTGAACTAAATTTCTTTTTAATATAAAGCCAACTCCTCTACTTTGCTCTTTGTTTCCTGAGTACAGAATCCTGAAATCACCGCTCAAAAATCCCCACTGTTCTGCCACGTAACCTCGCTTATTCCAAAAAGTGTCTAAGGTCAATCTATCCATTTCCAACTTCAGATTTTCCAGTGTTTCAAAATTCATCATAGACCATACGTTCCACGTTGCGATTCTTTACATATTTCTTTCTAATATTTGTTTATTTTTGTAATATTTAATATTTCTAATATTTTTAATATTTTTCTTTTCCGTTAGTTGCAATAGTTTCATCAAATATTATGATGTAAGATGGTTATAAAGACTTTGCAAAATACGTAGAAGTAAAACAAAATAAATTCTTGGATAGGGAGAAACCGAATTAGAGAGAGAGAGAGAGAGAGAGAGAGCAGTCAGACAATGGAGGAAGTACACGTAATAAGGCCAATTGATTACTGAATTCTTTAGTGAACTGGAGATTAAATGTGTTCAAGTTGAGATAGTCAGTGAATGATTTCAGCTTTCACAGTCACCTCTGTCACCTCTGGTAGCTCAGTTGGTAGAGCGGTGGACTGTAGTCGCTGTGTATAACAAGCAGTAATCCATAGGTCGCTGGTTCAAATCAGGCCCGTAGGAAATAATTTTATGTCAACGTTAACGCAGCGTTTTTCAACCGGACACCAAGAAGGAATTCAACAATCAAGTAACATAGACGATTTTTCAAATACACATTCATTTGAGTTTAAAGCAATATATAACTAAATAATTTAGGCATCTTTAATTTGTATCGTACCAATATGCAGAGAGAGAGGGAGAGAGAGAGAGAGAGAGAGAGAGAGAGAGAGAGAGAGAGAGAGAGAGAGAGAGAGAGAGAGAGAGAGAGAGAGAGAGAGAGAGTTGGAGTGAGAAGAGGGCAGGCAGGCACTAGAGGAACTACATGTACAATGTAAAAAACGATAAAATGATTACTGAGATGTATAGTAAAAAGAAGATTAAACTGATCAAGTTGAGATATAATCAGTGAGTGGTATCAGCTTTCACAACAACCTCTGGTAGCTCAATTGGTAGAGCGGTGGACTGTAGTCGGTGTGTATAACAAGGAGTAATATTTGTTACCTTTCATAGTCCCTGGTTCAAATCCGGCCCGGAGGAAATGTCTTTTTAAATTACTTACTTATGTAGGAAGAGAAACGGTTAGTAGTCAGAGTACCCACCGTAAGGAGTTATTTTTCATATCCTTATGCTGATAGTATTATCTGAACATTGAGGTCAGTTGAGTAGTGTTCGTTTGAGCTGTTATTTCACTAACGATAATATACCGACATACTTGAGTATATAAGTTGTTTTTCATATGAATTTACATTGTAAACGTTAAATGTGTGTGTTATACTCTAAAAGTCCGAACATGTACATGAATAAAGTACACTTATACATGTTTGAAATTAGCAATCTAATTCAAACAATATATTGGCAATGTATTATCAATGTTTGTTGACAACATATTGTATCCGAGACAGATGTAATGTCATCCATTTCGCATGAAGCCTAAGCCAATTACTTCTTTGGCATTTGTATTCTAGCATTCATTAAACACAGCCATATCACTGTAATCACTGTCAAAAGTAGTAGCCCCACACGCGCGCGCGCGCGCGCATACACTTGCATTGCACATGCTGTTCTCCACTGTCAAACTTTAAATTAAAGTTTGATCACACTTTAAGTTACACATTTAAGCCATGTTAAGAAAAAATTCGGAGGAATTAGGTTTAGTGGACAGTGGTCGAAGGTCTGTAACACAGGCGGTGTCTGCTTGATTTCTACTTCGGGAATAATTAAAATTTGACTTCTTTCTCTTATAATGTAATGAAAAGTTAGCTCCAATATGCAGACTTATACAAAATTCCTCTATACGCTAGAGAGGATTTAGTTGCGGTTGAAACGTAGGACTCATACACCTGTGAGAGGATCTCTTATTTCACACCTCAGACGTATACGCAGGAAGGTCGCTTACTACATTAGACAAATAAGCTTGGATGGTTGGAGTAAAATGTTGAAATTTCCTATCAACCAATATTTCAAATCACGTTAGTGAAGCGAATTTAATAAAAGTTTTGTAAAATCTACCTG
Source organism: Magicicada septendecula (assembly GCA_034769895.1). Lineage (NCBI taxonomy): Eukaryota > Metazoa > Arthropoda > Insecta > Hemiptera > Cicadidae > Magicicada > Magicicada septendecula. The sequence goes on from CM068370.1 coordinate 348,020,365, forward strand.
TCTTACAAACGTGTTTAATTTCATATTTAAAATTTATACTTAAATCCTTGTTATTCTAAATGTGTACATTACACAACCAATACCATATTTTCTTCTAATCAGCAGACAAACTAACCCTCCATCATTCCTCCTCCACCCTAACCCTCCACGTTGGGGGGATGTGAAGCGAGAATAAATCTTTTTCTTCAACTTACTTAGTTCTTATTTACTTTACGCTTTTACACCCACCAACATTACGTTTCGTGAAAATTGGAGCAATTTGATTATTTGCTATTACCAATTTTCACGAAACGTTTTCAGCAGCTTGGCTCCAGTAAATTATTAAAAGAAGAAAAAAATACGACATTATCCCGCTCTTGAAAAAAAAGTTTGTTTTATTGGCGAAGAAATAATTTTCTGTTGTGGGGAGTAAAGTAGTTATAAGCTTTCGATAAAAAGGTTAGTCGGACAAAAGACGTAAGAACACTTATGGGATAGCAGGCATCGATTTTTGACTGGTGCGCGTACTAAAAGTGTGAGTCAATCGATGGAGAAGGAGAAGTTTATTTTACTGAGGGTAGGTCTTGGGGGAGGTAAATTATATTTTAAAAGGAGAAATCCAATTTTTCCTGCCTTTTGTTAAAGAAACAAAATGAGACTATGTTGTCTCTAAGTATTACAGTAATCTATTAATTAATAAAGTCTTTACTATTGGAGAATAACTTTTACATCTGCTGGCTGCTTAAATCAAAATATAAAACATCTTAAATCATTAATATTCTTCAACTGCGTGACTTAAAAGTTTTTAGAATTTTCTCAACATTCCACTTTCTGCAATCCATTGTTATCTATCACCATCTACTTTAGAGACTGCAAACCTGTCACATGCACTACTAATGATCTGGCACTACTTTTGAATATTACTATATCACCAATTACTATTATTTTGTTTTACTCTTGTCATTCCTTTCTCTTCCGTGTTTCATGCGTCCAAATTTTCTTGCAAATTTCGATTTCAATTTTCATTAACACCACATCAGGTGCAAAGTTCCCGCTGAAATATTCTCTTCCTTTTTCATATTCAGGTGATTCCCTTCCCTTTCAGTTTTTAATTGTTGCACAACACATATCCAATAGTCTCGCCAACTTAAAAGGTTTTATTACGCTCTAGAAGTTTGTTTCATCCACACCAAGGGACTTAAAGATTTATTCCTAGGTAAGCCAATATGAGGTTAGAAAATACTATAAATGAGTAGAATATGGAACAGGCCTATGTAAAAATTATTATCTTTCCTTCGTTCTATTGTTATACTCAGTGGCGTAACTACGGTGGGGCATGTCAACTACTAAATTCCATAATCACTTAACGTAAGTCTGTAAGCAAGATACGAGTGCTGAACTAAGACTTATAAACAATTGTCAAAATTAAAGGAATTACATACAATATTCGTAAATTAATAAAATATAGTTTTCTCAATAATGAATTCTTTTAATAAATTTTTCTTAATAATGATAAGGAACCAACGTTCAGTGAATAACGTACGCATTTCCACCCAAAAAATAGCAATTGCACACGCGCCAGAAAACTGAGGCAGAGCCCAATCTTCCTTTATCTTTTTCACCCAGACATTTACTTTCTTTATAGTCTGTACAGGTTGTTTGTGTCATGACTCCTCTAGTCTAATACCTCTGTGGTTTGAACTGTCGTTTTAGCACAGGTGAACTAGCAGTTTCTTCACTTTAATTCGGAATAAATGAGAATATTTTAATGCTGGTTTTTATATAAAAAAATTACTTTACATGAACTGTAATATTTAATATTATTAATAATAATTTATTAATAATATTATTATTAATTTAATAATATTAATATTTAATAATTACTAACACCACGATATTTAATATTTGTAGCTTGGTTAATTTTTATCAAAATTAAATTTGAGAATTCTCAACTTATCAGGAAATACATGAGTTTTAAATGATTTGCTTAAAACATTCTCGGGAAAACATCCTTATATTAAAGTGCAAAGGAATATTAAAACCGGGGGTTTTCAACATATCTTCAGAATGCTATTTCCACAAAAGTTACTAAGAATACGAATTTAGAATTACAGTGATTTCTAATGATATGAAATTTATTAGCTTTAATCTGATTAACAATTAAGCAATTAGCAATTTCATATACATTTTCATCCCTTATACTTCACGTTACTATTAAAAAAACTTGAAGACGCAAAACGAAACTTTTTACAGTAAAAAAGGATATTAAATTCTCTTTGATTGTGACATTTTTATACGACAATAATTGGTTAAGTTACGAGCATAATGCGGAATCACTTAATTATCTTGAACTTCATCATTATCTTGAATGCGTTACCAGTTGTTTACAATGTATACAACAAGAAAACTATAAGATGTTACAAATATTTTGTTTATCCTTCCTTGGAGTACATTATAAATAAAACTATAAAATAAAAAAATATAAAACAAATATATTGGCATGGCCGTATTTGCAGTTGTCCTACTGGTAATTATTTTGCAGTAAAACCACGATATTTAATATTTGTAGCTTGGTTAATTTTTATCAAAATTAAATTTGAGAATTCTCAACTTAAAAGGAATTACATGAGTTTTAAATGATTTTTATGAAAAATTTTATAAAATGCATAGTTCCAAATAAATGGAGTTTTAACCTCATCTACCCCCATTTCGAGGATGTTGTTCCAACTCATTTTGCTGAACCTTTAGTACAAATTGATATATTTACTCCCAATCTTTCTAAGCGATTATTTACTGCAATAATAGTTACATAAAATACACACTTAAAAGTTTGTTGCCCACGCTATTAGCGGCCTTCAATTTGGCCCTCGACAGTGCTGCTTATGAAACATCTAGTCTCTAATATATTGCAACATTACTATTATATAATGACATTTCTGTTGTAATTCCGTACGCAACTGTAATGTATAGTTCGTCGGCCAGTCGTAAGATTTCTGTGTGCGTTACGTTCAGTATTACTGATGTACGATCAATCTTTTTGTTAGTAAAAAGAGTAAGATTTTAGTGGCATGAAATAAATTTATTAATATAAAAAAAAAACATTTATTAACATTATAACTAGTTAGATGTGTTTGATTATTAGAAGTATTAATTAGTTTGTTCAAAAGGTTTAAAAGCAACGTTTAAATTCTCTTGGAGCACTGGTAGTTTACCTCTCACTTACCACTGATTATCGTTGTCAATCTTCCAAAATAGGCCCTGTAATACACTGAAATGGCACAACACAGTTTATAAAATATGTCACAAGTGTATTTGTGTATGCACAGTAAATAAAATGATTTTGTATATTTGATAATGTTTTGAAGTTCAAATATTGGCCGCTCGTTCGCCGTACTGCCACTTTGGAAAATAATTGCTCTGTTAATATTTTCGTTATTGCCTACTTTGAAATGAAAGACTGATTCAAATGTAAGTAAATTTGTATTTTATTAACAATAAGTTAATTTCAATTAGAACGCTTTAATTTATAAACATCAAAAAATAAGTTAGCTAGTTACCGAGATTCTTAAAGCTCAGGGCTGGTAACACTGATTATTCATATTGTATGGTGCTAACCTTGTTTGGTTAGTTCTTTGTTTACAATTACCAAAAGTCGTGAATTCTTTTAGTTAACAAGATACAGGATACAAAAATGCTAAAATACAACAATAATGTATTATAGAGAGTGATTACAAATCAAGAAAACAAGTTTAATTATGATATTGAAAATTATCGTATTTGGTCCACCTGATATCAACTCGCAGGTTATGTTGTGGAGTGTACGACACGATTGAAATTGCTGTGTCGGAATAATATTACTTGGATGATTATTAATAACAAAATATATAATAATTACTTCATAAACTAATTTCAATTGAGTATATACAAGCTTGTCTAATTTTAAAGCACAACTCAGTATGACTGTTACACCTTTCGTAACGTGTAGGTTAGATTGCCACTTACTCTAAGTCAGTTAATAAAATATTTAAATTGATGGCATTGAAATCTTATAACTATACATAATATTTATTCATGGTAAGTTCATTGTTTATTAACTGTAATGATAGTTCTCGGTATTATCTATAAATGAATTGACTTCGTATTAGTTATAGTCAAGTTAGCATCTAGATTCAACCTTGTTTACACCAATGTTGGTTATAGTATTAAATTCAATTGTCATCTCCTTCGAAAATCAATAATATTCTAGTTAAATGAATAAAATTGAGAACTTCTGTTCAATTGTACTGGTTACTTAACAATTATTATTCAGTTTAGCCATGTACAACTGTACTTGACTAAAGTAGTACCAACGTAAAAATTTATTATTTGGTAAATATTAGATTTCATTAAAATATCACTAATACTAGGTACTCCCTTAATTTCCCACTCATCATTGCCGAATTATACACTGGCAATGGTTGGTTTATTATTTCACATCACTCGTTGCACTTCACTCGCTATATGTTATACACTTTAGTGAGGTTAGATTTACTTGTTTATACTAGGGAGCGCGCACATTTTTTAAATTTTGTTCCCGTCGAAGACTCGTTCCGTTCACTATTATGGTCAGTTAGCTAGTAGTCCTTTCTTCGAAGTCGCTGTCGGCGTCTCATGAAATCAGCTCTTCCTATTGGTTGAAAATCTGTTAATCTCGTACCCATATGCCTTAATAAATTAAGAAATTTTATTTCTTAGCATCGGTCTTTGGGTTTGAGAGTACGGCGATGATGCTATCAATTCTTTTGGAATTGAAGGAAAACTTATTATCGTTTATAATTTCTTAGTACATTTCGGATTAAGAAATTAATGGTATCACTATTTTGCGAATGCTTGGCTCTTTATTTTGAGTCCACTCAAGCTATAAATCCGTTATTATCCTAAATAACTTTCTGATAATGCACTTTTCGTGGTTCTTAATTATACATAAGTCTTTTTCCACTTTATTTTAACATAATATATTAATTCTAACACTCATTGTAGATATTTAGAGTCACTTTTCTCTTAATAACTACTCCTAAAATACTAAAATATGTACAATTTTTTCAAATGCTTTTCAGGCGTGTATGCCCTATATGTCCTTGCATTTATATTTACTAATTCTAATACATATCTTATAATAACACATTTCTTTGAGGTTTATCTTGTACCTTAAATATTCATACATCTTTTGTGAAGCTTTGTTTCCATTAATGGTGCTTCATTCATTTACACTGTATGGCTTTAATACACCATGTCATAGTTCTGTCATATTGATATACATATTTTATTATTATTTGTGCTTTATGGATGTATTTTTATCCATTAAGGTGTTCTTAGACTTTGTCTACTGGTTGTCTTGTGTGCATAATACTTCCTGCTGTGTTAATTATTCATAATTCTCAGTAGGATTGCTATTTACATCTAGTCCCATTTAACGTGTATATTTGTTTATTATTATTTTCATATAAATTTATGTATTTAATGTCTGTTAAAGGTTCTCAAAGAGGTATTGAGTATTCTAGTTACTACTGTCAAACTATTTTCCTCTCCTTTATTAAGTTTAAGTGAGTATTTTATGTAACTCTGATAGTCACCTTGTGTTTTGTAATCTGGCTATGGTTTGTTTAAGCAATATAGAGTATATAATTGTGTTTCTTAATTCATACTGGGTTCACTATGTTACACATTTATCCTAGTTTGGTTGTTGATTTGAATAATTACTTTTGTCTGCATTTTTCTAATTGTTATTTGTTATTCTGTGTTGCAGATTCTGTTCAGTTGAGGTTATGTGTATCTCACTGATTTGACAACAATGCTTACTTGGATTTGTTCATTTTCTTGCTTAATTCTTATATTTTTACTATGATATGTTATTACTATTATCTAGTACAATATTTTCCTTATTTTACTTGTATTATATACTATTTGTTCACACATTATGATTTAAGTCTTACTTGTTATTGTCATACATATTATGTGTTTACATTTGGGTTTGGGTAAACTGTTTTGTTTTTCTACTACAGGTTGTCTTATCTTTAATACATTAATAATTACATTCTGTATTGGTTTTACCCTTCACTCTCTTGATATTTAAACATATATCTTATTAAGGATTTTATATTCAACTTCAGTCATTATTGAGCAATTATTTCTCTCTCTATTATCAGTACATTTGTGGTCTTTTTATCTTTTTATTTTATTATATTCTTGTTTCATAAATCATACACTAATTGTTTGTGTTGTTTATTTGGGGTTGATATCTATCTTTGTTAACACTTCTTATCTTCATCTTCCATAAACATTGCACTTCTATTGTTTGTGTTGTTTAGTTTGGGATTGTGATATTTTAGTATTAATCGATGCACTTATATAAGTCACTCACTATTATTGTTTGTGGCTGCTTATTAGTTTGTCGACACTTTGTTCTTGGTCACCTTGTTTCTTCTTCATGTTCTTCCTTGTTGTGGGTATAATGATTCACTTATTTGGCATTCTTCATACATGCATTATTACCTTCTTATTAGTTGGTTATTTGCTTCATCTAAAAATACTTTCCTTATTTATTGTATCTTCCTCACACTGGTAATGTTATTGTCTTGTTCCTTGTTAAATATTTTTCATTGTTTATTAAACATTTTTCTTCTTCTTAATTATATAAACTTTTCCTCTTCTTATATACAGATTTCTTCCTCTTCTTATGTACAGGTTTCTTCTTCTTCTTTTATATACGTTTTTTCACTTATATGGTATTTTCCCTCACTTATATTATATGTCGTTTCAGTTATATGATATGTTGTTTCACTTGTATGATATGTTCCCTCACTTATATTATGCCTCACTTATATGATAGGTTCCCTCACTTATGTCATCTATTGTCTCACTTATATGATGTGTTCCCTCACTTATATGATCTATTGGGTCCTGGTTGATAACGTATTTGTTGGTTTTATATTTTTCCTCTTCTGATAATACTGATGATGCTTTCAATTATATTTCTTCCTTCTATGGTGTTGACTTACTTTGACATTATTTATCCATGGATATACGCTTGGTTTTGATATTTTAGAGGTTTTTTGGTCATGTTGGCTTAGACATGTACATAGTAGATTCTTATTCTAGGTATTTGATATCATTTATATGTAACTACAATTTTGATACGTTACATATGCCTTCCTATAAGGATTGATTAATTCTGAATCCCTATACTAACTTAATGAAGAATTTATCAATTGTTGTACTCTCCTTCATAATGAATCTTCTGTTCTTCTTATATCCTTCCATTTTATTTTATGAATCATATATTATATTTTTCCTTTGTATTTGTCTCCCCCTAGACTATTTAACTCCCTAATTCCCTAACATTTTTAGCTGGGGCAGTTCAGAGTAGCTCCTTTGGCATACATTCTCTGCTGGCCATACTAACATAAAATAAATTCAGAGGTAAATCATCTCTGTTCAAAATATAAATAATTGCTGGAATAATTCTTCAGTCAATTCATATCATAAAATAAAAGTAGTCAATCTTCCGACTAATAATAAACATTCTTGGGATTACTTCACGCATTTGCGGTTTATGCATAATTATATTCTTCTCTTCTTGATTCATCTTAACTTAATCTTCATATATTTCTCTAGGATAATTCCGTTTACAGTTCTTCATTGGTATCTTCTCATGATTCTCTTCTTTAGTATGTTATTTTCATTATTCTTTGGTATCAATTAATCTTTCTTTTGGTAGTCCGCTTTATATCACTTTATATTCTTCTGTATCTTCTTTTACCCACATATCTGTGTCATATTCTACTTAATAGGCTCTCGTTTGGTTTTGTTTCATGCCTCGTATATTGTATATCCATTTTATAATAATATTCATTTACTTTTCTCTTCCTCCTTCTCTTGTAATCTCATCGTAGATTAAGTACGGGTAAGATGTTATTTACTGGTTGACTGGCTCTTGGAATTATTTTTATTTATGTGCCAAGTTGTTATGTGTCGGTCTCGTATTTTATTCTTCTTCTTTTTAGGTACGGGTAAGATGTTAATTACTGTTGACTGGCTCTTGGAATTATTATTTTGCCATAGTTGTTATTTGTCCGTCTGGTATGTTTCATTCTTCTTAATGTACGGGTAATATGGTAATTACATTGTTCATCACATTATACATTATTTCTTTTTGTACACATTATTATATTATTATTTTAGTAGCTTGTCAACACTCATTTTTATATTCATAATTACCATTTTCACAATTAATATCATCAGTAAGTATTTTTCACTATAATATTCTGGCTTTTCATGTTAGTTAATCTTCAATATACTTCTTCAGTGAAGTTTGATTGTAAATTCCCTTGATTCTTTTTGTCATTGGGTCCTGTATTTCATAAGTATTATTCATGTTATCCTTTGTTACAGTATATGGGCCCGTGTAAAGCAGCAATAATTTCTTGGCAATTCCTTCAATAGCACTTGGGAGTTCTCTGTTTCTCAATAATACTTTATCTCCCACTTTGTATGTGATTATTTTAGGTTGCAATTTTTTGTATTTAACTCTGAGCTTTTCTGCTCGCTCCACTGCATTATTATAGAATTTTAATTGATTAAACTGGTATTCATTTCCTTGCGGAAAAATAACCATCTCGGTTATTTCTCTGGGTGGTCTCTTTTCAAACATAGCTGTGTAGGGTGTTTCGTTTGTCGATTGATGACATGCTAAATTGATAAAATCTTCTACTGGGGATAAATACTCTTCCCATCTCCGTTGTTGCTTATAGCAATATGTCCTCAATATTCTTCCCACCTCTCTTAGGACTCTTCTTTCAGCAGGATTGCTGTTTGGATGGTATACAGAGGTTTTGTATGTTTTTACACCATGGTTTAGTAATGTATCTTTCCATTTTCTTCCTCTGAACTGTGTCCCGTGGTCCGTGATTATGGACTTAGGTTTTCCAACTTCTGGGATGTATTTTAGTATGATTACCTCCAACAGTTTGTTTGTAGTGGCTCTATTTATGGCGTAGAGCTTGGTAAATTTGGTGTAGTGGTCAAAAATTATTATTATGAATTTATACTGATGTCTTCCGCCACTACGCGGGAATGGTCCACAAATATCCACAAACACTTTCTCTAGTTTTTCAGCAGAGGTAATAGGTATCATAACTCCCTCTTTTTTCTCATTATTGCATTTTACCAGTTGGCATAAATGACAGTGTTTGATATATTTTCTTACTCTGCGATTCATGTCTTTGAAGTACACATGCTCTTCTAGTGCTTTAACCACCTTTATGGCTCCCATGTGTCCCTACCTTAAATGATAGTCTATAGTAATTTCTTTCTCAGTGTTTTTTGGTACTAGGATCTTCCACTGGTTATTTGACTCTCTTGTTTTTATGAACAGTAAATTGTCATGCACACAATAATATGAAGTAATTTTGTCGTCTTGTTCTGCTAATCTTTGCAATATGTTCTTGATTTTGGGATAATTTTGATGATGTAGTTTAAGGTTGGTTATGATATTTGCTAACTCTGTTTTGTCCTTTAATATGTGATATACCTTGGCAATGGTCTCCTTCTCTCCATCGAACGTTTGATCCTGTATGTTCACCCTGGATAATACATCTGCTGCAATGTTGCTTTTTCCAGGAACATATTCCCATTGGATGTTGTATTCTTGAAGTGTTAGAGTCCACCTTGTTAGCCTCCCATGTTTTAATCGGCAGTTCTTTAAAAACGAGATTGACTTGTGATCCGTTCTTACTGTCAGCTGGTATCCTAGAACGTATGTTCGGAATTTCTCACATGCGAACACTATGCTGAGGAGTTCCTTCTCCGTTGTGTGGTAATTGCGTTCACATTTATTAAGTGTCCTACTGGCAAAACTGATTACTAGATGATTGCCTTCCTCATCTTCCTGGTATAATATGGATCCCAGACTTACATCGCTTGCATCACAGTTCATAAAAAAGGCTTTATTAAAGTTTGGGTGGTGTAACATCACAGTGTTTAGAAATTTCTCCTTTATCATTTGGAATGTGGTGTCCTGTTCGGGTGCCCATCTCCACTTATCTTTGGATGAAAGTTGTTGTGCGAATTTAGAAGTTAGCTCAGAGTAATTACATTGAAATTTTCTATAGTAGTTACATATGCCAAGAAACGATTGTAGTTGTTTCTTGTTCTTGGGTGTGGGAAAACGCTGTATAGCTTCCATTTTTTCTTGGGATGGTGTTATGCCTGTTTCCGATAAATTAAAGCCAAGAAATTGTACCTCATCAGCTATTAGTTTGGACTTTTCTAATTTGAGGGTGATGTTATTTTCATCTAATTTCCTCAATACTTGTTCCACCCTGGTGCAGTGTTCCTCCCAATTGTTGGAGGTGATGAGCAAATCATCGACATACACTGTTGTAAATTGTAGTGTATTTTGTCCTAAAATATCATCCATACATTTGACAAATACGGCTACGGAATTTACTAGGCCGAAGGGTAACCTTTTGAATTGATAGTTACGCCCTTCAAATATAAAGGCCATATACTTTCTGCTATTGGGGTGTAATTCCACCTGCCAATACCCACATACGGTGTCCCATATACTGATATATTTTATTCCATGAAATTTCTTGAGTATTTCATCGATTTCTCCAGGCGATGTCCTGTCATTGATGATTGTTTTATTAATCTCCCTGGCGTCTAGGCAGATTCTTACCGCACCATTCTTTTTAGGTACCGCCACGATTGGATTTGTGTATCGTTTGAAGTTACTCAATTCAATTATATCATCTTCAATTAGCCGTTGTATTTCCAGACGTACTGCTTCTTTTAAAGAAAAAGCTATAGGATATGACTTCCTTTTAAACTCTGCTTGGTCTTTAAATTTTCTTTCACACTGGAAGTTCTTCGCCTTCCCTGGTGTGTCTGAAAACACATGTCTATATTGGTTATAGATGTTTATTAATTCTGCAATTTGGTCATCCGTTAAATTTCTGTCGACTCTGGCTGATTGGAACTTTTTGATTTCATTTAATTTTCCTACCCATAAGGTGTCTCCCTTGTCTTGGTGGATTTTTCCATTGGTTGATGTTTGTCCCCTCTGGTCACAAACATTGTTTGATACTAGGATCTTCCACTGGTTATTTGACTGTCTTGTTTTTATGAACAGTAAATTGTCATGCACACAATAATATGAAGTAATTTTGTCGTCTTGTTCTGCTAATCTTTGCAATATGTTCTTGACTTTGGGATAATTTTGATGATGTAGTTTAAGGTTGGTTATGATATTTGTGTTAAATATATGATATTTATATATCAGATCTTCTCTGATATAATATATTACACTGTCGGGATGGGCTTCTCTGCTTCCAATTAATTCCGCCGTCCATTTAATATCACCTGAGCTCAGAGATACTTTGGCTCTGCTCATGTCAATTACTGCCGCATGTCTTCTTAATATGTCGCAGCCAATCAATAAATTAAAAGGTAGCCTGCTTGCTACCAAAAAGATCATGGGGATAGTTTCACCATTGCTAGAGATTTCTAGCTGAAGTTGGTTCCGTATGGTCTTGTTTTGTCGACCTGTTGCTCCAATTAATATAATGTTGATGATTGGTAATGTTGGTATTACGGTCTTATTCTCAGCCTGTATACGATTTAGTTCGACTTTATCTATTAACGAGACGTTTGCTCCATTGTCAATCATCGCAGTCGTATGTATTCCATTGACGTGTACTGCTACATATGCTATTTAATTGTTAATGGTATCGTCGACATTATTGTCCTTTTCTTCTAATAAATCCTTTCTAATGTTCTTCAGATAATTATTTTGAATGATTACAATTGGTTTTCCATTATTGTTCACTACGTTAGACCCAATAGATCTGTTCAGTGAGGGTGATCTTACGGTTTTCACTGCCGTTGTCCATTTAAATGCAGGTCACCATCTTCCGTGTTCCTGTCTGTCGAGTTGGGCGCGTTTTGCTCCCGTGGTTCTGGCCTGTTTCCAGCGTGATAGTCGTTTCCATGGTCTGGTCCCCGTTCAGTATCTTCACTGCTACGGCTCCTGTTAGTATTATACCCGGACTCTGGTCGCTCACCGTCGCTGCTGCTCCTGTTGTTATGTTCATGGTAACTTCGACGACCTTGGTAATATGGTTTCCCATTGTTATCACGACTAGCATGGGCATAATGTACTCTTCGGTAATTCTTGTTACCGTTGTTGTTTCCATTGTTTGGCCGGTAATTGCCACTATTATTGTTATTAGGCCGGTAGTAATTATTATTAGGTCTGTAGTTGTTATTATTATTATTTGGCCGGTAATTATTATTATTACCGTTGTAGTTATTTTGCCTGGGGTTATTATTGTCACGACCATTGTTATTAGTATTATTACTATTATTATTTGGCCACGGATTCTGGTCGTTATTAAACCGGTTTGGGTTGTTAAAATTTCCCCTGTAGTTGGGCCTATCATTGTTATTGTTGTGGTTACTATTACCGGGTCCACTCCGGTCATAATATGGTCCTGGCCTCTGTCGATTCCTTTGGTAGTATCGTTCCTGTTCGTGGTTCTCCAGGAGTGCGGACATTGCTTGGATTGTTTTTATTTATCCATTTAACCTCCCTTGTGAAACTCCTTCGTGAAAATGATATGCCAATTTGGTCACTAGGCACTCTTCTGGTATTATTGGCTCAAGATTTCTGGCCAGGCATATCTTACCTAAAAAGTACGCTGTCATTGATAGTCCAGTACTGTAATCATATTTTTCGTTACTGATGTCGTCCCGGACAATATTTTGTGTTGACTCGGACCAGTACTTTGTTTTGAAGGCCGTTTTGAACGCTGCATAGCTTTGCACTTCGTGCCTGGTCACCGTCCACCAGTTATCGTAGACATTTTTGAAGTATTCATCCAGCATTCCCTTGATGACCGTCCATCGACTTTCTCTATTTCTGGTTAATGTCTCGTCGACCCTTTCCAGGAATTCTATTGGGTTCCTCTTGTATGTCCTGAAGTCGATGCTCTCCCGGCTGTCTATGTGTGATATTCCTGTCATTGTAACTGGGTATGTTCTAATGTTATTTATTTCTTCTCGGAGATTGTTGAACTCCCGCTGCTGTTGTTCGGTCAGCCGTTCTTTGTCACTGTTCACCTGGTCTTTTACTGCATTTATTGTTGTGTTTATAGCTTCACACCTCTCTCCTAAGGTTGTGTGCGTTAGTGCCAGGTCTGCTTGTCTAAGTTCGACTGCTTCTAGTTGTCTCGTTCAGATTTCTTCAATAGTATTTATTCGGTCGTTGATGTCTGCTTTAGTCTGCGTAATTTCTTGTTTATTTTGTTCGCATTCTTGTTGTATTTCAGAGATCTCCTTTCTGATTTCCGTCACGGCCGTCTTCATCTTTTCCTCCGTTGCTTCCTTATTTTCTTCCATCTTCTTATTTATTGTCTCGATGGTTGTCTTAGCAATCTCTTCTGTCCTGCTGTTATTATCGGCCATCTGTTGCCATATTTTCTGGTTATCGAATTAGATTGCTTCGTTTTTCTTGTCGATTTGTTCGTTCAATTCATCGATTTTCTTATTGGTTTCTCCGATCTTATTTCCCAATTCTTCAGATAAATTTTCTTTGACTAATTCTATATTTTTTGTCAGTAATTCTTCCGTCTTTTTATCGGTTTGGTCTAAAGCGTCTTCCATCTTTTTCTGGCCGTCTTCCATTTTCTTGTTTATTGATTCCTCAGTCTTCTTATTGGTTTCGTCTATTTTATTATTTAAATCTTCCTTCAAAGATTCTATGTTCTTCTGGCTCTCCTTTTGGCCTTCTTCCATCTTCTTCTGGCCTTCTTCTATTTTCTTACTTAATTCTTCCTTTGTGGATCGGCTGTTCTCATTCAATTCCTTTATCGCCCTCAGTATTTCCAGGATGTTGGCGTCCGCTGTTTGCGTTGGTTTCTCAGGTTGGTTTTCTTCAGGTTGGTTTTCTGGTTGCTGGAATTCCTCCACCTGTTCGGGTTGTCTAGTTTCCACTGTGGTTAAAATTTCTTCTACATCTTCAGCTGATGTCGCTTCCTTCTCCTCCATCCTAGTTTCTTTTTCGGCTTCCGCCGCTCGCCTCTTGGAAGTCGCTCTCTTATGCATCTTTGTAGCCTTGTAATGTAACTGCTGTTCGAATTAGGTTTAAAAATATTCGATATTTATTTATTTAATTAGGTATTATCGACCTAATTCGCTGCTCAGACGTTGGGCGCCAATCTATAACTAGTTAGATGTGTTTGATTATTAGAATTATTAATTAGTTTGTTCAAAAGGTTTAAAAGCAACGTTTAAATTCTCTTGGAGCACTGGTAGATTTACCTCTCACTTACCACTGATTATCGTTGTCAATCTTCCAAAATAGGCCCTGTAATACACTGAAATGGCACAACACAGTTTATAAAATATGTCACAAGTGTATTTGTGTATGCACAGTAAACAAAATGATTTTGTATATTTGATACTGTTTTGAAGTTCAAATATTGGCCGCTCGTTCGCCGTACTGCCACTTTGGAAAATAATTGCTCTGTTAATATTTTCGTTATTGCCTACTTTGAAATGAAAGACTGATTCAAATGTAAGTAAATTTGTATTTTATTAACAATAAGTTAATTTCAATTAGAACGCTTTAAAACAATTTATAAACATCAAAAAATAAGTTAGCTAGTTACCGAGATTCTTAAAGCTCAGGGCTGGTAACACTGATTATTTATATTGTATGGTGCTAACCTTGTTTGGTTAGTTTTTTGTTTACAATTACCAAAAGTCGTGAATTCTTTTAGTTAACAAGATACAGGATACAAAAATGCTAAAATACAACAATAATGTATTATAGAGAGTGATTACAAATCAAGAAAACAAGTTTAATTATGATATTGAAAATTATCGTATTTGGTCCACCTGATATCAACTCGCAGGTTATGTTGTGGAGTGTACGACACGATTGAAATTTCTGTGTCGGATTAATATTACTTGCATGGTTATTAATAACAAAATATATAATAATTAATTCATAAACTAATTTCAATTGAGTATATACAAGCTTGTCTAATTTTAAAGC
The DNA here is from genome assembly GCA_034769895.1 of Magicicada septendecula. Lineage (NCBI taxonomy): Eukaryota > Metazoa > Arthropoda > Insecta > Hemiptera > Cicadidae > Magicicada > Magicicada septendecula. The sequence goes on from CM068370.1 coordinate 348,035,441, forward strand.
ACAACTCAGTATGACTGTTACACCTTTCGTAACGTGTAGGTTAGATTGCCACTTACTCTAAGTCAGTTAATAAAATATTTAAATTGATGGCATTGAAATCTTATAACTATACATAATATTTATTCATGGTAAGTTCATTGTTTATTAACTGTAATGATAGTTCTCGGTTATTATCTATAAATGAATTGACTTCGTATTAGTTATAGTCAAGTTAGCATCTAGATTCAACCTTGTTTACACCAATGTTGGTTATAGTATTAAATTCAATTGTCATCTCCTTCGAAAATCAATAATATTTTAGTTAAATGAATAAAATTGAGAACTTCTGTTCAAATACTGGTTAATTAACAATTATTATTCAGTTTAGCCATGTACAACTGTACTTGACTAAAGTAGTACCAACGTACAAATTTATTATTCCTCAGGCTTTCACGGCCGGTGTCATATGAATTATTCATGATATCCGGGCTGTTTGGCCGTGGTCCATGGTTTGAAACAAAACCAAACGTTTCGGCAGCTCCACTGGCTGCCATCATCAGTGGTATAAAAAACCTGCACTCCGGGTGTTTACGTACAGGCCCACAGTACTGTGGTATAGGCTAAAGCTGTCCTGCCATGCTACCTGTACTTATAAATTCAGCAAAGTCCCACGTACAGGTAAAAATGACACCATCAGCCAATCACAATAGAGATGGTGTATGATTGGCTCGCACCAAGCTATGCCATTATGTACTCACTTGTTTTCCGAGAAGTACTGTGGGGAAGGCTGCTTATTTCCCGCGATGCTACCTGTGCTAATTGTTATACTAATATGTGAGGGATTCGACCCACTTTCTTGAAAGGCTCGGTGGGTTGTCGTTGCGGCCTGGAGACATAATGGTCAGCTTTGACGTGGTTTCGTTGTTCACCATGGTGCCCGTGGATGATGTCCTTGGCCACTTAGCTAACCTTTTTCCGGCAGACATTACAGCGCTTTTCCGGCATGTTCTAAAAACTACATATTTTCAGTACGGCGGTGAGTTCTTTGAAATGATTGATGGTGTGGCCATGGGGAGTCCACTCAGTCCTGTGGTGGCGAACTTTTATATGGAACGGTTCGAGCAGCGGGCAATTTCATCTTTTCCGTTGAAGCCAAGGTGCTGGTTCCGGTATGTTCATGACACATTTGTTATCTGGAGCCATGGGGAGGATGAACTCGGCAGGTTTCTGGCACATCTCAATCAGGTTCACCCACGGATACAGTTTACCGTTGAGAGGGAGACCGACAATCAGCTGGCTTTTCTGGACGTGTTGGTCCTTAGAAGGACCGATGGCAGCCTCGGACATAAAGTTTATCGAAAACCGACGCACACTAACCGCTATCTCCATAAACAGTCGAACCACCATCCCAGTCAGAAGAGGGCGGTGTTGAAGACCTTGGTGGACCGGGCTAGGAGGATATGCGAGCCCCGGTACCTCGATGACGAGCTGCGCCACCTTGAACTAGCGCTGCAGGCCAATGGATATTCCGTCGGGGAGGTGAGACGTGCGGTCCGGCCGAGAAGAACAGCCAGGCCGGAAGTTGATTCACGGGAGACCGTCGGTTTCGCGGAGTTGCCCTACATCCATGGGGTGACCGACCGCATTGGTAGGCTGCTCAGTCGGCACGTGTGAGGCCAATATTCAAGCCGACAAGGAAGATCCACCAGTTCTTGAGGCCGACGAAGGACGTCCGAGACCCGCTGTCATCGTGCGGTGTGTACGGAGTTCCCTGCTCATGCGGCCAGGTGTACATTGGTACCACGAAGCGCAGCGTCCGCACACACGTGGGTGAACATAGCCGTTACTGTGAACTGGGACAGCCGGAGAAGTCTGCCGTAGCCGAGCACGCGCTCGCCAATGCCGATCATCGGATCCGTTTCGATGAGACGAAACTCTTGTCGGCGGTGAGTGATTACTTCCCTCGTCTTCATATGGAGTCCGTCTTGATTCAGAAGCATCCTGCGATCGCTATGAATCGGCGGTCCACGATGTATGTAGGGCACAGCTCAGTGCGTGCCCCAGTGACGGCAGCGTCCGGGCGAGCCCGATGACTGCCTGTTGCTTGGCGAGTGCTTGGTGCGAGACTTGTCGCTGCGAGCATGTAGCATGTAGCATGTAGCATTGTAGTAGCGGGGCGTCTTTGCACCCGGTGCATGACTGCAGCATCTGAGTCGAGCTCAATGGCTGCCTGTAGATATACATAGGTCTGGTTCTTCGACTGGTGCCTAATATCAGGAATGGACAACCGCCAACCAGTTAACTGAGAAGGCGGGGGAGAAAGGTTTTTTTGATTTTTATTTATTTTAAAATATCAGCAATCAGTGGGCACTGCCGCAAGGACGGGTTCAGGTGACAGATGTCGCCCGTTCCCAGTCCCGCGTGCAGACGCCGTGAGGCGTCGGTCGCTCCCCGCGAGGCAGAGAGCCTCCGTGCCAGTGATAGCGCGTAGCAGCAGCATTCAGCGCGGTCGGCATACTAGGAAGGGAGGAAGGAAACAGCTTTACAGGTAAATTCTGGGGCATGGGCAGATAGAGAATATACAAGTTAAGTGAGGTTTAAGTTTACTTAAACTTATGGCGGGTCATCGAGAATCGCCCGAGGGCGTTTGACCCGGACAGGGGGAGGTGGTTGCGTGGTGCTGATGGTTCTGAGGTAAGGGAAGGAAGAGGTCTCAGCTGCGGCAAAGAGAGTCGCAGCTAATGACCAGACAAAGGCTGAGAGAGCAGGAACTCGTAGACCTCCTCGAATTACACTGTTTCTAACAAACCAAGGAGATCCCGACAAGGAACGGAGGGTTCTGGATTGGAAACTTTCCAGCCTACGCCTGTTGGTGGCGGAGGCAAGTGACCACCATACAGGTGCCGCATAGGTCAATACAGACCGGAGAAACAACAGATAGAGGGTAACTTTCGTGCGCAGCGCCAGGGGGCTGCGGCACGCGAGGTATGGGTAAAGTTTGGCTCGGACGCCGCGAGCCTTGGCAAGGGTGTCCGTCACGTGGGCGTTGAAGCAAAGGCGACGATCTAGCCGAACGCCTAGATACTTCACCGACTCTTTGTAGGCGATAGGCCTCCCTTCAAGGGAGAGGGGCTGGCATCGGGAGATGGACTTACGAGTGAAACAGATCGCCTCGGATTTCTCCGTGTTGATCGTCACCCGCCATTTCCGTAGCCAGTCCGGAAGCTGGTCCAACTGACGCTGCAACTGTGTACTCGCAAAACGCGGGGACACAGAGCTGTAATGATACATTGCATCGTCAGCGAACAAAGACAACGTGACTCCGGGCAAAACAGGCAGGTCGTTCGTGTACACGAGGTACAGAACGGGGCCGAGGACAGATCCCTGGGGTACGCCAGCGGCGACAGGACGAACTGCAGAGCAGGTTCCGTCGACGCTCACCCTGAAGGTTCGGTCGCTGAGACACGACCGGAGGAAAAACACTATGGACGATGGTAAGGGGGAGTTAGCGAGTTTGAAGAGAAGACCTTCGTGCCAGACTTTGTTGAAGGCCTTGCTCACGTCCAGCAGTGCGGCGGCCGTAGCCGCTCGCCTGTTGGTGGCGTCAGAGAGTTGCGTTACCACGCGGACTAGTTGAAGCGTGGTCGAGTGCTCTCTGTGAAACCCGAACTGTTCGTTGCGGATAAAATTATCCAACAACGGCGAGATGCGGGCCAGCAGGAGCCGCTCGAACACCTTCGAGATAACTGGCAAGAGAGATATTGGCCGATAGCTTTCAGGAAGCATGCGCGGCTTGCGGGGTTTAGGAACCATAACGATGTTGGCATTTTTCCACAGGCGGGGGAAGTACTGTAGCCGGAGACAAGAGTTGAACAGCTCGAGAACGAGGTCAACGCCTGAGGCCGGGAGATATTGTAATGCAGCGGCCCCGATCCGGTCAGGACCGGGGGCGCGACGGCGGTTTAGTCGACAGACAGACGAAACGAGTTCGTCTCTGTCGAACGGGAGGTCTGGGCCATCGGGAGGGCGAGAAAAATAACCAGATAGGAAGTCCCGGACTTCTGCCGAGTGAGCAGGGTCCGAAACGCCTCGATGAACGGTAAATTGCGACTCCATGCAGTCGGCGAAGACCTCAGCCTTGCCTTCTGATGAAGACACAACCCCGTTCGGGGTTTCCAGCGGGTTGCGAGTTCTCTTCTCGCGGGTCAGTCTACTCACCGCTCTCCAGACGGAGGCGTGGTCGACTTCAAGAGACTCAAGGTATGAGTCCCATCAGAGTTTACGTCCCGCAGTAGCTGCTGAACGTAAAGGGACTGTTGTTGAAATCGTCGCTTAACGACTGGGTCTCGGGTTCTTTGCCATCTGCGGCGGAGCTGGCGCCGTAGCCAGATGGCGTGGAGTACTTCCGCAGGTAAGGCCGATTTACGATGATTCACCTCGAGTGCGTAGGTGTGTCGATCCATGAGACCTTGGACCAATTCCTGAAGATTTGTGGCGCGGAGATCCAGATCGTCACGAGTGACGATTGGGTCCGCCGGGAGAGATGGTAGCCTTCGAGAGAGCTCGTCATGATAGGATCGCCAGTTGACTCTCCTAACAATCTGAGCGGGAAGTCGGGGTGACGCCGACAGCTCTCGAACAGTTATAACAAGGGGATTGTGATCGGACGAAAGGTCCGACACAGACGAGACCTCGATGTTGCGGGCAACGTTCTTGACAACTACTATGTCAAGAACGTCCGGCCGATGGCCGTGAAAGGGGAAGTAGGTAGGGTCTTCAGGGCCGATGACATTAAGTGCCGGGTCGCCAGAGACGAACCGGAACAGAGAATTTCCATAGGCGTTGACAACGCGGCTGTTCCATGAAGGGTGTTTGGCGTTTAAGTCGCCGGCTACAATGGTTGAGAGGGGGTGGTCGAGGAGGGCGTCCCACTCCTCGGGCGGTGGCGGAGTTCGCCGGCCAGGCCGGAGGTACGCAGAAACAACGCGCAGCTCCGATCCGCCGGCGTCCACCGCCACCGCGCAGCCTTCAATAATAGATGTATCTAGAGGAGGCAAAAGCCTGTGGGATATCCGCCTGTGGACTAAAACAGCTGTGCCCCCCGAGGGGGGACAGCGAGGCCGTAGGGGACGATCCTGACGATAACAGGCATAGGCAGGAAGGGAAAACGAGTGGTAATGAGCCAGATGAGTCTCGGAAAGAAGTATGATATCAACATCATATTCCGTTACGAAAGTCATCAGTTCAGATCGCCTGGGGAGTAGCCCGAAGGCGTTCCACGCAACGATCCTCAGGCTATTAGCCATTTAGGGGAAGTAGAGGAAGGAGGGCAGCTAATGATTGGAACACCAGGGCAAGCACAGTGGTAGTGTCGCGAGCAGTCCTGATGGATGCAACAAGATTATCTGCCCAGGCAGTCAGGGGATCCGCCGAAGCCCGGGAAGATTCCCGGGATTCAGGAGGACAAGCCTGACTGGCCTCGACAGGGGTAGCAGATGGCGCTGGGCTGGTGGTCTGAGTAGTAGACTGCTCGCTGGAAGGTTGAGGACGATGGCTGGGGGCGGGTCGAGCCCGCGGAGAGGGTACAGGTGGAACCTGTGATGATGTTGGTCGGCCGGCGGAGTTCCGGCGACGACGAGAGCGCTTTGATTTGCCCGATCGGGCTGGAGGCGGGGCTGATTTAGCGGCCATGGCCGCGTAGGAAGGTGCGGGCGCTCCGGTAGGCGCCGGGATTGAGGCCGCTGCAGGCGGCGCCGAAGCGACGACTGCAGGCGAGACAGCGGCACCGGAAGCAACCGGAGTTGCTGCCGGGACCTGGGCAGATGAACCGGTGAGAGGCGGGAAAGCCGCTCGCCGGTTAGGGCCAGGACCAGCTACACGGCCTGCCTGTGCGCCAGGGCGCACAGGAGGTCGCTGCGGTTTCATGGCGGCGATAAAGTTAGGGCAGCCTCGGTAATTAGCCGGATGGGCTCCTTTGCAATTGCAGCATTTAGCTGTGTACCCCGTCGTAGGCTTATCACAGCCACGATGAGGTTCAGCACAACGCACGCAACGCGGGGGCTGATGACAGAAAAGACTGCTGTGGCCGAACCTCTGGCAGTTGAAACACTGCGAGGGGCCGGGCCGCGGGTCAAATGTTCTGACTTGCACCCGTAGGTGCAGAAGATTCTGGAGAGTGTAAATCTCCTCGAAGGGGCCTACTTTCAGTAATTTACAAAGAAAGCTGTTGACAGGTCGGCGGTCATCACCTTTGCCAACATGCAGGACGCTTACCGCGGTCGGCGCATAGCCGAGCGCAACAAGTTCCTGCCTGATGGCATCAGGTTCGGTAAAGGATGGAATTCCCGACAGAACGACCTTGATTTCTCGCTCTGACGGGAGGGCAAATGTATGAAAAGAAATCTTACGCTCTGTCAGGAATGACTGAACAGAGCGGAAGTCCGGGATGGTAGCGGTCGCCAGCTTTAGCGAGGCGCCTTGGCACCTCGCCTCGACCTTGACCGAAGGGAGAGCTCGGGATAAGGAACGTAAAAGTTCAGAATAATTCCTATTATCAGGAATTACAATAGGAGGAATTCGTGGGGAAGACACAGATTTGGTAGTAGCTGGATACTCACGTTGCACGCGCTGAGTGCCGCTGTTACCATGATTAGATGGCAGATCTGCAGCTGAGGCGGGCGGCGGAGTTTGGGCCAGTTTTCGCTTGCGTTTGGCAGATTTGCCCTCCACAAGCGAGAACTGTCCGTCCCCCGACCCAACACTGCACATATCCACCGCACTTTGATCACTTTCACTATCACTTTCACTGTCGTGAGGAAGTGGAGTGGAACGGAAGCCGGTTGAGCATGTTTCCATTAAGGAAACAAGCGGCGCCGGCAGAGGATTCGGGGGCGTATTCGACGCCATTTCGGACAAGCCGAAATGAACGTCTACGCAGGTCTAGGATTGAGGGATCACCAGACACTGAAAACTATCCACAGGCACAATTGAACACAACACAGACCGCACAGCACTCGGATACAAAAACACTCCCGCACAGATTAAATAAGACTGTTGAGCACTGAACTGCTGAAGAAACTTGTAGAGTTGATGATGCTGTATGTGATGATGGTGATAAAAATGATGAAAACTGTATGTTTACGCTAATTTACACGAAATATTGCAGAGCAAAATTGGACACAGCCTACCCGGGCAAATGCTCTAGGTAGACTTCTGCCGCTGCGAGGATGGGTACCCCCTTTTTTATTTTGGCGGAGGTGAAGGAGACGGGCTGTGATTGGCTGAACCGCTGACGCGATCCACCAATGGCCTGAGAGGGAAGTCTACGCGAACGCTTAGCACGGACTGGCGGGATTTGTTCGCCCACAACGGGTCGATACACTTCCGCCAGCCCGGTAAGAGTCCGGTAGACTGCCTTATGGCGATACCGAGGCAGGTGAGAGATTGGAGGGGCGAAGTTGCCGACTGAAGGTGGCGCTAGGCACACCTAAAGCCGGCACAACGCCCGACCCATCTGTCGGCCTGCAACGGACCGGATTTGATTGGAAGGAAGGTGGTGAGTTCCGATTGGTCGGCGCGTGGGCAGATGGTGAGAGGGCAATTTGTTATTTTAAAATTACGGTGGGTCGTCGAGCAAAGCTCGAGGGCGGCGGCGTTTGACTGGTGGTGGTCCATCATCGTTATCGAGGTGTTGGAGGTGTGGAAAGTCTGAAATGGATGCCCGATGGAAGAGGTTGAACGTAAGAGTTCGCGCAAATCCATCGAGCGACGGAATCTTCAGCCCTCGCCTGATAGTATCATTTTTTACAAACCAGGGAGAGCCGGAGATAAGGCGAAGGGTAAGGGCTTGGAAGGCTTCCATGCGTTTAACGACGTCGGGGGCAAGTTGGGTCCAAAATGCAAGCGCTGCGTACATAAGGACGGCTCGTAAAAAGAGCAGATAGATCGAGAGCTTCGTGCGCACTGGCAGTGGCCCTCGAGGCGATAAGAATGGGTATAGTTTGGCTTTGACGCCTCGGGCGCGCTGGAGCACTGTGGACACGTGAGCTCTGAAGCTTAGGCGTCGATCAAGAGTGACGCCCAAGTACTTCACAGTACGTTGCCAAGCGATTGGGCTCCCTTCAAGGGAGAGGGTCTGGCATCGGGAAGTGAGCTGACGGGAGAAGGCAATCGCCTCGGATTTCTCCGTATTGATCGCCACCCGCCATTTCCTTAGCCAGGCCGGAAGTAATGCGAGCTGGCGCTGCACCACGTCAGTCGCAAAACGAAGGTTTGCAGAACTGGTGTGGTACATCGCATCGTCCGCATAGAGAGAGAGCGTGACTCCAGGCAAAACTGGCAGGTCGTTCGTGTACACAAGGTACAGAACGGGGCCGAGGACAGATCCTTGAGGGACGCCAGCGGCGACGGGGCGGACAGAAGAGTACGTCCCGTCGACGCAGATCCTAAATTTGCGGTCGCAGAGATACTACCGCATCAGATGTACAAATGAGGCAGGGAGAGGGGAGGTGGCTAGTTTATAGAGAAGGCCTTCGTGCCAGACTTTGTCGAAGGCCTTACTCACGTCCAGAAGGACGGCGACAGTTTGATGGTTCCTGTTGATGGCGTCAGTGAGTTGCGTGACAACTCGGACAAGTTGAAGAGTGGTCGAATGCTGCCTGCGGAAGCCGAACTGTTCCTGCCGGATGAAATTATCCAGCAGGGGAGTAATCCGGCGATGCAGGAGGCGCTCGAACACCTTCGATAAGACTGGCAAAAGAGAGATTGGTCGATGATTCTCCGGGAGTGTACGCAGCTTGCGAGCCTTCGGCAACATGATGACTTGGCTCGTTTCCATGGGCTGGGATAGTAATGGAGCCGGAGACATCCATTGAACAGCACGTGTATGTGTGAAACGAGACTTGCTGGGGCGTTGAGTAGGGCCGCTGCACCAATACGGTCCTCGCCGGGCGCCCGCTTGGGGCGCAGTCGACTAATGGCCGTTTCCACTTCAGCCTCGTCGAACGGGTCGATTGGGTCTGCGGGAGGGCGGGAAAAATAGCCAGATAGGAAGTCTGCGACCGCTGCCGAGTGGCCGGGGTCGCAGACGCCTCTGTGAACGGTAAATTGTTCCTCCATGGTATCGGCAAAGACTTCTGCTTTGTCGGCCGCGGAGTACACAATCCCGTTCGGTGATCGTAGGGGTAGCGGGTCCTTTTCTCGCCAGTGAGTCGGCTCGCAGCCCGAAAAACGGACTGGAGCGTGACTTCCAGAGACTCAAGATATGAGTCCCATCGATGAGCAGTGGCATCAAGCAGAAGCTGCTTGACAAGGTCTGATTGGGCGTTCAGCCTGCGTTTTACGGCAGGGTCCCGGGTTTGTTGCCATCTCCGGCGGAGCTGGCGCCGTTTGCGGATGGCCAGAATCACCTCTTCAGGTAACTGCGACCGTTTGTTGGGCGCAGGGACGTTATAGGTGTGTTTGTCCATGGCGGACGTGACGACTTCTTGAAGATAGTCGGCCAAGCGGTCGACATCATCCGGGCTAGAGATGTCGACCTGGGGGTCAGATGGTACTGTTCGACCCAGTTCATCGTGGAACGATCGCCAGTTGACTCTCGTTAAACGATGGGGAGGCTGGAGAGGTGTGTCCAGCGTGGGCCGAACAGTGAGAATTACCGGGTCGTGATCAGACGAGAGGTCTGACACGGCTTCTATAGCGATAGGGTAGGCCACGTCCTTGACAACAGCAATGTCAAGGACGTCTGGAGGTCCCCGTTGATTGGGGATATAGGTCGGTGATCTAGGACCAAGAGCGTTCACATGAGGATGACGTTGAACGTATTGGTACAGAGAGCGGCCATATGGGTTCGAGACACGGCTGTTCCACAGGGGATGCTTACTATTAAAGTCTCCGGCTGCGATGGTTGGTAGAGGGTCTTCTAAGAGAGCGTCCCATTCATCCTCGTCGGGCGGCGGTCCACCTCGAGGGGGGAGGTAGACTGAAACCAGTCGAACCTCCCGATTCCCGATGCAGAGAGCAACCGCCGTCGCCTCCAAGCGACGAGTCGCCGGAGGCGGCAGGGGGCGGTGGGCGATGCGCCTGTGAACCAGAATGGCTGTGCCGCCAGATGCGGCACGCCGGTTCTGGCCAGGCCGGTCTGTGCGATACGTCGTGTACGCTGGAAGCTGGAACGAGTGTGCAGGAGTCACGTGTGTTTCATTAAGGAGTATGACGTCTATGTCATATTCGGTAACGAAGGCGGCCAATTCGGCACGGCGAGATAGAACGCCACATGCGTTCCAAGCCACCAGCCGAAAGGGCCTAGCCATCGAGAGGGATAAGCGAGGTCACGGATGAGAGAACGATAACGAGTAAGGACTGGACATCCTTGGCAGCAAGAATTTGCGGGATCAAGGCGTTGATCCAAGCACGCACGCGGTCAGCGAAAGTCACGTCCGAGGACGCGGCAGACGCCGGTGCCGCCTGAGGCTTGGGCGCCGGGTGCTGGAACATGATGCCATTCTGGGCGGGGGCCTTTTGTTTCGGCTGCCTTGGATCTCGGACATCTGGGGTAGATGCGGGCTGAGGTGCAGCGGGCGTGTGCTGCGAGGAAGCGGGGGGAGATGGTTTGGTCCTTTTCTTAGACGGCGCAGCAGGTTTTGGCTACTGGGCCGCGGGCTGTGCGGCAGGCTGAGAAGCAGCTGCAGCCGTATAGCTGGGCGCCCCGGTAGACGCCGGACGAGCTGGGGCAGGCGCAAGTGCCGGTGCCGCAGCGGGGATAGGTGCCGCCGAGGCGGCAGGCCTTGATGCTTGGGGCCTAGCTGGAGGCGCAAGAACGCGCTGCTGCGAGGACTTTGACAGCTTCTTCAAAGCCGCAGCATAGAATCTACACGACTTTGATGATGCCGGGTGAGGTTCCCCGCAGTTGGCGCAAGTGGCGGCAGCACGAGCGAGAGGACAAGTGTCCTTCCGATGGCTATCGCCACAGCGCAAACAGCGGGTGGGGTGGTGGCAAAATGCCGATGAATGTCCGTACCGCTGGCAGTTGTAACACTGCTTCGGTCCGGCTTGGGCGTCGAATGCTTCTACCCTAACTTTCAAGTAGAATAACATGTTAATATCGTATATGGCCTGGTAATCACCCACCTTTCGGATTTTCACCAGGAACGCATTGCGCGCTAGTTTCCTGCCGGGGGAGAAGAGAGGCGTTACATTATGAACTCTAAAGCCCAAACTGGTGAGTTCATTGGAAATGAGCTCGGGCGAGGTACCTGCAGGGATACCAATAACTTGTACCTTTAGTTCCTTCTCCTCCGGCAAGGCAAAGGTATGGTACGGGATACCCGCGTCCGTGAGGAACTTCTGTGCAATACGGAAGCTCTCCACGGTCGTGGGGTTCAGCCGAATGGAATTGTCACCTTGAACCAAAGCAGTCAAGGTGCCAGAGGGAGTACACCGGTGTATACGCCGCATGAAATTAGCCCAATCCGAAGGCCGGGCGAAGATCAGAGGCGGGATACGCCGGGGCTGGTCGGGTTGTTGTTGGGAGGCCATGGCGGATTTCCCCGCGGTTGAGCCTCGACGCGAAGTCCGACCGGATTCCGTGGAGGTGGCACTGACCCGCCGTTTCCGGCTGACAGACTGCCATGCACCATCGGTATCCATGGCCGAGTCCGCGTCGTGAGTTTCCCCCGACGAGGTAGGTGTAGGGTGGTCCTGAGAAGGGCCATCCGGGAGAGGTTGCGACAGAGCGCGAGCAGGGATTGCGAGGTCCTGAGAAGGACCGACGGAGGCAGGTTGGTCCTGAGAAGGGCCGACGGAAGATGGGTTGCGGGCAGCCATCGGCGAGGCGAAGCCTACGCCTAGGCGGAACGGACTATTGGACTAACCAAGCACTACGATAAGCAAAATACAAAAGTAGCTCACTTACCAAAGCTCCAGGCAGCAGCGGAACAAACACGAAACACTGCACGGCACAAGAACACAACACTGCACTGATACACTACACTGCACTATTATTTTCTTGAGTAGTTGTAACACTGACACAAAACTGTTAACTATTGCACAGATCGGAAAACTGAATATAGCCGGAAACTGAACACTCTTGAAAACAGACAACTTCCCATTAAGAGAGAGCTTCTAGATGTTGACGGGGCGAAAGCATCGCATTAAGTACTTTATGGCATGGCGCGATGCGAGCCTCTCACACACCTTCTTGTTTCTGATTGGCCGGTGATGCTGTTCTTACCTGTGTGGAGGTTGCAATTAGTATAACAATTAGCACAGGTAGCATCGCGGGAAATAAGCAGCCTTCCCCACAGTACTTCTCGGAAAACAAGTGAGTACATAATGGCATAGCTTGGTGCGAGCCAGTCATACACCATCTCTATTGTGATTGGCTGATGGTGTCATTTTTACCTGTACGTGGGACTTTGCTGAATTTATAAGTACAGGTAGCATGGCAGGACAGCTTTAGCCTATACCACAGTACTGTGGGCCTGTACGTAAACACCCGGAGTGCAGGTTTTCTATACCACTGATGATGGCAGCCAGTGGAGCTGTCGAAACGTTTGGTTTTGTTTTAAACCATGGACCACGGCCAAACAGCCCGGATATCATGAATAATTCATACGTAAAAATTTATTATTTGGTAAATATTAGATTTCATTAAAATATCACTAATACTAGGTACTCCCTTAATTTCCCACTCATCATTGCCGATATTATACACTGGCAATGGTTGGTTTATTATTTCACATCACTCGTTGCACTTCACTCGCTATATGTTATACACTTTAGTGAGGTTAGATTTACTTGTTTATACTAGGGAGCGCGCACATTTTTAAAATTTTGTTCCCGTCGAAGACTCGTTTCGTTCACTATTATGGTCAATTAGCTAGTAGTCCTTTCCTTCGAAGTCGCTGTCGGCGTCTCATGAAATCAGCTCTTCCTATTGGTTGAAAATCTGTTAATCTCGATACCCATATGCCTTAATAAATTAAGAAATTTTATTTCTTAGCATCGGTCTTTGGGTTTGAGAGTACGGCGATGATGCTATCAATTCTTTTGGAATTGAAGGAAAACTTATTATCGTTTATAATTTCTTAGTACATTTCGGATTAAGAAATTAATGGTATCACTATTTTGCGAATGCTTGGCTCTTTAATTTGAGTCCACTCAAGCTATAAATCCGTTATTATCCTAAATAACTTTCTGATAATGTACTTTTCGTGGTTCTTAATTATACATAAGTCTTTTTCCACTTTATTTTAACATAATATATTAATTCTAACACTCATTGTAGATGTTTAGAGTCCTTTTCTCTTAATAACTACTCCTAAAATACTAAAATATGTACAATTTTTTCAAATGCTTTTCAGGCGTGTATGCCCTATATGTCCTTGCATTTATATTTACTAATTCTAATACATATCTTATAATAACACATTTCTTTGAGGTTTATCTTGTACCTTAAATATTCATACATCTTTTGTGAAGCTTTGTTTCCATTAATGGTGCTTCATTCATTTACACTGTATGGCTTTAATACACCATGTCATAGTTCTGTCATATTGATATACATATTTTATTATTATTTGTGCTTTATGGATGTATTTTTATCCATTAAGGTGTTCTTAGACTTTGTCTACTGGTTGTCTTGTGTGCATAATACTTCCTGCTGTGTTAATTATTCATAATTCTCAGTAGGATTGCTATTTACATCTAGTCCCATTTGACGTGTATATTTGTTTATTATTATTTTCATATAAATTTATGTATTTAATGTCTGTTAAAGGTTCTCAAAGAGGTATTGAGTATTCTAGTTACTACTGTCAAATTATTTTCCTCTCCTTTATTAAGTTTAAGTGAGTATTTTATGTAACTCTGATAGTCACCTTGTGTTTTGTAATCTGGCTATGGTTTGTTTAAGCAATATAGAGTATATAATTGTGTTTCTTAATTCATACTGGGTTCACTATGTTACACATTTATCCTAGTTTGGTTGTTGATTTGAATAATTACTTTGTCTGCATTTTTCTAATTGTTATTTGTTATTCTGTGTTGCAGATTCTGTTCAGTTGAGGTTATGTGTATCTCACTGAATTGACAACAATGCTTACTTGGATTTGTTCATTTTCTTGCTTAATTCTTATATTTTTACTATGATATGTTATTACTATTATCTAGTACAATATTTTCCTTATTTTACTTGTATTATATACTATTTGTTCACACATTATGATTTAAGTCTTACTTGTTATTGTCATACATATTATGTGTTTACATTTGGGTTTGGGTAAACTGTTTTGTTTTTCTACTACAGGTTGTCTTATCTTTAATACATTAATAATTGCATTCTGTATTGGTTTTACCCTTCACTCTCTTGATGTTTAAACATATATCATATTAAAGATTTTATATTCAACTTCAGTCATTATTGAGCAATTATTTCTCTCTCTACTATCAGTACATTTGTGGTCTTTTTATGTTTTTATTTTATTATATTCTTGTTTCATAAATCATACACTAATTGTTTGTGTTGTTTATTTGGGGTTGCTATCTATCTTTGTTAACACTTCTTATCTTCAACTTCCATAAACATTGCACTTCTATTGTTGTTGTTGTTTAGTTTGGGATTATGATATTTTAGTATTAATCGATGCACTTATATAAGTCACTCACTATTATTGTTTGTGGCTGCTTATTAGTTTGTCGACACTTTGTTCTTGGTCACCTTGTTTCTTCTTCATGTTCTTCCTTGTTGTGGGTATAATGATTCACTTATTTGGCATTCTTCATACATGCATTATTACCTTCTTATTAGTTGGGTATTTGCTTCATCTAAAAATACTTTCCTTATTTATTGTATCTTCCTCACACTGGTAATGTTATTGTCTTGTTCCTTGTTAAATATTTTTCATTGTTTATTAAACGTTTTTCTTCTTCTTAATTATATAAAATTTTCCTCTTCTTATATACAGATTTCTTCCTCTTCTTATGTACAGGTTTCTTCTTCTTCTTTTATATACGTTTTTTCACTTATAGGGTATTTTCCCTCACTTATATTATATGTCGTTTCACTTATACGATATGTTGTTTCACTTGTATGATATGTTCCCTCACTTATATTATGCCTCACTTATATGATCTATTGGGTCCTGGTTGCTAACGTATTTGTTCGGTTTATATTTTTCCTCTTCTGATAATACTGATGATGCTTTCAATTATATTTCTTCCTTCTACGGTGTTGACTTACTTTGACATTATTTATCCATGGATATACGCTTGGTTTTGATATTTAGAGGTTTTTTGGTCATGTTGGCTTAGACATGTACATGGTAGATTCTTATTCTAGGTATTTGATATCATTTATATGTAACTACAATTTTGATACGTTACAACATTTATTTTGAAAATTTGATTATTGAAAGAAAAAATATAAATTTAAAATTTAATATTACTTTTTTTTTTTTTTAAGAAACTTAAAAATATATTACTCATGTTGTACATCATACAATAAGAATATACAAACAACAAACATAAAGGCACAATTATGAAAACATTTAAGTTGCTTGGGTATCTGACATAAAATATTGAATTTGAATCATTGCTTTTAAGTGTTTCAAATCATATATAAAAGTACTATTTATATTTTTACAGAAATTAGTAACAGATATTAAAATTATACACTAATTATTCACATTTTATATATTTATACCATGTACATTTATGTATTTACTTTTTATTTAATTACATCATATTTAAGTTTCTTTATAGTCTTTGTCTATAAAAAAATATTGCTCATTTTCCTCCTACTTTTACTGCTGTGTTACCACTACTACGCTATTGTTGCGCGCGCGCGCGAGTGTGTGTGTGTGCGCGTTCGCGTTCGCGCCATCTGGATGATGATGATGATAATTTTGGCGTTCTCACGTATTTCGTCGGGTGTAGTTGATCACTGCATGATGATGATCGTTCTGGTGGACCCACGGCTATCGTTGTGTGTTGTTTTTTTACTGCCTGACGATGCTGTTGATAATAAAGATTCTACGTCTAAAATCAGAGCGACAAAGTGACCCCGTCGGTGTTACCAGCGTCTGTCCCCTCGTTCGAAATTGTTCGAGGCACTTATGACCTCAAATCGACAGGGCAGACTTCGCTGGATACCATCTGAGACTTGTTAAATTCTCTTCTGGCCTGCATAGCGTCGGTTTTACATAAATCACTTTCTTGTCTGTTTCTGCATTAATGACAGCGTTGCTGCTTAAGCCAGTAGTAAGATCCGTAATTTTTCATTCGTTATCTACATATATATTAATTGTCTATCACTAATTAGTTACAAGAGTAATTAGTTACATAGTTCAGTTACACTGGCATAATTAGCACTCAAATAGTGTTTGTGTACGTGTACACGTCTCTTTGATCGTCTTTTAATGGCACTGTTTGACTCGAGACATGTATTTTTTAATCTGTGAATTTTATAATACCTATACTTATATATACTTTTATACCTATACTTAATTAGTAGTATTTAAACCTGTTTTGACTAATCGGTGTTCACTAACACAAAAAATACGTGTGCACACAGAAACATGCAGTACATGTCAGCACAAATCAGGTGTGGTTAGGCAGAATACTCGCAACCAAAATACACGTGTACCCATGCACACACACACACACACACACACACACACACCTTGTCACCCCTCTTTACACTCTGCAGGTGTGCTAACAAATAGGTCTGTTCCTGCTTTACAGACCTGCTTTATATGATTTAAAACTACATATAACAGTTTCTATCTCTGAATTATTTATATGTACAACAAAATATATCATCCTGGGCGTATACGCAAATATGTGTCGTAATGTGTACTGTATAGTACAGGTTTTTGGATGGTACAGATATATGATAAGTCTTATCTTATAAATAATAAAACGTGACCACAGCTTTAAATACAGCTTTTTTATGTAGGACCCTTACTTTAGGGTAAATAGTAAAAATATTGTAAAAAATTCAATTAAAAAACGACTTTCAAATACCTTTAATTAGTCAATTTTTATCCAAACTAAAACTAATTACTTTGAAATCTTATAAGTTGCCTCTAGTTTTCAAGTTTATATATTTTAATGTTTTATTAAGTTTTATAAAAATGGTATCTTTTTAAGGAATTTTGAAGAAAGTACCTTTTTATTATTTTAACCCTAATTTATCCCAAAATTTAGAATAATAATTTTAGGGTGCGTGCTACAACACATCGTTTTTAAACTATTATAGCAATAAAGTCTTTTATTCTATTTTGCCCAATTAATCCCCACTTTATGTCGTAAATGCAAGGTAAGTGACTGGATATTTCCAACGGTAAAATAAATTTTTGTTTTTGAAGGGACCAGCACTTTGTGAGGTTTTACATGACTTTGCAAAGAAACCATGAACACCCGATCTTGTTCTTTAAGTAGAAAAGAAGTAGTTTATTTTCTGAAGTGAACTTTCTATAATTTGTTTTATTTTCTTTCCAAATTTCTTAGAGTAAATGTTTGGTAAGTAGGCCTAATACTAGATATTTAACATCCATTTAATAATCCTTTGGTGGAAGGATTATTGGTGCAGGAAAAGTGTAGTCTGTGTTCACGTCTGGAAAGAAAACTTTGATGTCTCAAACAAATTGAATACTGTAAATGGTTAACAATGTATTTTAGTTTTTGTTTGGTTAGGCCAAACGTTTTTAAAAATTTGCAGTGAAATTTATGAAATAATCAATTTTACGGACTTTGGGAGACAAAAATAATATTTTGTGTGTCCAAAAATTAATTATAATCGAGTATTTATAAAATTATATCTTGAATTTCTTATTTCCTCTGAGAAAAATGGGGGAGTTTCACCTTCAAGCCAGTGTCCCCCCCCCCCCCCAAGGGAATCCTAGTTACGCCACTGCTTATAGATATTAGTATTTTTCATTGAGGTGATGCCGTGTCGTAGAAAAAGCGACAGCTATTTAACGTTATAAATAAAACCTATACGAAATACTGTTGAGATCGCAAAATTATTTTAGATCTTAATAAAGTACATAAAATACATTTAATTACATGTTCAAACACGTACATTTTTTATTTTAAACTACTATTGTTACTTTGTTTTTTTTTAACTTTTTCACGTTGCACAGACTGCTGCGCCAACAATGCACATCCCGATCAAGAACAATTACCACTTCCTGTCACTCACACGGCTGTCATTCACAGATTCATACTCGTTCAGCATTGAAGTCTGTACGGTAGGAGTATTGACAATTTTTCAAACATTTAATCGTTTTCGGTGTCTGTTATGAGCTGACATATTTAACGACTCCATGTCAAGTGAAGATCAGCTTTTCATCGTATTTTTTGTTATTTACTTCCTGTTTTGTTTGTTCTTCCATTGAAATTAAGCAACACGATTGATACCGACAAATCTGTAGTCGGATTGTACCATCAAACGTTGTACAGAGTTAACACAACAGCAAACACACACACATACACAGAGTTTTGTATAAAAAGTAATGTTGTGTAACACATTTAAACATACAATGCATTGAGCGTTGCGGCAAATACCTGTTGAAGATTTTTGATTAAACGTTTTATCTCTAACATAAGATACACATAGTAAACAGATTAGTTGAACGTGAGTGTTAATCTAGTGGAAAGTTCTGTTTGGTCACATAGTTTCAAACGATTAAACGGCGCGACTTCACCACTACGATGCAAGATACTTGGATGGTCATGTTGTCTCTCAGAGATATGTAACACGATGATCTGAGTACTTCTTCCGTAATTGACGAAATACAGTAGAACTCTATTTATCGGAACTAATGAGTCCCAGACTTAATTCGGATATGCAGAAATTCGGATAATTGGGACAAACATAAGAAAAAGGTTATGTTATGAAAGAAAACGCGAAAATTGCTCAAAAATCATATTTGTTTATTTTTATTACATGAGTACAGTATCTTAATAAAAACCAGGTCACACGTGTTTTGCAAGTTCACTTTTACTACAAAAAATTAAAAATAATACTTACACAAAATTATAATTTTTCAGTTGAACATGTCAAACAAAGTTAGTTTTTTGACGTAGAATTTCGTTTGCGTGCAGCCAGGTCTCGCAAACGCTTGACGGCAAGAAGCTGCACATGGTCGCATTCAGGCTGCCGTTCCATCCCCTTTTAGGCATTGCCAAAACTAACGAATGCCTCACTCGCCGTAGGTTCCTTTTCCGGTTCAACTGAAGCAACGTTGTCATCGTGTCGTCGTCCACCTTCTGAGATTCATCATTTACACTTTGGATAATTTTATCATCATCCAAAATTTGATATCCAGGGTCCGGTGAATCGCACTGCAACCACTCGTTTATGTCGTCCACGTCACACTCGGAACAGCCAGGAATTTGTACAATGATTTTCTGAATATCTTCAATTAATACAGCTTCATTTCCTGCGACACTTTTTTCGCTCTTTTTTCCTCTTCCTTCTTGTTCATTGCTTTTCTTTCTCATCCTGAATTTGTTGTTTTGTCGAAATTCCTATAATTTTATTCCATGCTCTCTTTAATGTTACAGTTTTCAACAAATTCCACGAATCGGCTATAATGTAACAACAGTCCTTTATATCAATTTTCTTATGTTATGATACTGTACCTCCTTCACCTTCATCTGCTAACAGCAGCTTACGTAGAAGTTGCTTTCTGTAATGGCGTTTCATACACTTTGTTACGCCTTGATCCATCGATTGCAACAAACTCGTTACATTTTCAGGCAGGAAGAGCATTTTAAAACGTCCGTTTCTTCTTTTCAACAGATCCACTGAAAGATGGGTTCCTGCATTATCAATAAGAAGCAAAACGTTTCCTCGAACCATTCTGTGAACAACGCTGCTGTCATCCACGCTTTCGGTTGATTTTTGTATACGATCGGGAGCTTTTTAACGTTTTTGTAAGTCCTAGGAGTTCTTGATTTTCCTATTAAAAACAATGGGAGTCGATGACTGCCCGTTGAATTGACACAAGTAAGCACTGTCACACGTTCTTTACTAATTTTGTGACCAGGAGCATTAGCTTCTTTCTTTGAAGCCAAAGTTATACGGGGCCGTGCTTTCCAATTAAGTCCCGTTTCATCGGCATTGTACATGAATCCAGGATCATAGTTTTTAGTTATGGTTTTAAATTCTCCAATAAACTTATCAGCTTCATTGTTATCCGCAGAAAGTTTTTCTCCACTCAAATCTAACTCCCGATTACCATGCCTGGCCTTAAAATTATGTAGCCAACCGTTACTCGCTTTAAATTCGGATAAATCACCCAAGTTTTCAGCAAACGTTTTTGCTTTTTTGGTTTTTCACAAACACAGGGGCCAGAGAGGGGATTTCCAAGTGACCGTTGCTCCAAAAACCATTTATAAACTGCATCTTCTAGGTTTTTATTTTCAGCCATCCTCATCACTTTTCTGGACAACATTCCATCTTCATTTTCCAAATTAGAAACAAAGTTGAAAATCGAAGAAATATTTCTTTTTATATCAGAAACAGTGGCTGCACCTATATTATAAGTTTCGGCCAACTGTTTGCCACATACTCCTTTTTTAATTGCCCAATTATTTTCACTTTGTCCGTCATCGGCAATAAGACACGCTACCTTTTAGAAGACATTTTATATACACACTACGTGAACACAAAATGAAAACAACTTGGCAAAATACTGTGCTGTATAAACAGAACATACACCATACAGCAAGACAAAAGTCAAACACTAAATGTGAGAGAGGTGAGTGACCTGCCGGGGGATGGGTGCGTCCTTGACGTTCTATTTTTAAGAATGCAAGCAGTAGACGACGAAATATTGTACTGACCAGTACGTAAACTATGATGCATAGCTAACGAAGTCTTATTTACTTGCGATGTTTTTTGTTAAATTCTTGGATTTCGTTGTCCATGACGTGTCCGTTACTTAACTAAATATAATTATTTCACTACGACTCGGAACACAAAACCTTTTTATGGGTAAAAACGTAAAAGCCTCTGAAGAAGCTTTTTAAAAGTAAAAACCGGTTCATGTCATAAGGTAAAACTTTTACGTTTTTACCCATAAAAACTTTTGTGTTCCGAGTCATAGTGAAATAATTATATTTCGTTTTTTGTTAGTAAGGAAACTGCAGTTCGAATAAACTATTTTATAGAAATATCATTTTTTTTTAATTTCCTGATATCGATTCGGATAACTGGAATTCGGATAAATGGAGCTCTACTGTATTGAAATTTTTTGAGATTGTCTGGTTTAGTACACACTACACGATATCAGTTATAGTTCTGAAGTCGTATGATTTCCAAATTTGAATCATTAACTGTGTCCCTTATGACTCAATGTAGTCTTATTAATTAGGATTTTATTCTTCAAGAACGTTAGACAGAATCTATACGACAGTCATTAAGCCCTCGCCTTTTTATATAGTTTTTTTGTGATTGTATGTGAATAATTACGCTCAATGAAAGCTGTACTATTAATCAGCATTAAAATATTAAAAGCGAAAAAAATAAATATATATTATTCTCGATTAAGTATTTAATTTTGTCAACTTACAGTAACCGGAAAAAAAGATATGATGTTAATACTCATATTCCTAAGTATCTTTTAGGCCCTTACAAGTTATCGAAATAATACTGATTACTAGTGAATTAGCGGATTCTTCTTTCAGATTACCTTTTACTCTGTGTCTGCCTGAGTTCTGCAAAAACATAACAGTTTTTGATTATGTGTAAGTGCTCCGCCACGAGTGCAGACGGGTCGAAACTGAAATTCTCCTATTCAGTGAGAGGGCCTTCTTGGCACTTATTTCTTGCTTCTTGAATCAGGCATCCAGCGTCAGGTGATGGCGTAGGCCCAGTGTCCGGAGTATGCCGCAACCGGTGGACTTCACAAAGCCTTGTTTTTTAGAATATCTTCCAGTTTTCCATTTCACCTATAAGGGCTCTTAATCCGATTCTCTTGGCATTGGTGGGTGTGTATTCCAGGAGGATATGAGCTAATGATTCTTCTTTTTGGACCGTAGAGGTGCTCAGTTCGAACTCAAGGAATGAGCGCACTGATGAAGTCGCAAAAGCATCTGCGAAAATGCAGCCACATTCCTTGCAATTCCACATTGAGTTGGAACCCACTAGAAGGCTATTTCCCCTTCCTTCTAAGCTGGCCGAGCATAGTTCTCATTTCTGTTACACAGAATGCATAGTTGTTCGGGTGAGATCTTTTCAGGCTTTCTGTGACACATTTTGAGTCCGATAGTATGCAGTCCGATATGTTCTGTCTGCAAGCAGTGCAGCATTTATCACACGTAGTTCAGCATCCAGGCTTCAAATGCAACTGCAAGGAACAAGATAGCTTTCGCCCGTTTACGTATAATAATAACCAGCACCAGATTTTATCGACTGTTCCAGGTCTGACGATCCAACTGTGAAGATTTTGGTGTGTTCTATAACAGCAAAATCAGAAATTTTGAAATTTTCTTATTTTGAGTAGAGATGTATCCTTAAGCGCCGTAACAGGGAATTGTTGTGTGAAACGCAGAGGTGACTGACAGGCAATAAAATCATATATCAGCCCCAACACGCTCACGGCAAATAGGCTGAGTTCATCGCTCTCCATACTAAGAAACGTTAAACTTTGACAACTACCTCAAATCCGTAGAAAAAAGGGCACAGAAGTAAACGAACTCATTTGAAGAGCAGCTGCAGGTATTAACAATAGACCAGAATACATATACACGCCAGCTGCATATAGCGAAACAAAAAAAGGTATATGTTATTGAAAGACTCAAACGGTCAGCGACAGGACTTCGACCTTACTGAGAAGAGAGAAAGCTGGGAGTAATGTCCGAACACAAGCAAGAAGTGTTGAAAGGAAGTTTGGTAAGGCCTGTAAGTAACAATAGTTGATGCCATTAGAACAACCAAATGCACGAAAACAATACTTGACGAGAAAGTTAAGGGTTGTTTTGTTTACTCCAAAAAAGTGACAGGCAAGAATTATTGCTACAGTATCTAGCAGCGACAACGACCTCAGTGTAGCGACCTAGGGAAGGAATCTGGTGGGAATCCAAAGGCCTATCAGAGAAGTTCTTTCGGAAAAATAGGTGGTCTCTAAATCTGAAGAGTCGTAAAGTAGAACCAATTGGAAAACAGCGTTAGAAAAATCGGAAGTAAGTGGGAGAAATATGGAATTCGATATAGGGACGCGAGAAAGGCGCGCTCGGGGAGTTTAACTAAAAATTTTGACGGAAACGGGAGTGTAAGTCCGCGACCGAGATTCCCATAGTTATTGGACTTAGAGAAATTCGGTACGATGGTTAGAAAAGTAAGCTCGTACTAGAACAGATTTCGGTAAGGAGAAAAACTGTAATTTTACTAGTGATGTACAAGTGAATTAATACAACACAAATGATAATTAAATAACGCTGTGATTTAGTTGTGCAAATACGCAACAATAACTTCATCATCGAGTACGATTTCGAAACGAACTAAACCCGTAACAACAGTGATTCAAACCATAACGCAGTTAATAAATAATAATTAATAATGGCTGTAGAAGCGAATAACTATAATAACAATTAACGCGAACTAATTTGAGAGAGTGAAGTTTGGTGTTGTGCAGTGTCTTGTGACTCAAAGGAGACCACGTTACAATCTGCTAATCCAGAGGGAAATATCGCAGACACGCCAGACGATCAACATGACAACCACACAATATGAACTGCTACCAGATTTGGATACATACCACAAGTAAAATTTTCATGCCATAATTAGTATTAGGTCCACTGTCTGTTCACTTAAAGAACTCATAAGATTTAATTAAAGGATTAAGATAAAATTTTATTTAGAACAAAATTAAATCATATTAGGAAATTATGGAAATTAAGTTCATCTATAAGCACCGATTTTAAATGAATCCAGATCAATAATTAACAATGTCGTAATATATAATAATTTAAGAAAATTATTATTAAAAGTTTTATCTTTGAATAAGAATTACAATATTTAAATTATTAGAGCTATGAATATGAGTAATGAAATAAGATTTATGAAAATGAATATGTTTATATTTTGATTAGAATTTATATAGTTCATATATAAATGATAAAGTATGATAATCAATCATAGCTAATTGTAATAAATTGAAGAACAATTTATAAGAAAATTTGAGCATTTATTTATATTTTACCCTGAGATAAAGAGCATATAAAATATTTTATTATTAAATTGGCGCTCCGGAACTGAGGGGCATATTTAAGTATAACATTGGCTCCCACACGCGGGACATTAAATAGATAGCATAACAGTAGTAATTTATAATATATTGTGCTATTAAAATAAGTATTACATTGGCGCCGCACCGCACGGCTTAATTAAAGAAATTAGGCTAGGGCAGTGACAGACAGTGGTTAGAGATAGACTAAGTTAAATAAGTAAATGTTAATACTGTAGAATAAGAACGTTATTATTGTTAGTTGTCGATAAGTATCTGAATGATAACCCGACGAAAGGCAAAAATGGCGACAGGGAAAAAAATTTCCGAGGTAGTCGAAATTAACAATCAGATGGGGATGGAGCAATCTGAGGACAGAAATGTGGTGAATGAAGAGAGCTCTGCAACGAGTGAAGAGAATGGCGCCCGGGGACCGCAATCACAGTCGCAGTCATCTGAAGCAAATTTTCAAATGTT
Source organism: Magicicada septendecula (assembly GCA_034769895.1). Lineage (NCBI taxonomy): Eukaryota > Metazoa > Arthropoda > Insecta > Hemiptera > Cicadidae > Magicicada > Magicicada septendecula. The sequence continues at coordinate 348,060,133 of CM068370.1, forward strand.
AATGGCATTGATGAAACAACAATTTGAAGAATCAAAAAAACAATTTGAAGAATCAAAAATGCAACATGAAGAGACAATAAGGAAGATTGAAGAAACGAAAAAACAGAATGAAGAGAAAGGTAAACAACTCGTCGAGAAATTAGACAAAGAAATAGAGTTAATGAGAAGAGATTTACGAGGACAGAACCACCAGGTGGGTACTGATTTACAAAAACAATCAGAAAAAATGGAAGAAAACAAATTAGATGGAAATACTATGGATCAAATTGACACCGAGTATCAATCTTTAACAACTAAAGCATTGTCTGAACATCATGTCTCAAGAACAAAAGAAATATCTACAATTATTAATGGTAGATATGAAGGTGATAAAGACACTTGTACTGTGTTTGTTGGCAACTTACCAAACACAATTACAAAAAAGAAAATTATCAAATATTTCAGAAAGTTTGGTACGATTGTAAATACGAGATTGCGATACGCTGCAATATATGATCCACGGCTTCCCAAAAGACGTACTATCATTAAGAAAGAGTTTCATAAAGACAGAACAAATATCCATGCATATGTACGTTTTACTGATGAAAATAGTGCATATCGTGCTTTGGAAGCAAATGGTAATGTTTATGAGGGTTACCACCTGAGAATTGAGTTAGCTAACACGGAAGCTGAAGAAAAGCAGAGAACTAAAAAGAAAAAATTGAATACTACAGTTAATATTACCAGTACTGATAGAAAAATTGGAAGTAGGACTGGTGAGGTGCGTAAAAATTTTGGAACCAAACCAAATGAGAGTAAGAAGATGAAAAACAGTTCTGATGATTATCAAAGGCGAACTGCATTAGCACGAAAGAAGAAAAGGGTGAAATTTGCTGGACCATTCAAGAATATTGTGAAGATTGGTACGAGAACGAAAGGAAGATTTCAAGCGATGAAGATGAGATTTCTTAGAAGTTTTGAAAATAAAACCTTATTATGTGAGTACGCGGACAGGAAAACGAAAATAATTAAAACGCCACAAGCTGTCAAAAAACGTATTTGTAAGAGGGTTGAAAAGAAGAAACGACAAAAAAAACTCAGCGCGTACATAAATAATGGTAATATGACCGGGGAAAGTTGTCGAACAGGATGGGAAGATCCACTTTCAACACACCGTAAAAGAGAGAGAGAGAGAGAGAGAGAGAGAGAGAGAGAGAGAGAGAGAGAGAGAGAGAGAGAGAGAGAGAGAGAGATATCATAAATTCTTTAGATGTCAACGGCCGACTGCAGGGTAAGTGTTACTATTTACCAACAAAATGTGTTGTAACGGCACTGACTTAAAACGTACAACTATGTCTCCACAAATAGGAAATTAAAAGTAATTAAATGTAACGGATTAAAGAAAACAATCTTAAGAGTGTCCGAAAATTTAATAGTTAAGTTAGATAATATTGGGTGAAATACCTTAGATAAGATTGGTTGTGTAAGAATACATTAACCGAAGAAGATAAATAGATATGAATATAATAAGAATAAAATAAAGTAAATGGTAAATGAAAACCAATGCCAGTAAAATGAAACGGCATAGACAAGAATGTGAAGAAGGGAAAGAAGAACCGAGTCCTGACGTTCACTATCCTGATATGATCGCGAAAAAAGTATCATTCAGATTCTTAGTTGACACCAGTGAAAAGTTATGAATTATAAAGCAATTGTAAGACGCAATAGAGTATTAAATAAATTGTAATAATTTTAACATTAATTAAACTAAAATGATAATTGTATAATTGTATAAACTATGAAGTAAAATACTAACAAATGTAGTAGTACTTATAATCTTCAAGATAACGAAATGTGAACTGAAAATGTTAGCGATAATTATGTTAACATAAGTACATAGACAATATATATATATATATATATATATATATATATATATATATATATATAGATAGATATGTTAAACGAATGCAAGTGTAAGGACAATTTATATGGTTAGAATAAGATTGTTTAATATATGTGTTTAATGTAACAATTGAATGCGAACAATCAATAAAATTAGAATAGTGATATGTACATGTATATGTGATGCAAGACTCTTAAAATTCAATTAAATAGTGAAATGATTGAAAAGTTACAATAAGTAAAAGATGGAATATCAAAGGACATTAATAGCGAATTATTGTAGAAAGCTTGATTAATTTATGGCATTAAATCTATAACATTATTAGAATAGCAAGATGTAATTGGCGAATTAGTAGAAATTTTGATAGTAATTAATATTTTATAAATACTGCAAGGTAATATAGAGTAAATCAATGTGAATATAATAATGAATAGTTAAATTAAAGGTTAACATAATGATTAACATGTGTTAAAATTGTACAATGAAAATAGAGAATTCTAAAAATTATTTTACAGAAATATAAAATTTATTGATATGATAGATGATGCTAGCATTGAATAAAACTTGCTAAATTAATTTTGTAAATATTATAGGTCCTGTAAGGGAGATGTAAGGAGTTGTTTTAAATTGATGCAGAATGACGAGTTTAAATTTAATGTCTAAAGATTAGTTTGTAAGTATAATTATATGTTAAGTAAGGGTTGTAAAAAAAAGAAAGTTAAAAGATATATGTAACGGATTCATTTAAAAACGGAAAGCGAAAGTGTTTTGGAAAAGGGTCCTGGGGTACTGTTTACATTACATAATAAACAGCCCGCAGTGGGTCACTACAGGTAGCAAATCCATTACACTACGTCCAACGGATGATGAGCCAATACTAGGAATATAAAATGTATGCATTTCGTCATGTTAAACCTCGATGACAAGGCGCAGAAATTTGAATCTCTTTTAGATGTATGAAATCCATCCAAAGCGACAAATTTCGGGGACGATAGAACAGCAAAATCAGAAATTTTGAAATTTTCTTATTTTGAGTAGAGATGTATCCTTAAGCGCCGTAACAGGGAATTGTTGTGTGAAACGCAGAGGTGACTGACAGGCAATAAAATCATATATCAGCCCCAACACGCTCACGGCAAATAGGCTGAGTTCATCGCTCTCCATACTAAGAAACGTTAAACTTTGACAACTACCTCAAATCCGTAGAAAAAAGGGCACAGAAGTAAACGAACTCATTTGAAGAGCAGCTGCAGGTATTAACAATAGACCAGAATACATATACACGCCAGCTGCATATAGCGAAACAAAAAAAGGTATATGTTATTGAAAGACTCAAACGGTCAGCGACAGGACTTCGACCTTACTGAGAAGAGAGAAAGCTGGGAGTAATGTCCGAACACAAGCAAGAAGTGTTGAAAGGAAGTTTGGTAAGGCCTGTAAGTAACAATAGTTGATGCCATTAGAACAACCAAATGCACGAAAACAATACTTGACGAGAAAGTTAAGGGTTGTTTTGTTTACTCCAAAAAAGTGACAGGCAAGAATTATTGCTACAGTATCTAGCAGCGACAACGACCTCAGTGTAGCGACCTAGGGAAGGAATCTGGTGGGAATCCAAAGGCCTATCAGAGAAGTTCTTTCGGAAAAATAGGTGGTCTCTAAATCTGAAGAGTCGTAAAGTAGAACCAATTGGAAAACAGCGTTAGAAAAATCGGAAGTAAGTGGGAGAAATATGGAATTCGATATAGGGACGCGAGAAAGGCGCGCTCGGGGAGTTTAACTAAAAATTTTGACGGAAACGGGAGTGTAAGTCCGCGACCGAGATTCCCATAGTTATTGGACTTAGAGAAATTCGGTACGATGGTTAGAAAAGTAAGCTCGTACTAGAACAGATTTCGGTAAGGAGAAAAACTGTAATTTTACTAGTGATGTACAAGTGAATTAATACAACACAAATGATAATTAAATAACGCTGTGATTTAGTTGTGCAAATACGCAACAATAACTTCATCATCGAGTACGATTTCGAAACGAACTAAACCCGTAACAACAGTGATTCAAACCATAACGCAGTTAATAAATAATAATTAATAATGGCTGTAGAAGCGAATAACTATAATAACAATTAACGCGAACTAATTTGAGAGAGTGAAGTTTGGTGTTGTGCAGTGTCTTGTGACTCAAAGGAGACCACGTTACAATCTGCTAATCCAGAGGGAAATATCGCAGACACGCCAGACGATCAACATGACAACCACACAATATGAACTGCTACCAGATTTGGATACATACCACAAGTAAAATTTTCATGCCATAATTAGTATTAGGTCCACTGTCTGTTCACTTAAAGAACTCATAAGATTTAATTAAAGGATTAAGATAAAATTTTATTTAGAACAAAATTAAATCATATTAGGAAATTATGGAAATTAAGTTCATCTATAAGCACCGATTTTAAATGAATCCAGATCAATAATTAACAATGTCGTAATATATAATAATTTAAGAAAATTATTATTAAAAGTTTTGTCTTTGAATAAGAATTACAATATTTAAATTATTAGAGCTATGAATATGAGTAATGAAATAAGATTTATGAAAATGAATATGTTTATATTTTGATTAGAATTTATATAGTTCATATATAAATGATAAAGTATGATAATCAATCATAGCTAATTGTAATAAATTGAAGAACAATTTATAAGAAAATTTGAGCATTTATTTATATTTTACCCTGAGATAAAGAGCATATAAAATATTTTATTATTAAATTGGCGCTCCGGAACTGAGGGGCATATTTTATTATTACATTGACGCACACAACGTCGGGCAAAATTTAGTATTACAGTTCCCTGTACTGATCATTTAGCATTTCGAAAAATTCATGTCTCAGCACTTCTGCCGGTTCGTTTTTTGTGAGCTTCAATGGAAAGTCTACTTCCGTTTTGTTGTTAACTGTTCCCCATGGTGGTTTGAAAAACAGGTAAGTTATTCTGGTGAGCTTTCTGGCAAGCTGAATCTGTGTTGTAATTCCACTTGCCAACTACTGTTGGAGTCTATTGCCTGTCAGGGTCGTCAGTGGGTGAGTAGTCGGCAGAGTTTGGTTTTTCAAATTTTTACCCATATTTGTTTTTTGATTTACAAGTCAACATCAAGTTTTATTTTCATTACAGCTATTGGTGTTGTTTTTTGACAGCCAAAACAGGTTATAAGAGTTGCTGTTTAAACTAATTGCAGCTTGTTGATGGGTTGTGCAGCTGACCCTCACATTTCGCTACAATACATCATTTTTGCTCTGACTTACGATAAGTATAATGTTCTCAATGTGACTGCATCTACGCTACGTCCCACTTTTGCTTTCAGGCCGTTTAGGTGATTGGTGCATCGTTCTACTAGCTTTCTTGGTTAGTAAACATTTTTTTGTTTTTGTTACTTAATATTCTTTCTGTTCAGTTTTGTTTCTGTATTCTTTCCGTTGGTTTTTTGTGACGATATCTATTTAGTATTAATTGATATAATGTCGTTATAATGTTGATATAAACTTATTTAGACCTGAGGAGGACATCAGAGTTTTAGAGGTCGAAAGCGTTGTGTTCAGACTGTTTCTAAAACGTTAGCTAATGTCCAAATATAATAGTATCTAATAATAATAATATGTACTAATAATAATAAAATAACATAATTTTGGAAAAGTGCCCAAAAACTAAAAGCCGAGGTTGTTAAAAAAGGCAAGATACCAACACAAATGAAACCTACACGTTCACAAGAAGAAATATATGTGGATTTAATAAGTAGACTTAAGTAAGATTACTGAGGAAAATAGAAGATAAATAGAGGAGACATAATATGAGAAACGAAGTTTCCTAGGGACAGCTGAAGACAAGGCGTTAGTGAAAATTCGATAAGGCCAATTGGGACACTCATCAGAAGAGTATATGAATTCAAGGCATCAACAGAAAAAAACTCGACGGAAGTGTATATGAAGCAAGTAGCTGAAACAACTATATAATATTCATTGGATGGAGATACGTTACAGTAAGTTGGTGATTACATCTTGATTTTTAGCAACCGTTACTTTCATTACAAGTATTTATTTTTAACAGTGAAAATGTTTATAAGGACGTGTCGCACATTTGCAGCCGATCGCTGGTGCGTTGTCGAAAATGGGAACCGGTGAGTTTCCATAGTAACTACTTCTTTGTTGTCAGTAACGTAGTACACATATAAAACTTCGCTTATGAATGCGACTACATTTAACTTATAATCTGTACACTGGTAAATGAAGAATGAATTCATTGATTGGTGAATGAACATAAATATATATATATATATATATAAATTTTTTAGATTTATTGAAGCAGTTTCAATGCCCTTCTCTGTGCATTGCATTTGTGCAATGCCTGTAAATTTTTTAAATTTGATTCGGATTATTGAGCTATCAGGTTAAAGGAAATGATAGTAGAGACATTTGACTGTAGTAACACAATTATCACTTCTTACGTTCACCTCGAGAACGACGTTATGCGTCACATTTTACAGTACTGTTTGAATGTCTGCAGTTTGATGCACTGCAGGCGTATTCCAAACTTCCTTCACACAGATACAATCCTGAAATGTATAATACAATAAATTTATGAAATCGGTTTTTAAAAACAAGATGACATTTGCGCGCATGACCTAAAACACAGAAAGAACAGATAATTTACAAGGTACTGCTTATGTATGATGCATGATGACCAGGGGTCGTGCGAAGCGATGGCCCCGCTTTTGTGCCGCGTTCCGACCTTCTTGTGGAGCTCCCGCCGCGGGAACCGAAACACTCTTGATTCTAGACGTGGCCTGCTAGATGGATTGCGACCGAGGGAACTTAGGGGGATTGCGCTGGAAGCGAGCACAGCGGCGATGAACTTTCTGCAAAGTGTCCGTTGGTGACGTTCAGGGAATGGACACTGAGAGATTCTCTGATGCTCTGGTTTGAAGTTAAATAGTGGGCTTTACATGCCCAGCACAGCCCTCGGTCCAGGAGAGACTGAAGCTTATGCTTATGGGTTTTAGCAAAGTAGCCTCATTCAGGGATCGCGTTAGTAACTATCTGACTCCATCGCGTAGGTCTCCACATACGTGGACAGATAGGTTTCCCTAGGAGGCGTAGTTGGCGGGTAATAAATATACCGCAAAGTAGGGGGTCGGAGCTGGTTTATACGATTGGCCGTATTTTGGTCTACTTTTTCTGAGTGTGTCAACCTAGTGAAACGACGATCCAGCTGAGACCCCAGGTACTTGACACCGGGAGACCAGGGAAGGGGAGTATCGCCTACGTAAAGTCTGTCAGGGAGCCTTCTGCATCTAAGAAGACTACAGCTGTGCGCTTAGCCGCGTTAATAGCGACCCTCCATTTTGATGCCCACTCAACGTAGGAATCAAACTGTTCCTGGAGCATAAACCGCTGTAACGTCGGACAACCTGGTTTCAGGCAACTTGTCGAAGCAGGACCAGAATGTCGAACCCTTTTAGGTGATCTTGAAGTCGCCGCTGAACCAGTAGTTCGAAAACTTTCGACGTGGCCGACAGCAAGCTGATAGGCCGAACTTGGAGTCTTTACCCGGCTTCGGGATCATTGTGATCGTCTACTGGCGCCATTTCTGAGGAAAGTAGGCGAAACGGAAACAGGCATTGAACAAGACGATCCGAAAGCGAACTCACCCGTCCGGATGTGTGATTCGTAAGCTGTATTACTTGTCTTACAGCTTCCGAGCATGGTAACTGGGTGAAACATTACAATTTTTATAGTCCTGTTACGTTTACGTTGATCAGCTGTTTCATACTACAGACTTGGTTTCACTGAGTTAAAGTACTTAAATTACGTGATATTACATTAAACGTTTTAATGTTTATTACAAAAATTTAAGTTAGAAATTTATTTCTGATAACCAATTATAACGTTATAACGATCTCTGTGCAATGTATAATAAAATGGTTTGTTGTGAAAAATAGTTTTGTAGAAACCACCGAACAGAATTTCTTCGAATAAGTAAAATGCATGAAATGTGTATCAGACATACAAAAAAGGCTAAAAATGAACAGAAATTGTATAGTTATATCTTCCTATTGAATAATTCTTTCCTTAGATTTAGTAAGTTAATGTTAATTTCCTAATTAGATCAATGTTTGATTTAAATTCAGTGTAACGCTGATAATCCAAAATAATCACGGGGTGATTTGAATTAACAAAAAGTTAGAATTAACAAGCATGTGGGAGTTCCTTAGCTGAATAATGAAAAGTACATATTAACGTAATAACCAAAAGACTTGGCATGTTGCGAAAAGAATTAAAATCAGTACAAAAAATAAACGAATCGGTAAAGGGATGCTTGACAAACTTGACAATCCAAATCGTGTACAGAATTGTCGAAACTTGATTTTTGCACCCGACAGCATAAATAAGCGAGACATCGCTACCCTCGACCCCAGTCTACTGAAACATTCGTGCAGCCGTAGTCTATGGCCAACTGCATAGCATAGTTTCATATAGGCCTATCCGAGGTCGATATCGGAGTACGTATGGAGCAGTAACACCGCACGAATCATCTGAGTTGCTGAACGGACCAGGAGGACCGGACGACGGATACCAGGAGGGCCGGACGACGGAGGATCGACACAGGACACAGGACTCAGGACCATGACAAGGGATCACCGAGTATCACCTCATTAACAATAAGGTGACATAAAACCATTTTACTCGTCAACAAACGGGTCATAAATGACATAAAAAAAGAGTATATTAAAGAGACAATGATAGACTCTATACACTAATTGTGTAAATAGTAATAATTGTAAAATTTATATGGTTAAATTAGGGTAATAGATTAAACAAATTTTATAATGATTGTTAACACTTACAATTTTTTTTTATTTTTGAAGTATGTAATGTACCATAGATATTTTCTTACGTTCCCCTAATAAAGTGCACAAATATTTCATAAAAACAGCAACACTTAGCTTCTGTAAGTTTAACAGCGTTATATTGTATTTGACTTTTATACTGTATAACGTTTTGGAACTTCTTTTTATATTAAACGAAATCCGTAAACTCTTATCCATTTGATTAATACGCAGTAATTTACTTATCTGCACAGTAGAACACGATTACTGATTGTTAACGGCCCAAACTTTATGTTCAAATTAACTGTTTAACGTAGGAACATGTTCACGACATAGCACTCTGATTCAGAACCACGACATCGATATTTGGCAAAAAATTCATAAAATTCTAATTGTCATTAAATTTATAAAGTCTAGATCTTACAGTTTATAAAAGAGAATGTTCTGACAGTTCTTGCCATGTGTATAAAAAAATTTCCTCTGGGCCGGATTTGAACCAGCGACCTATGGATTACTGCTTATTACGCAACCGACTACAGTCCACCGCTCTACCAACTGAGCTACCAGAGGTGATTGAGAAAGTTATCATCAAAAGTATACCGACTTCCTAACGCTTTGTCGGAATGTGACCTCTATTCTGCAGTTGTAAGAAATATACGTGTAGGCCTACCTTGAAATGATAAGAATGTGATTTAACGTGATTACACAAAAGATTGTTTCCACTTTATCTACCCCTTGTTTAAAAAATAATGAGGTAATTCCATCCTACAGCATTTAGGAGTATTCAACAGCATGCGTATGGTAGAGTGGATTTGTCAGACCTGTTAACAAAAAACAGCTTCAAGGAAAACAAATGAAATTGATCGCAAAACTCAACTCAAAATAACACCATATCTTATCACACTCGCGAAGCCGAAATTTAAGAGCTGCCGTGTATGTAATTAACAGATGTAAAGAGAGGGGGAAGAGAGCAAGAGAGAATGAAAGAGAGCGGTATAGCTGTGTGACCTATGAACTTAAACATAAATGAAGAAAGTTTATCCTTTCTGCCTGCATTCAATAAATATTCTGTTGACAATAAATTAGAGTTATCTCTGTTGTCTCTCTGTCTATCTTCCTCTCTCTCTCTCTCTCTCTCTCTCTCTCTCTCTCGCGCGCGCGCGCACACACACACACACACATACATTAATAAGGCCCACATTTTACTTGATAATAAGTATGTATTTTCTTTTTAACGATGTACTTCTTAAATGATCTCTTCAAATGAATTCCGTTAGTGCATTCATCGTTATATTATCGACACACGTCCCATAAACACTACTGAATGCATTTAACGTATACGTAGGAATGTGTAAGCAGGTAATATAATTGTTAACTGATCCAAGGTCTGCTCTCCACCCCCTTAAATAGTTATATGTGTTTGTTTACGCAACGTGCTCTCACTTGTGTGTGTGTGTGTGTGTGTGTGTGTGTGTGTGTGTGTGTGTGTGTGTGTGTGTGTGTGTGTGTGTGTGTGTGTGTGTGTGTGTGTGTGTGTGTGTGTGTGTGTGTGTGTGTGTGTGTGTGTGTGTGTGTGTGTGTGTGTGTGTGTGTGTGTGTGTGTGTGTGTGTGTGTGTGTGTGTGTGTGTGTGTGTGTGTGTGTGTGTGTGTGTGTGTGTGTGTGTGAGATAGGGAGAAAGTATATGAGTTATCGATTCTGTCTGAATTGGTGTGGATCTTGTTTTCCTTCTTATTTCTGTTGTTCACATTGCTTTTCCTCGTCACAGTAAAACGTCAATATTTTTACCTTTTTCTTCTCCTTCTTCTAATCTCTCAAGGAGTAGACTATAACTCAACCTGTTCGGGTACCTAACATCTCCTCGGGCGTCATGTAACATCTCTTCTCCCGTTCGGCCCATTATTCAATACCACTTTGGGCAGCGTATCTGTTTATTGCTTCGTTCAAAGATGGTATATTTGTAAGAGAGATCCCTTCTCAATTCCTTCTCATTATCAGAGTTTATTTCCCTACATTGAAATGTACATGCAACTGTAATTCTTAAGAATCTCGTTTATGATGACTGTATTTTGTACTTGTTACAGCACATGTGAGTTGCACATCATATTGTGAGTTGAAAAGGAAAGCAGAGAAGCGTGAAGAATGGCGAGCTGCTGCGAACCAGCCTATGGGCTGCTAACTAGCAGAGAAGCGTGAAGAATGGCGAGCTGCTGCGAACCAGCCTATGGGCTGCTAACTAGCAGAGAAGCGTGAAGAATGGCGAGCTGCTGCGAACCAGCCTATGGGCTGCTAACTAGCAGAGAAGCGTGAATAATGGCGAGCTGCTGCGAACCAGCCTATGGGCTGCTAACTAGCAGAGAAGCGTGAAGAATGGCGAGCTGCTGCGAACCAGCCTATGGGCTGCTAACTAGTGTGACGATTTAAAAATTATTTAAATAGCACAAATTAAATTTTTGTTCTCATAACAAGTGAGAGTATAATCCACCCTTATCTGTACCTAGATACCTGTATCAACGTGCAAAAAGTCCAGTACGAACATGTAAAGTACAATGTTATTAAGCGAAAACTAATAATTCTTCTAATTAAATAAAAGACGTATTAATAATAAAGGAAATATCTAACTCCTAACAAAAAGGTAGCATAATTTATACTAGTTAATTAATGGACAATTAATAATAATAAAGGAACGAACTACTTTTCTCTCAGCGCGTAAACCGCGCCAGCTTACAGACTCCCTGCCGCTAAACTAGCCCCAGTCGCCGGAGAATCTTCGACATGTAAGCAGCTCGAAAATGTGTTGTAAAGTTACACTTACGTGTATGTCGCTAAACAACGATGTAACAAGACGTTAGTTCTTCTAATCTATTTAATCCAATGTAGCGTTACTAAAACTCAAAAACTAGTAATGTAGTACGTGGAGGAAATATTAATAATATATAAAAAAAAACTTAGCCGACACATCTCTTTACGAACAGTAAGTGGTAACATATGTTCCTTACCATGTAAAAGTAAACATCAGTGCTGCTAAAATAAGAACAAATAAAATGTAAAAAGTGAACAACCAACACCAGGAGAAAAGTTACTACAACAACCGTATGAACTTCAAGTACCAGAATCCAACCGTCATGACCTAGACTACAATTCGGAAACAACCAACTAAATGGAGGATCCAGATGAACAACGAACTACACCCAAGAAGACCTACTGAAGAGGATCATCTCGAACACCCACCGCAGACTCACGTTATATTCAGGTGACATTAAACCATAACTTCTGTGCATAACTTGTTTTTTAAACACCGCAACAAAAAGAACAGTAAAGTTTCTTGTAAAAACTTTTGATCACTTAAAGATTAGCATATAAATGTTTGTAATTTCTGTAATGCTATAGTAATAACCTGATGATGTTTAAAGGTAAAGTAATTCTGAAAATTACATCAGACTATTCTTTAAATAGTTTGGATGATGTTGAGATATGTTAGAATATTGCAAAGTTACAGCCCGGATCCGTGGTAATTGAAATAATACACAGCTGTATGATTTTGAGATTTTGAGATACTAAGAGTAAAAATTTAAACAATATTTCATGCAGAATTTATAAGAATTTTCTTTTAAAAGTAAAGTAAAGTAAGGAAAAAACAAAAAGATGACCATTGAAGCTACTACTTTTATATACTTAGTTAAAATACAAGAATAAAGAGATGTTTTCGCTAATATCCAGAGAGTGAATAAATTTATGTAACCTTGGACAAAATCCTGATATATACATTGTCATAATTTGTTGGTAAGTAAATTTTACTAACTACGGCAGCTAGTTTAATTAACAGCGAACAATTAAACTGGTTCCCGATGTTATAATGTCTTGACAGGAGAGACGTTATAGGATGCGCCACTCTGCTGTTTTAAAAAGAAAGTAATAATAATAATTGTGTACGTCGTGATAATTAATTAACAGTAACTTTGTAGAATATATAAATTTATTCACCCTGAAATTGTGAACAAATAAATAAATAAAGTTTTAATTGAGAAATAATAATATTAGTATTAGGATATTGCCGTAATAAACAAGTCCTTGCTGGTAAAAATATTCCATTTTAAACCTGTCGGTATTTACAGGCTATTTCATGTTAGATACGTGTCGAGAAATGTACGCTTTCCCCGGTACACAAGTAAGTTGTTTGAATAGCATTCCCTCGTGTACATAACATACAGTCCAGAACAGGAAATAATCGTGTTTCAGATTGTCCGAATCACCCTCCTTTGTTAACAACCACCCCAACGCAAACAATAAGACTCCTCAAACAGCTGATCCATTGTGCTATTATAAAAGCAATTAACTCTTCGTGTGTGAAATTCCTTTCCACTATAAAATAATATTATCATTTTGTCTCGACTGATAATTGCTAGGAGTACGTAAAATTGAATTGATTTGAGATAATTTTAATTTGATTAATTAGTATAAGATTCTATGTGTAGTAATAGATATATATGTGTGTGTTTAAATGAATTCAAATTTTATAAGTGTTTAAAATAGAAGATATAAGATTTGTCGTAAGTAATACTTAGATTATTTAAAAGTCATTATTACCACTACAATGGCTCAATTTAACCCCGACTTGTTGCTGAAGGACGAATTAAGCTATGAAGCCTTGTTACGCGGTCTCCCATACGCAAACGTAACGGTCGCGGAGCTGCGCAAAACATTACGCGAAAATAGACCAGAGAAACCCTCACTGTTAAATCGTTTAAGTGTGTTAGACTTCGAAAGTGAAAAGGAAACATGCTATCATAAATATACGGAACTTACCTCCATCGCACAAACCCTGCGAGATGAAAAATCCCCCGCAGTAATTTTACGCACCACTCAAAGAATCGAACATCTGAGCCGCCGCATCACCAATTTGTTGAATTAGCCCGGTGATAAAGTTATTCCACCGGATGCGCAAAAATTCGCGGAAGAAGCATTACAACAATTACCCGAGATAATGCGCGAATTACGTCGAAGGTCCGAATCATTTAGAATAGAAGAGATCGAAGAAGCAATGACGAAGCTAAATATTTCCCCTACCCTATCTCCTACTCATGAACAGCAACCCAGTGCTGTAAAATTTCAGTTTCTGCAGGAATCTAATATAGATCCCGTTAAGGAACGGTTAACCGATAGACAAGTAAATATCGAACCCGTAAACGTCACGTTACTTCCAAATGAACAAGAGAATATGACCCGTACCTATGATTTACCTCCTCACTTACTGACGAATCAATCTGCGGAAAACCCTAGAATGACGACTCCATTAAATCTAACTACCGAGCTTTATGGAAAAATAACTCATCCCGTAGAACGTATTTTATCTGAGATACCAATCACTGATAGGCTGAATATTACAAAACTCCTAGATTTTATCAAGCACCTTTTACAAATAAAGGATCTGCGACAATTAAGAGATGACCAAATTTTACAAGTAATTCTACCTAAATGTAGATCTCCTTTAAAAGATCGTGTGTTAGAATCTCTAAGGTATAATCACCCTGTAGAAGAACTACGTACCACCCTGATAAGACACTTCATTCCCACCGGTATCTACGAAGAATTGAAGCGGAACCTAGTACTTCGTGTACAAGGGGCATACGAGAGATTAGTTCATTATATATCTGAAATAAGGGAATCGGCCTTATTGCTACAAGTTAAATGGAGTGAACAACAGCTAGTAGACACTATCTTAGTAGGACTGTCTCCCGAGGAGCGATCTCGCCTAGCACTCATGAAGAGACCAACCACTTTCACTGAACTAGAACTGTGTTGTATACATTCGTCCAACGTCTGGTATTCTGACCAAAACAGACGCGTTTTTATGTCCCAGACTCAACGCAGAGATTCATTCCTACCTCTACCCATTGGGACTGATACTCGAACCTACCGCGATAAGCGATTCGTAAGAACTTCTAAAACCCAAAGCTACCCCAAAACATCAAACTCTCTACAAAAACCCCGACAGCATGCGAGCGATGTCAATGAGGAAAGAAGATGTTATAACTGTGGAAAGTCCGGACACATTAGCAAGAATTGTAAACAAAGGCGGTACCAACAGAAAACCGACCAGTCAAAAAACATGTGAAGCGGGAAGAACAAAAATCCTACGTCTTCCGCAGCATCAGAAGGAAAGGTATAAACACTAATAATTCTAAAGTAAAAATAAATAGAAACAAACGTATAGACCCTTACTTAACAAGATTTATTGACAAGTGCAACTCTATTGGTACATGCAAAACAAGTATATGCCAATTACCCTACATACAGATAGACCTTGGAGCAACGAATATCCTTGGTTTAATCGATTCAGTTAATCGATTATAACATCGGGAACTAAACCGTATTATAAACCGTATTAGCTAATCATAATCTTATTAAACGTAGCCAAAACGTGAACATAAAGTGTGCCCTGAGCAAGCCAGCAAGAATCAGTTAAGTCGGAAAATTAATCTCAGAAATCCCCACGACACCCTTCTCAAAGATATACATTGACTATTCTGGACCTTATCCCCGTTCTAAGTCTGGAAATACTATGCTATTAATTTGCGTGGACTCCTTCACTAAATTCGTATGGATGTACCCTATGAGACGTGCCTTAGCATCTACGACAATAAAGATTCTACAAGAGAGACTATTTAAAGATTATGGTACACCAGTACACCTAGTATCTGACAATGGGCCTCAGTTTAAATCTAAAGAATTTAATGACATGTGTTTTAAATTAGGAATAAATCATATTACAGTCACAGAGTACCGTCCGCAAGGAAACCTAGCAGAGAGATACTTGCGAAACCTAAAATCAGCCTTAATATCTTATCACGCTAAAGATCAGACAGCGTGGGATCAAAATCTATCATGGATACAATTTGCTTTCAACTCAGCGTATCATGAAGGACATAAATCAACACCATTTGATTTACTGTACAAGTATAAACCGAAACACCCGTTAACCACAAAGTGGAAAATTCATGAGTTATTGCCCCGCGAAATAAATGGGAATAACATAAGGAAAATATGGAACGAAGCTCGCGCAAATTTGAGAGCGAATTTACAAAAATCGCGGAAATATCATGAGCAGAATAATAGGAAAATAAAATATAATGTAGGTGATTTAGTGATGCATAAAACTCACCCTACGAGTAAAGCCGTTGAAAGGACCACTTCCAAACTATCATACCGATGGTGTGGCCCCTACAAGATTCATCACCCCCGTAACAGTAGCGCTGTATGAACCCAATACAGACAATTACATTCGCAGAAGCCATGTGTCTCAAATAAAAAAATTGTTTTCGTGTAAAAATAAAGAAGCACGACTACGAGAAAGATAGTAAACCTAGAATACTACTTAAGTATTAAGAATAAAATATGTTGCCTATATTTTATACAGGAATACAATAAGATTTTGCAACATTCTATATCGTAATTGAGTATAAACTCGAATACCTCGTACGAATACTAGCGAGGCCTGATCAACCTTAGCTAATGTCCTGCGAGAATGAAATAAATAATGAGAAGTCAGCTGACGAACAACAAACCTCTAGCGCAGTAAACTAAAAGTAAATCGATTGTTATTACAATACGTTATTATTATTAATAACCTACTCATGAGTGTAACTCCGTAAAACGAGTGAAGAAATCAAGCAAAAAAACCGGTAGTAGATATCAGAATTAGAAATAAGGTAGATTTATGTATTTGTGTATTTTATGTGTTGTAGATGTATTAGATTTTAAATATTTTTTATAAGATGTAATATAATCGATTGATGGATAGAAATCACCTGGTGGAGAGAAATTTCAGCACGAAGTTCCGTGCCAAATGTAATTGTATTTCTCAGATATCTTTCAATAAACAAACCCCCATCGATCTCCTTTAAGTGCAGGAGGATGTGATGATTTAAAAATTATTTAAATTGCACAAATTAAATTTTTGTTCTCATAACAAGTGAGAGTATAATCCACCCTTATCTGTACCTAGATACCTGTATCAACGTGCAAAAAGTCCAGTACGAACATGTAAAGTACAATGTTATTAAGCGAAAACTAATAATTCTTCTAATTAAATAAAAGACGTACTAATAATAAAGGAAATATCTAACTCCTAACAAAAAAGGTAGCATAATTTATACTAGTTAATTAATGGACAATTAATAATAATAAAGGAACGAACTACTTTTCTCTCAGCGCGTAAACCGCGCCAGCTTACAGACTCCCTGCCGCTAAACTAGCCCCAGTCGCCGGAGAATCTTCGACATGTAAGCAGCTCGAAAATGTGTTGTAAAGTTACACTTACGTGTATGTCGCTAAACAACGATGTAACAAGACGTTAGTTCTTCTAATCTATTTAATCCAATGTAGCGTTACTAAAACTCAAAAACTAGTAATGTAGTACGTGGAGGAAATATTAATAATATATAAAAAAAAACTTAGCCGACACATCTCTTTACGAACAGTAAGTGGTAACATATGTTCCTTACCATGTAAAAGTAAACATCAGTGCTGCTAAAATAAGAACAAATAAAATGTAAAAAGTGAACAACCAACACCAGGAGAAAAGTTACTACAACAACCGTATGAACTTCAAGTACCAGAATCCAACCGTCATGACCTAGACTACAATTCGGAAACAACCAACTAAATGGAGGATCCAGATGAACAACGAACTACAACCAAGAAGACCTACTGAAGAGGATAATCTCGAACACCCACCGCAGACTCACGTTATATTCAGGTGACATTAAACCATAACTTCTGTGCATAACTTGTTTTTTAAACACCGCAACAAAAAGAACAGTAAAGTTTCTTGTAAAAACTTTTGATCACTTAAAGATTAGCATATAAATGTTTGTAATTTCTGTAATGCTATAGTAATAACCTGATGATGTTTAAAGGTAAAGTAATTCTGAAAATTACATCAGACTATTCTTTAAATAGTTTGGATGATGTTGAGATATGTTAGAATATTGCAAAGTTACAGCCCGGATCCGTGGTAATTGAATAATACACAGCTGTATGATTTTGAGATACTAAGAGTAAAAATTTAAACAATATTTCATGCAGAATATATAAGAATTTCCTTTAAAAGTAAAAGTAAAGTAAGGAAAAAACAAAAAGATGACCATTAAAGCTATTATTTTTATATACTTAGTTAAAATACAAGAATAAAGAGATGTTTTCGCTAATATCCAGAGAGTGAATAAATTTATGTAACCTTGGACAAAATCCTGATATATACATTGTCATAATTTGTAGGTAAGTAAATTTTACTAACTACGGCAGCTAGTTTAATTAACAGCGAACAATTAAACTGGTTCCCGATGTTATAATGTCTTGACAGGAGAGACGTTATACTAGCAGAGAAGCGTGAAGAATGACGAACTGCTGCGAACCAGCCTATGGGCTGCTAACTAGCAGAGAAGCGTGAAGATTGGCGAGCTGCTGTGAACCAGCCTATGGGCTGCTAACTAGCAAAGAAGCGTGAAGAATGGCGAGCTGCTGCGAACCAGCCTATGGGCTGCTAACTAGCAGAGAAGCGTGAAGTTTGGCGAGCTGCTGTGAACCAGCCTATGGGCTACTAACTAGCAGAGAAGCGTGAAGAATGGCGAGCTGCTACGAACCAGCCTATGGGCTGCTAACTAGCAGAGAAGCGTGAAGATTTGCGAGCTGCTGCGAACCAGCCTATGGGCTGCTAACTAGCAGAGAAGCGTGAAGAATGGCGAGCTGCTGCGAACCAGCCTATGGGCTGCTAACTAGCAGCGAAGCGTGAAGAATGGCGAGCTGCTGCGAACCAGCCTATGGGCTGCTAACCAGCAGAGAAGAGTGAAGATTGGCGAGCTGCTGTGAACCAGCCTATGGGCTGCAAACTAGCAGAGAAGCGTGAAGAATAGCGAGTTGCTGTGAGCCAGCCTATGGGCTGCTAACTAGCAGAGAAGCGTGGAGAATAGCGAGCTGCTGCGAACCAGCCTATGGGCTGCTAACTAGCAGAGTAGCGTAAAGATTGGCGAGCTGCTGTGAACCAGCCTATGGGCTGCTAACTAGCAGAGAAGCGTGAAGAATGGCGAGCTGCTGCGAACCAGTCTATGGGCTGCTAACTAGCAGAGTAGCGTAAAGATTGGCGAGCTGCTGTGAACCAGCCTATGGGCTGCTAACTAGCAGAGAAGCGTGAAGAATGGCGAGCTGCTGCGAACCAGCCTATGGGCTGCTAACTAGCAGAGAAGCGTGAAGAATGGCGAGCTGCTGCGAACCAGCCTATGGGCTGCTAACTAGCAGAGAAGCGTGAAGAATGGCGAGCTGCTGCGAATTAGCCTATGGCCTGCTAACTAGCTGAGAAGCGTGAAGAATGGCGAGCTGCTGCGGACCAGCCTATAGGCTGCTAACTAGCAGAGAAGCGTGAAGAATGGCGAGCTGCTGCGAACCAGCCTATGGGCTGCTAACTAGCAGAGAAGCGTGAAGTTTGGCGAGCTGCTGTGAACCAGCCTATGGGCTACTAACTAGCAGAGAAGCGTGAAGAATGGCGAGCTGCTACGAACCAGCCTATGGGCTGCTAACTAGCAGAGAAGCGTGAAGATTGGCGAGCTGCTGCGAACCAGCCTATGGGCTGCTAACTAGCAGAGAAGAGTGAAGATTGGCGAGCTGCTGTGAACCAGCCTATGGGCTGCAAACTAGCAGAGAAGCGTGAAAAATAGCGAGTTGCTGTGAGCCAGCCTATGGGCTGCTAACTAGCAGAGAAGCGTGGAGAATAGCGAGCTGCTGCGAACCAGCCTATGGGCTGCTAACTAGCAGAGTAGCGTGAAGATTGGCGAGCTGCTGTGAACCAGCCTATGGGTTGCTAACTAGCAGAGAAGCGTGAAGAATGGCGAGCTGCTGCGAACCAGCCTATGGGCTGCTAACTAGCAGAGAAGCGTGAAGAATGGCGAGCTGCTGCGAACCAGCCTATGGGCTGCTAAGTAGCAGAGAAGCGTGAATAATGGCGAGCTGCTGCGAATTAGCCTATGGCCTGCTAACTAGCTGAGAAGCGTGAAGAATGGCGAGCTGCTGCGGACCAGCCTATAGGCTGCTAACTAGCAGAGAAGCGTGAAGAATGGCGAGCTGCTGCGAACCAGCCTATGGGCTGCTAACTAGCAGAGAAGCGTGAAGAATGGCGGGCTGCTGCGAAGCAGCCTATGGGCTGCTAACTAGCAGAGAATCGTAAGGAATAACGAGCTGCTGCGAACCAGCCTATGGGCTGCTAACTAGCAGAGAATCGTGAAGAATGGCGAGCTGCTGCGAACCAGCCTATGGGCTGCTGACTAGGAGAGATTCGTGAAGAATGGCGAGCTGCTGCGAACCAGCCTATGGGCTGCTAACTAGCAGAGAAGCGTGAAGAATGGCGAGCTGCTGCGAACCAGCCTATGGGCCGCTAACTAGCAGAGAATCCTAAGGAATAACGAGCTGCTGCGAACCAGCCTATGGGCTGCTAACCAGCAGAGAAGCGTGAAGAATGGCGAGCTGCTGCGAACCAGCCTATGGGCTGCTAACTAGCAGAGAATCGTGAAGAATGGTGAGCTGCTGCGAACCAGCCTATGGGCTGCTAACTAGCAGAGAATCTTAAGGAATAACGAGCTGCTGCGGACCAGCCTATGGGCTGCTAACTAGCAGAGAAGCGTGAAGATTGGCAAGCTGCTGTGAACCAGCCTATGGGCTGTTAACTAGCAGAGAAGCGTTAAGAATGGCGAGCTGCTGCTAACCAGCCTATGGGCTGTTAACTAGCAGAGAAACCTGAAGAACGGCGAGCTGCTGCGAACCAGCCTATGGGCTCCTAACTAGCAGAGAAGCGTGAATAATGGCGAGCTGCTGCGAACCAGCCTATGGGCTGCTAACTAGCAGAGAATCGTAAGGAATAACGAGTTGCTGCGAACCAGCCTATGGGCTGCTAACTAGCAGAGAAGTGTGAAGATTGGCGAGCTGCTGTGAACCAGCCTATGGGCTGTTAGCCTAGCAGAGAAGACAGCCCACAGTGCACTGATGAACATTATTATGGGATGGCAACAAATTTATAAAAATTGAAAAGGTTTCGTCTCCGTGGTTTATTTTAAATGTTTTATATAAAGCTCCTCACGTGCTTCTATAATTTATTATTGTACAAGTCATCATCCCAATTATAAAAGATATCGAATTTCAAATAATTAATATTGCTGACTTGTTCAAACAAACTACGATCTTTCTTCTCAAAATGTGTTTGCCTATAAACGCCATTGTTTTCGACTGTGGGGAAGATGTCCTCAACCCACCACAGGTGGCCGATAACGAAAAACCAATGAAATATGTTGGTCATATGCGAAAATAGGTCACGTCCTGACCAAGGTGGCATCCTCAAAGTCACAATTATAATTATGTAACACGGTTAGCAAATGTCGCCATCAAATACGCATTGCTTCGAACCGTCTTCCCCGCCGGTGGAGTGAGATATTCTGACACCAAATACAGGTAGACTTGTTCAAAGCTGTAAAGAAAGATATAAGACACCTAGAAAATAAAGTCAACTTTCCCATTAGTTGATGGTTTTACTGCTAACTAGTAATTAGCTTATGTAAAAATATACTTACAATACTCAAAGGAGTCTCGGAATCAGTGGCGTAAATAGGAGCTGCTCCTGCTAGGGGAGATACTATTTTCGGGGGGGGTGAGACCAGCTTGAAGGGTTGACTCTCTATTTTCCTCAGGATAAATGAGAAATTCAGGATTCTTACCATATAATTATTTTTACTGTTATTTGTAAGCCTTATTTTAACACACGCAACTGACTATAAATAGGCTACTATTAATTTCACTGATATTTTTAATAGCTCTGAGGAGGAATTGATGCCCGCCGTTAGTTACGTCACACCTCGAAATGTCAGGATTTATCTGCCCGTTAATCTTCAAATGTAAGATTATCCACATTGTACTTTGTTCTTTTACCCATGTGAGGTTTTGGTGGTACTATTAGATATGTGTATCTACTTGTTCCTTCCAGAAGTATCTTCCCTGGGCATACATAATGAACAACAATTCATTGCTATACCGCTTCGTATAGTGATAACGTAAACACAGAGTAAATTCCTACAGAAACCTCTATGTTAGCAGCTTTGTTGAGTCTTTGCCCCAGAATACCCATTCCTTCTCGCAATCTTATCATCCAATTACCAACTTATTTTTAACGATTTACTGTTTGTATTTGGAAAGCCAAAAGTAATAAAAGGAATTAATAAATAAGTGTGTGTGTGTGTGTGTGTGTGTGTGTGTGTGTGTGTGTGTGTGTGTGTGTGTGTGTGTGTGTGTGTGTGTGTGTGTGTGTGTGTGTGTGTGTGTGTGTGTGTGTGTGTGTGTGTGTGTGTGTGTGTGTGTGTGTGTGTGTGTGTGTGTGTGTGTGTGTGTGTGTGTGTGTGTGTGTGTGTGTGTGTGTGTGTGTGTGTGTGTGTGTGTGTGTGTGTGTGAAAGAGAGAGAGAGAGAGAGAACGTTGAAAAATTAATAAAGAATTTGAGAGTAAGTTATTGGTGCGCTAACAATAATGACAGCTTCAAATAGTAAAAAAGGTTGTTCCAATTAATTAAAATAAAATAAAAACGAGGTTACTCTATTGTATAACATAATTTACGCTAACTTCTCGTAAGTAATAAAATGACAACATGTGACAACAAAATTTATGTTAGAAAATTATATTACGATTAAAAATTATGAAATTTTATCAAATGCTTATCAAATTCTTCAACTCGTCAAATGCTTATCAATTTCTACTCAGCGGTATTATGTATAGAATTTATAGCTATGATGTTGGTAGCACTGGATCTTGTCTTATTATTGCAACAAATTGTTTTTATGTGTGCTTTTCGAGATAACAAGTGTATGGCAACATCAACGTGTGTTCATTATTATACTATTTTGTATTTTCAATTATTATGAACTTAAGTTTTCAAATTACGGATATACTTACATTGTGCTTTAAACCCACTGATTATATATATTTTACTTATATTAATCTATACTCCATTTTATTTATTTTGTTTACATTCGCTGTGCTTCCGAAGAATTCACTAAAATTCGACACCGATACCTTTGTATATTAATTTTCTAATTTAAATTTAAACATTTATATTAAATTTGATGGAGACGTAGAAGCTAATTTAATAATGACAGATTCTCTCGCAAGCATAGCACGTTTATTTTGAATCCCAAACCATCTTCAGTGAGTTTGGTCGGAATGACTTATTTGCAGCGCACGGGTGGTCTAGCAAACAGAATGAATAACTACATTAAATTATTAACACCGACTAATATCACCGACCGTCACGAAGGAGGAGAAGAGAATGAACGTATTATCACTATTCCCGGTGACAATGTTGAGAACACGGACATTCATGTGAAACACGTTGATGATGCTATGTCGTACTGTTGCAGAAGTCGTGACTCATGTTTTAACGATAAAACGTGATTTGAATTCCACAAACGATCGGATTCCGCACCGCTTGTGCTCCGTTACTTGCTGATTGCTGCCTGCCACTATCATTGAGGAATCATTACGTCATCCGGTTTTGTTACGCTAAGAATTTATTTTTACTTATTGGTATTTCATATTACACTGTTTCGATAGTTTTAATACTGTTAACTTCAGATGCTGTAAATACTGTATATATAATTATATATGTATATTATTAGTTATAATTTATATTGGTTTTCTGTATATTGCATATTGTATGTGGTTGTTGTTTCTTGTGATGGTTATGTCTAAATAGTTGATTTTGTTATGTTTTTCTTTTTCTTCTGTGAATTGTATTTTTGGATGTATATCTAAACACTTTTTATTTCAGTGTGTCTGACATTGACTCAAATTCTAAATAATAATAGCAACTCATTTTACAAATAAAAATAATATTAAATCTCAAGAATAAAACTAATTGTTGCTATAAACAATACAAAAAATATAACATTTACTTCCACCCTATTATTTATTTCTACTGACACACCCAAATTTTAACATATAACAGAAGATTAGTATTTTTTAAGTTTTCTTGTTAAATTAAATTATTTTCTTTAACTACCATTTAAATTTATGTACAATGATTATATTTAAAACTTTAAGTCTTTACTGTTCATATATAAGTTTCTTTTTCTTGCATGATCAACGCTCTCGAGTATTTCTTGAGTTGGTATTTCTCATGCGAAGTGCTGCTGGTTTAAGGAATCGGATATATGTTTTAAAAGACGAAGTGGACTGTATAAATTTTGAGTTAACTAGCGTTTATTGACAATTACTCAATAAAGCGCACGGCTCATGCAATTACGTATGGCGTACATTGTCAAGATAAATAACGATTGAAGATTGAAAATTATATAAAGAAGTTAAGCAAATAATGAAATTTCACATCGCCGCGGCTAGCAAACAGAAAAGAGTATTGAGCGAGTGAAGGCTAAAGGTTAAACTAACAACTCTGTCGTAGCTCGCAGTTAGCGAACTGCACTTTAAGCGGGTGACGTAATTGCGTGGGCTGATTGCGCGCGGGTATAATGAACAAATACAAAGAGTTAACATACTGCCCGCCCAAAATCGGGCGATTTTGAAATAGGTTACAGTATGAAAAGTTGCTTGAAAAAAATGCAAGTATACATTAACAAGTTACGAACCTGAAATGTATGATAATACATAGTACAATGAATATTGGCGCATCGATAAATGGCCCATTAGATAGCATAAATACAATATTGATCAATACTCATTGAATAATATATAATAATAAAATACAAATGCTTAGAACGTCTGAAGACACATAATAATAATAATGAAAATATACCCAAATTCAGTAACAATGGTACATGGCAATGAATAACACATAGTAAGTAGCATTACACAATAACTAATAGAAATCCAAAGAATTCAGTAATAATAGCATGACAATAAGTGCATAATAAGCAATATTACATAATAATACAATGGCAATATATACAAAAAAAATTCATGATAATAATAGCACAATAGAAATATACCCAAAAAATTCATGATAATGATAACACTGCACCAAACATTACACAATAACTGACATCACACTGACGGAAAAAAACACTTAAAATATTTACTAATGCACATATAAATAGCGTGCATTAACTTGGTATAAATATAAATATAAATGTATAAATAAGTACATTTAACATTGTACTTACAGTAGTACGTAGAGCATGTGCTCATTCGGAAATGTCCCGGGTATGAAGCACTGTAAAACAAATTAGTCTGTTGCCACGGGAAGTGGGCACAGTTTGTGGATAGGCCTACGCAGGATGCCGTTTGTGGTACGGACATCCGCTACGCGTACTAATGAATCCTGACCTATATAGATTTGGGTGACAATACCACGTTTCCACTGCAGGGGTGGGGTACTGTCTTCTAAAATGAGGACGAGTTGTCCTGGAGACAAAGTTTTTGAATGTTTGCGCCATTTATTTCGTTGTTGCAGCTGATGCAAATAATCTCTTGACCATCTCTTCCATATAGAGTGGGTGAATCTCTGCAGAAGCTGCCACTTCCCTAAGCGACCCATTTTTATATCCGAATAGTCGGGTTCCGGGAGCGAAGTAAGTGGAGAACCAACTAAGAAATGTGCTGGAGTCAAAGGCTCGGGATCCCCAGAGTCATTTGAAATGGCGAACAAGGGACGTGAATTCAGACATGACTCTATTTGAGTCAAAACAGTGTAATGCTCTTCAAAGTTGAGAAGCGTCCTGCCGATAACGCGCCGTAAATGAAATTTAACGCTTTTGACTCCGCTCTCCCATAGACCACCGAAATGAGGTGCTGACGGAGGTATGAAAGACCACTTGACTCCCTGTGAACTGGCGAAGTCCTGAGTGGTTTGTTGAAATTCGTCTTGTTGAAAAAGTTTGTACAAATCGTGTAATATAGTGCCAGCACGACGAAAATTTGTACCGTTGTCAGAAAATATTTGTGCAGGGATGCCCCTGCGAGCTATGAAGCGTTTTAAAACAGCTATAAAGGCGTCTGAAGTCAAATCTGATACCAATTCAAGGTGAATTGCCTTAGTGGCCATGCAAATGAAGAGTGAAATGTAAGCCTTTGTGAATGATTTGGACCGCTGCCCGCCCTGACGTAGAAATATGGGACCGGCATAGTCGACGGCACATTGTGAAAATGGTTTAGAAGGAGTGACTCTGGAAGAGGGTAATTGTCCTAACAGTTGGCTTGAGCCAATTGCGCGAAATCGAAAACAAGTGATGCATTTGTGTATCACGGAGCGTATGTATGATTTGTCATTGATGATCCAATATCTTTGACGTAGAGAGCACTGCGTTAATTGTACTCCGGCATGGAGAAGTCGAATATGCTCGTTATCTATAATTAGTCTAGTGAGATGAGACTGCGGGTGAAGTATGATCTGGTGTTTACTATTATAGTTGAGCTGAGAATGGTGAAGGCGTCCGCCCACACGTAATATCCCCGTGTTGTCTATAAAGGGATTAAGCGAAAAAGTGTTACTAGTATTAGGTACAGGGCGTTGTGCCTGAAGTTCTTTAATTTCGATGTTGAAATGCGATAGCTGGGATTGACGTATAAAAATCAAAAGTGTGCTGTGTAGCTCCTGTGAAGTTAAAAAGGAAGTGTTTCTGTTAGCGACGGGAGACTTAGCGTTCCGACTGAATCGTAGGCAGTAAGCAAACACACGAATAAGTCTTGAAAGCGAGGAATAATTTTCAATGTAATTAGGAGTGGATGAAGTAATAACCAGAGCGAGTTGACCTTGTTTACGTTTTTCTTTATCCAGATCTGGATGAGTGCAGGAAGAATTGGATTCGAAAGGACTGGTGGGCCATGATGATGGCTCCTTTGACAACCAGTATGGGCCATGCCACCACTGCGGGTGGTGGTGCAAAGAATGGGGTAAACAACCGCGGGATTGTCATGCGAAGCAACATGATACCTGGTGCCCTTTGCAGTGAGCTGCTGTATCTCCGCGACGCGGTTGGCAACAAATACCTTTCATCTGGACGACTGTTGGTGAATCCAGTGTAAGCCAATCGTAGAGTCAGAATAAAAATACAACTCGCTGAAATTGTAGGTCACAGCGTTGACAACCTTATAAACCAACTGAGCCAATAACAGACAGGCGCAAAGTTCAAGTCGAGTTAAAGATATCTGCTTTAAAGGGGTGACTCTAGATTTGGAACACAATAAATGAGATGATATACTGCGGTCAGAATATACTGTACGCACATAAATACAGCATGCGTAACCCTTTACTGAAGCATCGGCAAACCATGTAATTGAAATGAAATGATTGGAAAATTACATGAATCCTTTATAGCTCTTGGGATCTTAAAATGAGTGTCTGAAATTAATTGAGCGTAAAGCTCTGCCCATTGAACTGATAATGAGTCAGACAGCGGGTCGTCCCATTTGGTACCCGAAGACCATAGCGTTTGCATAAAGTGCTTACACCAATATGTAATAGGGCCAATGAGCCCTAATGGGTCGTTAATTCCAGCGATAACGGATAATGCCCTTCTTTTATTAAACACATCGATTTTAAGATCTCTTTGGAAATTATATATGAAGTCGTCAGCCTGAACTGAATACCTAAAGTGCGGACGGTTTGGTCTTTGTTGAAGTCCAGGGATGAGTTGGTATGTGAAGATGTGATATTCCGGTCGTTAGAAGACCATTTATGCAGAGTGAAGCCGTACCGGCTTAATAAACCATAAATGTCAGAGTTTAATCGGGCTAAGACGTGTGAGCTATCAGATCCGGTGATGAGATCGTCGACGTAAAAATCGTTTGCAATGACAGTGCAGGCTATGGGGTGTTGAATACTATTTTCCTGTGAGATTTGTTTTAAACATCTAGTGGCCAAAAATGAAGCGCTTGCAGTCCCATATGTGACTGTTCTCAAAGCATAGTGTTTAAGTTCCTTGTGGGGAGCGTCACGCCAGACAATTCTTTGCAAGTTAGAATCCCTTGGGGACACCAAGATTTGGCGATACATTTTCTCGATGTCGGCGATGAGTGCGTATCGGTGCGTTCTAAATCTGGACATGATGGAGAATAGATGCTGCTGGACCGTAGGACCAACCATGAGTGTGTCGTTTAAAGATAAATCATTTGATGTTTTGGCTGAGCCATCGAAAACAACGCGAAGTTTGGTGGTTGTGCTAGTGGACTTGACGACAGCATGGTGTGGTAAGTAAAAAATATTCGACTTACTGATTGATAAATCATATGAATTGAGTGGAGACATATGACCCAGGTTTAAATATTCCTGCATGAAGTTGCTATAGTCTTTGTACAAAGACGGGTTTTGCCTGAATTTGAGTTCGAGTGTCTGAAATCTGCGAACTGCTCCGGGGAGTGAATCGCCGAGATGCCTCGTCTTACGGGATAGTGACACAACAAACCTACCACTAGTGTTTGGAAAGGTGTTTGTGAGGAAATGATTTTCACACTCCGCGTCCTCAGCTGAGGGAGTACGGAAAGAAACGTCCTCCAACTGCCAGAAATTCCTCAACTGTGACGAGATGGCATTATTGTCGTCACGAGCCATAAACGACGAAACCGGTTTTGTCATGTCTACGTTAAAGGGTAAATTCCCGGCGAGGATAAAACCTAGTTTTGTTTCCTGTATTATCGGAAAGTGCGGACTGCGAATGAATTTAATCGGCTCAATCAATTGCAAAAAATACTGTGCCCCGAGTAATATGTCGATCTGTGACGAAAAATTAAGTTGCGGGTCAGCTAAAAATATGTTTTTTGGAATGTTTAATGATGACATATTAAAGGATTCTGTAGGGAGGTTATTTGTAATTCTGGGCAGAACAGCGCAGTGTACATTCAAACTGAAATCCCTGTAGCGTGAGTTTAGGCGCACCCTTGTACTGAAATTGGCTTGGCATAGGGAATTATTTATGCCCGTAATAGGCAGTTCGGACTTGTTTAATTTTAAGCCCATGCGGCGTGCGAAGCCCATGGCACAAAAGTTTGCTTGTGAACCTGAATCCAACAGGATTCTTACCGGGTGTTTGTTACCGGCACGATCGGTTGTGGTACATACGGCGGTAGACAATAAAGTTAATTTGTTGGTTTGTAGTTTTAGGGAACTTTGATTATTGTTGCTGCTCGAAAAATTACTTGTTGAAGAGTGAATCATGGTGTGGTGGCTTTTCGAACATGCTCTGCACGAAAATATGGAAGGGCAACGCGAGGTTTCATGGCCCGAGCGTGTGCAATTTAGGCAGAGCTTGTGATTTATTAAAACGTCTTTCCGTTGACTCGGATGTAAAGACACGAATTGTGGGCATTCGGATAGTTTATGATTGCCGCGACACAGCTGGCAAAATCTATTGCTTGTTTGAGTATGTACTAGTGACCCAGTAAACTCCGCGCGTCTAACCGGTTTGCGATAAGAAGTTTTATCGCTAACTTGCCTTCCGTATGATGAACTAGTCTGCGCGCTAACATTTTGCAACAACTGGCGCCTAGTATTTAAGAATTTAATGAAGTTATTGTAATTCGGAAGCTGTTCGTCAGTTAAACTTTCCTTCCATAATCTAGATGTGCGATAGTCAAGTTTCTGGGCGAGAAAATGCACAAAAATAATTTCGAATGTGTTTACTGGTAAATTTAATGAATTCAGAGCGTTTATGTTAGCGGTATGATCATCTATAAATTTGGAAATGCTAACCATAGAGTCCTGCTGCATGTGCTTCATGCCCAAGACATTGGCCACATAATACGCCGTAACAATCAATCTACTGTCATACCTGGCTCTCAACAACTCAATGGTCACCGTGTAGTTTTCGTGCGTGATTGGAAGTGACTTTATAACATTCAGCGCCTCATCCCTTAGTGATGAGTGCAAATAGGGAAATTTTTGGATGCTGGTCAGGTCTGTTCGGACATGGACCAACTCCACAAACATATGGTAAAAATGTTGCCAGTTAATTATGCTACTGCGAAGCAGGGTAGTTTAATTGGTTGTAATTGAATAGGAGGCGTACTGAATGTGACGACTTCGGACTGATTTAGTATTTTCTTGCTCATCTCTTCGGCATGATCTAATAAATTTTGCAACTTGCATTCTATGTTACACAAATCATCTTCCGTCTGAACTCTATCACTAACGGATGCAAAATCAGAGTCATCAGACTCAATTTGCGTTTGAATCTCGTCATATTTTGCGGATAGCTCCATCAGATGACGAAGTTTTATTTTTAGCGCATGGTGGTCATGCGTATCGTGATCAAAATGATCCGCGTAGGTATTTATGCGCGATATAGAGGCCTTGATCGTGCCACGCTTTTTGATCAGCGCCTTCATATCAGTCATAATTGTGTATTACTTGAAGATTCGAAACGATAATAAGAAAAAATGAGTGAATGCAGAGAGCTGAACAAGACCAATGCAGGTTATCTAATTTATGAAGTCACGCTACAACGCGGTAACCATTGATTAACACATCTCAGACTAATTCTATGTTGTACTAAATACTGATATAGACAGCATATACAACATAACAGTATAATTCCTATTGCTATGAAAACTATTTAAAAATATGATTTTCAATTAAATCAAAAAATATGAATATAAGCTTGTTAAGTTATTTAAGTTTGTGATTGATTCACAGAAAAATTTATAAGTTTGCTGAGTTCGCAAAAATCTAAGTTCATAGTCAAATTGAAACTGATATAAAGAAAAAAGTTAAATTATTTTTTAAATACTGCTTATTTTAGTTGAATCCCCTTGAAAGGTATACAAAATTATGTAAAATTGAAAGGATCATATGAAACATAAATTTATATTCACTTGGTATGTGGTACTTATCGACATGTTCAAGAAGGTCTCAGAGCGTGTCGAATCCTTGGCAGTCCCATCCGGCACCCATGAATTGACGATGTAGACACTGTTGATGCCTGTCAGGTGATGTCTGAAGTGGTCGAATTCTGCATAGGCTGGATGCTTTGGATTTTTCCCAAGTGATGAATGCCACGTGGTGATGGTGTTCAAATGTTGAAATAATGTTTCGAACGATCCGGTCGGCGAAGTATGACGTCCCCAAAAGTCGTGCAATGCGTGCTCCAGTTATAGTTGATAATTAAAGAAATGTTGATTTAATCATGTTGTTAAATGCTGATAGAGCCTGCTAATTGAATTGTAAATCCATGAACTGAATCCATGAAATGAATGCTCCGTGAAATAAATTATTCGTGAAATTACTCATCCATGAAATGAATTATCCGGCCCGGAGGACCAAATGTTGCATGATCAACGCTCTCGAGTATTTCTTGAGTTGGTATTTCTCATGCGAAGTGCTGCTGGTTTAAGGAATCGGATATATGTTTTAAAAGACGAAGTGGACTGTATAAATTTTGAGTTAACTAGCGTTTATTGACAATTACTCAATAAAGCGCACGGCCCATGCAATTACGTATGGCGTACATTGCCAAGATAAATAACGATTGAAGATTGAAAATTATATAAAGAAGTTAAGCAAATAATCAAATTTCACATCGCCGCGGCTAGCAAATAGAAAAGAGTATTGAGCGAGTGAAGGCTAATGGTTAACTAACAACTCTGTCGTAGCTCGCAGTTAGCGAACTGCATTTTAAGCGGGTGATGTAATTGCGTGGGCTGATTGCGCGTGGGTATAATGAACAAATACAAAGATATAACACTTTTTAAGAGTTCTTTTCACAAACAAAAAATATAATTGTTTATTCATCACCTGCGTACTGCCGACGTTACCGTTGCGCGCGCGCGCGTGTGTGTGTGTGTGTGTCCTGAATCCTGAGAATTTGATGATGATGATTATGCTGATGCTGTGTTCTCTGTCTCTACGGTTTGTTGTTTGTGATGGTCCAGAGTTCCTCCATAAGTCTTGGTGTGTGTGGTAAAGATGTTCTATCGATCGGCAGACCAGCAGCGTGACGTTGTGTGAAGATATCTTGAGTTTGCGACCGCCCCAAAATTTACGGTGGTATTTATACTGGACGGCGATTTGACAAGTCCAAGACTGTTTTCGACCTGTTAGATATTGTCACTTCGTGCAAAGCGTCCTTTTAATTACAAATCACTTTTTGGTTAATTTTCGCGATTTCGTAAACATACTCGTAGCACGAGCGATATCATCGTTTGCGTAACGTTTTTCTGGCCACTCACATATAACACACTTATTAATTACTGTTTAATTACACTAGTAATTAACATTAAATTACTTAGCATCTTTATTATTGCACTTCCTGCAATAATTTTTTTTATCACTATATTCGTTAAAAATTCCTTAATGTAATGGTGTTTTTATAATTGGGGTAAGTCTTTGTTCACAGGTTTAAAACGTATTAATTAGTTTATTTTTATCCTGCTAAAACCTGATTACAGACGTATGCATCACCCCATCGTAGACTTTTTCCTGTCGTAGCTTGCGTTCACACACACAAACACACAAGCGCTGTATTCACTCGTGGCGCAGGTGTACGCTTTCTGACAATTCTTAACCTGCATAATATTGTTAAAAACTGTTCATCATATATTTTCTATGCTAAACATTTACAAACATACCGCCCTGGGCAAATATGCACATATATGTATTGTTGCAATATATATATATATATATATATTGCAGCGATACAAATATATTATTGCATAGATAGGTTAATTGAAATTGTCAACGCAGAGTCTATAACTGGAGGTAGGAAAATTTTATTAATTAACACATTAATAATTATTATTGTCTTATTGAGTTTTAACAAAAATTGATTATTATTTAATTGTATTTAAAAAAAAGAGTCTATTGGGTTCGTTTTACGTATATGGTTACTTGTTCGTAGAATTCCAATGGTTATGTAGACATCTGGCGCGCCGCTCTCGCTGCTCTCCGCGCGTCGCTCGATGACCTCTACGCCGATCCCTCACGTCTCGCACACACGCGCTGGGTTATCGGACTATTGTTGTTTATGAATTTACTCTTAGGGTTCCAACTGGGTACAAACAGATCACGTGTATCTGACTTACACAATTCCTGCTTCTTCAAGTGTTCTCGCGTTACATTCAGAAATTCCACGGTAGGTATTATTGTCCCTAGACCGGAAAGCTTTCACTGTACACGAAAAAACACTAAAGATCTATTTAAATTTTATAGAGCTCTTCGATATGGCTTCGATAAACTCGTACCGTCTACCAAAGTACTAAGTCTCATAGAAATAGACTTGTCCTGACACAAAAAACTCGCGAGAGTCAGTACGTCTTCCTATGACAAGACTTCGAAGTGAACTATCCCATCCGTACTCGGGAGAGTACCGACTCAAATAAATTTTAGACCTTCTGATTTGTGGAAAAACTAGCAACGTCACAGATGGTCACTGTGATATACAGTCTTCACGTTAAAACCCTGTCCGATTCTGCAAAGGTCTATCTAGATTTAATCTAAAAATTTTATTACCCTCTTGCAGATAACTAGTTAAAAGAAGAATTGATTTCATAAAAAAACCTAAAAATTATAGTTTTGGAGAACTAAGTTTATGAAAAATGTAGCCTTCAATATTGAAAATACCCTGTCCTAGTATCAAAAAGAAGTGTCAATTATTAAAGAAGTTATTTAAAAAAATATGAATCACACGCGCACCCGCGCACTTACACACAAATATTTTACTTGACATAAAAGAGTACAAAATTATGAATATTTTGACGTAACACACGTTTTTACCCATACCTCAATTCAAAACGTATGACTACTTTACAAAGAAAAGAACAAATCAATTTATAACATGTCTATGACCGTCAGAGAATGTGTTACAGCATAGTATCCCTATTACAGTATATGAAATTCATATCCTGTGTTCTGTTGCAATATATATTATTTAATCATATATAATATTATGATTACATAAATTAAATAATTAATTATAATTAATAATAATTAAAGTTATTCAGATATCTTTATATATTTATAACATCTGAAAGTGACAGTACATAAAAACTATCGAAACAGTGTAATATAAAATACAAATATATCAAATATATTCTTGTAAGAAAAATATTGTGTATTATAAATACAACGTGTGTGTGTGTGTGTGTGTGTGTGTGTGTGTGTGTGTGTGTGTGTGTGTGTGTGTGTGTGTGTGTGTGTGTGTGTGTGTGTGTGTGTGTGTGTGTGTGTGTGTGTGTGTGTGTGTGTGTGTGTGTGTGTGTGTGTGTGTGTGTGTGTGTGTGTGTGTGTGTGTGTGTGTGTGTGTGTGTGTGTGTGTGTGTGTGTGTGTGTGTGTGTGTGTGTGTGTGTGTGTGTGTGTGTGTGTGTGTGTGTGTGTGTGTGTGTGTGTGTTAGAATTCTAATACTTTATTTATTGTATTACAATATTGTTATTTATTTTATTATATGAATTTTTCAATCAACTAAAAAATTTATATACAAATGTAAGAAAAGCCAAATAAGTATATTATACTCAATATTATTTTGTGTTAAACTAACTTATAGAAAAGTATATTGAAATTTAAAATAACCTGTAAAATTTAGTGTTATCTCGGGGTCCAATTACTTTCGGTCAGAGTTATTACTATGCCGCAGTTAATTTGTGGAAAGTTATAATCTCTGTACTTTACCTTACAAACGATGGAGACAAGTGCCATTGTCTTGTTACAGATCCGGTTTTTCATTACGTCGTTACCACGTAGTCACAACTTGGCTGGCGCCTTCAGTTTATTCAAACTGCGCATAATCACACAGCGCTGTAAAATGGGATGCAGAAAGCGACACGTTAAGAAAACGTAGAAGAGTATTAATTAATTTGTTGGCTACGTAATTTTTGTTATCAGTTATAAAACTGCATGAAGCGCGCATTTCTCTTTGATTTTTTCTTTTTTTTTTTACTTTCACCCCCTTGTAAACGATGCTGTTACTAAAAAATACTCGATAACTAAGAAATTCGCAGTTCTATCTAGTCCCTATATTCCGTCTGATACCTTAAACTCTTTGCTCATAGTCTTCGAATACATTCTTTGGCATCCTCTTGCACTCAAATGATATTTTTTGTTCTGTAACTCTAGCAGCGATTGTTATAGTTTTCTGTGATATCCGTTAGGCTGTCGTTAATACCCCATTATCATCTCAATAAAGAGCATTTCTGTTTAATAATCCTTTAAATATCTTTCCAAGAATATCTCATTTAGACGGTTCGTTTATAGTAACTTGTTTTCTCCTAATCTTCGTTATTATAGTAGCTCTAGGTTTCTTTTTCACGTCCGTCAGGTAGCTGGAAGATGAAAACAGCGTGAACAGGAATTACAACAAATTATACAGACTATGGTAAAAAGAAAATGATCAGTATAAAAAGGGGCATCTGCATCATTATAAACAAGTTCTGACGCACACAAGTGCGCGTATTAAAAAACGTATCTCCACCGGGCCGGATTTGAACCAGCGACCTATGGATTACTGCTCGTTATACATACCAACTACAGTCCACCGCTCTACCAACTGAGCTACCAGAGGTGATCGTGAACGTTTATGTTTGACTATTGGCCCAAACTGAAATTATTTTGCCTCGATGCCAACCTATCAGCCCATAGTCTACGCAACCCGCCAAATCTACGCATTTGTTTAATCAGTAAATAAATCAAATTGTTAATCGACATACTCGTATATCGGTCGATCAATGAGATGCAATGGACCAAACGTTCTGACGATTGTAGGACAAGAAAAAGAAGAAGAAGGTGGAAATATTTGAATAAATTTAACGCTGTTGTTATAAACATCCCTAGATGGTTGACTTTAATATTGGAAAGAGGAAAATCTAGCTAAAGGGAATGGTTAGCGAATCTGTCTTTAAATCTACTTTAAACGTATTCGAGTTGAAGTATAAGAGTCATTGACAGACTCACCTTTCACAGTCACCTCTGGTAGCTCAGTTGGTAGAGCGGTGGACTGTAGTCGGAATACAACAAGCAGTAATCCATAGGTCGCTGGTTCAAATCCGGCCCGGAGGAGATATTTTTTAATACTGACGTTTGTACGCGGCAGAATCTATATTGCAAGAAACCGTTGATTGTTGTCAAAGGGTTTCTCCCTCATAGAGAACACATCCTACGGTTTTAATAGTGGCAGAATCAGGGAGAATCAACCAATTCGAAGTATATGTGTGTTACTACAAAATTTTCCTTTCCTTGATGCCAGGCTGTGTTTCTCCGTGAACCTAACAGCCGGTAAAATTTAGTGATATGGACACCGGCCGTGAGAACTTTTGTTTTTTACATCTGTACTGTGTGTAATGAAGGAGGAGAACTTTTAATAGTGGACAACACAATGAAATTATGCCAGATCTGCAGGCACCTTGGTTTTACTATGACAAAGCAAGTTACACATGAAACAGAAATTAAACGCAAATTGACTCGTATTCATAAAGCAGTGGGTCGTATGAGCTCGACTTTGAGGCAGGTTGAAGCTACAGACGTTAATTTTTTTAAGACGTGTAGAAAGGATGTCAACACTACAAGGATACCTAATGAAAGGCTTCGCGAAATGCTGTGAATAAGCAGAGGAGTCATAATACTGGGAAAAAATAACGATAGGAAAAATAACTACAGTGGTGCGGACCCGTTAAGTGAATGGCTAGAGGCCGCTTGCCAGCGACGGCTCTAGCATGTAGTCCATTTGACGATGGTACGAAGTCACCCTACATGAAACTGGTAAGAAGTATAAATGACGCTCTGGCCTGTCATGTACTGACAGAGGAGGTGTGGAGTTTGGGATTTTAAAAATGTGATTAACTGATATTGTTTGGTTGTTGACATCCAATAGGATGCTAGGAAGATAAAAAGGGATGCGTTTTTGGGTTCAAGATTTCCATACGTGTAAAACAAAAGATGTTGAGATGTAGATTCCCTTCATTTTTTCGGACATTGATCTAAAATTGATTGTATTTTATTATATATATTCTTTTAGTTTGCTAAAGAGAATTATGGGCATTAAAGCTTATTATCAGAAACGTAATATTTTGAAAATAATTTTGATGTGAAATGACCTGGAAGAGAAGAGAGGGAACTGTGAGGAAGGTCTTGGAATGAAGCAAACAGCTTGATTTAGAACAAGGGGACGTTCAGATAGGGCATGAAATGTGTTCACAGTGTCCAAACGCCAAAGTTTTGAATCACTGTGTTTACCTAATAATATTGGGGAAAATAACAATAGAAGAATAACTAAAGTACGGACATTTTAACGAATGACTAGGGACAGCTTGCAACCGACAGGTCTAATTTGAAAACCTTTGGCCAAAGAAACAATAGTTGTTTAATTTACGAATATCATTGTTGTTGTTGCAAACGGTAGGAACGCAGGGCATAAAAGTATGTCCTCCGGGCTGAATTTGAACCAGCGACCTATGGATTACTGCTTGCTACACAACCGAGTACAGTCCACCGCTCTACCAACTGAGCTACCAAAGGCGACTGACGAAGTTACTTCATCGTTCGAAGCTTGTTTATTGATATCAAAACGTCTTTATGTTTTATCTGACTACAGATTTTAGTAATTAACTTTGTGAAGTGTTTAAAAAGTTCAAAGTACACACAACATATGTTTGGCCCGCACGCGTTGTTAAATTAATAACAATTTAGCAGACCACTACAAACTGATTGTTTGTACTGGAAGAAGAATCACTGAGTAAGACTTCATATTTGGAAATGAAGTACGGGTATGTAGAGTCGAGAAGGAGACGCAGCTCTGAGGAGCCTGATTATTTACGATGAACTGTCAGAACCTCTAAATAAGACCGTATTATAAATGAAGAGATTAGTAAGAAGATGCAAGACCGCTATGTGAAAGCGGACAGGGCAGAATAACGACTGAGATGATTCGGTCACGTACTTTCGTATTAACGATCGAACGCGACGCCACATGTTTTAGGACGAATTACCAGAAACGATAAAAGCTGGGGATATTAAAAATGTCCGCAATGACCAAGTACTAAGGTCTTTTAATCGTTTGTGCTTCCTACGGATCATAGGCTTTAAGTTCACAAACGCCAACTAGTACAAAGAGCTTAAGACACAAAGTGAGATGGCAAAACAGATACTGCACACAACACGGGAAAAAACAAAGAACTCGAATTATATTGGAGAACTTGTGGATATGAAAGGGAACGAGAAAGATGAAAACCCTAAATGAAGATAAACAGATGTAATCCAACATGTGTGTATATGCGTGTGACTACTGAATTCCACAGTGATATAGATCCGAAACACGTTTGAAGGTCACGCAATAACCGTTAAATATTTTCAGCTTTGCTAACCACCTCTGGTAGCTCAGTTGGTAGAGCGGTGGACTGTAGTTGGTTGCATAAAAACAGTAATCCATAGGTCGCTGGTTCAAATCCGGCCCGGAGGAAACAATTTTCGAATATTTTTGTATACAAAAAGTGAATTGAAAATTTAAACGAGAATTACTCCTGCTTAAATCATTTACTTAGTTTCCTGATATAATGGTATCAATTGATAGATGTCGTTTTGATATTCATATCAGCGACGTTTCACTACCTATTTGTGTGCCTCGACGACTCTCGTCGTGACTTCCGAGAAATCGAGTATGTCTTAGTGATTTGAGAACGCAGAGGAGAGTATGACCAGACATCACCAATGAAATTGTCTCCCCTATCCTTACTGGGAGAAATTACCAATGGAGATCAGAAGACATGCCAATAGATATATAAATCCCATCAACGAACTGGCAGACCAAACCTTAGTTAACAGAAATCTGAAAAGACAATGGCCAGAAAACCTAGCTAGGTGAAGAGCGGTGCACCATTAAAAGATGGTACAGTTCAACTCACCTTCTTCTCACATCATTTACATACTGCTGTGTATAAGTTAAGAGTGGATACTAAATCTGAAATTTAATGAATCAATAATCATATTAGCCTTTCCATTACCGTATCTCAAAAATTTATGCATTAGAACAAATAATAATATTTTTATCAAAAATGTACATGTTTTAGAAAGTATTGACTCAGAAAGATATATACCTGTGTATGTGCCCACAAATACGTAAACATTTACACATTTACAAGTATGGCCGGTATTTATTTTTTTTTTCAAACATAACCTTGAGTTCCTTCCACGTTTTATATAGTAAACTTCTTTTTCCACATTTCCAAGGATTACGCACTTCACGACTCCCAACTTCAAAGGCTATCTTTCCATCTTTTCCAACACTTCCTCATTCTATAGGCTTATATTCCAGCTCTCGGCTTCTCTGCTTTCTCATTTCATCCCAAGGGTACTTTCTCTACATATTGCCTCTATTTTCTTTGTTGTGTCACTATGCCATCTACGACGTTCTATTCAATAGGCTACAGACTTTAACTTCCCGCACAAAGAACATCCGTGACTCCTCAATTGACCTTTTGTAACTTTCCTATAAATGCCCAACTTTCACAACCACACAACAGGGTAGGTTTATTCAAGGTCTCGTAAAATATTAGCTTTGTCATTATCATCATCTTCAGCAAGGATTAAACAAAACATGGATTGTTTCAGTCCAAAGCAGGCAGACTAGACCTGCTCACGCCAACGCTTCTACAGATGCCCCACACCTTTCCGTCCTTTCGGCTTATAACTCAATAGTTATTTGGGGATGCGGTAGTCATCCATTAGGTTAAAACATTCCAGCCATTGTAGCCGATACTGGGCAATTTTAACCTTGTATATTTTCTAACATCGTACTTTAGTGTGCTGTGCCTAGCTCCGCAGATAATAATTAAACAACAATTATTTCTTACGAAAATATTAAATTTTGTATAGGCTGCTGCAGCTATTACTGTACCTTCACACGATCCACATCTGTATTGAAAGTCTCAACATAATGTAATGATGATGTTCCAAACTTACATGCGGTATGACAATGCAGGTAACTGATTATGTGTAACGTACATTAAGCTCAAGTAATAAAAATGTTGTACTGCTGTAAAAATGAACAACAGTACATAAGAATAAAATAATAATTTCAGAAAAATCAAAGGTATAAATTTAATAATATTCTGAACATATGGTAGAATTATAAACAAAAACTGATTAATTATTCATGACAAACATAGAGGTAAACTCAAGTATTGGAACTGTATGATACAGAACAGCATGAAGAAAATATATGTTGACAATTATAATAAAATTAAATTGCACATTAAAATAAAACTAAAGGGTAATAAGATTATAATATAATAGATACAAATTAGAATGAAAAATGTAAAAATCAGATAAATGTATTTAATAATAATTAGTAAAATTATATATGTTTTTAAGAGTAATATGATGAAAATATTTGACAAATTTAGTGAGGTATCAATATGGCAAATG
This sequence comes from Magicicada septendecula, assembly GCA_034769895.1. NCBI lineage: Eukaryota > Metazoa > Arthropoda > Insecta > Hemiptera > Cicadidae > Magicicada > Magicicada septendecula. Next base: position 348,100,278 of record CM068370.1, read on the forward strand.
TAAATTGTTATAATTGAATTGTGTTGGAATGTAAGAAAATTTGTTTAGTCTAATGTTATATTTAAGAAGATACACATTGTAACAAATTAACTAATTCTAAATTTGTTAATTTGTTTTTGTTTGTAAAAAAAAATTGTTTTTATTATTATTTTGTTTTTGTTTTAATTTAAAATTAATTATTATAAAATATTTTGTGGTGTTCCGAACTTCTTATTATTTGTTTTAATTGAATTATGTCCTTTTTAGTATTTAAAATTCCTTTCACCAGTTAATAGGATTGTCTCCAAGAACAATCGATTGGTGAACTTTCCTATTTGGAGGTTATCTTCCTTCGTGGTAGTGAAATTCTGGTAGTTATTTCTCAATTAAAATTATATATTATGCTAATTATTATGTAGGAATAAACAATATTCAATTTTATAATCTTTAAGAAATTTTATTAACAAATATTGATATAATCGATTTTCTATCGATTGATTAATCGACTCTCTCAGGGTGTATCTACGGATTGTACAATTATTTAGTATCGGGTTCTTTTAACAGTTATTTTATAGATAGTCAGAGAAAAAGGGCAAAGTATGGAAAGTATAACATTACAAAAATATAATCTTATTAATTAAAATACATTGATAATATTCAATATATAATAGCAAGTAAAGAAATGTTCGAACCGTTCAGCTTCACAGGCAGTGTCGCGTTGGATTGTAGGAAGTCAAAATGGCCGCTTCTAGTTCAGATGTCAGACGAATGCACCTCGCTGTTTCTGCTTCCAATAAAGGCTGCTTTTCCTGTGATTTCTCGTTCCTGCAGTTGCGATTATTCCTTCTGGTTATTGTGGAGTGTTTCTGGTTAAGTGTTAGTGGTCCACTTCGATAAAATGTGTTGTTAAAGTTATTTTTCACTTTCGTCTATTAGGTGTATAATTGCGCTGTTTGTTTCGTGATGTGGAATTAATGTTTAAATCGTTTATAATGGTGTATTCACTGGTGTTCTGTTCTGTTTTGTATTAATCTAATGTTTGTAGGTCTTCGTTTCACTGAATTTACTGTTTAGATGTAGTTTTACAAAACTCGCGTTTTTAGCATCAGGCTAGGCTTGTCGCATATATTTCTGTCTTAGCTATCAGGTTAATATTGACTAACAGCTCTATCAAGTGTACTTCACAACGGCTAATAATGAACTAACTTACTTCCTTCGTCTTCTCCTAAAGTCTTAGCCAAATTAGTATTAGCAATCCATTGTTTCAAAATTATTTTACATCCTGTGCATGTGAATTTTTTACATTATATAACTGAATATATTTTTGCTATTATTTAAATTTATTAACTATTAAATACATAATCTTCTTCTTCAGTTCATTCTGTTTGATTTGATACCAAATAAGATAGTTTTACTAAGTTTTTTATCTAAAATGCTATATTTACTTCATTTTGAACATTGTAAGTTTTAAAATTCACTTCCTGTTCTTCTCAAAATGTTTGCCATTTTACATGTTATATTAATGATTGTATTAAATCTCAGATTGACATATAAGGTTTATCTTCCCTTAATTTCTTGCAATTTGATTAATTGGTTATCTTTTAAAATATTATACATTAATTTGTGACTCCCCTCTTTGAATTTTCAGTTTTTACATTTGCATTTTTAACAATAATTCTTACTATCTTTTTACAAAATCTTTCTTAATTATAGTTCCAGATACATGACTCTATGACTGATTTACCTTATATAAATTCCATTAGTTTAATTGTTTTTCTGTACTTATTTCATCAATTTTAATGCTGTTTAGTTTTACTATTTGGCCTAGATTTTTAACAGTTTTTACATACAAAGTTTCTAAATAATACATTTTGTTTATACCCTCTCTGACTTTCTATTCTAATATGACATTAATTAACATTTTCTTATTTTAACAAAAGAACAATTAGTCTGGATTAACTATTTTTAAAACATAATAAACATTTTCATAATAACAGTTTTATACTAAAAGGATTGTACTCTCAGACATTTTATCCTTGAGTTATTTAAACTTATTCTAAATAAACAAAACATATCTGTCCTTCCATCGTTTACTCTATTTCTTATACCTAGTTTTATTTTCAGTCATATCTGTTTTTTGTTTGATTTTGAGGAAATAATTCTTTGTCACTTCACTTTTTATATGGCCTGCTCTTGTTTTATTTACTGTCATTCTACTGAATGTTGTATATAAAGAGTGGCAGTTATTATTTAGAAACACTTGTATTATCTGTCATGATAATACTTTATTTAAGATTATTCATTGACATAATATAAACACTTCAAAGTTGTATTATTTCACAATTTACTCAGTTTACTCACAATTTTATATTGTTTTCTAAATTTGGGATCTTGTTATACTTTCATTTGTTATTATTTTTATTACTTTCTTTTGGGGTTTTGTTTTGGTTTCTTATAAGAGCACTCCTTCTTCTTGTGGATGTTGTCATGTTCTGGTTTCTTCTTTAATTACTCCTATTCTCCTTGTTTCTTATTAAAGTATTTGCTTTTCTTATTGTGGATGTTGTCTTGTTTGGGTTTCTTCCTTACTTACGCCTATCCTACCTGGGTATTACCTTTTTATTTTTCAGTTTTGAAGTTTATATTTATTACTCATCACTCTTTGTAATATTGATTTTAATGAAACTTTTATTAAATCTATGATTGTGCTTTACGGTGGTTCTTAATTAATTTTTCATATTGCTTTCTTGGATTTAAAATGTTTTTATTTTATTTTATGATCACTCTCTCCATTCAGAACTATGGGCATTATCTGTCATGCTACAACATCAAAAAGTCGAATTCAATTTTTCATCTTATACTCATCTCTGTGAGAGTTAAAGTAACTCAATTTGTATAAATAATAAAATGAAGGAAGTCTAATTTTATATTTAAGAAGATACACATCAAAGAGAAAGATCCTGTAAAAAAGTCTCATTTTATTTTTAATATAGTAAACATCAAAAAGAGAGATCCTGTAAAGGAGTATAATTTTATATTCAATATGATAAACATCTATATTTAAAGGAGTCTAAATTTATATTCACTATTATACACATCTCAGTGAGATTTAAAGTAACTCAATTTGTATAAATAATAAAAAGAAAAGAATTAATATTGTAATCTATCTTGGATCAATAAGCCAAAGAAAAATAATTTACTTTGAATTTGTAACGAAGTGTATAACATACTGGAATTAAAAGAAGTTTTATAAAGAATAAAAATAACAGAAGATTTTACTAGTAAACATTGGAACTAATTTTATAAACAAAATAATCCTATTAAGAGCGACATCTATCCTGGTGACAAATTGTAAAGGAACTATAAGAGTACAAGACTTGAACCCGTTGCAGTTTTGAAAAGCTGAGAATTGAACGATTCGCATGTCCACGGTATATTATCTTAATATTATTTCTTCAAATTTTGTTAACAAGAGTTATTTGGTACTGACTAAAGAAAGTAATTAATCATTCCCAATATTAAATAATATAAATCGAAATATTAGTTGTCTACCCTGAGATACAGTTTTTCATGATCAAGTGTTTAACATAAACAACATTTCAAAAATTATTCAAATACTACAATAATATAGACAACGCCTACTGATCGCCCAAATAAAGGGGCAATTACTATAGCAGACAGAAACAAATAAAACTAAGAAAATATATCAGTACAATATATATTATTTATTATTTTTTACTTTAAAAGAATGAATTGACCGATGAGAAACGACATTCTATCCCGTCAGCCCAGGCAGCCAATCCCAATGTCTTTTATTCCATCTCATAGATTATAGACTTTCGGTTTCTATCAGTATCTTCTCTCTGTATTTCTAATCATTCTTTTATGGATCTACCAAGCCGTCTTGTCAATGAAGTAAGTTTGTATATTTACATAATAATATATAATGAAACATATAAAAATTACAATAATGTCGCATATCGTATCCCGAAATGTAATTAAAATAAGCATGTGATAAACGTTATATTACCCTATACACACACACACACACACACACACACACACACACACACTGGTCATTTATTTGTATTTACGTAAATTGTTTTTACACATGCGCGTGCATGTTTACATGTCATAAACGTGATGAGAAAGAGAGAGAGAGAGAGAGAGAGAGAGAGAGAGAGAGAGAGAGAGAGAGAGAGAGAGAGAGAGAGAGAGAGAGAGAGAGAGAGAGAGAGAGTTAATAACAATAACCAAGCTTTGAATGATAAAGTAACTTTGTCAGTCGCCTATGGTAGCTCGATGAACTGTAGTCAGTTTTGTACCATGCATTAATCCATTGGTCGCTGGGTCAAATCCGGCCCGGAGGAAACGGTTTTACATTTCGAAATAATGTATTAGATAAAGAAAAATAGAAGTACAGATGTTTTTAATCCACTTAAATTAATATCAGGAAATACATTCTAATATTAAGCTATGTAAAATTAACTTATGATATTATTAAATATCATGATGAGGTTGTGTGCAGTGATAAGTAAAGTGTGAATAATATAGTTTTGTACCAGGCAACAGATCACAGTTTTCTATTTTACTCTTCTCTTGTCTTCTCTCTCCAAAAAAGTTGCAACAATGGGTTTGCATGAGGCTCTAATCTACCATGAAATTTGCTGCTTTTTTTCCTTGAACAATTTCTTTCACGAATTGTTTATGCACATAGATGAGAAGGGTCTGATTCTATACATACGATACGTCTCGTTTTCATGTCGTACTGTTGTCATAATACATTCTTAGAGATTTGGTTTCATGTCTTACTGTTGTCATAATACATTCTTAGAGATATGGTTTCATGTCGTACTGTTGTCTTAATACATTCTTAGAGATTTGGTTTCATGCCGTACTGTTGTTATAATACATTCTTAGAGATTTTGTTTCATGTCGTACTGTTGTCATAATACATTCGTAGAGATTTGGTTTCATGTTTTACGGTTGTCATAATACATTCTTAGAGATTTGGTTTCATGTCATACTGTTGTCATAATACATTCTTAGAGATTTGGTTTCGTGCCGTACTGTTGTCATAATACATTCTTAGAGATTTGGTTTCATGTCGTACTGTTGTCATAATACATTCTTAGAGATTTTGTTTCATCTTTATGAGGTACTTCGATATTATTTGTATTTGTAACATATATCTAACTTTTCTGAAGTGTAAATACCTTTTCTGACATGGATGGGCGTACTTTCATTTATTTTTATACGGCACTTCTCAACACAATTTTACACAATATTTAAAGTTAGTTCGGGATTTCATTACAGGCTTGATTCTAAGGAGGCAGTTAGTCAATTGTTTTTACGCTTGAAAGTAGATTGTGTGTAAATAAGAGAAAGGTTACTTCGTGATACTCAAGTTTTATCGCATATAAATCACATGTTTTATTTTTAAGTTTATTTTGGAACTGACGGCTACTTCAATAAGACCTAAGTAATGTAAAATATAAGGGAGGACTCTTGTTTGATTTTGAACAGTAAACCGTGTCAGATTGTGTCAGTCGCCTCTGGTAGCTCAGTTGGTAGAGCGGTGGACTGTAGTCGGTTGCATAAGAAGCAGTAATCCATAGGTCGCTGGTTCAAATCCGGCCCGGAGGAAATAATTTTGTCTTGCATTCCAACATTTTGATTTTAATTCGATCGTATAGTTTTTTAATCACATTTCCTGTACACTTGCTTAGCATCATTTTTACATGACTGTTTTCACTTCGTTTCCACCATGTGAGTTTCTAATCCATCTGCGAAAACGAAATATATAGTGGAAATAATGATCCTTAAATTCGTAGTGACCGTCAATTAATGAATTTGATAAAGTAGGATATGTGAAGCTGTTGTGACAGGTGGTATCAATGTTTGAGTTCCTCATCGTTATCATCGTCGTCATCATCATCATTGTCGTTGTCTACCAGGATACTGTTAGTACTAAAACTGTTATATACGTGACCCCTCAATCGGAAGGGACAGCTGCCGGATCAGGCCTATACTGACTACAGAACAACATGAAGGGTACTGTTAGGCTGAAACTTGTCGTTAGACAGATTTATGTTTTACGAATTTTTCATCGTCATAATCATTATTATTATTATTATTATGGTCGAATTTTGCGATGAAGGGTTTGCGAGAATCGGTCAAAACAGTATAACACAAATATTAAATTATTTGTGTCGACGTTTCGACAATATTTATTGTCATCATAAGGACCTGTGTATGAACACAAGAGAAAATATCAAACACAACAGATCAATTAGTTGAGTGAACGTGTTTGTGTATGTGAGTGCGTGTGGGCGCGCGCGCGTGTATGTGTGAAGTAGTTGAACCAGTTTGTTTTACATCATCAACATACGTAATTGCATTATTACATATCGTTTTCCTTAAATACAACGAGAAAATTATAATCTCCCAGAACATAATTTTACAGTATTACAATTTAAATTACTCATAATATAATGGTATTTGTAATTAATTATAGAAGCAGTAATCAACAATTATGTATATTATAGAATTGGCAGAGAAAATATTTATACATATACCTGTCAACATATAACATAGTAAAACATAGTTCTCACTATTTTGAACAAAATACATTTATCATAAATGAGGCCGTATCTCATTTAGCTGGATTAATTTGGGTTGACCCTCGTTTGGGTAAGGGTGAAATGTAGTATAATGACAAAATTTAGACTGCAGGCAGGACGTATCTGTAGCTTACTGTCCTGGCTAAAGGCAGTGTGACGAAGATGGACAAAAACAAAACAAAACAGCTACTTTTCTCTTTCGTTTGATTTTGACCGACACCGACCTTTTGCTTAAGATAATACGCTACACTCTGATAAGTATATAACTTCACAGAAGTATGAAGTTATCGATCCTTATTTCATCAGTCTTCCTTGTAATTTTACAATTTGTCCAGTCAAGACCCGCCGCCGAAAACGATCCTTAAATAGTATAACATTCAAGCTGATAACATTTCCTGGAATAGTACTTTGAATAGTAGCGTGCATATTTCCGTAAACAAATTGTCAGTGCTCATCCGTAATTCGTATATACACTAAGGAACACTGTGAAAAACTGTTCTGCGCACGTTCGAAGTGAACAAACATTTTGTTAGCCTCGCAAGGAGGTATTTGTCCACAGTGCATCTCAGTGTCACTGTCGCCGTCGCGTATCGCCACGTTGCTGACCTCACGACATAATTTGTTTCTTGTTGTGGTAGTGATTAGTACCATTAAGGGGAAGAAGTCGGCGCACTGTCTCGGCTGTGCTTATCGAAAGCATAGAGAAAATGCAGTAGGATCATGTCGTGGGCGTGCCTTAAAGAAAAATCAAGAAAGTGTAAAGGAAGAATGAACAGTAAAAACGAAGTCGTATTAGAAGTCACCGACCATCAGTGTGGAGCGCTTGAAGAAGCACCGTAGCATCGCAAGAAGATTTCTAAACGAAAATTATTCAGTGTCTCTTCTCTACTCGACCCCCCCCCTCCATAGACAGAGGTGGTGTCCGCATTCTTCGCACGTCAAATGTTTGTGAAGTCGCAGTCTACGCTGGTTAGGCATCACACTGTACCACTGCCCGCACTCTTCGCAACATTCCTGTTGTCTGGACTCTTCGTATATCCACCAGCGGTAGCCACCCCGCAGCGCGCCTATCAATTACTGCCCTTATTCGGTATGCGATAACTCAAAATAAAAATGTTATACTTGTAAAACTTCCGCTACCTTTATAATAAACATTTTAACCCTTATTTTTTACGTAATTTGAAAGCAGGCCTGTATCAAAAGCAAGAAAAACTGTAATGCTAAATAATCTCTGAAGAAGGTCCAAATGTTATCGTCTTTTATGTACTTCAATAAGTTTTTGTAACTAAAAATAATTTTGTTTGAAATTTTAATAAGGTATTTACTAGCTTAAGACCTGTTAAACTCAGTCTAAATACGAAAGCTGTCACTACATGGCATGTCTATGACACAATTACAAAATCGTCAATGGTTTTGAAAAGCCACATCAGAAATGACGTAGGTAAAATATAGGACAACATTGTAAGCTTAGGCTTACATCAAATTATGGCCAAAGGCAGAAGCTCACATTCTTTGTGTTAGCAGCCTTAATTATACATGTTTACCCCCTATAGTTTTCCCGCTATCATGAAGTTTCATTATTTGATTAATAATTCCTAAAAACATTTCTCTTCTGAATGTAGCAGTCAGTTTTCTTCAGAAAGTAAGTTTATGTATTTATATAAGTAATATGTACTCTCTCTACTAGCAAAAATTTACAAAATTTATATCTCGCATTATATAGACCTACTGAAGCATAATTAAAATAATTTATAATTTAATGCGATAATAAACTCTGTGTGTGTGTGTGATTTATATACATTCATACAAGCCGTTTTACATACCATAAATGCGGTGTGAGAGACAGGGGTCACGTGTTCGTGAGAATTTTATAAACCTATAGACACGACATGAAATTGATAACTGAATTATAATAAATTATAATTATAAAATATAATTGTAAATGATTGTAATATATAATATATTATATTATAAAAATTATAATAAAATATAGGCCTATTATAACGAGGAAAGGTGTATGGTGTGTTTTTAAAATAATAATAACACTTCTTATATCATATCGACTTTCTAAAAATCATTCAAAATTGTATTAAATAAAATTTTCAAAAATTACGAATTAAAATTTCGTCATTATTATTCGCATAATATTTTTCTTTTGTGTGTGCTCATCACACACACAATTATTGTCACTATACAAATAACATTACACACATATTCATAAATATAATACACAAGATATAAATTGACATGTATAAATAGAAATTTTTATAATATATAATGTGCTCTCCACTTGTTCAGATTGTATTTCTTTTTAAATTCCATTTTTTTTTTATACTATTACTACTTTGCTTTGTGTAACTACATATGAATATCGTATTCACGAAATATCAAATAATTTTAGAATTACTTAAACATTTATGCTACGTTATAATTTCAAAAATAATTTCGTAAATGTTAAATATCATTATAAATTACAACAATTTAAGCAATTAGATTTTACAATTATTATTTACACTATTAAAGTTTATCATTGTCTCTTTACTCTTTTCTTTTTAATGTCTTTTATGACTCGTTGGTTGACGAGTAAAAATGGTTTCATGTCACCTTATTGCTGTGCGGTGATACTCAGTGATTCTTCGTCATGATCCTGTGTCCTGTGTCGATCCTCCGTTGTCGTCTGATCCTCCTGGAGTCCGTCGTCCGGTCCTCCTGGTCCACTCAGCATTCAGATGACTCGTACGGTGCTATCTCCATACTGCTGGGATATCGACCTTGGATGCTCCACCGTCGGGCATAGCCTTCGGCTGCAGATGTGTTCCAGTGAATGAAGGTCGAGGCTGGTGCTCCTCGCTTATTTATACTATCGCGCGCAAAAATCATGTTTCAACCATTCTGTGCGCGATTTGTATTGTTATAGTTTGTCGAGCGTCCCTTTACAGATTCGTTTATTTTTCATACTTATTTTAATTTTATTCGCAACATGCGAAGTCTTTTGTTTATTACTCGATCTTCATACGATAGGTAATTGTTTTATGTATAATTGTATGTTAACAGTTTTTCTATAGGCCTACTTTAATTGTTCTTGGTTCTATTCACTTTTATTTACAATGCATTAATATGTATTATTTGTTTCGCACTAGATTTTGCACATGTGCGCGTCTTTATATTATTAGCCTAATAACGTGGAGTAATTTATTTTGTCATATCTTACGCGCACTTACCAAAATTTAAATAAATTACTTACTTAATTCACATTTATTCAGGGATGACGCTATGCCGGTTTCTACTCGCTCACACACCACACATATCACTTACATTGTACACAGTCTTAGCTTGAGCAGTACCGTCCTGCACTTTCGGTGTTCCCCTTTGCTGGTTATTTGCAGCTTTCAATACGCATTTTTTTTAAATATTGACGATATTACTTATTTATTCTAATTTAGCAGTATTTTTTAACTAACTGCGACAATGTACAGTGACGTACGCAGGCGTACTGCTGCAATATATATAACTTTTTAATGTGAATAAACAACTTCTGAATGTCAATAAAGAATCTTCTAATGATAAAGTAACTTTTTCAATCGCCTCTGGTAGCTCAGTTGGTAGAGCGGTGGACTGTAGTAGGGTGCGTACCAAGCAGTAATCCATAGGTCGCTGGTTCAAATCCGGCCCGGAGGAAATAGTTTTACGTCCTTTTCGTGCATTCCGACCATTTGAATTTTACAACTACCTATTGTTTTTTCATCATATTTCCTGACAGTAAACCTTCCTTAGCGTCCCACTGACAGGACATTGTTTTTATCTTTTAATTTTACTTCGTTTCTACCATAAAAGCTTTTTTATTCTATAATGGAAATTAACACGGTATTAATAATAATAAATGACTAATAGTAGTAATAGCAGTAGTAGTAGTAGTAGTAGTAGTAGTAGTAATAGTAGTAGTAGTAGTAGTAGTAGTAGTAGTAGTAGTAGAAATAGAATAATATGAGACTCGTATGAACCTGAAGACAAGTTTCACATCCGGCAGCTAACCCGGCTGACTCGCGTTAGTAACAAGACAATCAAACCGCATCTACTTGCTGCATTCTTCTCGCCCCAGAACCAGTACATTAGGGATTGGACACCAGTATATATTGCAACAATTTTAGCACCAGATAAAACTACGATGACGCTAGACGATGATACTAGACGACGATGATTATCTAAATTACGTCAGTGACGACGATAATAACGAGGAATTAGTGTATAACAAATGTTTCATCTGTCACAGCAGCTTCATATACTCTATTTGAGTGGGAACAACTGACTGGGAGGGGATCTATAAATGACAATAAGTAAAATGATAAGCCTTAAACACGTAACTCAATAGATTTGTTCTAGACAACCGGAAATAGAGAAGGAATTTGTCTTCATAATTTCACACACGCACAGTATGAATATACACTTTCATAATTTAGTGCGAAACCGTTGCTCTTTCTTACCGCATAGTCACAGTGCAATAGTAATACAGAAAGGTAAAGCATCTCTTGTTTTGTCCGTGTTTGTCAAAAGACTATATGTCATTGATGTTTTGTTATCTAAACATTATTAATGTTTTTGCTGAAAAATGTCAATAAATTTGTGGATTTGGGAATTATGAACATTGAAAGGCTTTTTTATCGAGCATAGAATTTAGTTACTTCAGCCGGTTTTGTCTGTACAACCAGGATTTCTGACACGAAGGACGTAAGGTATGACACAGGTATGGTCGTATTAGCCGATTCGTCCTTTCAATCGGTAACGTAATAAATCTTTTCGCGTACAAAAACCTCGTGTAATATGGACTAGCGACGTCTACGATGTAGATCCTAATATCGTTTGAATGTAAGGCAATAAGCATTGCCTCTGAGTGTAATAAGCATTCGTAACCACCTCTGGTAGCTCAGTTGGTAGAGCGGTGGACTGTAGTCGGTTGCATTACGAGCAGTAATCCATAGGTCGCTGGTTTAATTAAATCCTGCCCGGAGGAAATCTCTTTTTGTACTTTTTTGTTCTAATTCAGTGAAATATCTAATTAGAACGGCTACTTCTTGAATAACAACATTCTTGATACAATGAATTCTTAATCGGATTGATATGTACGAACGAACCCTATCATAGGCCTACTAGTCTACATATAGGTGACTGACTGCATAAGCCAGTAACTCACGTCTTGACTCATTAGTCAATGGGGATTTTGTACCTGTGTGACCTGAAAACGTGCAGGAAAATGTGAAGTTAACGTGACCAGTGAGACTAACTTCCTAAGGATCTTTACTAGGATAAATGTTACCATTATTATATTGTGTGTACAGAGGATGCAAACCCACGCAAAGCACAACGTAAAATAATCAGTGAAAAATACACCATGTACGACAATGTGTAAATAATCTTTAAATGAAGTATAAATACTGATGTCAATTTGGAAATCAAAAATAACATTAAGCAATAACAGACGGTCGTGCGCTATAACTTAGGTCGTATGCAGAAATATACTGTATTGTACGAAAATATAATTGTACGTAAAGCCAGCTGGTATATGAACCTAACAGGAGACAAAAATTCGACGCATATTCAACAAATAAATGACAGGATCAATGTAAAGGAACAAGTGAGAAATGTTTAATCGTACAGATGGGTTAACTTAGCTTGGTACGCATGGCTAGAGATAAATAATCGGCTCTAAGGTCCCTCTCACGGCGCGTTATTACGCCATATTGACAAATCATCAGTGGCGGCTGGTGGTTGCAATAGTTGGTTGGCTGGGGAGGGGAGTTTGAAGGACACTTTTAAACAATAGGCAGACCTACATATTTGCTTCATGCATAGTGCTGTCATATGGAAAAATTACAAACTTACTGTTTTCCCCCAAAAGAGGGAATAATCGATAAATAAATGACCTCACTTTTACAGGTATGTCTACCTATGCCAGATTTCATGTTCCCACGTTCTCATGAATGGTTACTAAAAACATCACTAACTAATTTTTGCAATAACCACATACCAAATGTGCAGAAAAAGTCGAAAGTTAAACAGTGTCGTACTTTTTACAAAGTACACGCGGTTTACATGAGTACAGAATTACAAACTCCATAAAACACACAGCAGCACTAAACAAAGTAAACAATAAATCAAAATAATAGGACCACTTTTATAGTCATATAAATTTGCAGCGTTACATTACTGTTCTCAAAAGTGTTAAGCTGTAAATGTCATTTTGTAGCGATTTTAAGATATTCTGTAGCCTATTAAACTTTTCTTACTTCTTTCTACACGTAGTCATTTCAACTGAAATTTAAAACTTTATGATTTTCAATTTTGTATTAAATGCATTATATTAATTAAATATATGAATATAAATTAAGTCATATTGCAATGGAAAGAAATGTTAGTGTTAATTATTTTTAGACTTCTAAAACAACTTTTAGTGCAGTGAAATAGTGCGTAATGATATTAGCTGCGTGTGTAGTGCGCGTGTGAGGGTATGTAATTATTTTACAGGATATTCTTAAAAACACGTTAATTTGAATAACTATCGAAATATGGAAAATTTTGAGGTGGGACTTATATTAAAACAAAAGACCTACTCTATGATAGTAGTTGTTTTAAAACGTATTAACTGACTGTATTCGTTTTTGATTTAAAAGGTCGTGTAGCATACAAAATCGGTCATAAACTGTTTCAGGTTTTAAACCATGAATTGTTTTGTTCTTAAGCGTTCTTGTGCAGTAAATCTGCTATCTATAAGAAGATCATGAGAAGGAGTTACCGAGGAACCAATCAAAATACAAGAAATTGTGTTTAAATATAAGAATATGAACATACAGTAGTCTTGCTTCGGAATGCGCTGGTCCAAGATGTTTGGTCTGCTAATTGTGACGAAGGCAAGTCAAAAAAATCCTGTAGAGTTACTGCAATAGTTTTTATAATCGAGTGCTATCCGCGAAGTGCAAGATACTGTAGTCCGTTTAAGAGTATATAGACACTTTAAGCTAACTGGAAAGGTGTAGGCCTAATAAGTTACATCAGTTTGAATAGTAACTGTCTGAATAAGTGGAGATTGCAGATTTAAACATTATGAATTAGTTGATAAGGAATATTTTGAAAATTTTAGTTTTAAGTATTCTTAGGCTTGTAGAACAACATTATGATTATCATGATGAATCATAACAATGAAAGTGCTGTGAAATGGTGCGTTACGATGCTTAGCCACGTGTGCAGTGCGTGTGCGCAAGGGAACGAAACTATTTTACGAGATATTCATAAAAATCGCGTTAATTTAAATATCTTTCATGATATGGGACATTTCAAGATGGGACTTATATCACAATGTTCGAAATAAAAACGCCTAACTAATGACAATAATTCTTTTAAAAATCACTAACTAAATGTGACTAAATGCACTTTCATTAGTAAAAAGGTTTTAGGGCCATAAATTTAGTCGTAAAAATAATCAGATTTTTTGAATAAGAATTGTTCTGTTCGGAAGCTTTCTTGGACGAGAACATTAATTATCTGTAGAAAAATCATATGGGTTACCGAAGAACTAATCAGATTACGAGAATTCAGTCGATAACGAATCAGATTCTCTTCGGAATCGATAACGTGTAAACGCCGCTTGGTACATGACGATCGCGACAAACACAAGTTAGAAAATGCCTAGAGTTATTGCGAGGAATTTTATAATTGTGCTATTCCGCGAAATTACACGATATCCGCATAGGCTGACAGGTAAACGGTGTACGAATAACACACCAGTAGCAGTAACAATATCGGTTTGCGGTAAAAGAGTATAAAAACCGTACGCGTGAGAAATACGTATCTACACGCCCAAAAGCGACCCTAAAGCCGGAGAGAGTATATCAACCCACGTACTCATCCAGGATCAACTTGTAGTCTGAAGGAACTGCAGTGACATAAAAGGAAAGTGAACTTGTATTATCGCTTACCATTATACAAAGAAATAGTTAATAGAAAGACTCTGTCATATCAGTAAGAAACAACTAGACGAGCGCGACCGAAACAAGAGGAATTCATAAAAAGACAAATGGAAGATTTTGAAAAAATTAATAACTTATAATAAAGCACTCATACACACATTTACAAAAAACAAATGAAGTTGCTTTAAATTAAACATGACGAAAATTGTATAGCACATGAACAAAAGTGAAAGGAACATGAAAATAAACTGACAGAAATTGACCAGACTCTCCATGAACATGAACAAAAACGAATTGGCAATTTAGAATTAGGTGGTACTGGACAGGGTAATCGAATTACGTATGCATACCATAACATGGAAGAATTGACTCAACATCCAAAGTTATACATTAAGTTATACATTAAAATAAATTATTGAACGTCAGAGAAACCGTTACTCACAAATTTTATTAAGACGGCTCTAAAACAATGACACTCCTATTGTAGGTCTGCTAGTTATACAGTAGTTTAACACACACTATAACAATAAATAATGCAAATAACCAATAATGAAAGTCAAGTAACCAATGAATGTAAGTTACGTTAAATTTCAATATTCCGCAACACAATTAAAAAATTAAATACACATTGGTTATAACACGTTGACTAATAAACTCCTTATTCTTGTGAATAAACTCCCAGTTTCGCAGAAACGGAACTACGGGTGTTCGAATCGCTGGTGTAATTGGCGGAAACGTCTAATGCATTGCAACGCAATGTTCTACGTCAGTCGTGGATTGCAAGGAATCTGCAGCGTCAGCTGGTCTTAGCCAGCTGTTTACGTTGCCTAGTCAACCCAGCAAGGTTGTGATAAGCTTCACGTACTATCATGTGTTAAGCTTTGCAACCCAACAAGGAATGCGGTGACGTTTGCCATTCCACTGCACGTATCACGATACTACTACACATTTAAAATACGTTTAACACTGTCTCTCGCACGGTATTTCTAATTGCATATAGGTTACTGAACAATGTTTACAGAACCAGTAATACCGCACGAACACAAGCACGCGTTATCATTCAGTAGACCCCCCGCTCTTCAGGCGTCTCGTAGCACAGCTTGTGCTCGTGCAGCCGGCACGTCAGAGCAATTGTCCCGTCTACAAATAACCGTATCAGAAAATTTACCAGTACACGCTGATAAGACCTGGTTCTCCAGTATCTCAACAATATCTGTATTTCTGCAATGCTATGCCTAATACTCCACACACCATCCACATTTTTATCTATAAATATCTATGTTTATAGATAAAAATGTGGATAGTGAGTGGAGTATTAGTCATGGCATCTAGTACAGCGGATTCTAATACGCCATAAAACATGCTACTGATATTATTTATTACTCATCAGTGAGTGTGTTACGACATCGCATGTCGGTATAGACTCTTATGTCTCACATAAACTCTTAAAATTTTTACAAAATTTTGATTTCTATTTTTGGCCCTTAAAGTTAAAAAAAATGTCGAATTAAAAACTCTGAAAATTCCCTTTTTGTGTGATACTGTGACAGATATTAGTGCGGCATAGATTGTTTCATTTTTCATACTCTTTTGAGCCTTAACGTACAAAAATATTTTAATGGTAATGATGGTGACGACGACGAGAACAACGTCGACTACGATGATGAATTCAAACAGCTGTTTCACGTACCATAACACAGTTACAAACTGAGCTTGTATCAACACGTTTGTACACAAGCATTGATAAGCGGGAGGTCAGTATTTGTACACGTCACAGGATAAAGTGATATAAAAATCCGTGTCTCAGCTTTTGTTGTTTCACGTACTGTACGTACACTAGCTTTGCTGACGAGACGTCTGAGGACGTCTACTGAATGATAGTGCGTGCTTGTGTTGGTGCGGTATTACTGTTTCTGAACACATTGTTCACACGTATTTAGTTGTAATGTTGTGTGCGTATTAGAATGAACGTTCGTACATTGTATGTAAGTGTAATTTACTGAATATTTTTTTAAAGTGTTTTTTTTTATTCGCTACAAGAAATACCTTGTGAGAGACAGTCAAGTAATACCGAAACTTTGTTAAACGTATTTTAAATGTGTAGTATTACAGTGATGCGTGTAGTGGAATGGCATACGTCACCACATTCCTTGTTGAGCTGCAAAGGCGAACTGTTGATAGTACATACGTATAGATCATTCCATACTAGTGAAGCTGTATTATTAATCGAAACAATTTTCCACATAAAAGCTAGTTCTTTACAATACAATTTTTAAAACAATCTAACATAAATGGGAATCGTTTTTTCCATTCTTAACTATAGTTATAATTTTAAATGTACGGAGTAAATAATAAAATATCATACATCAACTAATTTGTCACAATCAGAGCATATATTGAAAACAGGCATAGCCGAAAGCATAATTAAGTTTATACGTAGATACTATTGTGCTAGAGAATCTATTTAAACAGAAAATAAGTGCACTGTTATTTCAGAACTTAACATTTAGAAGGTTAACAGACGAGAGCCTTTGATGTAAAAAAGTATTCTTAATTGAGCAGCACTTACCCACAATGTCTCAGTTCACCAATCAGACTCCACTATTAGTAAGACGAGATTACCGCTATGAATCCATATTGCCACAATTAGTATTCAAAATTGCAACTTATAAGATTCCCATGTATTCGACCCGTCGAATCTCTCTCAGTTTGTTTAATGATTAATTATGTACAAAAACATGACAATATTGGAACTACCTTGATGCGAGATAAAAATTAATTACCACTGATAACATTTGCTTTGATGCCGACTGTTATCCTTCTGGATGAGAGGGTTATAATAATTATAGTATTAGGATGAGCAACATAAATTTACAGCTATGTCACACTCACACACGTAATCTGTAGCCCCTCCTCCCGTTTTTCAAACAAAAGATTGAAATCTCGTTTTAATCGTAGATCAACAACAGTGTAATAACAACTCAATAACACACACACACACACACACACGCGTGTGTGTGTGTGTGTGTGTGTGTGTGTTGATTTAACATCTGATTAATTTCTAAAGTACATAAAATTTTTAATGAATTGACTTACTTTTTGTTCTAAATATTTGATGTATTGTAATGAAACAGCTTATCCTACGTTAATGACTGTAAGTGAATTTTGTCATATGCTTATTTGTTCATTAATTATTGTTTCCTTAATGACCAATGTCAAACCCAACTTTAATTCCAAAGGTGGGATCCTGCGTGACGGGGTTCTTGGTAAGTGAACTGAAAAATGTTATTTTATTAGTATTCTTTAAATAATATATTTGTTTTATGGTGACGATTGATGTTGTGTTGTAGTGACATTTTTGTTCGGGGTTGAACCGTTCTGGTTTAATCTGCCTATACGATGAGTAATGTTGTGTAATTTCTAATAATAATATTACAAATAATAACATTTTTTTGGAACATCGAGTACAGTAACATCTGGATATGACAGTCAAGTAAATTAAGAGAAAGATTAAGTGATTATTAAACAAAGCATCCAGAAAAAAATATGAAATTTAGCTGTTTAAGTTGTCTACATCAGACGTAAACAATTCAATTTGTCACCTGAAAAAAATTGTCCTCCGGGCCGGATTTGAACCAGCGACCTATGGATTACTGTTTTTTTATACGTGCCAACTACAGTCCACCGCTCTACCAACTGAGCTACCAGAGGTGGTTATTAAAATTGATACAATTTAAAGATTTTTACGAGACATTTTATTTCGTTAAGTTCTGTTTTAATAAAGAATTTATCAGCTAGTTCATTACTTCATTTTTTTATGTATGTTTCAATAAGTAAAATACAAAACCTCTCTTCCTATCTGGGAGAGAGATTTGCTTAAAGCCTGTATATTTCACTTTTTATATTATAATTAGGACTATTTTTTAATATAGTGTTATGAATAAGTTTACATAATATCTTATAATTTTATTTTCTTATTTTAATTTTAAGAACTCTGTAATTTTATCAGTCCAAGAGTAGGCAATATTATTTTTTCTTTTGAAGTGAGAACCTCATATACGGCACTGTGGTGCCCGGCTCACTTCCATAAACCTCGCGCTCCTATTGCAGTAAACTGATTCCAAGTGTAACGAAATAGATGAAACGAAAAAGCACTGTTGCCAGATCAATCGAATCTCTTTCCCCACATAGCTACACAAAATTTCCCCGCTGCCAAAAATATGCATGCTTTTTGCAAAGCGTAACATTTTAACGAATGTGAGCATAATCTAAATGTTTAAATACTATTACAAGAATAACGTAAATATTAAAAAGTAATTTTATTTATGAAAAGGAAATGCACTCACATGCTGAGAGATTGCTTGTATATAGGCCTAGTTACTTATTAGCCCAGTAAGTTTACATAACTTTCCAATAATTTAATTCATTTAAGAAACTGTAATCAGTGACACCTATTTTTTATTATGATATTTATAGTATCGTCAATGAGAATAATTGTGTACATGTTCGAAATTTCGAAAGAGTAGCCTATAATTTTGAATCTCTGTTTACACTGTACGTTTTTTAGTTAATCCGTGAGATTCATTCTGGTTTATATATTGTATTTGGCTGGAAGGTTTTTATGTTTCAAAATTCCATTTAGTTATTTACCTATTTTATAATTATTATTTGCGTATATTAATTACAATATAATATTATATATTCAAACACTTTTTGCTACAGTCAATTTCTTTATGTACATATTATATATTTAATGTATATTATAAACAGGAATGAGCGACAAGCCGAAGCTAATGATATAATTTGCAGAATTAATTCCGTCCCGCTAATATTGAATAGTAATTACTGAGAAACGGTGAATCAACATGTGGTGCACAGGTACGGTGTTGTAATATTACTTTGTTACAGTTACCTGCTACGTTATTCAAACTGGTTTACCACCCTGACGAAGGTCGTAGAGGATGGGGTTACAGAAGGAAAATGGTAAGTGATGACCAAAAGAGGGTGTCCACAGAAAGGAAATGATTGGAAGACTGCTAAACTCTGGGTTGAGGGGAAGAAGAATAAGACAGATTTATTTTTAATTCTCAAGATACCTGATGAGACAATTTTGAGACAATATTGATTATTCTGGATACCGTCAGAAATACTATCTTAGAATCTTCCTGTCTCTGTCTCTGTCTGTCTGTCTGTCTGTCTGTCTGTCTGTCTCTCTCTCTCTCTCTCTCTCTCTCTCTCTCTCTCTCTCTCTCTCTCTCTCTCTCTCTCTCTCTCTCTCTCTCTCTCTCTCTCTATTTATCTATCTATCTATCTATCTATCTATCAATCTGCTTATCTATCTCTATATCTATTACAACAACACAAATTGATAATTTAATGTAATTTAATTTTTGGAATGCTAGAACTCATACAACATTACTGATAACGTGTATTAATAAATGGAGTTTGGGTGTAATAGTAATAAGAGTTAGTCATTGATTGAATTGTAATAAGTTTTCATCAATTTATTCAACAACACAAGCGTTTTTTAAAAATCTCATTTCTTCGCTATAAACCTTCATTATTGTTTGCTTAACGTTCAATCGTTGCAGTACATTTATCATAAATAAATCGTATATCCTACAGTAACAAAATTATATTCTAAGTCTTTATGTTTAAAAGGAATAAATCCCAAATGTTTAGTACCAAGCCACGTGTTGTTCAATCAAATATATTGGAACCGTCTGCGGCTTTTCAGAAACAGCGTCTTTATAAAATTAACATGTTTCGGGACCCTTGTCCCATCATCAGAATTTAAAAATAATTGTGTATCATTAAAATTTGATACACTTGTCAAACACTTAAAATATTAAAATCCAATATAAAAATAACTTAATATAACATGATAATATAATATTTACAGCGAGTGCGAAGGTTACCGATGTACATCGTATGAAGACCGCGCACTGATTTACGTCTCGCTCCCACCGCGACAATAGCGCAAGGCAGTGTTGTACAATACATTTGACTTGAAGACCAATTAACATTTAAAACATGCGGCTTGGTATCAGTATTATTGTGTGCTTTATAAAATTCGTACTCTTCAAGAGCGTTCAAATATCGCCCTTTCTTACATATGTGAAGGGGTTTCAAATTAGTTTTAAAATTAGTGTAGCTATGATTTTCGGAAATGAGGTGTTCTGATGATGGGACAAGAGTCCGAAACATGTTAATTTTATAAAGACGCTGTTTCTGAAAAGCCGCAGACGGTAAGTTCCAATATATTTGACTAAGTCTTTATTTTTTTTATTTTAAATTGTCGACTGCTCAGTCTGATTGTGTGCTTTTACTGCAGTTTTGTTTTAGTTTCTTTATATAACTTCAAACTACGTTACTGTATGCATACATCTTAATCATTTATTGCTTTACAAACTTTAAATAAAATTTAAATTGCTTAAATTAATTGTTAATCGTCAAAGATGATTTAAATTTAATCATCAAAAATTTATTGAATTTAAATTAATTGTTAATCATCAAAGAAAATATTTATTAAATTTAAATTATATTCTCTTATTTCTATATCTACATTTTACATAACTCTTATTTATTTTTGAATTTTAAATTGTCTTTTCAATGTCTTTATTCTCTCATTTACAAATTATGAATTGATTATTTGTCACCTCGATTCTGTAGATCGTACCCATGTCCTCAGTTGATCCGTAGGTCCTCTTCTGATTGAGTTCCCTGTACGTTCCTCCGGTTCCACTCGTCGTCCTCCAGTTACTCGTCCCTCATGGTCCCATCTGATTGCTGTAGTATAGCGTGATATGTTGCTCTGCACCAGCGGCTGTTGTTCTAGCAGACGCCTCTATTGTTCTGCATAGCGTTCCTCTGCCTGATGTGACTGAATTCGCACTCCACGTCTTATTCACGTCGTTTTCGCACTGCACATGTGTATTATTTTTATACGTATTTAGAAGTCTTTGAAATTTTTTTACCATTTATGGTTTTCTTATAATTAAATAAAAACTATAATTTAACATATATTTGGGGTGAGAATGCAAACTTTCAGGCTTGAACCGGCCTCACGCATGCACACTATTTACTGCTGTACACACTCTCAGCCACAATCGCGTGATCGTGCATGTTGATTCCTGCGTATAAACTCAGCTTTCAATCTCACACCTGCTTATTTATTACATATTTCTAAATTTAATCTAAATTTTTATTTTATCTAATAAATGCACATTACAGCATATGCTTGTATTGTCGCACTATATTTCTTTATCTAGGCGTATGTGTCTCTCTATCTGTTTAGGTATATCTATCTAAGTTCACGTTCATTCTAATTTACCTCTCCTCATTTCACGCATAAGTGCGCTCTGTCACTTACACATGTCCTTGGGAGCTGTACCATCGTTCAGTAGTCGTGTCTATTATTATAAATATTTCGTGACTGTACGTCAACTTCTGATGCGCCTCGATTTATTTGTTGATTCATCTGACTGTGTTGCGTGCAGCAGAAAGAGTGGATCAATGCTTCAAGGCCGTTGTTGTCTGTCTACACATCTGGCAATATAGATAACAGTGAGTTGCTGACTCATCGTATAGTGTAATAGTGAGTGAGCATACGATCATGCGCAGGAGAGTATGAACCAAGCGTCATCAATGACACTGCCTTTACGATCCAAAACAGAATAAAGTATTGTCTTCTTGTATTTCACGTATCATATTGTAACACAGATAACGATAATTACAGTAATGAAATTAACTTGACACCAGGTAAAGAAACAACCACCGACTTTTGGAGTAAAGAAAGGTTAATGACACTTTAAAGAATATTCACACTTATAGTTTAGCCGGTTAACGAAGGTGGCTGGACTAGCAGCGTACGCTCACTAACACAAACACACAAACGCAGCTACCTTCACCCTCACCATCATTTGGTGACTCACAGACTGGGTCTTGGTGCGTTGACTGCTAGTCTTTCAGCCGCATTCCTTGTCCGGCCACATCATAATATAACAGTTCCTCTTACTAAATACAGACATCTCTCATGTATGATTCACGACAACGTTAACAAGCAATAAGACAATAAATTTATCATTCCTCAATTGCAAACAATTAATGTCAGTTTATAACAATTTGCGGCGGGAGTCAACAAACTACACTAGCGGGGAATTTTCGCCCCCCCTCGATTCATTGTAGCCTTTAAAAATGATAACGCAATCACCTTCCATAACCATACAAAATTTATTGAAACACAGACAGGCTAAGATGTTATGTACAGTATATTACTGTTAAGTGAACTTGTTGTCCCTGTTATAAATTAAGGGTGACAACTATTCATAATAGTAGTAGGTCGTTGGAATTTTACTTAAAATAAAAGAATAGTGGATTGTATGAGTAAATGTTTATTCCTTACTTGAATGTACACCGATTTTGCACCGCACGTGTAACGTGTAAATGTATGTTGATTAAATACATCACCGAACCTTGAATAACAAATTTGTAGATCTTCACGAATGTCTTGAATAATGTAGAATTGCGCTGGACAAGATTGAGATGTGCGACTCCCGAAAGCCCTTACATTAAATAGTGGGGTGGATGAACGTCACGCGCGCTGGCCAGTCAGAACTAAGCAACATACAGTCACATGTTACACGCGCGTACAATTGAATTTACAATATAATCTTAACAATTACTAATATTTAATAATTTTAGCCACACAAAAATAATTAATTAAATTATAGTCTTTATAACAATATAATAATTCCTCTCATTTAATTTTGCTCTTAAATGTAATTGTACCAGGTAATTTACTTAACGTGACCGTACTTTGAACATCGTTAATAAAGAATTGGAGAAAACGTTTTTCCCTTTCGAATACCTACCTACAGATTGAATTCCATTTTGCGTCTTTACCCACTATACCTAAAAGTATCTATATAGTTCTTTTACGAAAAAAAATAGTCGAAATTCGTCCACTAAGCGCTCTAAAAAATAACTTTCCAAGGGACTACCCCCTCACCACCGTCCTCTCCGGCTCTCCGACCTTGTTAAAGGTCGAAGTCAAGGTTAATAATGCTGCAATGCGTCAGAAAACTGAAGAAGTCGGATTATGTTTTGGAACGTGATGTTGTTTATTTTTGCCGATTCTAAACAGTTAAGAAATATTGACTATTTATATTTGTTTTTGGATAACCTTATTACCTGATGCTTCATCATCTTACGCAATCTAATTAACGACACTAATAAACTTTGTTTTATTACCTGTTCTACATCGCTGTTTGAAATTTTGTGTCATTCGTAAACTTGTTTTTTCATAACTTCTGTTTTGATAGTTTAAGTTAAGTAGCGGAAGTATAGTGTTGCCAACTTGCGCTACCAAACAACGTGCTCTACTGTATCGAAACAAAGGCGATAGGAGACAATTGGCAACATCAATGTTAGAAGAGGCTGGTGGGTGACTGGTTTCAATACGTTAGAAGGGGCGTCATAAGTGTTAGCAAATATTTGCTAATTCAAGAAATGCCAAAGCTCCAGTCTTTACAATGTTTCCAAATGTTAAAACTGAAGCACGTTTTGCACTAAACATATTTTACATGTTATGAAATTCATCTTGCTTCTTTTTCTAAGTTTCACGGGACACATATTATACGACCCCGACAGCTAATCATTTTTGATGAGTGAAAGTTCTCAGACTACACAGACTACGCAACAGTTTGTTAGATAAAACGTCTTTATATTCGGCAGGTATCATTTAGTGCTCAGTTAAGTTTTTAAAGACTAGTAAAATTGGTATACACTGAAAAAAAATCTCACTGTACTTGTTATATTCCCCCGTGGGTCGGGGCCTGGGGGCTGCGTGTCCAGGGTGGCAAACAAAGGACGAACCTATACCACCATTCCCGGTGGTTCGGACTTACCCTCCCCACCTGACACCCGCCGCCTCATCGTTGGCCCGAGGATGAACCGACGAAGTCGGCTGGAATTGGGGCTGACTAGCGAGGCCAAGGTGGTGTCATGCGAACGGCAACCAGGGCTGCTTCGTCCCTGGCCAGTACCCGCATTAGGCAACTACCCCTGCCCCTGCCCCAGTGGACCTACATCCTGCGGTGAAGCCTAGTAGGAGAGGTCGGGACGCGACACGCCCCTTCACGGTGGGAGAGGGCCGGGGAGGGAAACACCGCGTTGTGGACCTAGCCCCGCCAGGTGGGCCCGTGCTACGGCCCGGCGATGGTCGAGGGTTGAGTCTTACTGCTGATAACCGTTGGCTCATCCGAGAAACCCACCCTGGTGTACGCTCCCTTACGGTGCGCGGGGCTATCCGTTTTTCGGCAGTATCAGTGTTGATAATGGGGTAAAGCGTACGTTCAGCGTTAAAGGAGCGCAGGCGCGAGAACTCGCGTCTGTCCGCAACCTGACTCGAGTGCGGTGGCTGGCCACCATCGTTCGCGTGTCCTTGGGTACCGAAACGGTGCCTGGACAACGAGGCCCCCGCTGGGTAACGTTGCGCTTTGTGCGGCCATTCGTGGTCTCACATAACGTAGCGGCTAAGTCCGTTAATCTCCTCGTACTGGGGAGAGAGCTCCGGACACGCTCGCGGACGTATCCAGCGGACGGAGAGCGGGGGTTTTTCTGGGCTTCATTCCCCGATTTTGGCGGCGCTACATAGCAGATGGAAAGGCTTTATGCAACTTATGAGGGCTTGCCCTCGAGGAACCGCTAAGTGGCGACACCTGCCGACATTACATGTACTTGATGTATTAGCACTGGATTATAGCGCGACTGGTGTTTTCATTTGACGAGAAATATACCACACATGCTCACACATATTGTCCTCCTGCAGGTGAAACTGACTAGGAAGGTTACCATCATAGTAGTTCTTGGAGTCACGCGGCAGTCATTGTTTTGTAGGATACAATATAACAAACGCAAATATCATGACGATACGTGGTCGGAAATGAAAGTAAGAAACAGATAACACTTATAACAATACGAAAGAGTTTATAAGACACGAGATGAGTGACGAATGAATGATTAAAACGGAAGCGAAAAATGGACGCAAAGAAATAAGAAGTAATGCTGGAGAAAACGTAGGTGAAATTAATATTCAACGGAGATATGTTATTTAAAACTGGATACACGTTTCAGATACTCGGTTACAGAGTCCCAGAGAATCTAAGATTAAAGACATTAAATATACATACTATAATTCAAGATAAGTTTCTTTTATGAAAAAGAAGAATCTGCTAATCTCAAGACATATTGTACTTAAAAAAAAGTATAAACTGTGGTGATCCTTATATTTTAAAAGTATCCTCCCACTACACTTTTAAGATCCCTGTATGAGTCTGTATCTTAGACAATTAGGAGTTAGAGTCCATGAGACACTAAGGTTCATGTAGAGTTTACTTAAAGTTTATAACACTCTTCAAATTTACATTTTTTACGTCATACTTTATGATTTTCCCTTAATTGTCTCGTTCACCAAATTTCTAACAAACTTTTTATTCCCCTAAGCTTTTCTAGTTCTGTCCCCCTATCCACCAATATGTGCCTAGTAAAAACAGTGACTAAAGATCAAGGCGTGCTTGGTTATATACGTGCGCCCGCTCACATGACATACGCGCCGTTACTTAAAAGTCGTTGAAATGTGATAAAGGTTTGTGAAGAATCGATCTCTTTTAAGCTTTTCCACAACGTGAACGCACATGTATGTATACGTATTCGGAGGAATAACAAAAACAAAGCGGGAAATTTAAACAACTAACTTTCTGTCTCTATAGTGTTCTGTCTACCTGTACCACTAAACATTTTATAACATTTGTTGAAAGCTGAAGGGAAAAAGGTAGGACACTAAATTGAGCAAAAATGACACCAATTAGGCGAAATATATTGCGAACAATTTCATATTCAAAGAATCGTTAACGACTATTAAACGCATAAACAGAAATAAACACAGATGGGCGCACACAGCACACATATTCACACACACATGGTAATCCTACTAATTAACAGTAACCCCAATTGTGGCGGCGATAATAAATTAAATTAAATAAGGTAGGCAGACAGACATAGAATGAACGATGGAGAGAGGGTGAGCGAGAGAGAGTGAGAGAGAGAGAGAGAGAGAGAGAGAGAGAGAGAGAGAGAGAGAGAGAGAGAGAGAGAGAGACAGGGAGCGTTACGTAATTTCTGAGACTATTAAAAATTCAGTGTAGTAAAAATGTTCACAGCGTAATAACGCGCTGTGTGTGTGTGTGTGTGTGTGTGTGTGTGTGTGTGTGTGTGTGTGTGTGTGTGTGTGTGTGTGCGCGCGCGCGCAAGCCGTAGGCGTAATCCACCGCCTGTGAACAGATGACTTTCTCGCCAAGTAGAAGTTAATAGTCCGTAAAGTCAAGGCCGACGCGAGAAAATTTATTTTATTATTGTCTGTCATCAAATGTGTGTGTGTGTGTGTGTGTGTGTGTGTGTGTGTGTGTGTGTGTGTGTGTGTGTGTGTGTGTGTGTGTGTGTGTGTGTGTGTGTGTGTGTGTGTGTGTGTGTGTGTGTGTTACACTTGCCGCAAACAAATAACAAGTCAGTCCACGACTTTATCAGAGAGATTTTTTCTTCATTGCTGTTACTTCTCGTGTATTTCTCAAAACGAAAACAAAGAAATGTTATGAAACTGTTGCTGGTTTCGTTACGCCCTGACTTGGCTGTGCGAGGTCGCACAAAGGTCAAACTATTTACTTCATCACTATTCAATTAATTCATGAAAGTCCGTATTGTCTTCGATCATTGGCGTATTTATAGTACGTTGTGACCATCGCAGACCTGTGTAATGTACATCGTCGCCCCCAAGTCCTCGGATAAGTTCACAAGTATCAAATCGGTGATGCCTTGAGACTGGGTTTTACTGGTCACGTCACTTTCATGCTTCTACCTAAGGAATAGTAATATGTTTGATACTATGGGATAGAAGAGTAGTTATGTTTTTCACTGCAGGAAATTGAAGTTTTGTGTGGCATTACACAATAATAAGATTGTACTTATAAACTAAACATCAAAGACGCCTCCTTTTCACCCCTCTCCTGTGGCTCTCGCAAGGATTCGATCGTAATAATAGGTTAAAATACTAGTATCGCGTGGATGGCGATCTTAAACAGAGAAATAAATTACTGACCGACAGAGAATTTTATACTCATAAATTTTATTAACACTTTTTAAAAACAAACGCATTCGTATTTCAATTGTTCTCCTAGTGATACAATTACACAGAACGCACTATAGAGAACCAGTCTAAATTTCACGAAATAGTAATTAATTACACAATAACCTAACAAATTAAACACTTAAACATCACACATTTTACTAACATATCCCGTTATAAATTTTTTTTAATGTGTGTTCTTACGGTTCAGGGAAAATTTACATAGATTTTCTGTCGGAAAGTACTAAGCAAAGATTTTTCGAAAGGAAGGTGTAACGCAATTTTGTAAAGGATTTTTTTTATTGCATAGAAGGAACAGTAGCAGGTGTCAGCTGTCAGAAATGAAATACGTTGGAGTCGACCAGCCGCCGTTCGGACAACGACACGTGCGACACATTAGCGACAAAGTAGGCACAGCTAGAGAAGACAATGCCTCGGTGATAGCAGATGTTCGGCGTAAGAGTATTGCGTGGGAACGAGCTGCAGTAACAGAAAAACAAAGGAATACGTCTTACCGAGCCAATTACCAAGAATACGAATACGATGGCGACGCGAGTATTGTCAAGCCACGTGTGGGAGCTTAGCGACGATACACAAATGTACAGAGTTGACAATGGCAAAACTCATACGGACGCTACATGAACAAAGGATCAAGCATGGTGAAACAGCGGGGAACTTGTTTACCAGCCAGGGTACGGACTGAGCAGGAGAGCCGCAGAACAGATGTGCCTTACCGAGAAAGCGACCTCCGTCAGTGAGTGAACGAAACGAAGGAAGTCAGGAGACAATACTACAATTGGTCACACCTAAACTAAAAGACACATGGGTAACTGGACAGCAATTAGTAGGAACGAGCTGAAAGGAAATACAAGAACAATTGGATGATGGACAAGCGTGAAATTCGGTCTTCCGTCTTACAGCAAGGGAGGAGCGAAACAGGAAGATACGAGAGAAGGGATCTAGATGAGCCTACCACGAACTAGAGTTTGGTAAAGGCGGTTCTTTAGAAGACGTTACCAAGGAGACAAGGGTCCAGAGCGAATTAGGACGAAGCCAAGAGTCTAGCTAGAGACTCAGGGAGAAGTTTTCGTGGAAAATGAAGACGAAAACCAATAAGAACGTAGATGGTGGGAAGGAGTGAATTGGATGCAGGAAAGTGGAAGGACTCAAGATATAAAAGTACGTGTTTACGACGAGCAGGGACCTTAGAAGAGAGATACGTTTTTGCCTTAGTATAACTTTGTCTTATACATTTCGTCTATGTATTATATTCGTCGGGAGTCTGTTTATTTCGCCAGTACAAAGTCGGAAGACTTAATCTAAATCTTAGTAACGATAAGAGTCTAAGTTATGGAGTTTTCTCAAAAGTAATTTTGGGTTAATCTTAATAAGACTTTGTGTTATCTCAATATACTGACGAGACGTAAAGTGGGGAGTAAAATGCTGATGGTGAATCGCAAGATCGTATTGTACATAGTGAAGGAGAACTTAAAAGAGACTTAGTTCAAATTAAAAGTTTGTATAATAACGAGTTGTGTAAAGACGCTCAAAAACTCTGACGGTGTGAATAAAGTAGAGACATTGTGCGTAATCGTGAAAGATAATTCAGAAATATGAACTAAATATCGCGATCGGGTGATGAACTAACGTACTATTTACGTCGATTAACTATGTCAGATATCGTAATGAAAAGGTTCATAAGTGAAATAACTGTGCCGACAAAATAAATTACAAACAATCAGTGCTTGTTAACAAAGTGGTAAAGTTACAATCATACGCGAATAGGTCGTGAAATGAATAATTCAAAACCAAATGATCGTACAAACTAACTTATGTTACACATATAACTTCTAAACGAGTGCGAATTAAAAGAGTGTTGACGCCGGAGTGCATAATCTCAGCGATAGTGAATAGTGCATCTTTCGGACGACGATGAGAGTGTCCACCAAGTCATCAGTCATCCTGAGGAGCGAGGGAGAAAGGAAATCATCGTAGTCACACGTCGTAGTTGCGGATACTTACCAAAAGTAAAACATTTATGTATCACTTATGTTTAGTAGCCACTGTCCTGTTCCTCACAAAGAACAGACCTCTGATCTAGTTAGAAGTCATATTTAAATTCATTTAGAGTAAAGCTGAATGATATATTGCGAAAGGCAAAATTGAAATATGAATCCATTAATGAGAGAAATGTTGTAATATGTAAAGAAGTCATGATTTAACTACTTATAATCAAGTTATCATAACAAGATGAATCATCATAGAAGTAACGAACGAATTAATAATGTAATGTATCATATAATATTGCGAAATAATGTTATATTTAAGTTCAGAAATTGATGACCATTGCAGAAGGTCTGCATAAATTTTGTTCGTAATGCAGAATTTGGTGTACGAATCGAATCATTTATAATCACCCTAGTTAATACCAATTACCTTACGTAATTACACGTAGATACCAATGACACCCAAAGTGTGGAATAAATTAGTGATAACGTAGTAATACTCATAGTAAAGTCAAAGTTATCTGACTATTAAGTAATGGTACTCTTCACACTTATTACACGTACACATTTAATTCAATATGATATAGGCATATCTACATATGACGCCCATAGAGTGAGACTATTTAATCAATCTATTCGAATAAGACAAAATTAAAAACTTATTTGCAATGAGATTGCATCAATATCAAATTTGTATTGATATATGTTAAATATCCAAAGTTATCTATGGCATCCTAACGAAGGGCTCGAGCAACATAAAAGGTAATTACAACTTATTACTTTTATTACAGTTATTATCCATTAACACATGCATTCATTTACATTTTTGTATACGGCATCCCAACGTGATGCACGAGAGATATAAAATATTAAACAATTAACAAACCCAAAACACATATTTACACATGGCATCCACAACGTGAGACTAGTTATATCTTAATTACAACTCAATACTTAAATAAAGTAATTATACAAATAAAGGAAAAGAATTTATCATCAGTAAAGAAAACAAACTTGCACATGACATCCCAAACGCGGGGCATAAATAATTAACAACTATAAAAATATATATACAAAGGGTTCTAAGAAGACCATTCTTAGCGACTAGAGCCTTAATATAGGATCTCTCACATTTTTAATGACAAACGATGACACAAAATGGACAGTTCTCTAATGGGCTTTCAGTACATTTATTGAGGATTATAATCTACTTTATCAGTATACGCCTTGTCAATAAATGGAGATACATGTACCTGACATGTAAAGACAATTTTAAACAAACTAACCAGAAATTAGTACCATGAATAAAAAACTAAAACAATTTCACACGTGTACTTACTCCTTATAAATGAAGCATAATGTTTAATTATTAAGTTTTGCAATGAACAGTCGTAGCAAATAAACTAGAACATTACAAGACGTCACGGCTACGAGACCTGATTAATGAATCCTGCTTTCATTCCACTCCGTCGACAGCTGACAGCTCTTTTGCATTTATCGTATACCTACACACGCCTACACACTCATACACGCACACACACAATTTACACACTGTTCTTAGTTATGCGGTAACATTTCATTCTTCCCTTCGTCATCAGTCCAAAGACATTATTTATATGTCGCATAGATTTTTAGATTTACATTAGATCGATTTGCCAAAATGTATAATACGACTTATTCTATTAACAAGACTGAGGTGATACATGAATAAATATCACGTAAGATAAAAAATCTTTTTAGGTAATTTAGTTTTGAAACAGGTATTTCATTTCTCAGATGGGCCACTTAGACTTCATATTTCCTATGCCTCTGATATTGACGAGGATACAAGGTGAAAAATTCAGTAAGCTTTGCAGCGACATTGCAACAACAAAATAGAACGTCACTGAAATTCTATAAAGAATTGGTTATATCAGCTCTTTTGTATGAATTAAAAACATGGGACACATTATATTTGGAAAAATGTCTTTGGTATGTCAGGTATGCGAAAGACCCTGAACCTTTGGACAGCTAGAAGTGGGACCAGAAGAAAAACTCAGGGGAAGAAATAGAGAAATACGAAGATGAAAAAGAAGAGAAGAAGAAGAAAATAATGATGATTACCATGAAGAGAAAGAAGACAACGACAGTGATGACAAAGATGATAAAATAAAGTATTTTACACAATATGTTATATTATTTTACTATCATGTCAGTATCTGACAGCCTACGAATTATGCTTCCTTCCGTCACGTTAGGTGGAGTCATCTAACCACTTTATCGTTGTTTCTAACCACTGTTTACCGTTGCTTCTTGGACGTCAACGTTCCTGGACATTCTTGTATTTCCAATCGTTGTTTCGTCCTTCGATTCATCGGAGCTGATGCTGTTTCCTGGGATTTTGTTTCCTGACTCTACTGTGTCATTTTCGCTCTGATTTTCTCTGGATGTGGTTTCACCACATAAATTGTTTTCGGTCTATGATGCCTAAACACTCCCCTTTACCGGAATGTAGTCTGTAATTTCTCGGATTGTTCAACAGTCTATATAAATTACAGGCAATATTTTCGAAGGTATATCCCCACTGCTACAAAATGTTTCTGGCTTCGTTTATTTATCCTCAATATCCTACAGGCGTAGGTAACAACTAACCACAGATGTAGAAAGGTACTATGTACAAGATGATTTATGATACTTTGTTAATTTTGTCATTCCACAACACTTTATTACCTGACATATAATTTTTTTTTACGTCAGTTTTGTTTTATGCGTCTATGATCTGCGACACTCTAAGAGGAATATTACTTTTCCGGTCGCCAAATGTAAGTTTTTTATTTGTAATTATTGGACAATACCATTAAGGAATTGTGAAATTAATGTATTAAAATTGCTCCTAACGAACACTGTATCCATTACGGTGAGGATTCCTCAGTATTCTATCCGCTGGATGTCGAACTGCATACAATTAAAACTAGATCCAGCTATGAATATGCGTCAGAACATACGTGGTTGATAAGTTACGTCATATAAAAGGATATATTTTCTATTATTATCAGGTTGTAGTAATGGTAGTATAGCATCCTGACAGCCAGTACGATCGCGGGAAATGATTCTGCGGGAAATCTCACAGTAAACAATTTCAGATTTTTTTCAGACAGATATGCAAAAACTATTTTTAACTTCAGCTGCTACATTTTAAAAAGTAAACAAAACCGTTATTTGATTCTAACGAATGCATTCAAATTATGAAACAAAGTAGGGCCTATAACGTTTCTCTTGTTTCGAACCAGACCACCAAGGCATTTCTGCATTTCTGGTAAAGGCGTTTCCCATTTTTGACTATTTTCCTGTTGTTTTCCAGACGGTTCCGAGTTATCCCTGTATAATAGTAGTTACATCTTCCAACTGTCAGGCTTTCTGCAGATCGCAGGATCCATTCAGTACTCAACGTTGATCATGTTCGTTCTAGTGACGACCTTGTCCAATTCTACTTGTCAGTATCAACGTTCACTGAAACCACATCCCTAATTCGGACAGCTCTGATTTTCTCAGTAAGTTTCATTTAACTTAACTTTATTTGTTTTTAGTTAAAACCCTCAACGTAAGGCTCATACCGGAATTAAAAATTCAAGCTGTAAATTTACTAATAAACTTCCTGACCTCCAGAAGTCGCTCACTACTTTGAACGAAAATAGTGACAATAATTTACATTTATTGTTAAAGAAAATCATAGATAAATTTCACTTTTTTAAAGCTGAAACTAAAAAGTTCTTCGTATGTATGACGCTTAGCTTCAGCTGACAAACACCACAAAGAGGTGATCACACGTCATTACCACGGTCTTTCTATACCATGAAAAGTAAAATAAATAAAATAAAATTTACTAAGACTACAACTACTCTACTATTTTTAATAATATAGCTATTGTAAAATATGTTTTATTTTATAAAATAACGATCGTAAAAATATAAAATCATTACATACTTTTTATTATTATTAATACAACAAACACATAACAGAAGCCTGCATTGGTTTACAGTTAAATTTACAAGCGTAATGCCTAAATGACAAATAATTTTGTACTAGCTCTGAAGATAATATGAGTGTCCATAGCTATCTCTATGCCTATATCTAACACTTTTCACAAATTTATTTAATGATACACTGTATAAGGTTTTTTGAAAACGTAGATTATAAAAGTATTGAAAGAGGTCAAAAATTTTGCGAGAGGTGCTGGCAGATACTATTATGTCAAATTGTTAATGACAGCGAGTTTGTATTTAGAATAAAACACCACAAAAGCTTAAAATTTTTTCAAAATCTCTAATTCCATTCTTAGCCCATGGCACCTCTGAAGTTGAAAAATTGTTAGCAAAATTCTGAAATTTCCGAAATCAAATATTATATTCACATTTCGGTTAAACGTCTGTTTGATACCAGAATGTATTTTTGCGATTTATTTTAAATTTTGATCCCTCGCATTTTTCTCCTCTGTCACCCAAATTCTGGGGAGCTCAATCTCAAAAACAATAGGTCTCTGCAGATTAAATGTATGCATGTTTTACGAATGCATAGTTTTACGAAAATTGGTTGATACATTCAAGATAATCGTTAGACATACCTCAAATCGACAGGCAAACGAGTAGAATATAGACAAACATACAAATGCCACACAGTGGGGTTAAAACTAAAAACTAGTTTCCCTCAGTTATTCGTTAAAAAAAAAATACGGAAATTCAAAAAATGCTGGTAATTGGCACGGTTTACAACCAGATCTAAAGCCTACTGCGCTCTACCAGCGGGATGGCACATTACTGACATAAATTACTTCAAGGCCGCGGCACCGCAACCCAACCAACTTGTATTGCTGCTGTAAATAGGATTACCACAGTTAATTGATGTCGGACGCAATATGTTGAATCAACAAATCGGCTGTGTTAAAAAACAAGTTTTCGACATTCATATTCCCATATCAGTATTTATTTAATTTACTGTCTTCTTCAACACGTTTCTAAACGCAATAATTCATCTTAATTCCTATTTAATTCCAGGTCTTCTTACCGCAAGGTATAACACTGCAGAATGAATTTCATTTTCTGTTCTTTCCTGCTTGGTTTGTTTGTTAATTTTCCTCCACCGAATACAGTATATCTGTTTCGAGCAGCTTGCATCACTTCCTCTTAAGTTTTTTTTTTCTTGACATAACCATTATGTTGCTCTTTTTTCAGAAACTCCCCTGATTATTCTGTCCTCTGACATTCCATTTTCGTGGCCTGAAAAACCCAATTTTCTCTTGTTTCGTATTTCTATGCTATTAATGGGTTTATCTTTAACTGTTCAGAAAAAATAGATTAATAATTTTATCTCTCCTGGACTTTCCAAACATTTTCTTTAAAATTCGCATTGCAGTTGCATTTATTCAGATTCTATTTTATTTTCGTGAGCAGTCTTGCTACGTTTCCTTATATTATAGATGGCGTTTCTTCCGTTCTACGACATCATTTTTGTATCTTTATTAACAGTTATCTTGTTGATGTGAGGACTTCATATACAGCACTATGGTGCCCGATACACTCATGTACCGGCCTACACCTCGCGCTCCTAGGACAGTAAACTGATTCAATGCTCACAAAATAGCCTCAAACGAAAAGCAGTGTTGCCAGGTCAATCAATCGTCTTTTCTCCAAACAGCTACCCAAAATTTCTCCACTTCCACAAACATGTATGCTTTAAGTATTTAAAGTATAAACTTTAAATGTAATCATATTCTATATGTTTAAATACTATTACTAGAATAACGTAAATATTAAAAACAATTTTATTTTTAATTAATCTGTTCGGTGTTTGATCACCCCCTGTGACAAAATGTTTAGCGTTTATTTCGGGGCCGTCACCAGAGCGTAGCACTATGGTAATTTCTTTCATCATAGAGTATTACGTTACATTAGCGTTAACGTCAGGTCCGCCACCAAGAGAGCAGCACCAAATAAACCTAATTAAAACAAAAATTTTTTTAAATTTTTGCAAAAGAGAATTTAATTATTATACTGCGAGTATCGCATTCTATTTTTCAGCTAAATATTGGGTAATCACATTGTTACACTGAAAATAGTTATTTGTTACATATTGCTTGTATATGTATGTCTTTTGAAAATAATACGACGTGTGATTCTATTTATGTTCACTGTCAATATCAATTTTTTATGATAAAACATTCCTATGAGCTCGTCTCATTTAATTATCCGTCCACTCTTAATTGAATCTTAATCCTTTAGACCTACATCAAAATCTCTTTTACTCCAAATACATACGAGCAACCTTTTACACGTTGAATCAGTTCACTCGCCACTCAACACTGAATTCTGGCTTCTGGCGTATGTCCCACAACACCCCTTTTTCTTGCAAAAAGAAGACGTGTCTTTTCCAGTCTAGGTCACTGGACCTGTTCGTTCTCACCTACATTACAAACGATGTCTCAGATTACAACGTCCCTCAGGGTTATAATAACGCAACATTTTAGGTATATGATTCACATCCATTCTAGACAGGTATTCTTCCTAGTGTGCCTTATATTCTCTGCTAGTGGCTCCACATTCAACTCACCCCGCGGGTTTGTAATTCTTATCCTATCGTCTTTTTGTAAGCTATAATTCTTCTGACAAATTCCATCTATGATGTTCGGAGACTTTGTTCCATAACTTTGTAGATTTCCATGTGCCACTCCTACACAGCACTACAGAGAGAAAGACAGACTATTATACAAGCGGATTTACATTAAGTTGTTTATACGAAATTCCACTAACATTACTACATATTTTATCTTTATTAACTTTACCTACTTGATTATCTTGTATTCCGTTTTCTTCGGTTGTCGATCGTAAATACTTGGAAGCTCGACTTGGTTCTATACAGTAATGTTGCATACCTTATCAATCACTGTTATAATCACAGACAATTACCTTTTCTGTTACGTTAATCTTCATAAAATATATGATCTTCGCTTTATATGTTCGGGTTATGTTATGGGTTCCTTTCTGAATCAGCTATTATTGTCATGTCGCCTTGTAGACTTATGTAAATGAGCACACACGCACGCCCCAAACTTACAGAACTGACGGAGGTGAGAAAACTATGGACGTAAGTGGGTCAGTCAGTATTGATAGCGGAAAACAACGACTGCGTTCATTAGTAATTTAAAACGTTGTTCGCACGTCAAAGTTTATCGATATTCCAATGGAATAGGGAAATGTTGAATTAAAATGCGCTCAACACAATTCACATCATCATCATTATTATTATTATTCAGGTTATAACTGGGAGTGTCTCAACAGCAGAAGTATTTAACAGCAATGGGATCGAGTTTAGTTTATTCAAATACATGCGAGATTTCAGCATAATAAATTTATGTAAATCCTTGTGTCACTGGCAATTATACGGAGAGAAAGGCTGTTTTGTTTTTTTGCTGTTTTTGCCTCGCCAAGTCAACCTCCGTAGGAACCGGAATCGTGTCGTTTTCTTTTCCTTTTTTGAGA
This sequence comes from Magicicada septendecula, assembly GCA_034769895.1. Lineage (NCBI taxonomy): Eukaryota > Metazoa > Arthropoda > Insecta > Hemiptera > Cicadidae > Magicicada > Magicicada septendecula. Next base: position 348,137,535 of record CM068370.1, read on the forward strand.
ACAACAAACCGTTACTACAAAGATTATTCGCCGCTTACTAAATCGTCGTCTTTCTTCTTCTTCTTTGTCTAATTTTTTCTCTTTGTTTCCGTTATTCAGCCTGTTTGGGAGGTCAGCTGTTCGCCTTTCGAGACGATGAACGCGCTGTCGCTAGGCTCAATTATTCTCGTATATATTGTTGAAGAAACTAATATTTTAACCACGTGATGGCCCTATTTCCGTGAAAAAGAAATAACGATGAAATTAAAATTGTCCATTATTCAGGAAAAATAATTTTGTAAATATACATTAAATATAAACAATGATTTATTTATCTAAGGCAAAATTTTAAAAGTGAACGTCAGCCATCACCGAATTCATTTACAAATCAATGTTTCGACTCCCACAGAAATCGGAACCGTCTCTTCAAGGTAAACTGAATATAGGTTTAGAGTAAAATATACAGAATATAAATGACAAGAATGGACGAAGGAAGGCCTAAACTCATCGTGGAAGCGCAATGAGAGAGGGGTAGAGAAAGACCAAGATTGGAATGTATCGGCTAGTCTGAAATAGAAGGGGAAAAACACATTAGAAGTCAAACGTCTCGCCCGTAATAGAAGGGAGTATCAGAAGTGGCTCAAGGACCCCAACGCTTGACGGCCTAAGGGAATGAAAACTAAGAAGAAGAATAAAACAAATAAAACGATAATAATTACAATTTTTAAGTTTACAACCACTTTTATTAATACTATTGTCTTTCTTTCTCTATAGTAATGTTGCATATGACTTGTCCTCAATTTTCGTGTAATTCTTGTTTTTGTTTTGTGTACATTATATCTTTTTCAGTTCATCTTCTCCAGTTCATCCTACAATGTGTTCGGGTTATGTTGTAGATCCTTTTCTGAATCTTATTCGACGAGACAGGCGTCACAGAGAGACGACGAATTTCTTCCCGAGGCTAGTTGGAGAGACAGTAGAGATTATTAAAAATCAAATATAATTATTTCACTACTACTCGGAACACAAAACTTTTTATGGGTAAAAACGTATTACCTTATAACCTGAACCGGTTTTCACTTTTAAAAATTTCTTCAGAGGTTGCCGCTGGTAGCACTGTCCGTCTTGTTGTTGGCGACGAAATCGATTTTCGACAGCTCGATGTTGTGTGTGTGGGGTGTGATATGTTCGAATAATGGGTGTGATTTGAATTGCGTCTGTTCGTTTAGGATGTCGTTTTTATTAGTTTTCGTGTGTTTGTATATTTCCAATTGTTCTAGAGTGTCTAGTTTTCGGCCTTTTGTGTCTACGTGTAGAATGTTCATGTTACTGTCGATGTTTTTGTATGTGTGGTTTGCTTCAATGAGGTGGTTTGCAAAGGTGGATTTTGTAGTGGAGTGGAGTGCCTTTGTGTGTTCAATGTATCTTTGTTTGAAGCTACGTCCTGTCTGGCCTATGTAGAATTTGTTGCAATCTGAGCAATTTCGTTTGTAAACACCAGGTAGATCGAATTTGTTTTGTGCTTTGTGTGTGTGTTTTGATAGTGTGTGTGTTTTGATAGTGTGTGTTGTGTTTTGTTAGTAGTTTTATAAGCGATTCTGTATCCTGCTTTTTTGAATTTGTGGGCTACTTTTTCAGTTTGTTTGTTGATGTATGTTAGTGTTATGAATTTGTTGTTTTCTGTCTTTGTCTGTTGTTTGTTTTGTGTAGGAGTTTATTGACTATTGTTCTGTCGTATCCGTTGGATTCTGCTAATATTTTATCGTGTTTAGTTCGTCTTTGTAGTCTTTTTCATCTAGGGGGATGTTGTTAAGTCAAGGTATCATGGTTCTGAAGGCAGCTAGTTTGTGTTGTATTGGGTGATTGGAAGAGATGTGTATTAGTGTGTCAGTTGTAGCCGGTTTTCTGTATATACTGAAATCCAAGAATATTAAAAATCCTAATAACTTCAACAGTGACGAAGTATGTGAACTGCCCAATAATGGAAAAGGACAATCAATGACAACATTACTGGGATTGTAAGCTCTATCGATTGCTAATACTTATTACATTAAGGTTGTGTTTTTAAATTTAGTTTTAAAGATTGTAATTATCAATTTCTTAAAATTATTATTTTCTATTATTGGCATTCGTTTGTTATCCTACTTATTAATATTGTTTTTATTGTAATTATTATTACTCTGTGCGATTGTGTATTGTTATTACATCAATAATCATTATTTTAATTTGTTTTATTTTTCGCTATATTATTACATTTTCAATTTTATATAACCTTTATTTCCGCTTGTAATTTGTTATGATACTGTAAAATGGACGCTCCCACTGAAGTGCTTACAATTAATAAGGCGTGTCAGTCTCAGTTTTAGCACTGACGATGCCATGTCACAGAACGGGCGATACGTTCGGTTTTGACAATAATATCAATAGACATGGTTACCGATCGAAAAAGTGTCTTTACTAAACATTTTACCCACGCACGTCTACGAGACAAAAAAGGAATGCACTATCTCTAAAACGATGACAGGTAGTTAAAAAAAATCACTAATCACTACATACAACCAAATGAAAAATGTACCAAGATATAAACCATATATTCGGGTGTCGCCATCAATCAGGACCTTCAATATTTTGTATTCTCTCATTCATTCTCCTTCGTCTACTCTTCGGCTTCGCACGGATTCATCCACCTCGTAATTCCATGACGTTCATAGCATCTTTTTTCTTCTGCTGCCCAGTTGGCTTCACTCTGAAACTTTACTAATCCATCCATTTTCTCTTCCGCGGGAATACCAAACTGTCTTAATCTCTTGTCCCCTATTTACTTCATAACGTCTGGTTCTACTCTCATTCTTCCTCTAATTTCCTTATTTCTGTCGCTTCTGGTGAGTCCACAGTGCTATAACGTACTTATTGCTTTGAAAATTTTTTTTTTATTTTTTTTGATATTCCGAGGGAGATACGCCAGCAATTAGAGCCCGTCAAGGGTGACACGAGTTAGCATTAGTCGAGGGTGAGCGACGGAAGGAACAAACCTTTCCTTTCTACTTAAATGACATAAAAGCCATTTTACAATTACTGAAAAACAATAGCTGGAGCACGGACAATGTAGTAGGACCACGGGAGGCTTGTTTTCATGCTGTGCAGGAGACAAGGAGGCGTCTGCGACGTACACAGATGTTTGCCACCCGTAAGTTCGCTAGAGGAAGTCGTCAGAGACCGAACAATACTTTATTTCGACACGCTACACCAAAAAGGGCAGATATGACTTCAGTAGCAAGGTCTCGATGCAGATGTCGAGAATGTGGCAATGTCCTGATGACAGCAACTCGTCATGTCAACGTGGACTATGAGAAATTCAAGTAGAGAAGCCAGCCAGCCAATTAGAAACGAGGATTCAGAAGGGAGTAACTGTAGGGGATGGTCTCGAAGGGAACCGATGACCAGAGAACAAATCCAAACGGCGCTGGGTGGAGAATTCACAAGAATCACAGACTAGAGGCAAGAGTACCGAGGGAAATCCGAGCAATTGTCCTATCAGAACTATTTTGGTGGGAAAATGAAGCGTTCGAAGGAGTAGCGAGAGTGGGAAAGCGAAGGGCATAAAAACTGTATGCAAGAGGAGACGCTCTCTCAGTATTACTCTAATTTTCGCTCAGTTTCCATAAAAATTTTGTTTTGCGATATTCAAACTGGTGTTCGGTAGTAGTGGAAGTTCGGGAGTAAGACTTGAAGCGTTGAGCCGAAACAGTGGTATTCGCGACGATGCGCGACTAATGAACTTTGTAAAACTCGAAGTATTACACTAATACTATTAGTGCCGTAAGAAGTTGTATAATGCAGTAGTAATATACTTGAACTCTTTATAAACGAAATGAATCGGTATACAACATAAGACTTAATTTGTGATACAAAATTATTTCGTAGATTAGAGACAAGTGCCGATGATGTTTTATATGCGTCTAATGAACTTGAAATCAATCTAGGCGTGACGGAAGAGTCGAACATGTATTTAAACAATACCAAAGTGCGTGGAAGTATCGAACTAAAATACGCATAAATAGACTGACGCGATACAAATAGACAATATAATCCTTAGTGCAAGTATCGCGACTTAAACTGTAATAACATTATAAAAACTTATAACGGATTTCATGAAGTGCGAACTAGCGTTCCGAAACAACGTACTTATAACAATTGGAAGTGCGAGTTACGAGTGGTTCCAGGACCAGCATCAATCGTCACCCAGCGGATCCAAGCGGACACATGCAACGGGAGCGAGACACTACGATGACTTGAGTAATGTACCAAAATAACCATTTATTATAATTCCTAGTTTATCGTAATACCGCTGACCTGTCACTTAGAACTAACTGCCTGAGATATTTCAAAATAGAGTCATTATAAATACGAATCCATGGTTAAGAACAAATACTATTATAGAATATTACACGTGTATTATCTTATTAGTGTAGGTATATGAGTATTTCAGATGTGTATGTGTTTAATATGTTTACTGCAGGTGTATGAGTATTTCATGTGTATATGTGTTTAAATATGTTACGAAGTATATCACTTAGTGCAAATCTCAAGCACGCAACATTGATAGTTCTTAACGTCATCAACTATGTATTATTTCATGATACAATAACTACACACGAGTATGTGTAAGCATTTGATTGTTTTTCTTTCAGATATTTTAGATATGTTATAGAGTTTAATTATCTCTTTGAAATAGTAGTATATACTCTTGTCACATAATTTATTTTATGCAATGAATACATGCAACATGCATTATTATAATAAATTAATTTATAATGAATTCGATAGTGTTGAGTTAATTTATTTTAAGACCTGGCATACAAGACAATTCTTTCAAAGTAAAATCCACACTTAATGATTTAGACTCAATATAATTTAACAGATACCATATTCATAAATGTTTTAATTCTTGAAGTTTTATTTAGTAGTAGAAGACAAGATTAATCACTCTTTATTAATTAGACCAATTGATTGATAGCATTGTCGATTACCTATTTGAATAATTTGATCAAAATTTATTAATTAACACTTGATTAATAGGAACACCCCTATTAACGTTATATATGGCTGCCCAACGTGGGGCATGATAAGATTAATATTGCAGGAACTAGACAAACTAACCTGTAGGGCAATCAAGTATTGATTAATTGAATTGAATACTAATTAATCAATAGGCATAACGTTATAGTGCCTTCTCCAATATTCCATTTCTACAGCTAGAATTATCCATTGATCTCATTTTCTATCACTCAGACTTCAGCCGCGTATACTTTCTTCAAAAGGTTTCATATATTATTTTCTTAGTATATTTCTGATTTTTTTATGCCATATCACGTTGTGCGATTGTATACGTCATAAATGGCGTAGCTAGGACCGGCCCAAACCTTTAGGTCTGACCGGGTCGAGACACAATTTTGTGCCCCACCCTCCATAAAAAAAATTGTGATGCTTATTTTCTTATCAGTACTAATTTATTAACATTATACTTTAAAAGTTTCATCATGACTATTTTATTCTGGTGGCGGCGGTGAAGCCCTACACATAAAAAACTATTCTATAGGTCTATATGAAATTATTTAAAAAATTTAAAGTTTATGCTATATAACTTTTCAAATGTTAACAAATATTTTTTTTTATTTTTCTTGAAACCTATTAACTATCATTAAGGCCTGTTTTTTAAATTTAACTTAATAAAGCTGTAACTTGGACTCACCTATGTGTTTCACATGGACGCTCATTGCGAATGGAAAACATCAAATAAAAAGAATCAATTTCAAACAGTTTCCTATAATTTTAATTTTAATCAGTATACATTTCTTCTTATTATAAGTATATGTACAGATATTATCAAAACACATAATATCTTTTCACATGTAAAGTTTATTTTTACTAAAAGTGTCACACCAAGATTTATTGCATTAAAGTTTTTCTTTAAAAATAAAAAACATATTTTGGTTATTGAAAGTTTAGTTAAATTTCTTTCTTCTTGCTTTGGCTTCAGCAAACCTTTTAACAATTTTCGTTAAATCTAACTGGTTTGCAATGTCATTTTCAATAGAAATTGTTGCGCGTCTTGTCAAATAATACCGCTTTGTGAAGATTTATATTGATTGTCTTATTATATACCAAACAGTGGCATTCATTGATAATAGAGTAAACTGTTTAACCTGCTTGAGAGAACAACTTCATTTATTAACAATCATAAAGGAAAGAAAAACTTGATTTTTTTAATCCATTATTTTGGCGCCCTCTAAAAATCTGCGCCCGGGCCACTGCCCGGTTGGCCCGTCCTTAAGGCCGGCCCTGGGCGTAGCCTGCAACCTAATTTCCTTATTATTTGCCTTTTTTTAATGAAGTGAATACTAGGCACTCAAATCAATTCGTTCCTCTTATGTTACATTTTCATCTATTTCTAAAGTTTTTATGTCATCGTCTGTGATAGCCAGGTATAGTTTTTTGTTCAGATTAAGTTCAAGTGTCACCTACCTACACTTCTCCGTTAGTTTACTGACGATGTATCTTCTTTATCTCGAGATATGAGCACTTTGTTATCTCCATAGCATTGGGTAAGTAAACATTCGTTTGTCACTGGCAGATCCATACACGTTTTAACATATATTGCAGAAATAAATTAAACAGAGTTGGCGTATTTGTAGATACGCCAACTATATAATCCGAGTAGTGACCTAAAATCGAACCGTATATAAACCGGAAAGTCGTTTAAGTTTAAGGCGACAAAGATAGCGTTGGACGGCGTAAGATGTGCATAACGTGTAGTTTAAGAGGTGAAGAGGAAGAAGAAGAAGAAGAAGAAGAAGAAGAAGAAGAAGAAGAAGAAGAAGACATTCTTGATTATCTGTTTGCAACATTAACTTTCACAACCGCCTCTGGTATCTCAGTTGGTGGAGCGGTGGACTGTGGTCGGTTAAATATAAAACATGCGGTTCAAATCTGGCCCAGAGGAGAATTTTTTATATTTTGAAGGTTATAGCAAATTTTGTCAGAAAAATAAAACTGTAGTATAGAAATAGAGTTCAAGGAGAATAACCAATGGATTATGTCAGTGAGTGAATACAGCACTCGTTACTTCAAACATACTGTAGACTATTTCTTTACAGCAGTGTCACGTAAGTTGCAGTACAATGAGATGAAGGCGTACTTTAGCATAAAAAAACAATCTCAATTTCCCTGAATTAATAGGTACAATTCCCTGAATTAGTAACGCTGTACTGGAATGAGGTAGGGGTACTTTCAAAAGAAGATAGAAGAAAAATTACATTAGCTGAAATTAAGTTTCTCAGAGATGTAAAAGGTTGTGACGTTAATAGTTAGAATGTACGCGTAACCCAAATATATGACTAGAATTGCAAATTTGGAAAACAAAATTACTGAATAGAAAATCGATTTAGTGCAACCATTTATAAAGAATGCAGCGAGGCCGTCTTATCTGGATCGTCCTGAATTACACGCCCAGAGGTCAGTGAAGTGCGGGACGTCTGAGTACTAGATGGTTTCCGGGCAGGTGGTGCAGCCTAGGCCATGAAGTGGAAAAGAAGAAGAAGACGTTGTAGGTAAGAAAATCTTCGAAGGAGACAAAGAATAAATTTCAAACAGGGAAACTTTAGAAGGAAAAGGAAACAGATATTACTGCGGTCAAAATTGTAATAAAACCGTATAAAATCGTACCATAGTAGCACGGGGCCCATAGCAAGTTTCAGTCACCTATCATACCCTACGGTGTCTGCCTATCTCTCCTGTCTCTGCGTTCACATTTATCTGTTTGTCTATCTTTTTCTGCCTTCGTTTCTGTCTCTATCTGTCTGTCTGTCTGTCTCTCTCTCTCTCTCTCTCTCTCTCTCTCTCTCTCTCTCTCTCTCTCTCTCTCTCTCTCTCTCTCACACACACACACACACACACACACACACACACAAATGAATATGTAAGTTTCTGTATTGTTCGTACACATTCAATAGCATTCGTAACTTTCTTTATAAACGCGCAAGGCAAAACATAAAACATTTTATGTATACTGAGAAGAACATATATATAGTAAAAGTATAAGCGTAAGTGTTCTACCAACGTATATAGTATAAGTGTGGTAAAATGTGGAATCATAGCTCAAAGCCACGAAACTTTTTCAGTCAACGGGAACGAGTTTGTTTTGATTTGGAAGCGATCAGAAAATGCAAAACCTCTTTATCCTGAGGTAACGGCTGTTATGTTTCCACGAATTCAAATGGAAATGATTTTTATAACTATTTGTTTCATACTCAGTAGTGCCGTTCTGTTGTAGCTGCATTCGTGCTGCATGTTAATTATTGTTTCTGTGTTTCTTTCAGTTAGGCTAAGCCATATTTATTACAACACAGTGCGGACGCAATAATACGGACACGTAAACTGCATGACGCATTCGGATAACCGATTTGTACGGATGATCAAGCCTCGCCTTCCGTTAATTAGGTTAATTAATTAACCATTTTTCAAGCGAAAAGCAATGGCTGGACTTTATTACGAATAAGCATATTCTACGTGTTATGTAATATGGTTTGTTCACTATTTATAGTGGCCACCACATTCATAATTTATTTAGGTTCTTCACGTTAAGAATCTGTTATGTTTTGTGCTATTGTTATGATTTATTAGTATGGAAAGGCCGCAGTTATTTCCAGTGAAATTTTTCTTGATCAGTTCATGACTAACATTTGTATAAGTATTGTTGCGTTGACTATAATGGTATATTTGCACTGTTTTCTTCAATAGTTGCGTTGCTGTCATTTTTTGTTCTCACCAAGCAGCCCGTTAATATTTCTGTGTCGGTCCTACTTTCTTCTCCATCTTCTTCTTCTTCTTCTTCTTCTTCCCTTTCATGGTATATATGGCAAGTGATCTTCTCTGGCTTCCTTGCTCTCAGCGCTTCCTAGGTCTACCAACAAGCCCTCTACCCATTGGTTTTAGTGATAGATAATTTGGGGCTTACTGTTGTCCTCTATTCTCTCAAGATGTCTTCTCCACTTTTCCCTGTGTTCATTTATATATATATATATATATATATATATATATATATATATATATATTATAACGATTCATATAGTCGACCTATCAGATCGTTATATGAAAGTGTCAAACTGTGCTAGTCTAGCGGCGTAAGCAAGAGAGAGAGGGAATAATCACAGCCATCTCTGTCTACCCTCGCCACTGCTACTACTGACGCGTGCACAGACATGAAATTTTATTCAATTAATTTTATTTATTAAAACTGCAATATCTTCAAAACTAATAAATGTACGGCAATTCTGAAACCTGCATAGTGTTCAGCAATTAAAGCTCTATAAGTAGCCAAAATATCAACTAATATAATTAACATTTAAAGAAGTTATACAAAAGAAGAACGCCAAGAGATATAACTAGAGAAGTAGGCTAGGTACGAATTAGGTGTTTTCACACACATACAGAGAAAGACCAAAGCAATAATATTCTGTGGTCAGATCTTTGAAAACACGTTTGCAAATACCTGTAATCAAACGATTTGCAAACAGCGGAAGTACGAAATTAGCCAGAAATTCTCTACCATCTCAAACTTGTTAAGGAGAGTTTGACTGACCTGTTCGATATTGTTTCAAATGGAAAACACATGATTTAGTTGGAACAACCAATCACAACCCTGTATTAAGAGCAGACGCTAACTCAGAATGAGGAAATTGATCACTCTTCGTTTGGGCATTAAATAAGCAAGACGTGTGTTAAATACGATCTCAATTGCGCAAACAATGTAAAGTATTTATTTAAATAAACAGTTCGCGAAGTGGTCCTCGGTAGTAGAGGAACTAGTAAAGTTCAATAAATAATCTCGCTGCGTAATAACTAATCAATTAAACCGATATTAACCCAAGTGACTAGTTTGAATTGTAATAATACTTAATTTGAAACGAAGTGGAGAATTTAAGGTTACAAATAACTGTTGAAGGATTAAATATTAAAATAAACTTTGTTAAATAGTTATTGTAAAAAAAAAAAATGGCTAAATCACAAGCAGTAGATATGGCAGCAATTGAACAGATGTTCAAGCAGTGGACCACTAAAATGGATGAAAATAATAGTAAAATTGTAAGTAAGATTGAAAATACAAATAGTCAATTAAATAGTAAAATTGATAGTACAAATAGTCAACTATCTAATCAATTATCTAATGAAATAAAAGATACAAATAATAAAATTGAAGAAAACAATCAAAAATTAGAAGAAAGTAATAAAAAATTAATAAATGATGTTAATAATAAAATAGAGCAGACTAATAAATACTTATCTAGCGAAATGAAACAAATAAACGAAAATTTAACTAGCCAAATAGAACAAAGTAGTAAAGAAGCTACATTTAAAATAGATGAAGAAATAGGTAATTTAGCTAGTAAAATAGATAGTACCAATAGCAAAATAGATGAGAGTAATCTTAAGTTTGATAAGCGGTTACAACCACAATACCTCCTCGGAAGAGGTTACAGAACCTCCTCGGACCTCCTCGGAGGTCTTGTTTGGAAGAGGTTACAGCTACAATAGAGGAATTTAAGAAACAAGTAAATACTAATTTTCGCCGCCAAGACGAAAAACTAGATAAATTTAGAATCGAATTTCATGAACGGTTAGAACAGAAAGTAACGCTTATTAACCAACAATTCAGCGAAGTAACTGCTGACTTAAAAACCCAAACGCTTCTAAATAAAGAAGAAATCCAGAGTACTAGGGTAGAGTGCACCCAACTGGGTGAAAATATTAAGGAGGTTAAGAAACAAGTAGAGAGTAAGGCTGACCGAGACGAAGTACATCAAAAGGTAGAACAGTAATTAAAGGTAATGCGGGAAGATCTGACTAAGGCAATGAAGTCACAGCAAACCAAAGTCGTGAGGTGTGGCAGCTATAAGGAAGAACCGGAAAACCTTGTATTCTCAGGAAACCCACATGAGAATCCTGTGGAGTTTCCAAGGCTGTTTGAGGCTTATGTAACTGGCGTAAACCCACTAATGGACGACGAGGACAAGAATGACATGTTAAGCCGATTCCTCAAGAATTGGGCAGGTACGTGGTGGAAAGTCATCTCGGACCGAGTCCAAACCTACGCCGACTTCAGAGAGAAATTCCTTGCTCAATACTGGAACGTACAGATTCAAAGAAGGGTGCGTGATCATCTGGAATTTGGTAATTATCACCCGTCCATGAATATGACAACCACCAACTATGTGCTAAACGTAATGGCACAAGTGAAGCATTAACACCACCAATAGAGGAGAGAGACCTAGTGTACAAGCTAGCGCGTCATTTCTCGAAACGCACTAAAGTAGCAACCACTACTAGAGGAGTGGATACCCTAGAAAAGTTTATAATGGTCGTGGATGAATGTTAAGACCTAGAGAGATACCTGAAGCGAGTAAATAATCAGTTGAGTAACCACCCTAGAGGCGATCATCAGGACCAACTTTCTACCCAACGAGAAGAAGAGACAATGAGCGCCCAAAAGAAAAAAGGTTTACCCCATATCCGGGTAACAAACACCAATATCGGCAGGAAGTGGAAGAGAAGGGTAGAAGTAGGAGCGTTGAAACCCGACCAAGTAAAGGGTTTAAGGTATGTAAGACAGCCATATCATCAACCGAGCCACAACCGTCTACTAGTAAAACGGATACGGGAAACGGGAAGCCACTGCAGGTAGAAAAGAAACAAAACTAAATCTACCATTACCTGCAGTGACACAACCCATTAATACAGTTAAAAGGAAATTCACAAATAATATAAATCAAGTGAACAATAGGGAGTTCTTGTTAAAAGAAGAGCAAGAAGTGGGTAGAAGCCATTATCCTGAATGTCCGGAAATAATTTGTGAAATCGGTAATCTACTAGTAAGAGCGTTAATAGACACCGGCAGTGAGGTAACCTGTGTCAGCTCAAAGTTTGTAGAAAATAATAGTCAGTTGCGTAATTGTCCCAGACTACCCGTAAAAAATTGTAATGTACAGGGAGCCACTGGAGCCAAAATGCAAAAGATAAATGAACAATTTATTTACCTATCAATATAAATGGTACCCAAACCCAAATTGTAGCTCTTGTAGTCCCGAAACTCGTTCACAACTGTATTATTGGGGTAGATACGTTTATAGAATAGAAGACAAGGTCGCAAGGTACACATACATATTAAAAGACGTTGGAAAAAACAAAATTATAGGAAAGTACCATGGGGATAGTTTAAGGAAATATAGACAAAATATAGAGCAATAAGGAAACAATGGTTTGAGCCAATGAGGTATGTGAATCAAACGTGGTCAAATAAAATTTTATAAATGTCTTTGAATCAATGTCAATGTTAATAAGAAATATTTGAATAAATGTCAGTATTGTTGTTTTGATTAATGACGTCAATTAAGTAAAAATTGTGATTAAAGTATTAATGTTCATATGAATATCTAATATGTGTATGCCATGTTAGGTTAAGTAACATATTGTAATAATTACTTATAAGGTAGAAGTAAGCAAAATTGTATTAGTGCAAATTTTATTCGAGAAAAATCAAAAGTGCAAATTTAAAAAAAAGTGCGAAATTTTATATGTGCAAATTTTAATTAGTGTAAAAGTATACAAGAAGAGAAAAAAAATTAATGTATTTCTTAAACAATCAAATTTTTTTTATACCGAGTGGGGGTATATATAACGATTCATATAGTCGGCCTATCAGATCGTTATATGAAAGTGTCAAACTGTGCTAGTCTAGCGGCGTAAGCAAGAGAGAGAGGGAATAATCACAGCCATCTCTGTCTAACCTCACCACTGCTACTACTGACGCGTGCACAGACATGAAATTTTATTCAATTAATTTTATTTATTAAAACTGCAATATCTTTAAACTAATAAATATACGGCAATTCTGAAACCCGCATAGTGTTCAGCAATTAAAGCTCTGTAAGTAGCCAAAATATCAACTAATATAATTAACATTTAAAGAAGTTATACAAAAGAAGAACGCCAAGAGATATAACTAGAGAATTAGGCTAGGTACGAATTAGGTGTTTTCACACACATACAGAGAAAGACCAAAGCAATAATATTCTGTGGTCAGATCTTTGAAAACACGTTTGCAAATACCTGTAATCAAACGATTTGCAAACAGCGGAAGTATGAAATTAGCCAGAAATTCTCTACCATCTCAAACTTGTTAAGGAGAGTTTGACTGACCTGTTCGATATTGTTTTAAATGGAAAACACATGATTTAGTTGGAACAGCCAATCACAACCCTGTATTAAGAGTAGACGCTAACTCAGAATGAGGAAATTGATCACTCTTCGTTCGGCCATTAAATAAGCAAGACGTGTGTTAAATACGATCTCAATTGCACAAACAACGCAAAGTATTTATTTAAATAAACAGTTCGCGAAGTGGTCCGCGGTAGTAGAGGAACTAGTAAAGTTCAATAAATAATCTCGCTGCGTAATAACTAATCAATTAATTAAATAATTAATTAATAAATAATTAATTAACAGTGAAGTGACCTGTGCACCAGAGTAGCTACAGCATCTTTAATTGTCCAGGATCATCAGTCAACGTTATTGGTCAACATCATTTCTTCTGAGCCGAACCATCAAAAGGAGTATCTCTACTGATTACTATCTACGGTCGACGCATCAATCAGATAAGAAATATATTCACTGATTAATGAACATAAAATAACAAAATCATTAATTAAATCAATAAACATTTTTAAAAGACACTATATAAATTCAAATTTTGTATTTAATTATTAAGATTAGATATAAAGTAATATAGGAGTGTTGAATGGAGAGTGAGGTGTAGTATTGAACGTGCAAATTATTGCAGACCCGTTCTTTAGCACTGGTTTGGGTGATATATAAATCCCTAAATCAACCAGATAAGAGCAATTGGTCGTTTGGACGTTTTAATCTTCACTTTTCAAGCACACTCATTAACCAATAAGATTTATGTTAGCAATAAGTCATTAAATTAACTTTTAAAGAAATTAAATTAATAACAAAGTCATTAATTAAACAAACTTCAACATTATTTAAGAGTTATTTGTAACGATTCCCCTTAAATATTCCACTCACAAACGAATCCTGAGATAGTGTATTTCTGTGCTCTGAGCTAAGCTGAATCCGTGTCATTTGTATCTGGGATTTGTTCTGGCGCCCAGGTAAAGTAAAAAGTCACGGGTAAGTAAGATTTGTTCTGTCATTATATACAGAAAATAGATAGATAAACAAAAGGTCTTTATTATATATATATATATTATTATATACCCGTTAAGTCCCTTCTCACTATCTTCTATAGCCCCACTGTTGGGTTCGCCAATTTATGTTATACCCTGTGTGTTCGGGTTAATCCCCACTGTTGGGTTCGTCAATTTATGTTAACTCCCTCCTTCTCTCTCTTTTTAATTAATGTGCCAATTTATAATGTATCTTATTTTAGTATGTGTTATAATATTGTTAATTATACCTCCTTTCCTCTCTATTTAATATAATTGTGTTAATGTGAGTGAAAATTATGTGTATAGGGTGTAATTCGAAAATTTCGCTCAAGCCTATTCTGTGTTGAAGAGAAGAGCAGAAATTTTTATTGAATTCTCCTCTCTTTAATACCTAAGAAGTCCGCGAGTAGCGCTGTGGTTCCCAGACAATGGAAATTTGTAGGTTAACCCACCGCGTACGGTGATTATTGGTTACACTCTTTACTTATCTTATTTCTTATTCACACTCCATTAAATCTTATACAAATGAGAAGATATTGAAATTCTGAAATGATTTTTTATTAATATTTAATATTTTTTGACCAACAAAGTAGTTTCTCTTACGTTAGATACGAAAGGCTATAAGTCAGAAGTAATCGATTATCGATCGGATTCAAGGTTTTATATTAAATTTAGTTATGATTTTTATATTTCTTTAAATACAGGGCGTGAAGGTTCTTTCAACTGTTAGTAAGATCAGAAAATGCATAAATAGGAATACAAGGTATTACAATATAGAGTTAAATTTTATTAAATGATATTTAAAATAATTGTTGTTTTACCGTCCGCTCGACATCGTGACTCGATGAGGCCGTGTGCAGATAATCCTTTCGTCTTGACAGCAACAGATCACCATGCAGATGAATTTGCTCTCGTTAGTCTACGTTCCAAGTTGAAAATAACGTTTAATTCTTGGTCCTGGGATGATGCAGAAATACCGCTCCTTTTGTTCACCAATGTCTGAGTTTCGTGGTTACGTGCTTCGACGAAATTCGAATCCAATTACGTTTTCCTATTGGATTGTGTAAACTGCAAGTTCCAGTGTAATTTGGTGGTTATTTTCGTTTCGTTTGTGTTGTAGGATTATATCACTTTATGCAGGTAGTTATTTCTCTAGTTTCGTTAATTGATTAATTTAACATTTGTTCATTATCAGGAATTTGGCAATCCGAGTTCTTCCTTTATTTTTCGTTACTTTGTGTATCGTTTTTATATTGTCCAATTATATAATATGGTTAACTGTTAGTGGACCAAACTATTTCAATTTATCATTCGTTTATTTTAAATTTCTATGTACTTTGTACTTAAATTAAATCAATTTTTTTCTGAGCATCTCTTAACTAAACTATCTTCGTTCATGTAAAATTATCCAATAATCAAATCAACAAATTCTATATACTTTGTCGTCCCTAGCAATCATCTTTTTTATTCTTATTCGATATTATGTTATATTATAATCATTTCATACAATGTTCTTCCACTCATCAAAATAATCTCTTTCTAAATTTCCATTATATCCGAATATAATCTTACTTCTGGCTTGTTTACTAATTCTTATATATTTTGCTGACCTTTACTCTTAGTCGGTTTATTTTAACAAATATTATTTTTCAGTTACCAAACATTATCTATCGGTATCATTGCACTATGGCATTATAATAATTTATTTAATTTGAGTTTATTTATTTGTTATTATCAATTATTATTAACTTCTACTAACTCATTAGATTGTATTTAGTATTTGTTACTAATTTCTTTACCTAACCTTTCTGATCTGACTTACTATATAATGTTATTGGTTGTTAGGCCTATCATTATACCTAGATCTACTTCCGAATTTAACTTGTTACTATCTGCAATATTATAGAATCTTTTATCTATTTATGATATGGTGGTATTAAACTCTTTTGTATCTTTTTAACAACTATAGCCTTTTTATCCAGCTTTACAATTATAAACATCTTATTATCTAAGTACATGTATACAAATAATTAACTCTATAAAATCTAACAAAAGCTTTATCGTGACCTATGGCTAACACATAAAAATGAAATTAATTAGTAATCACTTACTGAGTTCAACAACAGCTCCACAATGGTAAATTAATAACACATAATACTTAAGTACCTGATATTCTATCAACAGAAAACTTTCACTTGTTAACACAAAATATAACATCACTGTCATGATAACAATATAACGCGATACAATTAATAACAAGTACTTTTGAGTAACTTAAGTCATACACCATTTACTCATTCTCATCTACTTTGAAACATCAATATGAAACAGTCAAAATTATTTTTTACATTATGTGTCAATGTCGGTTATTTACCTCTCACTGAACCTTGAGGTTTATTATTATTAACATTATTACTTGCTTATCTTTTTACCTTGCATTCTTATTATATTTAAACAATCATGGGTTGGGTTTCTGACCTTTTACAAATGTGGATAATTAATAAATTTTCTTCCCTATTCTAAATTTTATAATTTTATTTATGTAACGTCGAGGACCGTATTTCTGTTACGTTATATATATATATATATATATATATATATATATATATTGTTACAGGACAACGTTTGAATGGGTAGATTATTGTTGCATTTTATTTTTAAATTATTAAAATTTTGGTTTAGTAGTCGACTCTTCTTCACTCCTCACGTTGTAATGTAAACATCGATGATTAGTGTTGTTTAGTAAATGATAGAATTAGTAACGTTTAAATTTAAATTAATGTTTATGTTTGAAAAGGATTATAATCACTGATATCTTGCTGTATTCACCTCCCCACTTACCATCCGTGAACGTCTTCTATCTTCTTAATAGGTTGTTCTATCTCACTGGAAATACATTAATAGCACACAAAATACTTTGCCTGGATATCGCCCATTAAACAAAATGACAATGATATTCAATTGTGAGTTGAATATTCAAATATTGGCCGCTTGAATATTGCCGCCACCTTGTGAAACAATTGCTTCTAAAACCAAAATTATTTGTACCTATTTAATAGAAATAAAGACTCTCTGTTCACTGGTAACAAATTGAGGTGTTTATTAACATTAGTGAAATTCAATGAAATCCCTTTTTAAAACAATTACTAATAATTTTTAAAACAACAAAGTTAATTAATTTCTGAAAATTCTTCAGCTCAGGGCTGGTAACACTGGTACAATGTACAATAATATGGTAATTCAGGTTATGTTTATTTTGGTTATAAGCATTACCAAATTTCATGAATCCTTTGAATGTACATGATGCAAGATACAAAGATGTTTTATTAAACAACAATATTTATTCATATATTATGATTAAAAAGACAAAAAATTAAAAATCATTAACCTCAATACGATATTCAAATTATCGTACTATCTTACGGCAGGTGTGCTGCATTCTGATACTAAAAGCTGTGTACACGTGTTATTAACGTTGCACTATAAAACGATGTTACTGGTTTAATTATTATTATTATTATTATGAACTGGGATTGATAAGAAAATCGAAAAACTCTTATTATCGGGTTTATTCATAAGAGTATTATTCACGACAGAAGTGACTTTCTGTTGGCAAATAAATACGTGTTGGTTATAGGTTAGTTTACCTATAGATGAGAGTAAGTTAACAAATAGAATAATTAATATTATTAAAATCTTAATACTATCTTCACAAAAACATTATCTATTGTAATAAGATGTATAATTAACGGTAATGATTGTTCTCGTATATTAGATTATTATTTATCAAGTACTACTGAAATCGTAGTCAAGCAAGCGACTATATTTTACAAGTATGGTTTGCGGTATAAATTATTATTTCCGCTTCTGTTATTATTTTTCTAAGATGAATATTAAAATATTTTGATTAAATACCATTAATAAATCAGACGAGAACTTTTATTCATTTAACCTGATAATAATTTTATTCATCGTTTGCTAGCTAACCATGCATAGTGTGTTTGCTTGGCTAGCGTAGTCTGCTATAATGTTCGTTAATCAACGAATATTATATTATCATTTTATCTTAAAAATTGTTAACGCATAATACTCCCTGCATCTTTCACTTAACATGACCTTTATTATACACTGGCCATGTTTTTAATAATTCACTTTATCACTCGTAGCACTGTCACACGATAAAAATTGGTGTTCAGTTGAGGTTAGTTATGACTATTGTAACTAAACGCTATTTGGGGTTCTTCCTTTATTCTTAAAGCCCCACGTTGGGCGCCAATTTGTAACGAGATTAAATACGGTGTGTTTATATTTGTACACACGGTGTATACGTTAGCTTGTAATAAAATAAAAGTGTTGCTGTTGTTATTTAAAATTATGTTTGTGTTTAAAATATTAAAGGTCTTGTTTAAACAAAGTTCAATTAAGTGTAAAATATTCTTTTGAAATATATCAAAGTTTGAAATAGTTGTTCCTAATTGAAGGTTACTAATGTGGTAAAGTAATTTAAAATGTAACATTCGAGGTTACTCACAGTGTGTTTACAATGGTGTAATTATACTTGTTTGAAAAGAATTCTCTTATATGAAACAAATAAAATAGTTGGGTTGATAATAATTAAATGCTAAATTTGCTTAATTTGAAATGTAAAGTACAATAGTTGGTTGCTTGATAATGATGAGCGTCTGGTTGATACTGGCTGTAAAACTTCTCCTCCAGGTTGCTGATAGTCTTAGTACGTTACGTCTCGTAATGTCTGGACAATATAAATAACAAAATATACTTTCATGTACCTGGTCGTGTTTTCTAGAAGCTCACTAAGCTGTCAACTCAGTTTACAAACACCAACTCACTTTAGTAGCAAGGTTAGATTGCCTTGTTTGTTAGTTAGTGGGCGCCACACGGATTTATTTAGGGAAAATCCCGTGTAAAACCCACAAATAGAATTACTGAATGATTAAAAAATTTAAAATAATTGTGTATCACCTTTCTGGCAATGCTATTCCAAAATATTAAAACACAACTGAAGGTTGTTTGAGTTTTCTAAATAAAATATTTAATTATCATATAGAAATAAATCAAATCGAGTGATGCTGTTAATAATGGGTTTTATTTACACCCTTATAGAGAATTCAAAAACAAGTATAATGAAAACATACAAAGTTGTACAATTATAAATCAGTTATTATATGCCTTATACGGCTTGCTCAGAACATGAATTATAAATCTGGCTAAGTCCAGATGTTATTTATTTTTAACATTAAAATTATGAAAATCTCAGATGTGAATTCTTTGAGACACGAAAAAGAAAATTATGCCTACACAATATCTAATGATTTGCTGATAAAATATTGATTGATAATGTTTTGAGGTTACTTTCATTAAGTAAACAAATAAAAATGACCTGTTGAGAGATCGTGCGTTCGTCAACGCTTGCTTTTTGATTTACAAAATTTACCATGTGAGAACACTTATAACTAACATACAGCTTAATTCATAATAACAAATTCATATAATAAATTGAGACATGGTGTAATCTTGAAATGTTTCTGTGTTTTGCGTCAGTACAGATCAGTGTAGAAAAATTGTACAGGTTATGGCGCTCTGATAAAAAATGAATAATGATTGCACTGTTACCTTTTGGTTTTAATTATTTAATTAAAACTCATTAACCACTTCGGTAATCGGATTATAATGATTACCGGGTTTTGCACAACACACGCACCAGAACAGAATATTGCGATCCTCTTCTGACTTAATGGATCATGAATGCTAATAATTAATTACTTTCTGTTCATTATTTCCCGCACTAAATTGAAATAATACTGCACATAATCACTGTTGTTTTCTGTAGATTAACTTGAAGTAGTTGTTTCTTGGTGTTGAACTATTTATTTCGATGTATTATGTAGATGACGCTAATAGTTATTAAAAATGTAGAGATAGCGAGCACACGTCCTGTGCTGTATGAGGTCGGTCTGTGTCTGTCTTAAATTGGTTGCTTCCTTCTTATATACCCCGCTCGTTGATCGGCGTTAGGTAAAAATGTTAATTACTAACTAATTTTGTGATTGGTCCTGGCAGGTGTGACGAGTATGACGTACTTTTATTTTGGCCGTTAAAAACGGTTTCCAACCGCCAAACTGTGAAATGATTGACAGCTTGTCGTTGTTGTTGTTATTCGCATACAGATTTCTGATGCTTTTTTGGTAAATGATGCTAACATCTTTCCCGCACTTAATACAGTTGCGATTGGGTCGATATCATCATCAAATTAAAGATCATTTTTTCTTCTTTAATTTGATATCACTCGATACCAAGTTAACTTCACTTTGACCGACATTGTTATAAAATCAATGTTCGGGTACACCATTTTCACTGTCGTCTGCTTTTTCTGAATCGCCGATTTTACAATTTGGGTTAATATTTTTTGTGTTCACATATCATTTTATTATTCAAACGTTTATGTGGGAACACCATTAACTCTGTACTGACATTTTTACTGAACATTATGAGTACACCTAAACTTTATACATTGTAATGAACGATCCTAATTACTATGACATTTTCGTTTTATGCTAACTCGTTCTATTCTACTACTTAACAATTGAATTATGATTAAATATATCATTTTAATAATGTTTTTGTTATGTCAGAGCATAACAATTGTTTTGTGTATTCTAATTTACACTTACGTTACCTCCCAATAATCAATTCACTGACTAATGCTTGGTCTAGGCGTTGTTAAGACATATCGCTCATATTGGAATTTTGCCTTAACAACACTTAGTGGTTCTCAATTCGGTAATTTGTTGAGGTACTTTACTTGTATAAGATTCCCTCACACAGATGGTTTTTCTTTCTCATCAGTATTTTTGAGATTGAAATATATCTTTGTTCTCACTATGTAGCCATTGCTAATTTTAGTTTTGGCATTCATAATTTACTAGTCATGGTTAAATTTATTATCAGCAAAATGCTAATTCTGATTTCACAGTATTCAGATGCTTATTGATTCACTTTTTTATTTACATATAATATTCGGTTTACATTAACTACTGACTTGATTGACAGCTTAATGTAAATTTACTCTGTCCATCAGTTTGTGTTAGTCTTTGTCTGGTTGTAGTGTCAAACAGTATTTGGGTTTACTGCTTCATGTGGTACTTCTGCTTCATTCTTCTTTCTTGATTTCTCCTTTCTTGGTTATTCTTACTACTACATTCCCTATTTACATTGTTGTTTTGTCCTTACAAAATCTGATTACATACATTTAGGTTAGGTAACATTTTGTTATGTTACACTATATACTCTTATAAGCGCACATTTTAAAATATTTTCCTTGAGGACTGTCGCAGGCTCCGCTCGCATCGGTGGCTGGAAGACAATTAGTTCCTCTCATCAAAGCTTCTGCTCTCGTCTGGTAAAATTAGATCATCCTATTGGTTTAGAATGCGGTACTCTCTACCCCAAATACCTTTGTTAAATTAAAATTTTAATTTTTAGCGTCTATGCTTTGGGTTCGAGACTCAGCTATGACGCGTTCCTTTCCAATCGGAAATGACAGGAAATCTTATAATATTCATAACTTTCTTATTAATAGTCTGATTGTCATTTGGATAGTCGCATTGTTTCGCGGTTGTGTCTTTAATTTAAGTCCAAACAAGTAATAATTCCGTCCATTAATAACTCACTTCACTTTATTCAAATTTCATATAGTGGCTCTTAATATAAATAAGTTTTTTCCACTACATTTTGGTGTAATTATATCCTAATGCTTATGATTAAACGTCTGTAGTCCATATCTCTTATAATTTAATACATAATATTAACATATTTGTGATTTAAGCAAAATGTACTAATGGCGTACAAGCCATCCATGTCCAAGTATTTATATTTGCTTACATCACCATTATTCCTTATGCTACTACATATCTTTGGTACTAGAATGTTATTTGATACTTTTACATACATTTGCTAATACTTTATTTCGCCAAATGTTATCTTATTTACACATATAGCATTGTTTAAAATACACTATGCTATTATTTCGCCATTCTGTCACTCTTATTTAGTTATTTTTACCACATATTATATACATTATTAATAATTAAAGTGTGTACAAATGTTGTACATGGTCTGTTTAGTGGACTTACTAACTTTTTGTTAGCTGAAATTTCTTAAAGTTACTGTATGATGGTTGTTTACACCTAGTCCTATGATTACAGTTAGTTAGTTTATTAAATTACAGTTATTAAATTACTTGTACAATGCTTGTGAGGTATTCTCATAGTTGTATTGAACATTCCTCTAACTATTGGTAAACTTTCTTACTCTCTCTTTACAAGTTTTGTTAAGGTTTTTTGATTAACTCTATGGTCACATGGGATTCTGTCTAATTGGTTTATTGTTATTATAAATAATCTGACTCATATAGTTGTGTTCTTCAGTTCATAGGGTATTCATTGTCTTATATATTTGTTCTTATTTGGTCTCTGGTTGAAACAATTACTGATAATTACTTTATCTAATTATTGTGTATGATTTTATGTTGTAGGTCCAGTTCAGATGAGGTTATGTGTCATTTAGCGGCAACAATATGCTTCTTACCTTATTCAGTATTCATCTTAAATACTGTCATGTCATTATAGCATGTTACTATAATTGTTTATTACTATGTTTTGCACATGTTGTACACATTTTACACTATATGTTTATACAATAATACTTGGTTTTTTATCTAACTATGTTACACATTTTGGTGGGTTGTATCTTGGCTTGTATACATTGATTTGTTTCTTTTCAACAAATTAGTTTGTTTACTACTTATTGGTTTTAACATTTATCTACATTTTGTCCTGTGTTACTATGACATTCAGGCACATTCCATATCAAGGATTATAAAGCTTTTATCATTGATCTCTTTGAGCAATTATTTCTCTTTTCAGTACCATTAAATTGGTGGTCTTACTGAGTATATTTGTGGTTTTACAATCTTGGATAACAATTGGTACACTAATTGTTTGTGTATTTCACTTGATAACCGTTGATTTTTTCACTTATTAATCTTTATTCACTTCCCTCAGTTATAAACACTTCACTAATATTGTTTGTGTTGCTTATTTGGGGTTAGTGTTATTACATTATTTATTGTTGCACTTATATAAAGTAATCACTGTTATTGTTTGTGATCACTTATTAAGGTTCAACACTTGGTTTTTTATTACATTGGTTTCACTATGTCCTTCTTTGATAGGTAGTTGTTATTACTACTAATCTTATAATCATTACTCTTATTCTGGTTATTATATTGATTGTGGTGCTTTCCATATTTCGGGAATGTTGGTGTCTTGTCCTGGTCATCCATAATCTTCATTCTTCATGGTACATTTCTTCTTCTTCTTCTTCTTCTTCTGGTTATTCAACTGTTTCTTCTTCATTTTAATTGTTTGTCATTTGTGATGCTTTTCTTGGTTCCTCACTATTTGTGATAACTCATGTTCATTTAATATAGTTATATTCTTCCACATTTTCACTCACTATTATGATAATCATTATCTTATATTTATCTCACTATTATGACAAATTAGTCTATTCTCACTATGACAATTGCATTTGATATGGTTCTTCCTTATGATGATATCAATTCTTGGTATATCCCCTCACTATTTTGATCTATTGGTTCGTCTCATCCTTATGACGATAGTCACTTTCGGCATATCCCCTCACTATTTTGATCTATTGGTTCGTAGCTAACGTATTATATTATTTCATGTATTCTCTCTTTCTTCTTTCTACTCGATGATATATTTTTATGACTCTTCTTTCTTCTTCGTTGGGTTGCTTTAATATTATTTATTTATGGATACACTCTTGATTTTCATACTTCTGTTTCTTCTTCCATGCTTGATGAAATATGCTTATGGTACTCTTTCATTTGACGTACTATATTATTTTTATGTAACCGTTATTTTGATACGTTACAATATATATTACAAAGTTATTTTTATACACTTACTTTTTACACACACGCACTTACTCGTATGCGCGCACTTACCCACATCTCGGAGGTATACTCTTCTTCAGCAGTACTTACCTTGATGTTCCCCGGCTGGGTCGCAGGCTTTGGTCGTTGATTGAGCCATAAGCGCGTGAATAACGTTATAAGTTTTAATTTACAAGTAAAGAGTACAAAGGATTGAGTACTGGTTGTGAAATTAGTACGACTGTTTAAAGAAAAGCATATTCATTTGATTTATTCAAAAATCGCAAATTGTCATGTTATTTAAATTGTTCAATGTGGGTTTCTTGTTATATGAACCCTTATATTCAACCCGAATATAATATACTCATAATGTGTTTAACTCTGATTTCTTAT
The DNA here is from genome assembly GCA_034769895.1 of Magicicada septendecula. NCBI lineage: Eukaryota > Metazoa > Arthropoda > Insecta > Hemiptera > Cicadidae > Magicicada > Magicicada septendecula. Next base: position 348,162,174 of record CM068370.1, read on the forward strand.
AGTTCTAAGACTTAGTATATACACACATACATTATATATGACCTGAAATAGTACACAGACATATACATAAAACACATATAAATATAATAGGAAACGTAAATAATACGTATAACATTTAAATATTGATCTAATCTTTACAAGTGTGGTTTCCCATGTATACCACGTAAATGAAACTTTTAATTAATTCAAATATTAATTAAAATATTAATAGAGAACCTTATTTACGTTAAATTCTAATTTTAATGTCTCAATTAATTAACCATTACGTAAATCTCATATTTAAAATGTATTCATCTAATTAATTACAAAATATAATAAACTATGGTTCTTTCTTGACCATTCAATTATGAGATTACTACTATGATATTCTCTATTCTCATTTATATATTTAACAATTATTTATTCATTCTTTAAGTTAAAAAAATATATTAATGTTCTTGTAAACTTGGATATGGAAACTAGAGCTTTTGGTGATAGACTTCAGGGTCATTTATAATATTAAATAAATATTCGAGTTCACCTGCATTTTTCTGCACCCATTTAAATTGGTTGTTACCGTCATCTGGACTCTCGAGTTTGTTGATCCTCTTCGGTATCAGCTCCTCTTGCCTCTACGTCGTCGAATTCCTCGCTCCGTCTCCTGGATGCTGAGTTCTGACGTGGACCTCTAGTCTTGATGATAAACGGCTGGATGTAGCTGCTTGGGCTGTCCCTGTGTCCTCTCGTAGATGTCTAGTTCCTCTCCTCTTCTTTCTTGTTCCTCGTAGCTGTCTAGAAGTTCTACGTAGTTATGACTCTTGTAGCTTCATTAATACAGTCTTTTATTTAAATCACTCGTTCTTTAATAACTTCACCGACGTAATGCCGGTTCCATCGCATTTCAGTATATTGACTACTGTTCAAAACATTACTACAACTTTGTAAAGTTTACGTTGTCGAGATGCGTAGATTCCTCTTACTAAATGAGTTTGATCTGAGCTTGATCTGAGAAAGAGTGTGTCGCTCGCTGGGGTTTTATACTGCTGCCTCGTTGCAATTCCTGTTGGAAACTGTTTCTGACAACTTTGAACTGGCAGGCGCGTCGGTTTCATCATCACTTTCAACCTACGCGTCTTTTTATGAAGCGCACACTTTCTTATAAATATTATTACACCAATGGTTAAGTATAATATTAAACCTTGTCAATGCAAATTATGGATGTTACGCTGTGCAAATTATGGCAGCTATGGCAAAATTTCACACGGTGTCTGAACCGTTCCCACGATTAATGACCACTTAACGCCAAATTGAAGCGCCAGGCCTCAGCTATGTATTCACATATGTCGCTGATTCGTGTAACATTTGGTTCACGTACAATCCTTAAAAAACTGTGTGAAATCTTCCACCCTCGTTTGCATAATTTAACCTGTCTGTTATTTACACATGTACACATACACACACACGCAGACTGATACACAGGCGACCTCATGTCGTTCTGACGTCACCGCTGCCGGTCTCTGCATGTTAATTGCTCCCCTTCATTACATTTAAAAACCAACAAAGCCATATGCTTCCGTATACATGCTTACGTACAATATTTGATTTATTTAAATTTAAATACTGCTTATATTTATTACATTCTTTCTTATATCTAACGTATATTTATTATACTATTTTTATTGTGTACATCTTACATATTTCATACGTCTATACATATTTTCACGATATTAATTGATGACTCGTTGGGCACTTGGTGAAACATATTAATACAAAGGTTTTGTAAAATATATAAAAACACTTGGTAAGTTTTACAAATTTTTTTTTCTTTAATTACCTCTGACAGCTGTTTCGACTATCTAAGCCATTGTCAAAGAGGCGAGTGAATGAAATTACTGAACACAGGATGTTACTGTAGTGGAGTGTAGGTGGTGAACATCTGTTTAGGGCGTATCTGGAATATCAGTGTTGTGATGGCGAGGGGGGGAGCAAGAGACAAGGGAAGGTCAGGTGTCTTTAAAAACTAAATACAATCATGAATGCAAAATATAAAATTAACCGAACTAAATATAAAATGAATGCAAAATTTAAAATAATGATGAACAATCAAAATAACATAAAATAAACTAAACTAAATAACAGATTTTAATAAAGGGGATACACAAAATTCAGTCTGTTCATTGGTTAAATTTTTGTTATTTTTTTATTGCTTTTTTAATTTCTAAAATTTCTAACAAATCCATTTTTTACCTTTTTGTATGTTGTGGAGTAGTGTTATGTTTTTTGTGTCTATGAAGTGATTGTGTTGTAAGCAATGATCTGCAAAACCTGTATTAGATGTATTGGTTAAAATCGCCTTCTTATGTTCAGAAATGCGATGTTTCAGAGCACGGCCACATTGTCCGGTATAAATAGCATCGCATTCTGCACAGTGTATTTCATAAACTCCATTTTTCTCCAGTGTGTTAGATTTTTCTTTATTATTGACTAGTAGTGAAAAAAGATTACGTTTGTTTACTGATACCATGTTAAGACCATGGTTTTTTAACCTATTATTAATCTTATCAGTTATATATCTAATGTAATTTGTTAAGTGAAATTTTTTGTTACACTGATCTGGGTCTATGGAATATAATTCTTTTAAAGTAATTTTCTTCTGTTTTTTTTTTAAATTAAAGAGTCAACTATTCTTTCATCATAACCGTTATTTTGTGCTATGGCTTTTATAATATCTACCTCTTTATTGAAATTTTCTTTGGATAAAGGAACTATAAGGAGACGATTAACCATTGCATGAAAACTGCTTAAATTTATGTGCCATGATGTTAGTGATTGTTTATGTATAACGGTATCTGTAAAAGTAGGTTTTCTGTATATCTGAAAACTAAGATTATTTTGTGACCCAGTAATGATAAGATCCAAAAAATTTAAATTTTCATATTTTCTGTTTCAAGTGTAAATTGCACGCTACTATAAAAGGAATTAATATAATCTAAGAACATATGGAGCTGTCTATCTGTTCCCGTCCAGATACAAAATATATCATCAACATACCTTGCCCAATGAAAAACATATTTTATGTTGGGGTTATCGGATGTAAAAATGTTTTCTTTCAAAAGTCATAAAGATTTCACTTAATAAAGGTGATAAAAGAGAGCCCATAGGTATGCCATTTAATTGTTTATAGATTTTAATATTAAACTGAAAATAATTTTGTCCTATGCAAATATCTAAGGCCGAGAATAATTCTTTTTTATGATCACTATTTAAGGTTAAAGTATTTTGTATATGTGAGGAACAGATAGACAACAGAACATCTACAGGTATAGACGGAAATAAATTCTTAACATCAAATGAAACTAATTTTGCATTCAGTGGTAAATGTACATTTTTTATATTATTAACTAATTGTAAAGTTTTTTTAATAGCATACTTTGGGTTAAAGTTAATATATTTTGGCAATAATTCATTAAGTTTTTTACAGACTTTATATGAAGGTGCAGTTACATATGAAACAACTGGGCGCATGGGACAATTAGGTTTATGTATTTTTGGTAAACTATACAAAACAGGAGCTTTTGGGTTCATCATAGTTAGCATGAAACTTTTTGTGGCTGAAAATATATTAGGGCAATTTTTAATAAGTGATTTTATTTGTTTTTGAAACCTATTAGTGGGGTCATTTAATATCTTGAAATTGTCATTCCTGAAGAGAAGTTCTGTCTTTTCAATATATTCGCTCCTATTTATTATTGTAATCATATTGCCTTTATCAGCTTTGCAAACCACTAAACTATTTGAATTAATTTGTTGTTTTAAACCGTTAACTATGTACTTATCTGAATCTTTTAGACTATACTTATTCTTATTACTTTTTGATATAATGTTTGCACAGGAAACTAATTCATTATTTCTTATTTCTGGGTTATCTAAATTACTAAGTGCTATTTCTGTATTTATACATAACATTTCCATGTCTCTTTTGTACCGTATGTTTGGACAATATTTCAAACCTTTATTTAACAGATTTAGTTCTTTCTGAGTAAAGTTTGTATTTGAGAAATTTTCCACTCTGTTATAAAATTTATTTACTGGTGATGACATAGTAGTTACTCTCTTACTACTTAGCTTAGTTGAGATAAGTTTTAGTAATTTTGTTTTTTGTACTAAATATTGTTTATGAGTATGATAACTTACATGTTCTCTGATCATATTACCAATAAGGTCAAATTCCACTGCACTGTATCTATAAGTTAATTCACAATGTATTAGTTTTTGGTGTAAAGATAAATTATTTCTTCTTGAGTACCATTTCTTGAGTTCCAACTGTAGCCAGTTCTTGTATGCCTGTTGAACAGCAGTTTTTGCTTCAAACGATTGATGACGGCAACTAATCTCCATGTACGTTGGAAATACACTATTCTTTAGACACTGTTTATTAAACCACAAATGGTTGTTGCACTTCCGGAATTTTAAAAGACATCTTCTGTAGAAAGTAACGAGCATTAATAGAGGGAAAATAAGGGTTCAAACTCACTTTCACTTTCTATCAGCTGATCACTTTCACTTTCTACTGGACCACAGCATCCGCGACTTTTTCGCGTATATGCCGTCTTTCACGAGCCTAGATCACTTTCACTTTCTACTGGACCACAGCATCCGCGTTATTTTTTTTATGCAGCCTTTCGCGAGCCTAGATCACTTTCACTTTCTACTGGACCACAGCATCCGCGACTTTTTCGCGGATCTGTGTCAAGATCCGCGACTTTTTCGCGTATCTGGACCACAGCATCCGCGTTACTTTTTTATATGCCGCCTTTCGCGAGCCTAGATCACTTTCACTTTCTATCAGCTGGACCCGCAGCATCCCAAAGGTGGTGGGTGGGTGGGGGGTTCCGACTTGATGCATTATAGTGTATATATTAAATATATGATCAGGGTTACCAACCTTGCATGAGTTCAAATTTGTTGTGTGTTATAATGTATATTAAATCTATATGATCAGGTTTACCAACCTATGTATGGGTTCAAACTTGATATGTGTGTGTATTATAGTGTATATTAAAATATATGATCAGGGTTACCAATCCTGCATTATTGTGTGTATAGAACAGATCTGCCAACATTTTTCTTCGGTGGGAAATTCAAACTATATTATAGTGTATAGTAAATTGTTGACGACTTCGATATCAACTCTCTCTCCCCTCCTCTCTCTTTGTCTCTAGACACAGTTGTCGATCACGATATAAACTCTCTCTTTATGTCATCAGTTTTACATAAGCGTCGTGCTACTTATGGATTATTGTAAGTAGCAATACTAAAATGTAATCACCAGGAAATATATATTTATCACCTACCTCGTTGCGTCCTACTTCTAATTTTTTTTGACACATGACAGTCATTGACCACGATTTAGAAATTAATATACTGCCAAGTCTGTGTGTGTGGTAAAGTGTTACGCATAAAAAAAAAATCTCCTTGAAATAAGGTATTTTCAAAAGTTTTGTGTACACATACAAATCGCTATCGGACGATGTACGTGCTGCTCACACACACACACATTGTGTATGTCTCTCTCTCACTGCAAACGTTGACAAGAATTCCCTTATTCAAAGCGATTACGTTGTCACAGTACACAAACTTAAATATGTCTTACAGACTATTGTAATTTTAAAAAATTCATTTTTGCATTAATTAAATATATATCGTAAACAATGAAATAATATTTCGTAATTGTAAGATTTTTTAATAAAACAATTATCAGTTTAAATAATAATTTTCATGATTGTAAGCAAAAGTTTTGTGTACACACACATTGTGTATGTCTCTCTTTCGTTGCAAACGTTGACAAGAATTCCCTTATTTAAAGCGTTTGTATGTGCACACGAAATTAAATATGGTTTACAGACCATTGTAATTTTAAAAATTCATTTTTGCATTAATTAAATATATATATATCGTAAACATGGAAATAATAGTATTTCGTCATTAAAAAGTTATATTCAGTGTGCACACACACACACACACACACACACACACACACACACACACACACACACACACAACGATACAGAATTAGATATAGTTATTATTCGATAACTTAAACCAGAGGTAATTAACCTTGTGTACGTTGTCTAAATCAGGCGCTCTACTTTCTAATTTGACACCTGTCAAGCATTAGCACCGCTGACAGTAATTACTCTAAAAACGCACACACACACACACACACACAGCAATTCCTAGCTTATAATGTAATTACCTGTGCGTGTATGTCTCTCTCTCGCTGCAAACATTGACAAGAATTCCCTTATTCAAAGCGATTACGTTGTCACAGTACACAAACTTAAATATGCCTTACAGACCATTGTTATTTTAAAAATTCATTTTTGCATTAATTAAATATATATATCGTAAACAGTGAAATAATAATATTTCGTCATTAGAAAGTTTGCAAGGATGAGACGTAGGGTAATCCGATGTGTCAAAAACGTGTAGGTCCTTCTTCATATCTGCATACGCGCTGACAGTAATTATGTGAACTTCAGAGGGTTCAAATGTTTCAAAATAAAAAATATATAAAACAAAAATACAGAATATATGAAATGTATATATACAAATAAAAAAAAAATATTACATATTTTCAAACAATGGCACATAATATTCATCCACCCAATCCTCTATAAATCTACCATAATTATGGTAATGTGATCAAATAAACATTACCAGAGAACAACGTCCTCCTAAAGATAAATTTACCAGAGCTCAAAACAGTACAAAGTCATACTTTTGGTGAAGAAAATCACATCATCAACAACAAAAGTTGTTTGTGTTTAAACAGCTACAAACAATAATTAATTTTCTTACACTAGTAAACATTTTGCTGTAATTGTTTCAATTAAAGGAAACATATATATATATTCGTTGAGAAAATCTGTTGTGGCTGGACGAAACATGTGTCTGAATAAATTTTCTCTCTACATAGCAGTTGTAAAAGTAGTCATATACATTATGTGCTATATATACAAAAGGCTTTCAACGTGTTTGTCATTTCAACCAATTTGTACCGCGCTCTAATTATGTAAAAATAACTGTACCGCTCCATACAACTGAGAATAAATCCGCACAAACACACACACACACACACACACACACACACACACACACACAAACATACGCACACACATACATACACAACGATGTTTCTACTTATTTGAACAAGTCCTGTATTAAATGCACTTGTTAATGTTTTAATGTGAACAATTTTACGTTTAAATAAAATCTGTACATACAATAAAATTATGTTTCAGTATTAATGATATAAATATTACTGTTTTATTAATTTAAAATACCGTATAATTGCTTACGATTGACAAATAAGAGAAAAGACATACTTTACGGAATTTCTTGAAATTTTTGCAGTTAGTCTTCTGCTCATGTGTACTAGCAGCCTGTTTGGTTAAAGTTAACCATTTAAATTCAATGCTCTTGTTGTTGTTAACCTTCTGCTCGTCTCCCTCTCGTTTACTGGCGGTATGTTTGGCTACAGGTTCAATGTTCTGAGAAGTATTCATCATTTTCTTGTTCCTATAATAACAGTACCTGCTTCAGTACTATATATATATTATGTGCTATATATACATAAGGCTTTCAAATCTAATTGTGTAAGAATAACTGTACCGTCACATACAACTGAGAATAAATCCGTACAAACATACACACACGCACACACTTAGCGATGTTTTTACTTATTTGAACAAGTCATGTATTAAATTCAATAAATAATGCACTTGATAATGTTTTAATGTGAATAATTTTCCGTTTAAATAAAATCTGTACATACAATAAAATTATGTTCACTTTAAGAAATAAAAACTGCACAGTATGTTTCTTTGATTGCGGACGAAACATCAGACATTCCCGTCTGTATTTCAGTTAGTTATAGTTTTCCACTATGTTTTAGCTAATGATCAACCAGTTGAAAGTTTTTGGAAATTTGATAACCCTGAAGGCACGACGCGGAATCTATTGGTCTAAGCGTACATTTATTATGTAAATCATCTCTTTTTCAGTCATCTATGTATGTGCATTTGAATTATTTGCGCATGCACATACAACTGAGAATAAATCCGTACAAACATACACACACGCGCACACTTAGCAACGTTTTTACTTATTTCAACAAGTCATGTATTAAATTCAATAAATAATAATAATTTTCCGTTTAAATAAAATCTGTACATACAATAAAATTATGTTCACTTTAAGAAATAAAAACTGCACAGTATGTTTCTTTGATTGCGAACGAAACATCAGACATCCCGCCTGTATTTCTGTTAGTTATAGTTTTCCACTATGTTTAGCTAATGGTCAAACAGTTGAAAGTTTTTGGAAATTTGATAACCCTGAAGGCACGACGCAGAATCTATTGGTCTAAGCGTACATTTATTATGTAAATCATCTCTTTTTCAGTCATCTATGTATGTGCATTTGAATTATTTGCGCATGCACATACAACTGAGAATAAATCCGTACAAACATAAAACTGCACAATGGACGCAGAGAGAGAGAGAGAGAGAGAGAGAGAGAGTGGACACACATGTAAGTAGCTCGATACTCAGTGACAACAACACACACACACACACACACACATGCATACACACACACACAGTTAATATTTGTCAAATATATAACAACGAGTGAGAGAGAGAGAGAGAGAGAGAGAGAGAGAGAGAGAGAGAGAGAGAGAGAGAGAGAGAGAGAGAGCGAGGAGGGGTCATCGACCGTGATGGAAAAGCTTTACCTCACTGCTTAAAGCTTTAAGAAGTTAGCGATACTGAACTGGACAAAATATAAATATTCGCTGGCAGATAATTTCATAAAAAAATAAGAAACGTAAAAGATATACGCTGACTTTACCGCAACCACGTCTATTTAGATAAACGGCTCAGAAGAAAAAATAATTCTTCACAAAGCAGAACAACAACTACAGTCTCAAATAAATATATTTTAAAAAAGATAAATATACATTAGATGGAAATGTTTCCTCTGTTTTTCTCTGTGAAACACAAAAAGAACTTGGGAATCGTGTTTCTTCCCTAGATGCGGTCAACACGATTAAAAGTAAAATTTTAATATCAAAGTTTTCACTGTACTTTAACAAGGATGGTAATATTTTTTTTTTCTAGTGCCTAATCTTTTAAACTAAAAAACGTACAATCTTTATTACTTTTACAAGTATAGCTTGAACGTAACACATACACACAGGCGTTAGGTTGAATGCAGCCTCAGGTTCTTGTAGTCTATCGTTTATCTTATAAATGTAATGTATATGTCTCCACATCCTCTTTTGACATTGTATGATTTTAATAAAAACAGATATCGGATTTAAATAATAATTTCGTGCTTGCAATATACAATCCATGTACACAAACTTAAAATATAGTTTACTGACCATTGTTGTGCCGTACGTAGGTGTACGGCAAGTAGCGGTTCTAAGGATTCCGGGCGATATTTTCATGTATCTGGGGAGTGCGCTTTGGACAGTGGTCACTTCGCTATCTATGAGAAGTTACGGTAACTTCGGAACTGGTTGTGGCTCTCGCTCCGAATTTTGGATACTGTCGCTATCTGTTAGAGACTTCGCACAACTTAACTTTACGGTCCCGCTGCTTGGTGCGGTGTTTGCCGTGAGTAGAGGGTTTGCTGTTTTGACTTGAGCAGTGGGTTGGCCTGTGGTTTTCGTCGAGTGGAGAGTTTTTCTTTTGACTCGATGGGGGTGGTTCCGGGTCAGCTGGGTAGAGAGAGACGAGGGTGGATGTCAGCTGTTCTATTCAGGAGCTGTTCTCGCCACGTGTGGTCTTAGAGATCGGCGTTTGAAAAAGTTGCTTTATTTGTTTTATAAGGCCTGGGTTTTTTTTTATTAATCATGGCCGGCTAAGAGTAAAGTGTGCCAAGGGGGTCCCTTGGAGCCGGCGGCCGTGATCCTGTGAAGACCGAGATGTGATTTATGTGTGAGTGAATTGAGGAACTCAATTGTAAGTGACACTTGGCAAAATTGTACAGGTATGGAAAAATAAAATTTATTAAATTTTTGCCTGGGATGCGTTTTTGCGCTGCTCGTTTTGGAGCCAAGTGTGGCCTAACTGTTTCTAACACAAAAAAAAAGAACAACTGTTGCTTAATTCTGGATATATTTTTTTTTCCTTCTCTATATATTGGGAATATAATAGACAGGTTTCTGCACTCATTGCAAATTTTTGAACGCATGCTTTTAATAAAAGAAAGGTCTGGTGAACCTTACTAGTGTCTTATGTGACTAGTTTCTTATTCGACTGTAATAGCTTCTGTGCAAAATTTTTATCTACAAAAAAAAAAATGAAAACAAAAATAAAAAAACTTAAGAAAATGTGTTAGGAATTGGCCAGTGTGCTCATGGGCCGAGTGAAGCAAAATTCAGCCGAGTTCCTTTAATGCTCATATTCAGTGTGTTCATATAAATGTCTTTTGTGTTAATTGTGGAAGCATGTAATTGCTAGTATACCTTTTTTTACTATAATCGGTGGGGAACTTATATTGTGGCAGCCTTTTAGTGGAACTTGTAAATCCGATTATGAAAAGAGTTGCAGATCACCTACAATTGTAACAATACATTGCCCTGTACTAGAACTGTAATTCAGGAGCATTCTGCCTATTAATAAAAACGACTGAACTGCTGTACAAGATGAAATTTTCACTATTTATATATTTATAAGAATTGTAGATTTATATGCTCCTAGTATTGTTAATTCTCTATCAATGTACAGTGACCTTTTAAAAATCTTTGGTAGATGTATATACTCATATTTAATTTCATTCTCTATCCATTTACAGTCACTGTGAAAATTCTTTTGTATATGTATCGCAACGAATCACAGGATCATGATAGGCGGGGCAAGTTCACATATATTACACAGGCAATGGACATTCATGTTATATTGGTAGATGGTTAAGTTTGGTTATGTTATCAATTGTATTTAGTAAGGATAAGGGTTTAGTTTATTAAAACTGTGCATTATTTATTTATTGTTATTCATGTACTGTGTTTGTGGAAATGTGCGCGCGTGCGCGAGTGGTAAACGTTTCCCGGGCGGTGCGTGAAGTATTTATCATTGTGTTTGACATTGAACTGAACTTAGACATATGTAGTGCTACAATCCCTATACATTTCTGACTATTGTTTACGTTCATGTATGATATTAGTATGTAGGCAGTTATGCATGAGATACGGGTAGGTTGATTACCGCTATGCATGCTGTTACAAAGTAAATGCACTCTACTGCATGAAAAGTGCATGTCACGATGTACTAACCATGTGACTTCCATCCACCAATAGAATGCTGAGTGGTGGTTGGAAATTTTCTTAAGCCTGTCGTTACACAGACAGTTCTTCTACGCCATCTACCGCGAACGGGACGTGCACTCCTTGTACAAGATTCTACCGCTTGCAAGGTGTTGTAAAAACTATTCGTCGTTAGTGAAACGGGAAGACTCAGAACTGTGTGTGTAGTACACCTGCACACAGTATTGTTTTAACGCATTGCGCGTATAATTACGACAGTTCTTCACTGCTGCTACCGCGAACGGTACATACTCCTTGTACAAGATTCTACCGCTTGCAAGGATCTGTTAAGACTTTTCGGGGATAGTAACGCGTGTGACGCATAACAGTTGATATTATCTATTTACACACGGTAGTATTAATATTGTAGTACTACGTGTGTAATAAGTGAGTGTAATTGTATCGCTGTGTGAGATCTTCCGCAGTGTCAGTATCATTAATAGTTACGCAATAGTAAGTTGTTCCATCAAGACGTTTCCGTGCTAGTGCAAGATTTCCTCTTAGGGTGGTCTGCTGATCGCGGTAGACCTGGTTATTCGCGTGAACACTTGAAGATGCCGGAGTGGTCTAAGTTCAATATACCGTTATTTGATTAAACTCACTGTCACCTGAGATATTACTTGGTCATAACTCTATATTAATTCGGCGAGTAATAAGATCCGTAGTACCGTTGTGTGTGCGAAGCGTCAGATTCATCGTGGGAGTTACAGGACACCAGCCCAGCTGTTATAGGACATCAGCCCAGCTGTTATAGGACCAGCCCAGCTGTTATAGGACACCAGCCCAGCTGTATAGGACCAGCCCAGCTGTCAGGACACCAGCCCAGCTGTTATAGGACGCCAGCCCAGCTGTTATAGGACCTCAATCCAGCTGTTATAGGACCAGCCCAGCTGTTACAGGACATCAGCCAAGCTGTTACAGGACGCCAGCCCAGCTGTAAACGTTTCTGGGGAAACGTCTGTCATTTATAAGCCACACCTGACGAACCAACTACACCGCAAAGACCTGCCCGTCTCTTCAACAACATCATCGTGGGAATCTTCTTTATGTAACGTATCACGTCTTGCGTATGAACATTATTTAACATTTTAAAAGAAAGACTCTATATCAAACATTACATTCTGTACATATCAAATATACCATATAAACTATAACTTGTGTTTTGTGCAATAAATAATCTTAAACCCTCCAATATAGACTTTTAATTTGAGATACACATACTATCATATCCTATGCGCCAATAGTTTAGTAATTTGTGTTGTCGCAGTATAGGCTCATAATTCCATGCACACAACATATTACATGGCTGAGAGATATATGTACCTGATTATTTGTTAGTTTCTTAATGATGGTGCACTCTGAAATCTGCAAGCCTTTGGGCTACTCAAGTTTATGCAGGTTTAGGGAAAACTGAGCACATGCACTTGTGAATTCCACGCAGAGTGTATAATCACCTATCTTAGGTTTCCATTATTTTTTTTCCTAATTATATGATTCTCTTTCTTTAAATTTTGAATTAGATTTCAGAGGGCGCATGTCGTTATGTAATATGTTTGTTTAAATCGTTGTATGATAGAATTGCTTGTTAATGCTTGTTAAATGGTTTATAAAATTGTTGATATTATTGAAAGTGTTTATAGTACAACCAGAGGGGGACTTAAAAAAAAAAAAAAACTTAGTGTTATTAAATGTTATATTTTGAAAACCTCTGGATTTACTCTTGGTACTTATCAATGTTAATGTATTTAGTTCCAAATAAGGAAATTCTATGGGTGAAGGTAAAAAGGTGCATGTCAATGGTGATTTGCATGCCATGTAAGAGAGTTTAAAGGTTTTACAGATTTTATATAATTTTAATGGAATGTTTTTTTTTAAATATTGAATTTTGAATATTTTGAAATTAAAATTCTGAATACGATGTCATATATTTTAAATATGGGTGGGTATTTTATATACTCCTAATGGAGTGCTGTCACATGAAATATTGTATATGATTTATTATTTCGCACAGAAGCAATAAATTGGTAATTGTTGAATTTAAACAAAACAACAAATTTGAGGTCACCTCATTCGTCCGATTCCCCAATGGTTACCCCGCATGTGGACATTCTTCCACTAGGAGTCTTCTCCTAGTTCGAGTGAACAAGTGAGCCGGTCATCAAGGTAAGTTGTAGTTTTTTAAAAATTTTTATGGTGGATGTCAAACTTAGAAAAGGTGTCAGATTTGAAAAGTAAAAAAAAAAAAAAAATTTTGTTGTGATGTCTTTGGTGATGAGCGGCTCATTGTAATACAAGAAGTCATTGACACGACTTTACACTGGTTTAGCATAGCTACTTACATTCAAATGTGAGAGAGAGGGAGAGAGAGAGAGAGCGAGAGAGAGAGAGGTTGCAATGTGTCAGTGTAAAGTCGTGTCAATGACCTCTTGTATTACAATGGTTTAGCATAGTTACTTACTGAAGGCTTGCACGCTTAAAATTCAGCTATACCTAAAATATATCTTCAATTAGAAGTGTAATATAAAAAGTACAGTAAGAATATATTTTCAGAAATTGTAATTTGATCACACACACACACACACACACACACACACACACACCATACACA